>CP092867.1:58097488-58235457 GCA_030710605.1 Cordylochernes scorpioides
ATAATGATGATGCGCGCGCATCCGTGACAGAACCCATGACGGTCGTGACTATATATGTTGATATTAGGTTCGAAATTCATGATCATCGTCCCCCGCCTCTTTTATTTTCCCTCAGATACATCTAATTGCTCAATGACAGAAGTTACAATATTTTATTTTTTCCTTTTTAGTGCATTTAAATAAAAGCCTTTTTAAATGTATTTTTATTTATTAATTATGTTTATATTTTTACACACACTTATATATATTTATATGTTGTATAAGAAATTTGCATCTCCTGATCGTGCAACTAAAAATTTTAGGCGTTTATAAATATCTATATATATAAAAATCAATTAAGAAAAAGGCATCTCCTTATCGTGCAACTGAAAGTTGCTAATGGCTTGCGCCATCTATCGGAATAAATATCAACTATTCTCGTTGATTTTTAATTATTCCAGAATTGGCCAAATACCCATTCTTGATTAATCAAGAAAAGCTAACCACGCTAACCACCATAAAATTCAATGTTTGTATGTTTGTTTGTTTGTATGTCCGGTATACAAATTCGCAGTAGTTCACTAATTCAAACAAAAATTTCCATACATAGGTAAAAAAAAATACGGGGAAGACGATAGGCTATTTTAAAAAATCTATAAATCAATTATTAAAACTATATATTCAAATTATTCTACTTAGCTCACGAACAGCGCCCTCTATCAAGTACTAAAAGGTTATAAATACGTTTAAAATCTAAATCTTCTCAATATTTTATTAATATTAGTTCGCTTAATAACACATACGTTTAGAATACTTGATCTAATTCGAAATATTTATAGACGCTCGCTCGATTTGAATATTTATATATTTTCATTTTTAGATATAACTGATCTAATTCGCCGTTTAAAATAACTGCTCTAATTCGAAATATTTGGTATGTTTTATTTGTGTTCACTCTATTTCTATTTATTTGAAGTATTATAATTTCCATGTTTCAAAAACCTATTTCAAAAAGGTCGTTAGAAATATGTAAGGCCTGAAATAGCTTTACATGCGAATATTTATGATGCCAAGCGTAGCTTAATGGTTAGGTGTACGGCTTAGTATTTCCACAACCTTGGTTCGAAACTTAGCCTGGGTGGTTTTTTTTTTTTTTTTATATATTCTTGAGGCAAAGTTTTTTTTTACAGTACCAAAATTTCCATACATAGGTAAAAATATATATATATACGAGGAAAACGATAGGCTATTTTAAATTATATATAAATTAAATATTAAAACTATATATTCAAATTATTCTACTTAGCTCACGAACAGCGCCCTCTATCAAGGTTTGGAGCGGGACGTTTCACAAGAATGACATCCACGGCGCCAATTTATAATTGTAACGAATAGTATTTGAATAAAAACATTTAATCGGGTAAAACCCGGGCGTTGCCCGGGTCATCCGGCTAGTATTTTATAAAGGAAGTTTTTTTTCCACTTATCTCCCAAGTGCACATGGTACAAACCATGAATATCGTTGTAGTCTTTAAATAACGGTTTTTTTTTCTGTAGATACACCACATGTCTACTCCTGTAGAAACCAGTTCGAACTTCGCAGTTACAAAGTGACATCCTTGGTTTGGTTACTTGCAATGAACCATTTAAAACAATTCTCAAAGCTTCTACCTATTCCAAATCAACTAGAGGTCGGTAGTTGAGTCCTTCAATCTCCTTGTCTACAGCCATGGATCTCAACAATCAATAACAAAGTTGCCAATTATAGCATTACTACTAGCTGCAAGCCATCAAATAGCTGCCCTGAAGATACAATGGCTATCGCATTTATGCTCATAACGTTCCTGAGCTGCGTCGCGATGATGCCAATTCGGCAAAACCCGCCCCCTGGAGCCCCCGTGGACAGCCCGCCCCCCGCAGACAGCCCCCAGCTGTTCCACCGCCCGGCCCTAGTAGTGACCATGGTGGAGTCCGTGGTCCTGGCCGCACTGACGCTGGCGGTCTACCTGCAGTTCCGGCGACGTCGAGGGAGACGTGCCGAGGACCCCCTGCTGAAGTCCTCCGACTTCGCCAGTCTACCTCCCCATTGGAATCCCAATCAAAATTCTTCAATAAATTATCTTATTGATGTTGTGCAATAAATGTCGTGTTTTTTATACTATTTTGTTATCTTTTCACATATATTTAACCTAATTAAAACTCAGTGCGGTATTCGATCATAGGTCCTGGTAGTCAAAACCCGGCGTGTACTCCCCCTTTTTTCACCAGTAAACTTTGACACTTATAGTTTTAATGCTATTTATCGCATATATTCGCTGTTCATGTGAGAAAAAAATAGAAAAAAGGTCAGGTGTTGATATTAAATAATTGATAAATAAATAAAAATACATTTTTAAAAAAGCTTTTATTCAAATGCACTGAAAAATAAAATATTTTATCTTCTGCCATTGAGCAATTAGATGCATCTCAGTGAGAATAAAAGTGGCGGGGGACGATCATAATGAATTTCGAACCTAATCTGATTTAATATTGTAATATGGGTAATTCTTTCCTCACTGTATGACAAGATATCAGAGAGGCAGAGGTCCCAGGGTGAAGTTGTGGAAAGGTGGATGGATTTCAGCTGCGGGAGGATGGCCCACGTGTCTGGGGGTAGACAAGGTCCAGACGATATTCCAATGTGGGAGGAAGCGGGGGAGTGAGGGAGAACGGTGGTGACGACAGACGCGGCAAGTTGCCTAAGGGGGAAGTGGGCTCCGGGACCGTGTGGATTAACAAGAGGAGGACGGCGCAAAGAAGGACGAGGAGGAACCTACCTGAAGCGGCATTGAAAGCAAGTTCATCTTCTATGTCTAGTTATTAATATCCTTTTTAAAGCTTTGGGAATAAATTTATAGTACTAAGCTGTATCCAAAACGAACCCACCTTGTTTTCTCAGAAACCTTGCACACAAACATCGACGGCTGAGAAGAGTCGTAACAACTGGTGTCAGAAGTGGGGTACAGCTTAGTTATCTTTTCAATTTCTGAAAATATTGGCCTATGCTAACCCGGAAGAAAATGGAAGATTTTAAAAAGTACTCGAAGAGATTAATAAGAAAATAGGCTCTAAACAGAGTGATATTGAACCGATGAATGGAAACTTGGCTTCAATGGAGTCACGATTGAGAAGGCTCGAGAATAGTGTAGCTGATGTCCCTGTAGCCACACCCCTGTCTTTTAGAATAGCGGACAATTCTCCTCAGTTAGAAACTACTGAATGCTTTTCAAAAATCAAGCCTCCTACCTACGACGGACAGACTTCGTGGAAGTGCTTTAAGACCCAGTTCGAAGTGGTGGCCTTGGGCAATCGCTGGAACTCCAGTGAGAAGGCAATAAACCTGGCCGCCTCGCTCCGAGGTTCAGCCACTGAGGTTCTACAATCCCTGCCACTAGAACAATCATTGGACTATGCCCTGACTCTACGCTTCGGAGATGACATTTTGCAGCCCTACCATGTCGTGAAATTAAAGAATCGCCGCCAGAAGCGCGACGAGACGCTGCAGGAGTTGGCAGCAGATGTCGAAAGGCTAGCGAGGTTAGCCTTCCCTGATTGCCCCCGCCATGTTCAAGATCTGCTGGCACATCAAAATTTCGTGGATGCCATCGAGGACCCTGAGTGTCAACAATCAGTGCGAATGTCTGAAGCCAAGACGTTGCAGGAGGCGTTGATCCACGCACTGAAATTCGAGGCAGCCCGTGATGCGACAAGAGGCTATCAGAAGGTATTGCGCGTCATGAAGACCGACGAATCTCAAAAAGACGGCGACATTAAAGAAGCAATTTCTCAGTTACAGAGGACAGTAGAAGAAATGAAAAAAAAGTATGTCTTTCTCAGAATCAGCCCCGGGGACCTATCGCCAGCGCACCTACAGACCCAATGACAAAACTATCTGCTGGAACTGTGGTAAACCAGGGCACATTAGGGCTAATTGCAGAGTACGGCAGGCACCTTCGGAGAGGGGCAATACCATTCCGAAATATTCGGGAAACGAAAATTAGCCAGCCTTACGGGGCCTGGGCTGGCTATGCGATGTGACGATGCCTCAGGAAAAATTATCAGAGTCTCGAGTCTCCAGGGAGGCTCCAATGAGCTGGCCACAGAAGGACTTGTCAACGGGTTGCCTTGTCGAATGGTGATTGATTCTGGCGCCAACGTCACCTTGCTCCGTGTCGATTTAGCTCAGAGAATGGAGTCAATATCAAGGCGGATTCCTGTGTCGAACGAGCTGGTGTTGCAAACAGCCACTGGAGAACAAGCAAAGGTCTATGGTCAAGTAGTGCTGAAATTCCAGATCGGAAACAACTTGTTCAGCCACCTTGGGTACCTCGCAGACATCAAAGACGACTGCCTCATCGGCTTGGACGTGCTTCGCGAATTTGGATTCAGCATTGACTTCCAAGAGAATGTACTCAAGATTGCGGGAGAAGAGATTCCCCTAGTGGGTTCGAGGAGTTCGACGACCAATAAAGTCCTGAAGGTAATACTCAAATCTGACGTTAAAATTCCTCCGAGGAGTGAATGCATTCTTGAAGGACGTCTAACTGCTTCTCTCGGGGTACCCCAGCTGCTGATTGTGGAAGAGAATGGCCAGGAGTTTGGTCAAAAAGGACTCTTGTTAGCTCGGACTCTGTGTAGATCTGATCAAAGTAACATCCCGATTAGAGTGGTCAATCTCCTCGACTCCGCAAAAAACCCTCGGAAAAGGGACTGAAATAGCTCTAGCTGAGCCTGTTACAAATGTGGCCCATTGCACAACTGTCGAAAACTTGGATAAAAGCCCTTGTTCCAGTTTGATTCCAGGCCATCTGCAGGAACTATTAGAAGGAACGCGAGAGGGGCTGAACTGGATACAGCAAAAGAAGCTTAAACGTTTACTCTGCCAATATGAAGACGTATTCGCTACCAGCCCCAAAGATGTTTGGCGGACGAACGTGACGCAGCATCGGATTGATAAAGGAGGAGGTACTCCTGTCAAGCAGCTCCCAAGAAGATTGCCCATGACGAGGAGAGACGAGGTTGACAAACTGATTGAGGAAATGGCAGAACAAGATGTCATCGAGCCTTCATCTAGTCCTTGGACATCTCCCGTTGTGCTTGTAAAGAAAAAGGATGGCTCCACACGATTCTGTGTGGATTACCGACGTCTAAATGACCTGACCAAAAAAGATTCCTACCCTCTGCCCCGAATTGATGCTACGCTCGACACCCTTTCCGGATCGCAGTGGTTCAGCACTTTGGATCTCAAAAGCGGCTACTGGCAAGTCAGCATTCACCCAGAAGACAGAGAAAAGACAGCCTTCACGACAGGAAACGGGCTTTGGCAGTTCAAGGTAATGCCATTTGGGTTATGCAACGCCCCTGCAACCTTTGAGCGTCTGAGGAGACGGTGCTGCAAGGAATTCCTTTGGAGACATGCCTAGTCTATCTTGATGACATTATTGTGATGGTAAAGAGTTTTGAAGAGCATCTAATCAATCTTGAAAAAGTCCTACAAAAGATTCGAGGAGCAAGATTGAAGTTGAATCCGAGAAAGTGCAAACTCTTCAAAGAGAAAGTTCGTTACCTGGGCCATGTGATTTCGCGCCAAGGAATACAGACTGATCCAGACCAAACCGAGACTGTTCAGCAATGGCCTGTACCAAGGGATGTACACCAATTGAGAAGTTTTCTAGGCTTGTGCAGCTATTATAGAAGATTTGTTCCGGGGTTTCCAAACATCGCGAGACCTTTGCACCGACTAACGGAGTCTGACCGCCCCTTCAGTTGGACTGTTGACTGCGAAAGGGCGATGGATAAACTGAAGCAGGCCCTGTCTTCTCCGCCGATGCTAGCCTACCCTGATCCAGGCGAGCCATTCATTTGGGACACAGATGCCAGCAACATTGGGATTGGAGCCGTTCTATCTCAAACCCAAGATGGAGTAGAACGTGTCATCGCCTACTTCAGTAAGACTCTGTCCAAACCTGAGAGAAACTACTGTGTAACCCGCAGAGAGTTGCTGTCAATCGTCAAATCGATTGAGCATTTCCACCATTATTTATACGGGCAGAATTTTTTTCTTAGAACAGACCATGCAGCTCTACGATGGCTGTTGAACTTCAAGAGCCCAGAGGGACAGCTAGCTAGATGGATTCAGCGACTTCAAGAGTATGACATGGAGATTCAGCACCGGAAAGGGAAATCTCACGGGAACGCAGATGCTCTCTCGAGGCGACCATGCCCAGTGAACTGCAAGCATTGTTCCAAGGCAGAGACACAAGCTGAGCTCAATATTCGTCAGCTTTCCCTCGCGGAAGAACTCAAGTTAGACGAATGGAGCCCCGAGGAAATGAGAAAATCTCAGTTTGAAGACGCTGATCTTCGGCCTGTCATGAATTGGCTCAATGCCGGGACCAACAGGCCAGCATGGGAAGATGTTGCATCCTGCAGCCCAATCACCAAGAGCTATTGGTCCTTATGGGATTCGCTGGAATTTCGAGGTGGTGTTCTCTACCGGAAATGGGAGAGTGATGATGGTCAACACATTGAATGGAAGATGATCCTTCCCCAATCACGAGTACCTTCCGTCCTCAAAGAGCTGCACAATAGCCCCAGCGGAGGACATTTTGGGATTGCAAAGACATTGGAAAAAGTTAAAGAACGCTTTTACTGGGCTGGCTGCCGTGCCAGTGTTGAAAAATGGGTACGACAGTGTACGGAATGTGCTTCCAAAAAAGGACCAAAGACAAGATCGAGAGCCAAACTCAAGATTTACAACGTGGGAGCCCCGTTCGAGGGGATCGCTATCGACATCATGGGACCATTGCCGCGAAGTGACAAGGGGAACCGCTATATCCTAGTTGCAATGGATTATTTCACCAAATGGCCTGAAGCATTTCCGCTTGCTGATCAAGAAGCTGAAACAGTTGCTGAAACCTTAATCAGCCAGTTCTTCAGTAGGTTCGGTGTCCCTATGCAGATCCACACTGACCAAGGGAGAAATTTCGAGTCGAGACTTTTTGCCCGATGTGTAAACTTTTCGGAAGCCATAAAACAAGGACCACTCCCTTACACCCCAGTCCGACGGCATGGTCGAAAGATTTAATAGAACCTTAGCAAGTCAACTTAGTCTCTTCGTCGCCCAGAACCAAAGAGACTGGGACAGTCAACTGCCTATTCTACTGATGGCCTACCGATCCTCAGTCCATAAAACCACGGGTTACTCGCCAGCCAAGATGCTCTTTGGAAGGGAATTAAAGCTTCCCTGTGATCTGATCTTTGGATGCCCCAATAGTATTGGGGAAGGCTCGAATGAATTTGTTGACCGACTCCATTCAAGACTTGAAAAAGTGCATCGATGGGCCAGAGAGAAATTAGAGATTGCAAGCGTAGCAATGAAAGTAAGGTATGACACCCACACGTGCGGGAACGACCTTCAAGAGGGAGGACTAGTCTGGTTGTACAACCCGAAAAGGAAGAAAGGTCTCTCGCCTAAGCAACAAAAATCCTGGGAAGGCCCATTTCGAATTGTGAAGAAGCTAAACGATGTCGTATTTAGGATACAACGCTCATCCCACTCTAAACTAAAGGTTGGTCATTTCAACAGACTAGCCCCGTTCAAAGAGCCATTGATCAGCGCTGCTGGAGAAGTCAGTCCTTTTCGGGACGAAAATAATTAATGGAAGGGGGGCAGTGTAATATGGGTAATTCTTTCCTCACTGTATGACATGATATCAGAGAGGCAGAGGTCCCAGGGTGAAGTTGTGGAAAGGTGGATGGATTCCAGCTGCGGGAGGATGGCCCACGTGTCTGGGGGTAGACAAGGTCCAGACGATATTCCAATGTGGGAGGAAGCGGGGGAGTGAGGGAGAACGGTGGTGACGACAGACGCGGCAAGTTGCCTAAGGGGGAAGTGGGCTCCGGGACCGTGTGGATTAACAAGAGGAGGACGGCGCAAAGAAGGACGAGGAGGAACCTACCTGAAGCGGCATTTAAGGCAAGTTCATCTTCTATGTCTAGTTATTAATATCCTTTTTAAAGCTTTGGGAATAAATTTATAGTACTAAGCTGTATCCAAAACCAACCCACCTTGTTTTCTCAGAAACCTTGCACACAAACATCGACGGCTGAGAAGAGTCGTAACAATATGTAGCAACTGATTAGCGATTTTTATTAGTGTTTGATATATTTTTACCTCTTCTCTAAATATGATCGTCCCCCGCCGCTTTTATTTTCACTCAGATACATCTAATTGCTCAATGACAGAAGATACATATTTTTTCCTTTTTAGTGCATTTAAATAAAAGCTTTTTTTTCAAATGTATTTTATTAATTAATTAATTAATTAGTTTTTAGTCATGGATTTACAAAACTTGCGAACCCCAGAGTGGAGCTAGTGCAACCTAGGCCTAAAAGATCCTTACACAGAGAGAAAGATAATTTGTAGTGAAACATGCCGTTATAGAACCGGGGAATGTGTCGGCTGAGTGAAACCTGTAGTTGGAACCTAAGTTTGGGGCTACTGTCGGACCAAAGGAGACGTCAGATATCAGACAGATGTCTTTTTAAACATGTTGTTTTGGGAGGGTAAACAGGGAGGTTAAACACTTTCCTGGCAGTATATAGTGCTATGGAAGTGTTGTGTTTGTGAAGCATGTTGTGACTGCTGCTGCATCCCCATGCCACCCTGCCCCCCCCGTGCCAAGAGCTCCGTGCCCCCCACCGCCCCCTTGCCCACCCCCCATCATCTGCCCTGCTACGCCCTGCTGTCCCCCCCTGCCCTGCATCCCTCCCCTGCCTTGCTTCCCTCCCATCCCCTGCTGCCCTCCAACCCCCCAGCCTCCTTGTACCCCGAACATCTGTTTCCAGCCCGCGCCTAAATGCTGAACACGTCAAAGATCAAGGCTTAAAATACTGATAAAAATAGTCTATTTAAAATAAATACCTCTTTATATATATAAAAACACAGTTATAAATTTACCTCCCCCTTACAAAGAAACACAAATTAAGTAAGTCTATCTCTCTTTCTCACTTAATAATACACACACATATAGAACTGTGGCACCTGAGTTCCATCCTCACACAATACTACCATGTATTAATACCTAAAATGTATCCTACCATTTCATCAACTTGAGCACTTCTTGTCAGATTCGGCCAACTTCTCTCATATGATGTTATGAAAGCAAAGCATTTCCTGTGCTGATGCTCGAAACCACGGCATATAACTGGTTACCTTTTTTTTTTTTTTGCCTAATTTGTCAAAGCTGTTTTTGTGGCCTATTTGCAGAGCAGAGGTTGTGCATCTTGCAGCAATAAAATTGTGAACTGCATTATTTTGATGAATTTTGATATATAAAGATATTTTAAAAACAAAAGAGCCATATTGTGAGCCGTATTAAGAGCCTGATTGTGCTCACAGATCATTTTAGATGACCATGTGGGCGGTCAGGATATTCCTTTTTTATATCTACACCTGACCTTTTTCTATTTTTTATTATTTTTTTTCACATGAACAGCGTATTTATGCAAACTTGGCCTTAAATACCCATTTCTTGATTTCTCAGGAAGCCTCTGGGACCAAATTTTGGTTGTAGAGGTACAGCCTACACCACGCTCTGAGGGCCAACAGCCTGAAACGCATATGTGGTTGGCTTTTCTTTATTTAACAAGAAATTGAGGGGATTGGTCAAATATCACGAAACAAGTAAAATAAATGTTTAGTTTATTTTTGTTCCACTAGATGGCGCTCTGCCATCTAAAAATGTTTATGTGAGCACAGCAAGAAATACCTTTTTTGTTTTTTAATATCCTGACCTTTTTCTATTTTTAAAATAATTTTTTCACATATATAGAAATAAAGGGACAAGGGTCGCCTCTCCCGTCAAATAGACGTCTAAAACCAGACGCCATCTATAGAACGTCGCCGCAACTAGCGGCCCCGGGTCGGTGACAAAGCCACAACACCAGCTTTGGAAAACTGAAAAGCGTCCACCTAGAGACCATGGTTATTGATATCAAAAAAGGCATACCCTGACCACGAGCACATGAGCTTTTTAGATGGTAGAGCGCCATCTAGTGGAACAGAAATCAACTAACACTCTGCCATCTAAAAATCTAATGTGCTTGTGGTTAGGATATGCATTTTTTTATTTTAATATATAAAATATATTCATATTTTTGCCTGTATTGATCATAAATTAGATGACCTGTTATTAACTTTTTAACAACAATTTCATTTCCCAGTGATACCCAACCTTTTTTTTTTTTCACAGCAACACACTTCAGAATTAATAAACTTTTGATGACCCCCCCATGCAAAGAATTTTAGGGGGAAAAAATAAGAGCTTAAACTTTATAATTTGCTACATTATAACTTTTTTTCACTCTTGATAAGGCACAATTTAGATTATAAACTGCAAGGTAATAAGACCAAATTTAAATAAATAGTAACAATGCTTTTACCGAAATGTCACACAATATTTATTTATTTAGATTTGATCTTATTACCTTGCAGTTTTTTTCACTCATTAAATCTAAAAAGAGCACCACCTAAAAACGGATTTGAATTCACTAAATAATTTTTTTTACACACCCACCTAAGAAACTTGTGATACATTGCTGGTAAAACATTGGTTAATTCTGTTGGCAACATCGTCTGCAAATATACACATTTTTTCTGCACATATCTAACTTGTGAAACAATTTCTCATCCATGATAAGGTACACACACAATTTAAATTATAAATTAGAAAAATGTAACAAAATCCAAATAACTAAACTGTATGTGACATTTCGGTAATAACATTGTTACATCACACAAGGTAATAAGACCAAATTCAAATAAATAGTGTGTGATGTTTCAATAACAGCATTGTTACCATCATCAGACAAAAGAATAAATGAGAAAAAATATCACAGCGCATGTTCTTAAATAGTAGTTATCAAGTGTGTAAACAAGAGGGCAGATAAGAAGAAAATAGTTTAGAGTTTTCTAAACACTAGGTAATAAGACCAAATCCCAGGAAATAGTGAGCAGAACTCAAAGAATAAAAAATTTTCTATTCTCTCTTTGCAGCAAATCATGGGGTCTGAGCCCCATAAAAGAATTACATTGTATAAATCTTTATTCAGATCAACTCTTTAACATATGGATCAGAAATATGGTTCAAATTTTTAAATAAAAAATCGATGCAAAAATTAAACTCAATGCAATATCAGATACTAATATGGAGCATACAAGCATACAAGACAACTTCGTACAACTGTGTTCACAGTTTGGCTAAGACTCCATTGATTGCAGATTACATTGAAGCAAAAAATATGAAATTTGACTTGAATAACTTATCGTTCGAGGACAAGCAAAAATACAACATCGATATTCCCTTTATAATTAAATCCTATATAGACGAAAGAATGTTGCTCTTACTGAATAATACAAACGAGACATTTACAAGTTTTTTCAACCGGGGTATTCCAAATTATTTTCGCCCTAATTTCCACAACACACAATTTGTAACCAACCATGGTAATTTTGGGAGTTTTCTGGAAAGAATCCGCGCATCGGAGGATCCGGGCTGTTTTTGTGGATGCCGCATTCAAGATTCTACTCATCTTTTACTTAAGTGCCCAGCATTTTCAAGACTACAGACTCAGTAACGGTATTCTCAGTACCGATCCAAGAGAACTGATATCCAGCAGGGACTCGTACATTGAATTCAATAGATTTTGTAAATTTATATCAAAGTTTTGAAATAATCTCAAGTGTTAGGTATAATTGTAACTGTATGTGCTGTATATATGATTTTCTTCTTTCCTTTTTTCTTTATTTTGAGGTGTGGTTAAATTAAATTACCTATGTATATAGCATGCTTGTTTGAAACCAATTTAAAGAATATGGTAAATGCCTTTGTGCATATATTTTTGGATATATAAATAGATTCTCCCTCTCTCTCTCTTGTATTGCTTTCCTTTGGGCGCCAGTGTCCTTGGCGGGACATCGCGCTTTGTATTTATAGTTGAATAAAGTTGAAATAAATCCAAATAAATCAATATTTATTATATTTTTATTTATTCATTTGGAATTCGTCTAATTACCTTGTGTTTATAATCCAAATTGTGCCTTATGGGTGGTCTTATTACCTAGTGTTTAGAAAACTATTTTCTTCTTATCTGTTATCTTGTTTAACCACACTTTTGATAACAGTACTATTTAATAACACGCTGTGATATTTTTTCTCATTTATTCTTTTGTCTGATGATGGTAACAATGCTGTTACTGAAACGTCACACACTATTTAATTATTTGGATTTGAACTTATTACCTTGTGTTTATAATCCAAATTGTGCCTTAACATTGTAACAATGGTTGGTCTTGTTACTTCTCGCCAGGAAGTATCGAGGCTGGACCAGCAGGAGCAATGTTGCAGTGAAACTATTTAATCAGCAAATAAATCCTTCCTGCCAATCTGCCCAGTTCTCCCAAGTACTTCAACCACATCTCTCCACTGAACACTCCAGTGAAACTATTTAATCAGCAAATAAATCCTTCCTGCCCAGTTCTCCCAAGTACTTCAACCACATCTCTCCACTGAACACTCCAGTGAAACTATTTAATCAGCAAATAAATCCTTCCTGCCAATCTGCCCAGTTCTCCCAAGTACTTCAACCACATCTCTCCACTGAACACTCCAGTGAAACTATTTAATCAGCAAATAAATCCTTCCTGCCCAGTTCTCTCAAGTACTTCAACCACATCTCTCCACTGAACACTCCAGTGAAACTATTTAATCAGCAAATAAATCCTTCCTGCCCAGTTCTCCCAAGTACTTCAACCACATCTCTCCACTGAACACTCCAGTGAAACTATTTAATCAGCAAATAAATCCTTCCTGCCAATCTGCCCCGTTCTCCCAAGTACTTCAACCACATCTCTCCAATGAACACTCCAGTGAAACTATTTAATCAGCAAATAAATCCTTCCTGCCAATCTACCCAGTTCTCCCAAGTACTTCAACCTCTAACTGAACACTCCAGTGAAACTATTTAATCAGCAAATAAATCCTTCCTGCCAATCTGCCCAGTTCTCCCAAGTACTTCAACCTCTCCACTGAACACTCCAGTGAAACTATTTAATCAGCAAATAAATCCTTCCTGCCAATCTGCCCAGTTCTCCCAAGTACTTCAACCACATCTCTCCACTGAACACTCCAGTGAAACTATTTAATCAGCAAATAAATCCTTCCTGCCAATCTGCCCCGTTCTCCCAAGTACTTCAACCACATCTCTCCACTGAACACTCCAGTGAAACTATTTAATCAGCAAATAAATCCTTCCTGCCAATCTGCCCAGTTCTCCCAAGTATTTCAACCTCTCCACTGAACACTCCAGTGAAACTATTAAATCAGCAAATAAATCCTTCCTGCCAATCTGCCCAGTTCTCCCAAGTACTTCAACCACATCTCTCCACTGAACACTCCAGTGAAACTATTTAATCAGCAAATAAATCCTTCCTGCCCAGTTCTCCCAAGTACTTCAACCACATCTCTCCACTGAACACTCCAGTGAAACTATTTAATCAGCAAATAAATCCTTCCTGCCAATCTGCCCCGTTCTCCCAAGTACTTCAACCACATCTCTCCACTGAACACTCCAGTGAAACTATTTAATCAGCAAATAAATCCTTCCTGCCAATCTGCCCCGTTCTCCCAAGTACTTCAACCACATCTCTCCACTGAACACTCCAGTGAAACTATTTAATCAGCAAATAAATCCTTCCTGCCAATCTGCCCCGTTCTCCCAAGTACTTCAACCACATCTCTCCACTGAACACTCCAGTGAAACTATTTAATCAGCAAATAAATCCTTCCTGCCAATCTGCCCCGTTCTCCCAAGTACTTCAACCACATCTCTCCACTGAACACTCATTTATTGGTGAACTGCTATAATTTGGTTAGTATAAAATTTTTATAAGAAAGGAAAACATTTAAGCATGCAAGTTTCTTTTAAACATAAAACACACTTCTACTGTCCTTACTGCGATTAAAAAATATATTGGGAGGGTTCACCCACTGATGAGCTAAGCCCTTCCAATATATTTTTCATTGCAATAAGGACAGTAGAAGTTTGGTTAAAAAGAAACTTGCATGTTTTCCTTTCTTATATATAGCTGGCACGTTATATTGCCCCATACAATTTTCCTTGAGGCTATGATGAATATATTTCTTTGTTAGGATAATATGAAATCATAGCTGCCAAGGTACTGATGAAGACTTGAAACAAGTGTAGACAAGCTGGAGAGTTCCATGGTGTAGTTCTATGCCTCCTGTGCAGACCTTTTTAAAACTGCGCGCTGTGATTTGTGTAGATAAAAGATCTCCCTAGCATGTAAAATTACCCCCCACTCCAGCCATTCTTAAAAAATACATCATTATTGATATGTATAAAGTGTGTAAAAAATAGTAGAGATGTGAAATTGTACTGGGATAAGGTGAATAAATTAAGAAAAAGGCATCTCCTTATCGTGCAATTTAAAGTTGTGCAAGCCATCAGCAAATTTCAGTTTCATGATAAGGAGATGCCTTTTTCTTTATGTATAAAGTGTGTTTAAATCAAAAATAGAGGGTAGAATAGTTTTCTAGAACCTTTCATTCCAAAGGTTGGGCACGGAGTCAAATATGTATTATCCCGGGTGTTACTAAGCAATGTCTAAACCACCCTTGATACACCCCCATTCCTAACAAATCTTTCCACACCCTTACTAGGGAATAACAAACGGCGATTTCAAGATTACGAACAGGACATGTTAGAATGCTCAAATTTAATGGAAAAATCAAAACATTCCCGAAATGCCCCAAATGAGATTTCCAGCCTGCCAGTCCTGAACATTTATTGAATTGCATCAAATCCTCCAAAAAAGACCTCTGGGAAAACCCCAGGACTATATTAGAAAAGCTGAGACAATCGAACCAAATGGAAATCGTTTAAACAACTTGAGAAATAAGCAACAACAACTAAGCAATGTTTGGGTTGGCAATAATGGAATACTAGAGGTTTTCATTCATGCTTAGAATGAATACATCAAGTGTTACTTGTGGGAAATCATTGGTTTCCTTGAAGATGTAGAGATGGTCAAGATTCTATCTGTCCCTTCACATTGAATATAGATCTGACCATCCATGTTTATAATGAGAAGAAGTCAACCAAGGATCAGTGTGTTGATAACATCAGGTGCTGACCACTTATTACAGAAATTAGATATGAACCATTACATTTGATGTGTCAGTAGAAACACCATATTAATGAAAAATGAAACTAAAACTGTGAAATTTGGACGTCATACATGTTGAAGTCAGTACAGAAGCAGCATCTAAAGGATGTTTGTTCAAAGTATCTGTACTCATACATTCATTACTTAAAAGGATCCCATGGAGGATCCCACCTAAGCACAGCTGGTACAGTGGAATGGATCCAGAGGAGCTCTGAACCTCAGACAGCACCAAACAACACTAACAAAATTTAGAACAGGCCATCTCAAGCCATTGAAGATAGAAAATAATACCAAAATCTACTCCACTTGCAGCTCCAGAACACATTTTGGCTTGCATTAGATGCACTAAACAGGACCTTTGGGAGAGGCTGCTGCTTATCATAAAACAGCTCGAGGAGCATGAACTCATGGAATTTGTGTAATATTTACACAAGGGGATAAGAAACAACAACTTAAAAGAATAGTTGAACCATTACAATTGGCATCACCATTACAAGACCAAACAGCAGAGTACACAAAAAAGAATAGTTATGTAATATAATTGAAATTATATTTTAACTCAGCAACACAGTTCAGTTCTGTATATAGAATGTAAACAATAGAACCTACGTTATCTATCACTAACAACAACCTGTAAGGAAATAAATCATCTAATACCAGAACAAATATGTCTTATAATACATTTGTTAATTATATAACGTAAACAAAGATTTTACAAGTTACTGGCCTGAAAAGTGCGGACTACATTAATTTATAAAGGATCAAGTAACAATGTTGATTTGTACAAATAAAACTCTCCAATGTTTATGTCAGAGAATTAACAAGGATCAGAATGATGTTGCATATATATATAGATGATGAGTTATTGTCCTACATGTGAAGTGGTTTCTAATGTGATGGTTATTTTATAAATTATTTAGTGGCCTTGGAACAATACTCAATTTGAATTCCTCTTACATCCCCCCCAAATATCTAAAAAAACTATTTCTTTAGTCTTTATTTTAATAAGATGGCGGAGACACATCAAGTAAAGTTCAGTAAAGTTTGTAGGGTAAATAGAGAAAGATCTGTTCCAGAGAATCTTCATAATTTTATTGAATAAAAAAAGAACCTAAATTATTAACAGGATCTGTCTCAATGTCAAATGTCTTCTGTCCCAAATGTAGTTGTTGTTGTTGTTTCTTATCCCCTTGTGTAAAGATTACACGAATTCCATGAGCTGATCTCATGGAATGGGGTGTAGGGGTGCAGCTTTCGTTGATCATGGCACCATGATCCAGGCACACTTTGGTGAAAGTCCCCAAATGTAGTAAATGTAGTAAGGTATGACCCAGTCATTATTCTCTCACATGATGGAACTTGTGTCTTCAAATAGGACTATTCTTTGGGTTGAAACCATTGATTTTTCGACTGCTATGACCCGGGATCAAATCCTGCATTGAGCACTTTTTCTAATTAAAAAAAAAAAATGTTCCAATGTCCCCTGATTCTTGCAAAAGTCCAAACCCACCAGCGAGTGCAAATAACAAAACGGGGCTCTGGCACATTTGTAAGTGCAAAAGTCGAACTGCCTTTCACATGTGTAGACATGTGGTGCACTTATAGTAAAAGTAGTCGAAAACTTCTACACACCATGATTATAATGGCCTGTACCACGTGTACTAGGAATAATAACTCTATACTAATTCAAATGTTTGGAAAATGAGGACTTCTACATATTTCAAAAGCACAGATTGCAGCCCAAGCTGGGAATTTATGACAGGGAAGTGGGACACATTCCTGCCAAGTAGAGTTATTACACAGAGATCACTATAGGTGATGTTAGAAATAATTTGCACTTTTTTTTTTAAATATACAGTGGGGGAAATCTTATTATAACGTCATAATTCTACGGTCCAGTCTCAACTGTGTGGCATTAATATCCCAACCTAGTTATCACAATAATCTTGGTTCCTAAATTTAGTAGCCAATCGTATGAAATATATTTGTTTTTGTATGGTATTGAAGATAGAGTATAATATAATTTTAAAATTTCACGATTTCAAAACAATGAATTCAGGAGCATTGTTTGTTCACATTTACATTCTATTTTTGGAGTATATTTTATATACATTTTTACACATTATACTTTATTGAATAGAATATCTTTGCATCCGACGACTAGTTTGAAATAGAAAAAAAAAAAAACAAGGCATTCTATAAACCAAAAACTATTATTAGAAAAAGTTATTATCAAAGCTTTTCAAAGTGAAACAACGCAGGAAAATGTTAAAATAAGAAAATGTAACTTTTCTATTATAAGAGATAAAAAAAGAAGAGGCTATTATAAATTGTTACAAATGCCGCGATTGTGCCAGTCTCACGGGCTGCAAACAAATTGGTTTATAAATTCTCAGAAATTACTGCTGCAATTCTATTTCTAGAATACAAGCCTTGTTAGATATATTACTCATTCAGGGTTCACGGATATTCCCGCTGGCAGCCCATTTTACTACAGATTTGGTGTTTGCAATCCCCCTTTTTTGAAGGCGATTTACCGATCGCACTAGCATAGCAACATGTTTCGTGTCCGATTTTTTGGGGTCAGATACTTTTGATTAATATTGAATTGATTCAGAATACATGGAAATTTATTCCTTTGGTGGTCAATATTCAGACAATTCTGATTATGAATGGGAGGATGTGGAACTTGGAGTGGAACTTCCAAAACTTATCATTTTCCACTCCACCAATAAAAAACACCCAATATCAAGTAAACCATTTTATAATTTCTCTCTATTTTTACAGAGCCTTTTTGTTAACAAATAATTGAAGAAACAAATAAATGTTCTCCACAAGAAATCCTGAAAAAATCAAAGTTCTCCCTCATTTTGGCACCCAACCAAGTTAATTCAAGTAATTTTGAGAAGTAAAAAAAAAAAAATAGCCAAACTGTGGCTATTGTGAATCGTGACTATAGTGAACCAAAAGCTGACCCGACCCATTGGGGTTTACTATAGAGGGGTTTTACTGTATTTATTGGCAAAATATAAACTATTTTTGATTATCCAAAAACTGTATATAATCTCTTTAATTTAATTGACTAATTCAACACTTCTTTAATACAAGTTTTTTTTCTTTCAAATTCCAATCAAGTTACTTCAACTGATTATAATTGACTCCGACTTTAAACAAACTGAAAAATTCGGATCTCTTGGGGTGTTGAATTAAAGAATTTGGACTGTATATATATATTTTATTTGCAAAAAATGCATTTTGAAAAACATAAATAAAATAATAATGAAACAGTTGAATTTTTACAAATTTCAATAAGATGCTTGTTCAGTAAAATCATGCTTTGTGTCAGGAAAAAAAAATTGTAACTGCCTACGATGCACAAGTGAATCCTGCTTGTAAATATCTGACTGAACTACGGACCAGATAAGTCCCATAGAAATGTCCATCAACAAGCAGCATTGCTATCAACTCTGGTTTCCTCTGATAAAGCTGCCATATTGGTGTGCTGTCCCACTTGGAGTGGAACTTCCAAGTTCTTCCCAGTGTTTCCAACGTAATGCAATATTCCAAGTAAGTGACTGCAGCTTTGCAGAAAATTGGCATGGACCCAGAGCAGCAGTTTTACACACCCAAGATTGAAGACATTGCAACTGCTGTGAAAGAGATGCATGGAGACATCTGAGGCTTTTCATTGGACACGACAACAACAACATTCCAAGTAAGGAATAGGTTCTTTGCAATTTAATTACTTTATCACATTGTTTCTTGTGTTCATTCCCTCATCACTCCGGGTCAACAACACACTGTGAGATAACTATCAAAATAACACATTCAGGATATTCCCCAACCAAACTTAAAGGACAAAAGTCCCAATAATCTCACAAGCAACAAGAGTTGATCAATCCAGCAGGAAGTACACAGAGAGAGAGAGTAAATGACAGTGTATTTACAACAGACAAGAATGGAGGCTAGGAGTGTGTTCCACTGAAGGAACAGCCGTGGAAATCCACATCTTTCTGCAAGGTACTGGAGAACTCCTGGGACAAGAGGGTATGGAGGTTCTCCCCGGTGTGGTGGTAGACCCAGGCCTGTTGTTCTGTGAAGTCAAACCTCTTGGGGCCGCTACAGCACACCACATTGTCAGGCAGGGGGTGAGCGTGTGAAGTCAACTATGGTAATATGTCAGTTTCATTGAAAATTAAAAATACAGTTAAACCTGTCTATAGCGCCCCCTCTTGGGACTCACCAAAATAGGGTGCTATAGAGAGGGGGTGCTATAGACAGGTCACTTTTAATGTAAATCGCATCGTACTACATATTCAAAATCGGGCGCTATAGAGAGGAAGGCGCTATTTAGAGGGGGCGCTATAGACAGGTTTACCTGTGTATATATTTTGGAAACTTGACCAGCTCATTGATTTTATTGATGGAAATTTTGCCGGGAAGATATTGATCTAAAAATTGAAGGTTGCTTCTCCTGTCAAAATAAATGTCAAAACTAGACACCATCTATTGACTGTCTCCTCAAACTAGCAGCTTCAGGTCAGTGATAAACCACAACATCAGCTTTGGCAAACTGAGAAGCGCCTGCCTGGAGAACATTGTTTCGGGCTATGGCTCTCTTCAGTCTAGGACAAGCTTTATTCCATGAGATCCACAAGGGATCAAATGGAATCTTCACAATCTTCCAAAGAAGTGTTGAAATGGGAAAATGGCTGGGCCAAAATATAGATGGAAGACTGTCAACAGATGGGGTCTAGTTTTGATGTTTATTTTGAAGGAACCTTTATTTTAGTCAGTCATCAGTTTTAGTCATCATCATATGTCATGGCAGCTTATTGGTCTCAGAAGGTGGCAAGATTTTGTGTACAGAATATATAACAGAACTTTCTTCTGAAGAGCAGCATAATCAGGTGTAGAATATTAGTAGGCACAAATAAGGGATTTATATCTCAATGTTAAATTAATTTATTTATTACTAGCAGATGTGTACCCGGCTTCGCCCGGGTTTTATCCGAGTGAATGTTTGCCTAGCGAAAATTATTGATAATAATATTCCGGAACACACAGAATATTATGATAATAATATTCGTTATATTATATATTTAAATAATATATAAAATATATTTTTTTAGCAAACATATCCACTCTCTCTACTGAATAGATTTTAAAAAATATATATATATAAATTAAAATATCTGAAGATATACTACATGATCTTAGTTAAAAGGCCTAGAAACGATATTTTATATATAGAGATGACCTGGCTTCATAGGTCTTCTGCTTGAGTGAATGTTTCGCTGGTAGAATTTTGTTCCTGCCTACTAAAAATTATTATCTGGCTTCGCCCGTGGTCTGCTTTAGTGAATATTCCCCTAAAGAATTTTGTTTATGTCAATCAAGCATGATACAGCAATATTGTCATCATCATTTCTGACTAAAAAAATATTGTTGCTCAATACCTGGTTAATTAAAATTTTTCTTGGTTAAAGCGCGACAAAAAACTCTTCCAGATTTAACTCTCTGTCCTGTTCAAATTTCAGCGAGATTGAGGGCGTGCATAGCCGACAAACATATATATATGTTCCCGGCTTCGCTCGGTTTTACCCGAGTAAAAGTTTGCCTAAAGAACATTTGCTAAAACAATTCTAGCAAACATCCAATTCCTACTGAATCTACACTTTTCTATACTCTTGATAATTTGAAATTTTTTCTCAGTCCCTTTAAAAACACTCGATAAGTTGAATAAAATCAATATTAATTGGTCCACTCGGTAATTTGAAGTTGAAGGAATAGTATCTTGCCACAAACGAACATTTGTAAATAACTGTATTTAGCGAATTTACCCGGCTTCGCCCGGTTTTTACCCGAGTAAAAGTTTGCTTAAAATAATTCTAGAAAACACATCCAATCAACCTATATATAGATTTATATACGAATATAAATATAAATATTGTTATAAGCGTTTAAATATATTTTTGAAACATAATTATTTAAAAAATATTTATTAAATTTTAAATAAGATATTGTCACGTTTGTGAATTTTATAATTAACTAGCGGACGTACCCGGCTTCGCCCGGGTTTTACCCGAGTAAAGGTTTGTCTAACGAATCTCTCGGTAAAGTGAACATTTTTTCCCGGTCCCTTGAAAAATACTCGATAAGTTGAATAAAATCAATATTAATTGGTTCCCTCGGTAATTGGAAGTTAAAGGAATAGTATCTTGCCTTGGAATTGTATCATTATTCTTGTATGGACATACCCGGCTTCGCCCGGGTTTTACCCGAGTAAAGGTTTGTCTAACGAATCTCTCGATAAAGTGAACATTTTTCCCGGTCCCTTGAAAAATACTCAATAAGTTGAATAAAATCATTATTAATTGGTTCCCTCGGTAATTGGAAGTTAAAGGAATAGTATCTTGCCTTGGAATTGTATCATTATTCTTTTCTCAAATAAATTGCAGTGTCATCCTGAATTTTGTCTTTCCTAATTTTCTACATTACAAAATCATCGTGTCATCATGATAATATTTAGAGCAGATTGTTGAATTATAACAGATAAATTAGAATATTTATCTTGATTATTTTAAAGCGAAAAGTTATTTCAAAAATTTTATTTGCTAGAAACCTTCCCAGTACTATACTAAATAACTTCCCAAAGTTTCATGAGTGGTTTGGTCAGGCATAAAGGACAAACAGACCACACACACACATACATTCATTTTTATATATATAGATTTTTTTTCACAATGAATTATGTATATTATTTTTAAAATTCATTTTTGTTATCATCATCACATACAATGTAATTTTTTATATGAACAAACAATAATAAACAACAACAATAAATGTAATGTGTATCTTCATTATTATAAAACAACAACAAATTAAATTAACAATGTAAAAATATATTTTAACATTACAACATTTTAACATTTAACACAAAAACATTACAATATTTTTAAAATATATATATTAATATTGAAATGCCAAGTTTTTTTACAACATCATTGAAAAATTATATTACTAAATTCTCAAATTAAATTTATTATACTTGGAAGACATTTTAGCGTTTTTACAATTTATAAATGTAATTTCACCAGATGCCTCGAGAGGCGCTGCTTGCGAGTGAAAGTAGAAAATTTGCAAATAAATTGCAACGAATATTTATTTCAAATCAAATTCAAACCAGAAACCTTCCCAGTAGTATAGTAAATAACATCATAAAGTTTCACGGCGATTGGATAATCTTACCTTTTAAAAACATTCATCGTGTAAACAAACTAGCATTCATTGTGTAAACAAACTACGTGTAAAATTATTAACCAATCAAAGTCATTTATCGTCGCGACCAATGCGGCAGCAAGCGGTAAAAGGCAGGAACTAATGCTTTTTGGTTTTACATTTAAAAAAAAAAGCACATTAACCTTTTTAGTTTTTTGAATAGCCTATATGTTAAACGAAATTGTCAGCTATCTACATGCGAAATTTCATAATGATTGATTCTGTAGATTTTGTGCAACGCGATAACAAACATAGATTTTGGATTTCATTTTTATAGATATAAGGATTTTAATAATAAAATGCAATTTGAATTATACATCAGAAACAAGGTAAAAGGACAAAATCCAAATAAATAAATAGTGTGACATTTTGCAGTTACAGCATTTTTAGAATTTTTGTTTTTAATTCAAATTTTTGGATAATTAAAAAAAAAAAATTTGCCCTTTGGGCTTCGAATTATACAAGTTCAGCAGTATTATATTTGGAATATACTAATGATCGGAATTAAATTTTGCTTTTCGGGATTGAGTCCCAATTAATGCAAGTTGACTATGTTTGCTTCAACTGCTAATTATAAGCTATCTTATTTTATCATTCATGATAAAGCACAATTTGGATTATAGATTATAGCTACAATAAAATAAGATCTAATCCAAATAAATTAGTAGTGTGTGACATTTTGGTAACAACGCTTTTACCGAAACATCACACACTATTAATTTATTTGGATTAGGTGTTATTTTCTTATATAATTTCATAAATAATATTAGTTTGTGTGATAGAGCCTTCCATCAAACCAGTATGTGTACCTGATGGGGGAGGAGAGCCAGATCTGTCGGTTTGGTGTCTGTTTGTTGATGACATATGTGCCGTGTTCTTCATTCAGCTTCACAGTGAGTACTCCGTCCTGTCAGCACAACCCCTGTTGACTGCACAGCTCATAGGAATCTAAGGACAGTTCCCTAGGTGTGTGAGCTTTAGATCAAAGACTGCAGTCAAACTTTCTTCCAACCACTTTGGTAATGATAAAGCACAATTTTGGATAATAGATTATAGCTACAAGAAAATAGATCTAATCCAAATAAATTAATAGTGTGTGATGTTTCGGTAATAACACTGTTACTGAATCGTCACACACTATTAATTTATTTGGATTAGGTCTTATTTTCTTGTAACCAATTTGGTAAAATCAAAACTGACAGAGAATGACTTGATGAACCAATCAATCTCACTTTTGCATTGAACAATAGTGTGGAGATCAACTTGTGTGGCAAATTGGTTCATGTCCACAACCATGTCATTACAGCAGTAGGTTTTAATTAGAAAATATAATTGAGATTTTTTTATATTTTAATAAATAGCAGAATAGTGATGGGAAATATTACTAGCGCAGCAGAGAAATTTTATAACAATAATAACCAAAAAAAATAAAAAATCATTCGAGATTAAAATAAGGCAAAACTAGGTGCTATCTATTGCATCCATTTTAACACATGCGGTGCCTCTTCTTAATAAAGAAGACATCAAAATTTCCATCACCATTTTAGCCATGAGAGAATTTGGCTTAACTAATTTGCCACAAAAAAACACACTTTAGCTAATTCAAAAGATTTCCCGAATCCCTTGTTGTACCTCATCATGGCTGCCCTGAACTGACAGGAGCCATAATGGCCTATATTACAAGACTGATCTTGTGGCATTTTCCTTGACCAGAGATAGATAGGTCATTGTTTCTGGGATGGCAGGTAATAATTGCCGATAAAAGTGATTTAGTAATAAAGAAGCAAGCAGATGGCCCACATGAGCACTCACAGATAAGGTGACATCCCACTCCTCTATCTGAGACTGGGATTCCAGGAGGTACTCCACGTGCTCTGACAGGGACTCCAGAGTCTCCTTGATGATGTCTTCGTAGACGGCCAGAACCCTGACACCAGCAGCCATGGTTGGGAGAGAGAGGACTACATGGTGGAGGAGAGACTCACGTGATGTCTGGCTTGGGAGGGGAACACAGCCATCGGACCTGAGGACTGCTTCCCTGCACATGTCCTATGTGAATCACATCCATCATCCTATAGTGCCAGCTCCAATATGGCCATCATGTCATTCCACCCTGTTCTGAGAGAGAGTAATTCTCTTCATACTCTAATTCTAGACCATTACACTAGATTATCAAACCAATACATCCTAGGTCCCTTCATTATTCAATCCTTCCTGTATGGTCAATAGACCCAATGATTCTCATACCACATGTCTAGCAAACTTCCTTTTTATCACTTCTTTAGAAGGTTCTCTATTAAATCAACTCCAAATTTATTTGAGATTTGTGTTCCATGTGCTTAGTGTTCTTTGATGATCAGTAGCAATTCTTGACAAGCTTACCTTTACAAATATCCTTGAAAAACTCTTCCTTTCCCACCCTAGACACCTTTCAGTATATAAATCAGAACTCTCTGCAATAGATACTGCTAAAAAAACATCAACATGCACACTCACCACAAACAAAATAATCTACTTCGACTCAAGAGTAGCCATTTATACCCTTCAAACCTGCTTCTACAGCCAAGAACCTCTTCTTAACCAACTCCCAGCCAACAGCTCTGTCACAATGCAATGGCTTCCAACTCATGTTGGAATTCCTGGAAATGAACTGGCAGACTTCTAGCAAAATCTGGAGCTCTTGACCATCCTGAGGCCAGAAAATCTACTATCCAACTAGACGAAAGAGACCTTCTCCATACCATCAAGACCCAATGCCTGCAAGAATGGAAATCTGCTGCTGCACATGACTGGTACAGAGCAGGAGGGACAAGCATCAATTCTATCCTCCCAAGGGAACAACAGTCCTTTATTTCCAGACTTAAGTCTGGTCATCTACAAACAATGACCTTCAAGAATGGTTGCAAGGTTTTCCCACTAGGTACTAAGTGAAATTCTCAACCTGCAACTCCAAACCACATTATTGACTGTATTGGCTCATCCATTGATGAGCTCTACTCATCCCCAGCAGACACCACCAAAAGTCTGAAGGCTTGATACCCTAATATGATTGGAGATAAGAAAGAAGAAGACAAGCTTATCTGACAGACAACACCTCCTCGACTGACCATTTTTGTAAAATCAAAATGACTGCCTCTCATAAGAGATCCTACTGTATAAAAATTGATGACTCACAAGGTAACAAGTGCAAATCATACTTTATAAAATACTAGCGGATGTACCCAGCTTCGCCCGGGTTTTACCCTAGTGAAAGTTTACCTAACCAGTACTTGATAAAAATTATTTTTCGAGCATACATCCACTCTCTACTTAAACTTTTTTTATAAAGATAAGCTGTACCCATTCACACGTTGGTGTGTTTGTAGAAAAGGCAGTTTTGATACTTCAAACATAATTTATTAATGATAAAATGTATACAATACATCAAAATGAAAATTAATAATGAAATTATCCCTACATATAAGTCCTTTGAATATAAGGATATTCCCGGGGATATACGTAATAATATCCCAGAATTTCATGGCGATTGGATGTATGTTTTTGAATCTATAGAGTACAAACACATACAGACAGACAGATATTCAATTTTATATATACAGTAAAACCCCGCTAATACGAACCCTGGATATAGCGAACCTTCCCTTATAACGAACCCACGGCGATTCCCGATTCCATTCCATTGAAAATACCATCGTTATAACGAACTTTGCTATTTTTAAAATAACGAACTACCCCTATAACGAACCTATTTTCGGTCCCAAAATAATAAAATCTATTAAAAATACTATGCTTATAACGAACTTATAATTGTGATTTAAAAAAAAAAAAATTAAAACAACAAAATTTTGAGCATGTTTCAACTCACGGATCGCGATTTCAAAACAAAAATTTAGCGGCATTGTTTGTTTTCATTTCCATTCTATTTTTGCTGTATGTTGTGTAAATTTTTACACATTATACTTTTATTTAATAGAATATCTTTGCATTTGACAATTTTGAAATAGAAGAAAAATACAAATGGCTTCCAAAATAAAGAAAAGAAACAAAGAATGGCGTTTTAAAAAAAAAAAAAAAAAAACAGTGGCAGCATGCCCTTTTAGAAGCGTTCTATATCAAGTTTAAACTAGGCTAAAAAATAATTCCAAATAATTTTAAAGTCAGAAATGGTTTGAATAACAGGTTAAAAATATAATTTAATATACATTTCAGAAGAATATGTGGAAACTGCAATTGGAAGAAGAAGGAAAAAAAAACAAAACAGTTCCCCCAACCCGTGTCTCATGGGCCACAAACAAATCGACTTATAAAGTCTCAAAAACTACCACTACAGTTCTATTTTTAGAATGGAATTTTTGTTAAGTATATGACTCATTCAGAGTTCGCGGATATTCCCCCTGGCCGGCCGTTTCCCTACCGATATGGTGTTTGCAAATTGGCGTTTTTTATTCGCAATTTTACCGATAGCGCTATCGTATCAACATGTTTCGCGTCCGATTTTTCTAATTTGGATACTTTTGATTCATCCTCAATTGATTCAGAATACACGGAGCTTTATTCCTTTGATGGAAATAACGATATTTTAAGACAATTCTGATTTTCTAATTTTATATTTCACTCTCAAACAACAAGGTATTAGAGACATTTTTTTCAAATAAATTTAGTATTATATTATTTGAGAAAGATGTTCTAAAATACTCTTATACCTTTCAAATATATAATTAATAATGTTTTGCCTAGTGGATTTGGCATAATTTTTAAATAATACATAGGTTTATATATAAACATGTATGCTAATGATAAGAAGAACCTATTATCAAATGACTTATTTTGATATTCAGCATTACTGTAAAGAAATAGGTCAATTTAGGGAATTAAAACAAAGTGATCATTATTAAGTGGCTGCCTTTTCCTGTTTGTATAGCTGTTTTTTAATTATATGGTCTAAAAATTTTGAAAAGTTAAAAAAATGGCCAAACCGTGGCTATAGTGAACCGTGGCTATAGTGAACCAAAAGCTCTGTCCCATTGGGGTTCACTATAGAGGGGTTTTACTGTATAGATGAGGGCAGAAATAATTAAAATGATAAATATTAGGAGATTAGAGGGTTGATAAAAGAGTGATATAATTTTTGACAACTATGACCCGGGATTAGAGAATACTGTATTAGGCAATTTTATTCCTAAGAAAAAAATTTGCTTCAATGGTTTCTGATTCTTGAAGAAGTCCAACCTCACCAGTGAGTGTGATTAAACACACAGGAGTCTGGCAAACTTGTAAATGCAAAGTATGAATACTTTCTATATGTATAAACAGGTACAAGGTCTACAATTCTCAGCCTGACCCAGAGATGGCATTCCAATTTGCAAAATATTACGTTTCCTCCCTGTATGTGGATGTCATTAGTTTTTGAAACCAGTTTCAATTTTTGTTCTGAAATCTTGTTACCAAGAGAATTCTGGTGATTTTTGGCCAATTATATTCAGAAGTAGAAAAAAAAAATGCAGACAATGTGGTCCATATTGACTATACCAGTGGGATACACCTTGAAGAATGCAGGGAGTTGTAGATCATGGAAACATTGGTTCAATAAAGTTGGAACTCTATAAAACATTTGCAGAAAAGGATGAAGTGGAGATAATCAACTTGTGTATCTGACATGGTGGCACTAGATGATGGTATTTGGAACTATCAGCTTAGTGAGATAACAAGTTTTCAAGGCTAGTGCTGAACCTGGACCATAGTTTTATGTTGTTGAAACCTCAGATTAAATATATAAAACTTACACCTTGACACTTTTTGTGTTATGCTATAATTATTATATTTGGGAAATGAAAACATTAAGACACAAATGTTTCTGAATATTCAAAACTATTATAGACGCGTATGATTATTTTGAAAATTAAACAATTTCTACAGCCCTCCCTTTAATTTTTCCATTGCAGAAACGGCAGTAGAAATTGTTTAATTTTCAAAAGAATCATACGTGTCTATAATAGTTTTGAATATTCATAACAGAGGGCGTGCTGATGCATCATAATACAAATGTTTCTTTTACACATAAAACAAACAAACTATTCTTACTGTTTTGATTACTGTGAAACTGCTGGGAATATTCATCACTGATGAGCCAAGCTCTCCCAATATTTTTTCACTGCAGTAAGGACAGTAGAAGTTTGTTTTATGTGTAAAAGAAGCATTCATGTCTCAATGTTTTCATTTGCTATATATAGATGGCATTTTATGCTTTATATTAATTATATTTATAACCAAGTTGCTGTTACAATGAAATTCCAGTGTTATGATTTGGTATATTTGTGAGTAATTTAGAAACAAGATTCCCTTTATGAAATTGGAGGCTTTTATTTAAAATAACACTTTTTAAGGATGATTAATCTATTTTCAATGTATCCACATATTTCAGTTTGTCTCATTTCAAATAAGTTAGTGTATATTCGATGGAAAAGTTATACTTTAAAGGCACTAAAACTATATTACTTACTAAATTTGATTTAAAGTTTGACTCATTTTTATTGAATATATTATATTTTATCGGTTTCTTGTTTCTATTTATATTCTCAAAATTGAAAACACCTAAACTTGTGTGCGATTTTTTCCTCAGGTTGCAATAAACATTTGGGACGCACCTTCTAGATATAAAACCAGTTTTAATTAACCTTAACATAATAGGTAGAACTTAGGTTTATAAAATTATCCCCTCAATGTTTATTTCTCGCCGACAATGTTGCTACTTTCTGATAAAGAACTCATTAAATGCTGTTGAATTTCTTTTTATTTTGTATTTATTTGTATATATAATCGATTGAAAAAAAAAAGCAATAAAATATTTTAAATATTAAATTTATATTAAAGATTATTTATTCATTATATCCTTTAAAATTTTAAATTTTATTACTATAATTTATATATATATATATATTTTTTTTTTAATATTAAATTTTGACCTGAATTACAAGTGTGTATATCAATAAAGTTTGCATTTAGTTTGTGTTTACTGGGTTGACATATTTAATTTGTGTGGTTTTAAAATGTTGAAACCCGGAGTTTTATTAATAAGTACATCTTCATCGTTTCCTCCCCAGTCTCTTGTTGAAGGTAGGCTTTAATTTTTTAAAATAAATATTTATTAAAAGTGTGGCAAATATATGTATTAAGGTAAATATTTTGGAATACTCCAATTATAAAGTATAAATTAGTAAGCTCTCTCAAATTTTTGCACACAAGATGCCACATCAACAATTTCATTTTTCAGGGATCTTTATATGATATATTTATATACTTTTAAATATCATACATATTAAATTTTATTAAAATTGAGCAGGTAATCTAAACAACAGTGCACAAATGTGCAGACCCATGAGACTACAATATGAAAGTATTCTAAGCATCTATATGCACACAGACCAATTTAGACCCCCACAATGTGTAGTTATCTTAAACCTTAGTGCACCAATATATAGAGACAAGAGTGTTCTAATGTGCATGAGACCACAGTACAGGCTGTGAGCAGGTATCCTAGGCAACAGTGTGCCTGCCCCAGTGCTGGTAGCTGGCCTACCCACAGGAATCCAGGCCTACCCCTGGCACCTGGAGACCAAGTACTACCGAGCAGACGTCTGCCTCTACTCCACAGCCTGCAAGGATCTCTTCACCTCAGACTTCCAGTCCTACATCGAGGCCATTGTCCTCTACTTCGATAGCTCACAGGTACTCAGCTCTTATTTATACCCAGAGCTTTGGCATCACCACAGTTTTAAATGGAGCACTCTTGTTGTTTCTCTGAAGTCTCCATCTATACACCAGACTCACAGTCTTGGTTTGTATAACAAATGAAAACATTAAGATGCAAATGTTTCTTATCACAATTAAATCAAACTGGCCTTACTGCGATGAGAAAATATTGGGAGGACTCGGCTCATCACTGGTGAACATTCCCAGCGGTTTCGCCAATTGGCGATTAAATTGTCAAAACCGCTGGGAATGTTCACCACTGATGAGCCAAGTCCTCCCAATATTTTCTCATCGCAGTAAAGATAGTAGAAGTTTGATTTATTTGTGAAAATAAACACTCACGTCTTAATGTTTTCATTTGTTATATATAGATGGTGGGTTACCATATTAATTTATTTGGATTAGGTCTTATTACCTTGTATCTAGTACTATACTGGATATATGTCCCCCCCACTTGAATTTCCTGACACCACCCCACAGTTGGATATTTGGTTTTATAACACCATTTACTTTTTTTTCCATTAAGTTATTGGTATTTACCTTATAGCTAATTGTACCTAAATATAATTCAGAATTTTTAATTTTCTAATTTGTAAAATACATGCGGCATGACACACTAACATTTTATAAGAGCATGAGCTCTAAGAGCTTGCTTATATTCCAAATAAATAAACTCACAAAAACTTGTGACACTCTTATTTAAGTTCCCATTTCCCTTACTTTTCAATATGTAAGTAAAATTCTAAATGGGGAATTAAATACACCATAACTTCTTTTATCCACCAACTCTATAATTCCAACATAAATCCCAATGAGTCTATTTACTTTTTAATTTAACCAACTTTTATAATTCTCAACCCATAATTCTGATCCTTTGGGGTGTTGAATCAAAAGTTCTGGCTGTTTACATAAACCAACTGCCTTTCACGTGTGTAGACATGTGGTGCACCTACAGTAAAAGCAGTCGCTAACTACCCAACATAATTATCATAGGCTGCACCACGTGTACTAGGGATAAATAAAAAAAAAAACATAAATCAATATTTGCTTTTTATCATCTAAAGATTTATTTATGGATTGCCCTTTATCAAAATGATATATTTGTGCTAACTTAGTGTGTAGTTTCCTGGGAGATAATGAAATGTTTTAAAATTGAAAAACATTAGCATCTGTAAAGAATGAAAAATGTCTGTTACTGACAAAAAAAATTTGCTGAATCTTCTCCCTAGAATGCACACTGCACACATGTATCAGACAGAGAAGGAAAGCTATCTTTATTTATTTTAGATAATCTCTCCAAAACCACCCCAATCTTTCCTCTCCATTTTACTAGAAGTGATACAGGGTATAAATCACCATATACAGCAGAACTTCCCTCTTAAGGACACCTAATTGCAGAGCCAAAGTGTCCTTTAGGGAGAGGTGTCTTCTTACCGGAGAGTTTCTAAATTGTAAAAATGGTAATTTTGCAAATCAAATTGTAGAGAGGTGTCCGCTAAAAGGGGGTTCTACTGTATATATGTCATAATTTGTATAGTTAATGACAAGAGATATAATTTATTTTCGTCAAAATAAGTATGTAAATATGTTACGCTTGTGTTAAAATGTAAATATGTAAATTCATCCATGTAAAAAAGCTGGACAAAAAATAAAGGTGGCAGACATCGCGGGTGCGCTGCTCGCTAGGCATAACGACTGCGCCTCTTCATTTAGCTACGACATATATATATATATATGAAAAAATAATTTAAAAAATTAAAATAATAAAAAAAGTCAGGTGTTTGTATTAATATCAAAAAAGGCATATCCTGACCACGCTCACATGAGTGTTGGCCAAATATCAGGGGACAGGCTAAATAAACGTTTAGTTGATTTCTGTTCCACTAGATGGCGCTCAGCCATCTTAAAAGGTTCATATGAGCGTGGTAAGGATATGCCTTTTTTGATGTTAATATATATATATATATATATACTATATATTTTTAAATGTTATGTGGTTATGTGGGGTTTATGTGGTAATAATCCAATGTTAGTGAATTTAATGAGTTGATTTCTCTTTAACGACATCAGGTTCACTGACTTTTAGTATCCCAATATAGGAAATGTCCAACATATGACCAAATACTATTTCAAGGAAATTTTCCTTATAAATAACAACCAGAACATTCCAACATTCGTGGAGATTTTGAATTGAAAATATATTTTTCTGGAATCCAGACTTTCTAACCTCTCTGTAGTGATGGTGGAAATTATTCAAAACTAAGAGCTCAACTGATTCACCAAGGAGGGGGAACAGTAACAAGCTCGCTAAAAAACTTGGGTTCAGCTGGCCCGGCTGATAGTACCCTGTAAGGGCTCCTGATCCAGGGATACAGGATGAGCAGCGTTTGTACTCCATGTTAGGAGCGGCTGCACATGGCGTCTGTTCCTCAAGTCAGAGGCGGCCATTTCTTTTGGAGCTAAGTCGGCCTGCCACTGAGTAGTGCTCCCAGTCTTAATGACAAAGGCAGATGCATTCTACTTCACCCAGTCATGATGGCAAGTCTCAAGCTCTACAAGCTTGATACCCTAATATGATTGAGTGGAGATAAGAAGAAGAAGACCAATAAGATCCTTCATATCTGTGAAACATTCCTTGTGTTTGATGTTCTTCCTTCTTATTTCCTCCAAAATGCTCCCAAGAATGGTGGTTCTCTTGTAAAGTTTACCAGGTAGCACAGGAGCATGTATATTGTCATTCAGATACTACACTGGAGACAGTGGAGAGCTGGCTTCTATTCTGGCTGCTGGTGTGGGACAAGTATGTGTGTTCAGGGTGATACTACACTGGAGACAGTGGAGAGCTGGCTTCTATTCTGGCTGCTGGTGTGTTCAGGGTGATGCTGCATTGGAGACAGTGGAGAGCTGGCTTCTATTCTGGCTGCTGGTGTGTGACAAGTATGTGTGTTCAGGGTGACGCTGCACTGGAGACAGTGGAGAGCTGGCTTCTATTCTGGCTGCTGGTGTGGGACAAGTATGTGTGTTCAGGGTAATACTACACTGGAGACAGTGGAGAGCTGGCTTCTATTCTGGCTGCTGGTGTGTTCAGGGTGATGCTGCACTGGAGACAGTGGAGAGCTGGCTTCTATTCTGGCTGCTGGTGTGTGACAAGTATGTGTGTTCAGGGTGACGCTGCACTGGAGACAGTGGAGAGCTGGCTTCTATTCTGGCTGCTGGTGTGTGACAAGTATGTGTGTTCAGGGTGACGCTGCACTGGAGACAGTGGAGAGCTGGCTTCTATTCTGGCTGCTGGTGTGGGACAAGTATGTGTGTTCAGGGTGACGCTGCACTGGAGACAGTGGAGAGCTGGCTGCCATTCCTTGAACACTACAGTGCAGAGGTGAAACTGCTGGTGTGCGACAAGTGTGCAGATGATCCAGGTAGGTGTCACTATCCTTTTGACCTGAATACTGAGTCAACTCTGGGTTAGCAAAAGGTTTATTTCTAATGATAAACTACAGCATTATAAAGCTTACTACTGACTGAGCACACAGACTGCTGTCCAGTTATTATTCTCTAAATGACATTAAATCTTGCAGGAAGGACCATTAATCATCCCTGACCATTGTAGGCTCCTCCATTTTTAATACTATCTTAGGGGGTGCTGAAAATCTAGTTTGAAGTTTCCTTCTATTTAAATTGGCTGCTTCTAACCTGGAGAGCTGACAGCTTTCACATTGCTATACAATCTAACCTCTTCAATTCATCATCCCAAGGGATCTGAACTTTCGGTTGAATTAAAGTAAATTAGATGATTTCATCACAACATTAATTTCTAGTGGATATTGTTTTATAAAATAGTACAAATGTGAAATTGAACTGGGATAAGGTGGATAAATTAAGAAAAAGGCATCTCCTTATTGTGTAACTGAAAGTTGCTATCCCAGTACAATTTCACATTTGTGCTATTTTTTCAAATTGTTGTGTTCTCCCGCACTTATGGCCTTAACTACCCATTTCATGATTTTTCAGGATGCCTGAATGACAAGTTTTTTGGTTGTTGGGGTACAGCTTGCCCCACGCTGACGAGGGCCAACAGCCCAAAACGCATACATAGTTAGCTTTTCTTGATTAATCAAGAATGGGTATTTGGCCAATTCTGGAATAGTTAAAATCAAGAGAATAGTTTATATTTATTCTGACAGATGACCCAAACCATCAGCAACTTTCAGTTGCACGATAAGGAGATGCCCTTTTTTCTTAATTTATCCCCTGTTTTGAATAGAGGTTATACTAAAAATAAATAAGCATTTCCTGTCACATGTGCTCGTGGTCAGGAAATGCTTATTTATTTTTAATATCAACACCTGATCCACCTATCTTTTATTTTTTTCTATTGTTTTTTCAGAGGTTGTACTGTGAGCCATGTCTGAGAAGCCATTGCTCTGAATGAAGCTACACAGATATTTCTAAGTAGACATTATATATGTTTAAAGTATAAAGAATATATCACTGGTTTTAACCCTATATAAAGTCTGACATGAATCCATCCTCTCTGCAAATAAGTAAACAGCGATCTACCAACTTGTCTCCTCACAAATCCCTTTGTAAGTTAGAGAAATACCAAGTTGTCTTTACTACTTTATTTTATTGCTCCTTTAGAACTTTGTAATTTTGTTATGGCCTTTGTTCCTTGTGTGGAAATAAATATAATGTATTTAGTTAATAATACAGTAGAACCTCCCTGTAAAGGACACCTAATTGTTGAGCCAAAGCGTCCTTTAGGAAGAGGTGTCCTCTTACCGGAGAGTTTCTAAATAGTAAAAATGGTAATTTTACAAATGAAAACTGTCCTTTATAGAGAGGTGTCTTCTAGTGTGAGTGTCCTCTCATGGAGGTTCTACTGTACAAGTAAAAAACAATACAAGGTCTTCATAGCCTATTAACCCTTAGTTACTCGCACCTATTTTACTGATGTTAGTACTCACAGACCCCAATATTCTACAATGGATAAAATCCTTGGAAAATAAAATATAATTTTTGCCTCCAGCCAAACGAATACAGTCTCTAGTTTACAAATATATCAATTTATTATTAAAATGTACACTATTAATTATTTTTATTTGATAAAATTGGTAATATGACAAAAATCTAAACTATCAATATATACAAACAATTTCCTTTAAAATATGAATGAATATCTAAATTATTCTTGTGCACACTTTTTGCAAAGTGTAATTGAGTGCTCAGTATAAATGTGTATAGCACATTTAGCACATATAATTTTGGATTTTCGTTCTTTGGAGCGATTGCAAAATGGGCAACGCTTCGGTTTCGCTGACGATGACCCTGGCTGATTTTCTTCCTGAAGAAACACAAGAACTTTATATCTGTCAATTAATTATAACATTTCAGGACTTACTTGTTGTGGCTAATCTGTAGAAGCATATGTAAAAATAATATTTTGATTTCTTTTGCCAAAAAACATTTATTTTTCCATTTTGTAGGTTTGGGTCAATTAGCCCAAATGCAATCTCTTCAATGAACGATCTTCATTGACTCAGCTAAAAGAGGCAACTTTGATCACAAATCTGTATTTGGCTCTAGGGCTATAGCCCCTAAGTCCTATCATGTAAATTTGTCCTGAGTGTGAAATTATGGCCTACCCTCTGTATCATTTAAGTCATGTATTCTATATCCTAAGTGTATTGTGGTTCACATTGCTGTATAGTGTAATAAAAGAAAACAAGACCTAATCCAAATTGTGCTTTATGATTTTCTGTATAGTGTAGTGTAACTAACTATATATACATAGTGTGATCAATAATTTCCAGGAATGCTAAATATTTAAAGAAATACAAAAGTATAATGGAGTTTTATTTAAAATTTCTCAAAATAATCACCATCACTATCTATACACTTTTTCCATCTTTTTTTCCAGATATCAAAACACCTCTGAAAATCCTCATCTTTCAGGCTTTTCGAAATATTCTTCGTATTCTCCTTTATTTCAGGTATTGAGTCAAATCGACGTTATTTTAAGACTTTTTTTCATTTTTAGGGTAAAGGAAATAGTTATTGGGAGCAAGGTCAGGAGAATAGGGTGGCTGGGGTAGTAAAGCAATTCCGTGTTTAGCCAGATAGAGTTGTACAGTGATGGTCGTATGTGGCTGTGCGTTATCATGATTCAAGGGCCAATATTTCTGATGCCATTTTTCGGGTCGTTTCTGACGCACAGCCTCCCTTAAACGTCGCAATACATCAAGATAGTAATGTTGCTTAATGGTCTGACCCTCGGGCACGAATTCATAGTCTACCAATCCCTTTACATCAAAGAAAGTGATAAGAAGACACTTAAGCTTTGATTTGATCATCCTTGGTTTCTTGAATCTTGGTTCTCCAGGCTCTAGCCACTGGCTTGATTGCCTCTTAGTCTTGGGATCATATCCGTACACCCATGCTTCATCTCCTGTGATAACATTTTTGGGCCAATGGGGATCAGAATTAAGCATTTCAACCATATTTTTGTACGTTTCTTCGCGATGCTCTTTCTGCCCATTCGTTAAGAGATGTGAGACAAATTTAGCCGGGGATCGTTTAAGATGCAGATCATTCTTTATGATGGTTTGGCATGTTCCAAAAGAGATATCCAAGTCTTCTGATAGCTCTCTGATAGTTATTCTTGGGTTTTCTTTGATCGATGACTAGATTTTGAGTGCATTTTGGGGTTTCTTATCGATACAGGTCTGCCAGTGTGTAGATCATCCTTGACGCTTGTTCGACCAGCTTTAAATGGTGCAAACCATTCAAATGTCCTCGATTGTGATAGGGCATCTTCTTTAAAAGCCTGCTTCAACATTTGAAATGATTCTGAAGCTGTTTTCCCTAATTTAAAGCAAAACTCTATGCAGACTCGCTGTTATTCAATACAGTCCATACTGAAGTTATAAAATGTTCTGATATACTCGAGCTTATAAATTAGAAAAAAACGTGAGCGCGTGCGCCTGTGTGATCAATTTTTTTTTTCTACGTGTTGATAAATGTTTTATCTATAAGGTCCTTATAAAATTATTTCATTATTTTGAATATTTTACGTGATCCAGTCTCATTCCTGAAAATTATTGATCACACGTTGTACATATGGTATATAGTGTTATTGTTGTTGTTTCTTATCCCCTTGTGTAAAGATTACACAAATTTGATGAGTCCATGCTCCTCAAGCTGTTTTATGATAAGCAGCGGCCTCTCCCAAAAGTCCTGTTTAGTGCATCTAATGCAAGCCAAAATGTGTTCTGGAGCTGCAGGTGCCAAGCTACATATTTAGCAAGTGGGGTAGATTTTGTTGTTATTTTCTTTCTTCAATGGCTTGATATGGCCTGTTCTAAATCTTGTTAGTGTTGTTTGATGCTGTCTATTTCTGAAGTTCAGAGCTCCTCCCCCCTGGGTCCACTTCACTGTTCTAGCTATGTTTAGTTGGGATTCTCAAGTTCTTGTTTATTTTTGTTTTGGCTACTGTCTCTATTTCTTTAAAGGTAAGTATACTTTCGTGGCAAGGGTTCTCTTGTGCCTTAGTATAGGTGTAGAGTGTAACCAACTAAGTAAATGTGTGTTGTAGAGGGAGGCCTGGACAGGACCAGAGTGTGGAAGTGGTGTCTGAGCCGCGGCTATGAACTGGTGCAGCTCCATCCTGACACAGATGAGGAAGAGGAAGATGGTAAGTTGGTGTTGATGATTGCACTAATTCTTCTATGTTTCATATACAATAGAGAAATACCTTTTTCATTTCTAATGTACAAGTTTGACATAGACCCAGAGCAGCAGCTTTACACACCCAAAATATAGGACATTGCAACTGCTATGATAGAGATGCATGGAGACATCTGAGACTCTTCATTGGACACGACAACAATGTACAAGTGACAAGAGCACTATATATGTTCTGTATAATAAGTGGCCAGCTCATCGCCAACTATTGTAACAACTTGCTGGAATCTTCTTCTTTCTTATCTCCACTTAATCATATCAGGGTATCAAGCTTGTAGAGCTTGAGACTTGAACCATCATGACTGGGTGAAGTATAATGTGTCTGCCTTTGTCATTAAGACTGGGAGCACTACTCAGTGGCAAGCCGACTTAGCTCCAGAAGAAATGGCCGCCTCTGACATGAGGAACAGACGCCATGTGCAGCTGCTCCTAACATGGAGTACAAACGCTGCTCATCCTGTATCCCTGGATTAGGAACCCTTACAGGGTACTATCAGCCGGGCCAGCTGAACCCAGGTTTTTTAGCGAGCTTGTTACTGCTCCCCCTCCTCCTTTTTCATCCGGACTTGGGACCGGCAAAGGTGGACTTGCTGGAGTGATGTCTAATAATGAAAATGAATGGAGGAACAAGGTAATAATGAAAAAGAATGAGTTTTCGAATGTTATCCACAATTACTATAATATACAGTATTGTAACAGCCTCCTCCTTTATAACAGCACACTATAACATCATAAAGTTTCAATTGTTTTATACCCTGATTATAATGAGAGGTTGGACTTATATGCTTTATATGATGTTGATTTTATTCCTTCTCTCCTAGCAACTTACCAGCTTAGCTATTCTCTCAATGAACTTTTTTGGAAGTAGAGTTGTTTTTTATTTTGAAAAATGTGTTGAAAAAAATTATAAGTTGCATTTTTTTCAACAGGCTAATCTTCCTGTAAAGTTCATGATGTTAAGTCAAAATAAAAAATTAAAATCAGAAAAAGGGGTTGTTTGAGATATAATAAGACTAAAAATAAAGGAGGTCAATGTCAACAATATTAAAAATCAAGCTGCAAACCAGGGGTTGAAATACTTGGTTATTCAACTATCCTAGCACTATTTTTTACAATCATAGCTCTTTTAGTGTTTTTTAATTGGCATTATTAATAGCAATTTTGTTGGGATAAGAGTAATCTTTTTAAAAAATTGAAAGACATCAGCTTTACATCATCAATTGACTATCCTATCACATCCCATGGCTATGGCCCTCAACTGTCCAGGAAAATTTCAATATCATGAAGTTCACTGAACATTTTGTAAAATCTTTCAAATTAGCCAAAGAGGTGTTTTGCCTGCAAAGTGGCTGGGCCAATTTAATGACCGTAATAATGATGGGAATTTTTCCTGAAGGAAAACATTCAATTTTAATAAAAAATAAAGATTGATAAGGTACAATATGGATCCTTGATGGAAATTACAAGATAATAATTGAAGAAGTAATTTAGTTCAATATAAATTAAATAGGATGCATTAGTGTACCATCTGTATTTAGAAATATAAGTCACATATTTATTTGAAAAAAAAAGCATGTATATTGCCTGAATATTTGTAGGTATAAAATTTTTGTAGCGTCTCCTCTCCAGTATTTTTCAACCTTCCCCAATAACTTACAGGATTATATATAAAAAGTAAAACAGGAGAATACCTATAACCTATGTCTATAATATCAGGATTATAGCTCTATATATTTCCTATATAACTTTGTAAATTAAATTTTATTGCCCTCTATCGTTAAAATTTTACACAAATAAATTTACTGGCAATGCGGTCTAGAGATTAATTTGGCGAAACCGCTGAGAGGGTTCACTACTGATGAGCCAAGCCCTCTCATTCATTAAATCATATCATTGCAGTAAGGTCTGTAGAGATTTAAAAAAAGAAACGCATTGCCAGTAAATTTATTTGTGTAAAATTATAACTTTGTAAATTTGAAAATTTTTTCTCTCTCTATTTTCCACTCCTTTTTATTATCTCTCAGGAGAATATTTAAATAAGACTGAAGGTCTTAATAAAGGTATTAATTGATTGAAATTATACATTTGAATTTGGATTGTCGTAAAGATAGAGGCTGCCTGGCCGGCATTCATAGTTCTTCAAATAAAAGATACTTCGGCCAGTAAATCTTTTTATTGTCAATAAAAAGATTTACTGGCCGAAGTATCTTTTATTTGAAGAAATTTGAATTTGGACTTATTACCTATTAATATATCAATCCATGAATTCGCTGGCTCCATGATCTTGTATAATTATACAATGTGATAATGATAATAAATAAAAAAACTTGTCAATTTCTAAATATTATTTTTATACTGTATATTGTGTTGTGTGTGACACAAGGAATTAAGAAACAAATATAATATATATATATGTCGTATCTGTCGTGATCGAATGGAAGGGAGCAGCCGTTGTGCATGTAAGCTTCGAAAATAATTTTTTCCACACTAGTGAGCGTGTAGCATTCGCCTGTGCGCGCTGGCTCCCACGTTTATTTTGTACAGTGTATTTATAGATGGGTGAATTTGTATTTAAAATTTAACACAAGCTTATTTTGGGGAAAAGAAATTATACCTCTTGGTCATTAGGCAAATTATGGCATATATATATATAAAGCTGCAGGAGGAGTAAAGTCATGTACCTAGAGAGGCATTTCTCCCTTTAATTCTGGTCATCACCCTAATAAAAACTAAGTTGCCACTGTACTGAAAAGCCAAACCCCGAAACCATGGTATACAGGTTGGCTTTTTGACTAAATTTGCCTAAACTGGAGTTGTGGCTCATTCTTTATTATCAATAGTAAAGTTTTTACTAGGGTGACAGACATCTTTCTGATGCATAATTAAAGGGAAAGATTCCTCTCTAGGTATATACACACATATATAGTAGAATTATTTTATTCCTTCCTTGTGTGACAGGGAAGAGAACTGGGCTTGATTGTTCACAACCCTGGTGTTCCCACAATAATGTCACAGAATATGGGAGACTGCACCTAGCTGGGTGACAGGGCAGTTTTGACAGGCCCAGTCGCTCAACTTGCTATTCAGTTGATGTAAACAACAGAGGAAATTTAACAGAGAGATTTCTTCTAGATCTACTTAGCCTTTTTATATTTTGTCCATTTTTTATTCCCATATAAGTTCCCACTTTCCATATCAGGACATTTTCCTCAAAGATTTTTTTTTTCAAATACAGTTGTTGTTGTCATGTCCAATGAATAGCCTCAGATGTCTCCATGCATCTCTATCATAGCAGTTGCAAGGGCCTCAATCTTGGTTGTATAAAGCTGCTTCTCAAGGTCCATGTCAATTTTCTGCAAGACTGTGGCCATTGCTGGGCATGAGAATATGCGGGTAGGTGTTAGTTCCACACCTGGACAATTATTGCATGTCCTGTAGGTTCTCTTGTGCCATCTGAATGTATTGGCATTCCTTTGTAATGTTTCGTTCTGAGTCTTGTTATTGTTTTTCTTCTCAGAGTTTATTTTGCATATTAATACAGTGAAACCTCATTATAACATCTGCTTGGTTATAATATCCTAATTCTAAAGTTTTTAATTCCCATTTGTAAAACACCTTGGTTATAACAACATGAAATCTTGATTTCAAGTAATTTTGTTATAGCAAGGTTTGACCATAATTTATTTTCATTTTGAAAAAGTAAATAGAGACCTCAAACAAACAAAAATTACTGTATTATTATTTTTTTTTTTTTTTTTTCATTTTCAATATCCACACAACTTTCTCAAGCAATTTCATTAGATTTCATTCTCAATATCTTCATATTTTTGCTACATGTGCCAAAAAGCTAATGTTCAATGAGTTGTCCAAAGATAGAAGTCATCAACTGGTAGTCTCTACTGGAAAACTCTCAAATAAAAATGAAAAAGTCTATCATGACCTTTTTTTTTTTTTAAGATTTAGAAATTGGTGTCAATTTAAAATCATCTTATATACACATTTTGTTCGTGGATGACTTTTCTTGATTTATCAAGAAATTGGGATGGCCAAATATCAGGGAACAGGTTAAATCAATGAATAGTTGATTTCTGTTCCACCAGATGGCGCTCTGCCTTCTGAAAAACACATGTGCTCCTGGTCAGGATATGCCTTTTTATTTTTAATATACATATATAGGTCAGGTTGGTGAATAATGCTTTCCCCAATGTACAGAATGGTAGTCTCACTGACCCCCAGATACTCTTTTTTCCTGTCACATCACTACTGAATCATCCAGCCACCTATGTGAAAGTTGCTGAGACTGTTCCTTCTTCTTTTTTATCTCCACTCAACCCTATCAGGGCATCTAGCCTGTAGAGCTTGAGACTTTTGATTGTGTCTGCTGGAAATTAGTAGAGCTCATCAATGGATGAGCCAATACAGTCAATGATGTGGTTTGGGTTTGCCGGTTGAGAATTGCACTTAGTACATAGTGGGAAAATCTTGCAACCATTCTGGAAAGTCATTGTCCATAGTTAATTGACAATTAAAATAATTTTATTGACATCTTGTCAATACATGCAAAAGTGCACAGTCTGCACTATTTTGAAAAGATAATCATATATATGCATGATACTATGTACAATGAATATGGCGCCTCTGCCTCATTGTCCATAGATGATCAGACTTAAGTTTGGGGATCAAGGACTGCTGTTCCCTTGGGAGGACAGAATTAGTGCTTGTCCCTCCTGCTCTGTACCAGTCATATGCAGCAGTAGATTTCCATTCTTGCTGGCATTGGGTCTTGATGGTACGAAGAAGGTCTCTTTCGTCTAGTTGGGTGGTAGATTTTCATGGTGTCCAAGAGCTTCTCTTTAGCACACCAAGTTAACTATGAAAGTAATACATAGGTTGTATGTACAGACTTCATGCCGGAGACCACAGGCTTCCGCAGGATTGTCCAGGCCCTCCATGCTCACATGTGGCCTTCCATGGTGATGAAAGGTAAAACTCATCCTGCTGGTGTGTCATCTTATCTCCTTGGTATTGTTGTGATTACCTATCCAAGGATTATCATAGATGTGCTGCGATTGCTTATATTGTAAGTACCTCACATGTAGAATTCCATTGGACCTCTGCACAACCATAGTCTTGGTTGGTAACTTGCACCCTCTCACTGATGAAGTTAATGTGTGCAAGAATCAGGACTTTTGCACTAGAGAGAGGCTCTTTTAATATTACATAAATTTTTTATTTGTATTATTAATAAAAAATAGTTTTTTTTTTAAAAGCTTTTAAACACAAAGTAATAAGACCAAATCCAAATAAATAAATAGTGTGTGACATTTCGGTAAAGTCTATCCCTTGTGGCCCCCTTGAAATCGGAAATTTTGTACACTTGCAATGTTAGTTGGATTGAACTAGTCTATTAAATACCAGACTTCTACGTGATCAGAAAGTACATAAAAAATTTGGTCAAAAAATTTGAAATACAATATCGAAAAAATATTCCATTAATGACCACCCCAACTACCCAGAAGTCTGAAATTTTGTCAACTTGCATTGTTAACTCTATTGAGAGAGTACACGTTTTTTCAGACTTCTGTGTGGTCGGGAAGATTTTTAAAATTGAACACAAAATTTTAATTAAATATAGATATTAAAACTAGCCCATTATCGACCACCTAGACTACCCAGAAGTCTGATATTTTATAAACTTGTATTGTCGACAGGTTTGAAAATTAGTGTACCAAATTTCAGACTTCTAGGTGCTCTGTAAATATGTTAAACATTGATTACAAGATATGTGAACAGACAGAACGACAGACAGACAAGCAAGTTAAACAAAAGGTTTCAATAAAAGATTAAGACTAATTGACCCCTTTTATAAAGGTGACAGTGATTAGATTTCTACACCTATAGAGGGGTGTTCTTTGCAGCAATAGCTAGGAAACAGAGAACCCTATAGAGATATTCCAAAGGTTGATTATAAGCACTGTATATAAACAGTGTAAGAAGTTCCATCTACTGGTCCTAGCTGTGGTAACAAAGATCAGCCCCAATTCTCTCTCTAGTCCAGATTAACAAACCTTGTATCTTTTCTATGCATTTTTGGAGATAGGAATATTTTACATTTATATATTTGTTATGGCTAATTATTGATTTTTTTCTCTGTGATAACCAATAATTAATGAAAGAAATATAATGTTTAAATGTGATAAGTCCCACATTGTATTTCACATACACACGTGTGTGTGTGAACAGAGGCCCCCAATTTCCCCTCAGCAGACCTGGCTCGGAGGTTGGCCCAGATCCCCTCTTCTAACCACCACGGAGACTCCTCCCAGGCTTCTCTCACCACAGGTTTCTATCCCCTTTTGACCTGTAGTAGGTGTGAGTAAATGACTGGAAACATTGCTGCCAATAGCCATAATTTATTTGCTCATTTAAATCTTAGGCTTAAAGAATGTTGATATTGAAGCATGTCTGTGTTCTGTCTAACCTTCAACTGGAGTTTTTCCTATTTAAAAATGAAGAGAAGGTCTATACAGATATCATTTTTACCTCTGTCATCAATAGTTTTAATATTCTACCTCGGGGGGGGGGGGGGGGAAGTGATTTGTTTAGCTCAGTCTCTTAACCCTTAACTGGACGGGTGAATTTTTCTTACCTAACTGGACAGGTTGGGTAGATTCAACCCACTTATGTTACTTTATGAAATAAGCGCTAAATAATGATTGAAATCAATATTCAAAAAAATATTTATTTAATACAAATGCTATTATACAAATTTTAACTCTAAAAATTCTAAATATACCCTATTTACAGTTTACACAAATTTTAAGAAATGTTTTTTTGTAAACGCTTAGTTGACATACAGAGCAAAGGGTTTTTATTTTTACCGCGTTTTTTGTAGCACCTTTTTTTGGAGTGTCAGAATCTTGTGGCATTGTAGATTCCCTTGATTTACTTGAACCATCATTCTTCTTGAATTGTCGTCTGTAATTCCATCGGGAGAGAATTGAGCTTACGTGTTCCCAGGTGTTCATCAATCAATGCTCTCCCAAGATCACCAATAAAATTATTCCTTTCTTTTTTATTCTTTCTATCAATCTGATTACCGATTTTCTTATTTTTGGGAACATAGGACACTAAAGTGGTTGTTCCAGAGAAACCAAAAATAGATGTTCCTGATTCTTTATTAGGGTGCAGTTGAAATTGTGATGAAATCTAAGATTTGTTCTTTTGCATCGTTCCTAAATATGTAAGGCTATGTTCTTTCAACTTATCAACTAATTCTACTGAAGTGAATCAATTGTCTGCCGGGAATATTTCTTCGAAAGTGTGGTCGACTAATCTCTAAAACTTATATATATTTTGGGCTGGCAGGGATAGTTCTCTCTGTTGACTTGATTGATGATTATACTTATCCAAAGAAAGAAGTGTTATTTTATAAAAGGAAGCTAAAAGTAGCGGAAGATACTCAAGTATGAGCCACGAGCTAACACTGACACGAAAAATTCTCATGCTTCTGGACGGGCTGGGCGAAATCCGCCCCCACATGCAAATTTAACCCCTCTTCCAAAACTGATATTTATAAATGATGGATGGAAAATGTTTGTATCACTGTAAAATTATAATACATGAAAGCTGGTAGCTCTCAGTAAACAAAAAAAAAATATTTTTCCCATATTAAGTTTATGCATGGGCGGAATCAACCCAGCCTGTCCAGTTAAAGGTTAATGACTGGTTTATTGATGTCTTTACACATTGAATTATCCAATACTCAGGAATGTCGATGTGGTCTTCCACATCTTGGTAGAGTGTGTAGTTCTTAGTTTATATGATAAAATACAGTCGAACCTGTTTAATTCAACACCCCAAGGGATCAGAGCTTTCAGTTGAATTAAAGTCAGATGATTAGCTAATCATCTAACTCGCTAAAATAATATTTTTTTAAATAGCTTTGTAATATAGTTTAATGATATTAATTGAAACCATTATGTGTGTACTTTTTGTATTTATTTTTTATTTTCATGATTTTTCTTCTATTTCAAAATGGTCGAATGCAAATATATTCTGAACAACATGAAAACTTTCTCCATAGATTATATAAATAGCAATGAAAAGTAAGGAGAAAAGATTTTTTATTCGGAATAAACGAGTGACAAGCTTTCGAGCAGTCACGCCCTTCAACAGGTAGCAAATTAAAGTAACAAAAGACTTTATATAGGAATCCATTTGAGGTATATCTGCATATGTGATGTATATAGTGCGGCGAAAATACAATTTGGGTTAAAATTTTGCATATCTAACTTACTGATATATAACAACTACGTGAGTATGCTAATCGTATAATGTTAAAGAAATAACAAATGATACAATTGCAGATTGGCTATGATAAAACATGAATTCGGGAAAGTAACATGAATCTACGCTAAAAAAACAAAATCTACGATAGAGTTCTTCAAACGCGTATTCATGACCATATGCTACTATTAAATAAGAACAAGGTACCAGTTTTCAAATGATCAACCCGCCATCAGCGGCCATACAAGGCCAATGGAGGGGGGGGGGGGTTTATCTGTTTTTTAAGCTAAAACATATATCGTGATATTGGTCAGGTAAATCAATATGACGATTAATACTGTTTTTTGAAATGGATAAAAGATATTCTATTAAATAAAAGTATAATGTGTAAAAATTTATACAACATACAGCAAAAATAGAATAGAAATGAAAATAAACAATGCCGCAAATTTTTTGTTTTGAATTCACGATCCGTGAGCTGAAACATGCTCAAAATTTTGTTGTTTTAAAAAAAATTTTAATCACAATTTTAAGTTCGTTATAAGCATAGTATTTTTAATAGATTTTATCATTTTGGGACCGAAAATAAGTTCGTTATAGGGGTAGTTTGTTATTTTAAAAATCGTAAAGTTCATTATAACGATGGTATTTTCAATAGAATGGAATTGGGAATCGCCGTGGGTTCATTATAAGGGAAGGTTCGCTATATTCAGGGTTTGTATTAGCGGGGTTTTACTGTAAATAAATAGTATGGCATTTTGGTAACAACGCTTTTACTTAAATGTCACACACGATTTTTTATTTGGATTTGGTCTTATTACCTTGTTGTTTTAATCAATAATTCTAATTGTACCTTACCAATTAAGATTTAATTCAAATATTTACAACTGAGTTGGGGGGTTGGTGGAAGGGTGGTCTAAACAGTTGGTTTTCAACCGTTACGACCCAGGATCGAATTCCACATTGGGCACTTTTTTCTAATTAAAAAAAAAAAGTTCCAATGGCCACCAATTCTTACAAAATTCCAACCCCACCAGCGTGTGCAAGTAACAAAACGAGGCTCTGGCACATTTGTAAGTGCAAAGTCAAACTGCTTCTCACATGTGTAGACATAGGGTGCACTTTAGTAAAAGCAGTCGCCAACTTTACCCATCATGGCCTGTACCACGTGTACTAGGGATAATAAAAATAAAAAAAACGAGTTCTTTGCAAAAAAATTCTCCAGGCCTCAACCATGCACTTCAAACACAGTTCTGCTCCCTACATGCTTACCATCATTACACCATCACTCCCTGACCAATCATCCTTACCCGTGACTTATCTCCTATATAATGTGCTAGAGTAGGATATACCATCACATTGGGGAGATTGCCACTTCAAAGTTGTTACTTGTTGCAGGCCACATTTTAAAGTGTAATATTCTAATAAAAGAATTCTTTTGTCTGATGATGGTGACAATGTTGTTGCCGAAACGTCACACACTAATAAATTATTTGGATTAGGTCTTGTTTTCTTTTATTATAATCTATAATCCAAATTGTGCTTTATCATGTAATATTCTAAATGTAAAACATAACAAGAACATATCCAAATTGAAATGCTAATTTATTATTATTAATATATATTAATTAATATTAAAATATAATACACACAACATTTCAGTAACGACACTGTTACCGAAACATCACCTATGATAATTAATTTATATGTGGTGTTACCTTATGTTTGTAATCTATAATAACCCAAATTATATATTCTGAGTGTAGTTCTCAATCTTCTCTCTAACAGTCTTCACCTCCGCCGTCACAGGGAGGAACTCTGCCATGTTCTGATGTAGTGCCATGTCCTCTTGGTGATATAAGACACAATCTCATAGAATATTTAAGTAAGTTACATATACAGTAAAACCCTGCTAATACGAACCCCGGATATAGCGAACCTTCCCTTATAACGAACCTAAGGCGATTCCAGATTCTATTCCATTGAAAATACCATCATTACAACGAACTTTGCGATTTTTTATATAACGAACTACCCCTATAACAAACCTATTTTCGGTTCCAAAATGATAAAATCTATTTAAAATACTAGGCTTATAACGAACTTGAAATTGTGATTAAAAAAAATTAAAACAACAAAATTTTGAGCCTTTTTAGCTCACGGATCGCGATTTCAAAACAATAAATAAAACTTTGACTAGGATTTGTCTTTATTTTTAAATTAGACATTGAGGTACATGTATGTTAATGATAAGAAGAACCTATCATCTAATGATTTCTTTTATTATTCAGTATTAATGTAAGGAAATTGGTCAATTATAGGAATTAGAACAAAGTGACCACTATTAGGAGGCAGCCTCTTCTTGTGTGTATAGCTGTCCTTTAATTATACGGTCTAAAAATTTTTAAAAGTTAAAAAAAAAAAATAGCCAAACCGTGGCTATAGTGAACCAAAAACTCTGTCCCATTGGGGTTCACTATAGAGGGGTTTTACTGTATGTGACTATGAATTTTGATAGACAAGCCTTTTTTGGTATTTCCATATTTTTTCTAGGGAAATTCACACTTTTAAAACAGTTTTTATTTTTTTAGCATTTTTCTCTGGCATTTAAAATAAGAGAAGTTTGAAACAGATCTGATAGAGAAACAAACAGCTCTCCCTCTCTCAATACCTTAGGGATAAACATCCAAGATGGTTTCGACTGGAGTTTCTATTGAACCTTTCGCCTTATGATTTCACACTTTTTATGAATTTGTTACAGGCGATTATATAACCCAAGATATGAATCTATTGTTTTAGTTTTTAAAGCTCTTGGATTTTACCTATGCAAATGAACAACTTTTTAGCCTAGTTTTCCCTTCCTGGGTATAGACTCTCTGGGCCTGTTACAGAGTTGGCTTCCCTGTCACTCCAGGAGAACTCGACAAACGGCGACTGTAAGTTGTGGTACCAAGAGTTAGTTGTGGCCGCAGCAGCCATGGTGGTGGTGCTCAGGTGAGGACTCTCTCAACCCAGACCTGGACAACATCGAGGAGGATGACTTCACCGCACTGTTTGAGAAACTGGCCGACTTCAAAAGTAAAATTCCTCTTCGCTCTCTGTGTCTCAAGTTCTCTAGGTCCAACTGACTTCCCGCTGTGTGACTCCAGAGAAGGCAGCCTCCATGTCCCGCGAGGAAGTAAAGGACTATGCAGAAAAGGTTCGTTGACAAGATTAGAAAAGTAATTGAAACTCTGGATAGCAAAAATTGTCAAAATTATCCAAGTTTGTATTTACAGTAGAACCTCCATGAGAGGACACCTCTCTACAAAGGACAGTTTTCACATTTGCAAAATTACCATTTTTACTATTTAGAAACTCTCTGGTAAGAGGACACCTCTCCCTAAAGGAGACTTTGGCTCTGCTACTAGGTGTCCTTTGCCTTTACAGGGAGGTTCTACTGTATATAAATTTGATAAATGTTGAGAGAATATATTCATCTATTGGGAATCTGTTAATTTCTGCTTTTCTAGAGAGCGAAATAAGGTTATTTTATAACATAAATTCAAACATTTTTTATTTAAAGGCTTTTATGAATAAAATACAATAATCCAGTCACTATAAACAGATATAAAAATAAACAATTAAATACATGCTCTCATAATTACTAGCTGGAATAGTCAACAAAAACCTGTTTTATTTCTCTTTTTTTTGTTTGATTGTACCCCCTCATCTCTTGTGTGGCTAAAGGATATTCATTCTATTAATTAAATATATTTGGCTAATCTAGCTTGTCATCTTCACACAGAAATTGAGTAAATGAAAGACAAATAGAGTTGAGAGAAAAAAGTATAAATAATGGGAGAACCTTTTTATCTCTGAGCATGATGTGCGACATTGCTCTTCAGACCTCAATAAGCCACCCTTCAAATCTCATTGGAGTGAAGGTGGGTCAGAAACTGACCATAATGGGCAAGAACAACCTTCAAACCAAATTTTGATGGACACCATACATTTTGTCACCTTTATTATACACTGACCAAGGGTAAAACTCCACTATATCAAGGGTATTCTAGGGTCTTGGCCAATGAAAATAACATTGTATACAGGATAGAAGGGAAAGATTAATTTAGAACTAGAACAAATAGAAAAAAAAATATGTTAGACAACATTATTACAAGGAATGAAACTATTAAGCATAATTTTTTTCTTTTCCAAATAAAAATTCTATTGTTCTTTCTCTCCATATGTTGGGGGTCGGTGGAAGGATGGTCTAAACCATTGGTTTTCGACCGCTACGGCCCGGGTTCGATCCCCACATTGGGCACTTTTTTCTGATTAAAAAAAAAATGCTCCAAGGGTCCCCAATTCTTGCAAAAGTCCAACCCAACCAGCGAGTGCAAGTAACCAAACAGGGCTCTGGCACATTTGTAAGTGCAAAGTCTAACTGCTTTTCACATGTGGTGCACTTACAGTAAAAGCAGTCGTCTACTTCTACCCACCATAATTATCATCATGGCCTGTACCATGTGTACTAGGGATAAGCAAAAAATATATATATATGTCACATTCTGCTTATAAATTATTTGTAGATGTAAATTTTACGCTGTTAGGATTTATGTAAATATTTGTAACTATATAAAAGAGACGCGTGATTGAAATAAATTGAGTCAGAAGATTGCAACGTTTCTTTCTTCATTCACGCAAACAATAAGTCCCTGCATATTGGCGTGTGCGAAACCTTAGAATCGTTTCAGAAGTCGACAGGATTTTGACCCGCGATGGGAAGGAAGAGAGCAAGCACCTCATCGAAGGAATACCCACTAGAAGAAAGAAGAAATATGAATCTTCCGTTTGAACTGATCCCGAGATATGATCCTGATGATGGACTTAGCTACGATAACTGGTCAAGTTTATTTGACCATCAGGCACAACAACAAGGTCTCTCATCAAAAGAATCCCTGTCCATGATGCCAATGTTATTCAAGGGTAAAGTTCTGGAGATGTATGCTTTGATCTGCAGGGATATATCCTCATTGGAGGAACTTCATTCTAGGATGAAGTGTTTTTTTCATGAGCCGGAACATGGATTACATCGAAAATTCTGGCAAGTAAGAAAAGGACAAGAACAATCCGTAAAAGAATATTACTTTGCAAAGGTTAAACTCTCTACCAAATTGGGACTGTCACAGGAATTGATCTTGGAGGGATTAACTTCTGGCATCGAGTCGGAGTTTGAGCACTTTTTGATCGCTGCCTCACCGACAAGTCTGGAACGCTGGCTTGAGATTGCCGAGGCCATAGAGGTATCTCACTGCCGAACCACAAGTTCAGCCTCGGGAATGGAGTTGGGTTATCCTGCCCGACGACGACCGTCTACTTCCTGGCAGGGAGGACAGGGCTTTAGGCCGCGGAACTGGAGAGAGGGAAGGAACGATCGTCCCGGGACCCACCTTCCGCCAACGAGGAGCCAAACCACGAGCCTTGCCGCCGTTCAAGATCACGAGGGTGAGTCACCAGCCTCTATCAGGAGACCCGAACAAGGCGATTGACGCCTACCCAGTCTGCACGTATTGTTGAGGGATCGTGTAGACGGGGTGGATTTTAAGTTACTTTTTGTTTTAGACTCTGGATCAGAAATAAATGTCCTTCCCAGGCATCTAGTGCCGGCGGAATTTATTACATTAATTAAGGAACCCAAACTTAAATCTTTAAAATCGGTTAGCCATTGTATCGCCATTGTTGGCGAGATTGAGTTAAATACTACCATAGGAGATAAGTCGCTCAATCTTTTGTTTCATGTAGTTCAGAGTGGAAGTCTTAATTTTGGTATTTTATCTGCCAAGTACTTACCCTATTTTAAGGTGAAAATTGATTTTAATAATAGTTACATTAAACAGAATAATAGAAAATTAGGCCAGTTTAATTACAGTTTTTCAGGCAGAGAATTAGAAGCTATACAGAGATTTTACAACATTCAAAACTATTATGCTAAAATTAGTAGAACCAAATATTGCAATCATCATGTAAATTGTTTAAAAGTAAATAGAAAATGTCTTAGGATTAGAGATTCGTTATTCTATAGAAATGTTGAAAACTTGCTTGAAGATGATGTTTGTAATTTTGTTTGTTCCGTGCCAGACAGTGGAGCAGTTCCTTATGTATTAAAATCTAAGCCAGTGTATCAACCAGATGCAAAACCTCTGCCACTGCCTGACACGAATGATTGTTTTTTACATGATAATATAGAACTTTTCACTATGGTAAAAATACTATTAGATAATTATGCAGAGATCTTTGGGGAAAACAAATTTAATATAAAACCCTTGAACATCCAGCCTCCAAGACTGAGACTGAGTGACAAAAAGCCTGTCTGTGTTAGACCATATCGTCATAGCTTGAGAGATCGGGACTTGATAAAACAACAAGTTGAGCAATTGTTAAAATACGGTTTAATCAAACCTGCGTCTTCCCCATACAGCGCACCTGTGACGCTCGCACCCAAGAAGGGCGAGGGAAGGGTTAGGCTTTGTATCGACTATAGACTCCTAAATAGGAAAATAATTTCGGATTCGTTCCCTATTCCGTTAATGGAGGATATAGTTCAGAAGGTACAGGGCGCCAGAGTATTTTCATGCCTCGATATCTTGAGCGCTTACTGGACAATCCCTCTTCATCCAAAAGATCGGGAGATGACATGTTTCTCAACTTCTGAGGGCTCTTATGTCTGGTGTAGATTGCCGTTTGGATTAAAGACCGCCCCTGCAATATTTAATAGAAAGCTCTCTGCCATTCTGCAGAAATACAAACTTGATAATGTAACATCTTATTTTGATGATATTTTAGTATTTTCAGAAAACGAGGAATCCCATTTAAAACACCTCGGACAAATATTCGAGATTTTAAAAAAAGAAGGCATACAGTTAAGGAGAGATAAATGTCTACTATTTATGAAAAGGATAACTTATCTCGGCTATGAAATTTCGGAGAACCAGATCTCGCCTTCGGGCGTTAATGTCGATGTTATCAAATCATTGCCCCCACCTCGTGATTTGCGATGTTTAAGATCCTTTTTGGGAAGCGTGACACATTACGCGAAATTTATAAAGAATTTTAACAACCTAAGAGCCCCTTTGAATGAGCTTCTCAAGAAAAACTCCCGGTTTATCTGGACGGAGGAATGTCAGAGAAGCTTTGAGGGTTTAAAGGAAGCGCTATGCTCCAAACCAATACTTCAACTTTTTAACCCTTCTTTGGCTACACATATTTATTGTGATGCCAGTACCTCGGGTATAGGAGCGGTGCTTAAACAGGAATATCCTGATGGCACGCAAAAGCCGTTCACCTATTTCAGTAGGGCTTTGCGAGGTGCCGAGTCTAAATATACGATAACAGAACTAGAACTGCTTGCGGTGGTCGAGACTTGTAAGCGCTACCACCCTTACATATCCGGCAGTCACGTCATAGTTCACACGGATCATAAGGCGCTGATATGGCTGAATAGCTTCAAACACACCAATGGGAGGCTGTTCCGATGGTCTTTGAAGTTGTCCGAATATGACTTGGATTTTAATTATAACAAGGGTTGTGAAAATCACGAAGCCGACATGCTCTCCAGACTTCCATACTCTTATTTTTTGTCAGCTCAAGCCTTGAAACAAAACGAGGGTGATTTATCGATACCACCTTCAAAATTATACTCTATAGTGGATGGTATTACTTATATAAGACTTAATAACAAGGATAGAGTAGTTGTTCCCCCGGAGCTCCAAGATGACTTGATTCAGAAAGCCCATGAATCTTTAGGACACCCAGGCATCAGTGCTATGATCAGAGCACTGTCCGTTCAATACTATTTTAAGGGGATGATAGGGAAGATAAAGAATTATGTTAAGAACTGCAAGGAGTGTCAAACAATAAAAAGTAGCACCCAGCCCTCCTATGGACTGATGGGATCATTGCCTAGGGCGGCAAAACCCTTCGATGTCGTGGCTTTGGATACGGTTTTGGGCCTAGGAGGTTATAATAGTGCTAAAAATTGTGTCCATACCGTTATCGACCATCATTCACGATATATCTGGGGTTATGCTTCCAAAGGCACATCCATCGCGACGTACATAAATATCATAAACCAATTATTAAATATAGGAAAACCTAGAATCTTAGTCACGGATAGACATCCCTCGTTTGTCTCGAAGAGATTCAATAAATTTCTTCAGGAGAAAGGTATAAAGCACGTGATGACCTCCCCGTCCCATCCAGAGTGTAATGGACTAGTAGAACGGGCTAATGCAACATTGATTGGAAGGTTAAAAATACAACATCAAGGTAACCCTAGGGCCCCTTGGCCAAAATTGTTACAAAAAACGCTGGAAGAATATAGAGACACACCCCACTCTACGACTACATTCCCTCCGATATACTTGCTGTACGGGACCCTCCCTTCCTACATGTCTGATCTTACTAATCCGTATCCGCCAGTAGAAAGGGCCAGAACCATTGCCAATGAAAAAAACCGAGGAATTACATAAACGGTTAGTTAAAAGATACAATAGTTCTCATAGATTCCCGAATTTAAAAATTGGATATAAGGTTTTGTATCGAATCCCTCATCAGGTAGGCCATGGCAAACTGTCACCAGTTTATTATCCAGACCCATACACCGTTCTTTAAGAATGGCTCTGATTTCTCTCTCTCCAAGAGATGGTTTCATGGAGTTAGGTCAATAAGTTGGTGGGGTTTGGTTTGTTGGGGAGGATGCCGAGAAGTGTGTGTGTTTGCTTCATTGATTATTGAGTTATCCAAGTTGCACATGTGTGAGACGACTGATGCAGGTGGCTGTGGCCTTCATGAGATCCATGGGAGAAGAGGAGGAAGACAGCCCCGGGGAAGACTGAGGCGGCCATCTTGGAACCACCCCTGTGTAGAGACCAATATATCTTTGCTCAACCTGGCGTGGTGTTCATTGCTCTCCCCCTTCACAGATCTATTACCCCCATTTATATCTCTTTCAGCTGTGAGGCTGTTGTTATATCATGAGTTACCTGGAGGAGTAAATTATAAAAATTACAAAACCATGAGTCAAACTTTCACTAAAGTATGCCTGGATCATGGTGCCATGATCAACGAAAACTGCACCCCTACACCCCATTCCATGAGATTGACCCATGGGATTCATGTAATCTTTACACAAGGGGATAAAAAACAACAGCAACAAAATCATGAAGCAAAGAGTTCCTTGTAAGATTTTTTTATTTAATCAAGCTTTTGAGAATTTCTGCTAACTCCTGGAGATGGCAGGAAATCTTGGCTAAATAAATAAATAAAAACCCTACAAGAAACTCTTTGCCTTTTTTATGATTTTGTACTTTTTATAATAATCTTTCCTACTACAGAATATCTAAAGTATTAATATCTCTCAAGTCAAACACTACACGGGGGCCTCAACTTATTTCATTTCAAACCTTTAAGGCAGTGTTGGATCCTAATGTTTATAATTTTCTTAAATTTTATGTATGCAAATTAAGCCAAAATCTCTAAATTCAAATTTACAATATAAAATCTTTAGTATGTAAATTTTAGGGCAGTCTGCAAGTATGTAATTTTTTATAGTTTAAAGACTCTAGTAGCAAAATCTTAATAAAGTTATTCAAAATCAAGTGGTAAAATGCTTCTTTATAATAATTATTGAACATTAAAGCCACTACAGACAGAATTATTTTTCAGCAAAAAGTGATAAAATATAAATTTTTAAAATAATATAAAGTATACATCTAAATTGTAAGAGATATTTCCTTTTTTTTTTTTTTGTATGGAATTAGGAGAAAATTATTTGAAGATAGAAATGTTCAAACTTTTAAGTCTTGTATTATTTTACCAAGATTTCTCTAACAAAAAGTGAGGCTTGAAATATTTTAAGGTAAATAAATATGAGAGCATCATGTTGAATGAAGCCTTGTTCATATGAACTTGTTGAGACTGTTTTTATAAATGGATTATTTAAATAGATATTGACTCAGATAAAATACTGAGTCCAACTTAAACACAAGGTAATAAGACCAAATCCAAATAAATGTATGTGACATTTCACTAACAGCATTGTTACCATCTTCAGATAAAAGTACTGAATGAGAAATTAGAGAATAGGGCTACTAACCAAAGTGTATGAGAAATTATACCACGGCATGTTTGAAATAGTTATTAAGTGTGTGTGTAAGCAAGATAACAGATAAGAAGAAGATAATTTTTTAAGAACCCTAAAATCTCATTCTTAGAATTAGAAGTGAATACAAGAAAATAAGACCAATCCAAATGCTGTTACCAAAAAGTCACACACTATTAAATTATTTGGATTAGGTCTTATCTCGATGATCCAAATTTGTGCTTTATCAATTAGAAGTGAAAAAAAAAAAGTTTTTTTTTTTTTTTCAAATTTGTGTTCAACTTCTTCCATTCAACATACAAAGGGATCAGAGCTTTCAGGTGAATTAAAATCAGTGTTGAATAAAAGTCCGATGATTAACATAGCATCAAACATTTTGAAACTATATTTCTAGAAAATAGTTTTTTTATGTTAATTAATAATCTTAATTGATATTATTCTTTTTATAATTTTATTTACAGTATAACTTCTTTAATTACATACATCATTGGTTCCAAGTTTTCAGTTTAAAGTTGATTATATTATAAATTCAGCACAACATTCACACTGCTGGTGGACATTTTAATTCAGTAAAATACTATTTTTAGAAAATACTCTTGTTTCAATTAATAATATGAATTGATACCATATTGAAACTTTTTATTTCACATACAGTAGAACCTCCATGAGAGGACACTCGAGCTAGAGGACACCTCTCCCTAAAGGACACTTTATCTTGAAATTAGATGTCCTTTACAGGGAGGTTCTACTGTTTTCAGAATGTTTCATAATCATCTTTTATAGTAAAGGACAAAATTGCCTTAAAACACATTTTTTAAACATCAAAAACTACAAATGCTATTTTTATATAAGTGAATAGAAGGTAAATATATAATTCCCAAATTATAATTTGGAAATTAAAGAAAAAGATTAAAAAATATATATTTAAAAATTTATTATTTTTAGAAATATATCCTTTATGGTTGTTTTTTTTTTTTTAAGCTTAGAATCCTATTTAATGTACATTCTAGCTGATCAATCTTCAGAAGGCGTCTTTCCTCTTTTGTAATTTTTTTCAAATTGCAGAATGTTAAGACATCGCATTGTTGATGACTAGCAGCCACTTAAGGGCCAGGAGTAAACAAAATTTGCTCATGACATGAGCACCGATATTTTTGATGCATTGTAACACTTTTAGCACGGTGCACATATGATAACTATGGCCGCTGTTCCTTGCATGTCAAGTATTGTATTTTCAGCAATAAATTTGTGTTTAAACATAAATTATCTATTGTTGACAAAATTTTATTTTAAAAATCGGTTTAATTACCGACAGTATAGGCATCATTTGATTGAATTATGGTGTGTCGAATTAACAAGGCTATACTGTATTATACAGTAGAACCTCCATGAGAGGACACACGCACTAGAGGACACCTCTCTATAAAGAAAAGTTTCCATTTACAAAATTTCTATTTTTTACTATTTTGCAGCTTCTGGTAGGAGGATACCTCTCCCTAAAGGACACTTTGGCTCTGAAATTAAGTGTCCTTTACAGGGAGGTTCTACTGTATATGGAAATTGGTCAGTTGCGCTGTAGTACCAGTTTGCCTCTCATTACCACAGGATGATAGCTGTTGTGCCAGGACAATTGGAGCAAACCACAGCAGCTTTCATTGTTGACATTTATGGTAAGAAAGGATAATGGTAAACAAACCACTGGATAAAGACCATCATTGTTGTAGCTTCCATTGTTAAAATAAACAAACCACTGGACAAAACCCTCATTGTTGTGTTGTTGTTGTTGTTTCTTATCCCCTTGTGTAAAGATTACACGAATTCCATGAGTTCATGCTCCTCGAGCTGTTTTATGATGAGCAGCGGCCTCTCCCAAAGGTCCTGTTTAGTGCATCTAATGCAAGCCAAAATGTGATCTGGAGCTGCAGGTGCCAAGCTACATTTTGGGCAAGTGGGGTAGATTTTGTTATTATTTTCTATCTTCAATGTTGTAGCTTCCATTGTATCCTCATTTTTGTATCCTCATTGTTGTAGCTTCCATTGTTAAAATAAACAAACCACTGGACAAAGACCTTCATTGTTGTAGCTTCTATTGTTAAAAATAAGTTGACATTTATGGTAAGAAAGGATAATGGTAAACAAACCACTGGACAAAAACCATCGTTGTTGTAGCTTCCATTGTTAAAAATAAGTTGACATTTATGGTAAGAAAGGATAATGGTAAACAAACCACTGGACAAAAACCATCATTGTTGTAGCTTCCATTGTTAAAAATAAGTTGACATTTATGGTAAGAAATGACAATGGTAAACCAAACACTAGACAGAAATATGTCGTTATTGTCGCTTCTTTTGTTAAAAATAAGTGATATTCATGGTAAGAAAGACCAGTAGACAAAAAGTCAATAGTAGTAGTAAGAAAGGGTAATGGCAAACAAAACCACATTTATTGTATAAGGCAGAACCATGATAAAGAAAATCACTGCACCTGTTGCTATTGTAGCTTCCTTTGAAAGATAGAAGGCATTCATGCTATGGAAGAACAAGTGGAAACAACATCACTAGACACAACTGATTTGTTATTAGGCTCTATTGTGTTTAATAATGGTATTACTCACACAATATACGAGGGTGAGGTGAAAAGTTCTTGGCCTGATACAATGAAAGACTGATTTTCAGTTGAAAGAACATTTTATTTTTCTACATAATCTCCCTTGACTTCAACACACTCAGTCCAGTGTGTCTCCAATATCAGTATTCCTTCCCAGAAATGAGAATCTGAAAGACCGTTAAAATATTCATCCACAGCCCTCTCAACTTCTTCATTGGACCCGAAGTGCTTTTCAAAAACAAATTTCTTTAGGTGTGGAAAGAAATGGAAGTCTGAAGGTGCCAAATCAGGAGAATAGTGGGGAATGGCCGAACCAATTGTACTTGAAATCCCGCAGTTTTCCCATGGCCAATACACTTTTTTTTAGCAGGTGTATTGTCCTGGTGAAAGATTTTTTTTTTTTTTCTTCCTCAAGTCAGGCCTAGCGAATTTTTGCCTCTTGAATAGGTCCAAACATTTCTGTAAATATGTGAAATTGTTATAAAATAGAAACCTGTAAAAATATAGTTAAGGATTTGCATTGTAATTAAGAAAAAGCTTCTCTCGCTGGCAGGCATTCGCGTGCACAGGAAGTCACGTGCTAGTGTTCTCGCCGGCAGGCACGCGCTGGCAGTCGTGTGCTTTTTGTTCTAAAACGTTCTTTAAAAATAAACGAGCGGTAAACAACGGTCTTCGGTTGTTTTTAATTTTAGCTTTCGAGGCGTAAAGGGAAGTGACCCTACGCTCGCAAACCTACAATTTCTGTGAATGTTATTTGTGCATTTGCTTTTGATCTGCATTCAGCAAATGCGGCTACCACCTTGCCCAGAGCCTTCGCATTCCTAATTCTTCATGCAAGATGTTCCGCTCCCTTTCTTCCGACATTCCCACATCCTCAGCTATCTCACATGCCTTTACTTGCCTATCGTCCAACATGATATTGTGCCCCTTTTCGATAGTTTCTGGTGTGGTTGCAATTTTTGGCCATGTTTCATGTGGGTCATCCTTTTGATTGCTGTGCGAACATGTTTAAATTCAGCTGCCCACTTTTTAAAGGTTGAAATTGAAGGAGCAGAGTTCCAGTAAACTTTTGTCAACTTCTCATGAATTTATTTAGAGGTTAATCCATCCAAAACAAAAAATTTAATAACTGTACAATATTGAAGTTTTTCCATTATAATGAAACATATATGTACTGCAAAGATTCGTTTACACAAACTAATTGAGCAAACAAGTTGAAACTTGCCCTACCAGGCAGAGAACTTTTCACCTTATCCTCAGTATGTTGTTGATGATGATTTAGATTACAGTAGAAACTCCATGTAAAGGACCCTAATCACAGAGCCAAAGTGTCCTTTAGGGAGAGGTGTCCTCTTACCAGAGAATTGCAAAAAGGTAAAAATGGTCATTTTGCAAATGAAAACTGTCCTTTATAGAGAGGTGTTCTCTGATGGAGGTTCTACTGTACTAAATAAACTGAGGTGCCACTAGGCTCAATTGTTATAATTTCAAGACCTTCCATTGGTTCTCCTGCAGGTGGTCTCTCATTGGTCAGTTCAGCTCAGGGGGATTATAAAGCTGGCCACCCATCAGATAAAACTTCCCCGTATGTTGACAATGATATCCAGTGTCACAAGTCAATTGTTTCTAAATACAAGAGATGGATCATCAATATCAATAAGTTTACCAATACAATGTAGCCTCGTTATAAGAGCCTCCATTTATAACATCACATGGTTATAACATCATAATTCTAAGGTTGTTTAAACCATGGTTGTATAACAATGTTAAATCATGGTCTCAATTGATGTTGTTATAGCAAGGTTATTTCGCCAAGCAGAATACTAATTTCATTAAAGATGGCCATTCTACCAATCTATATATCAGTAGAATAACAAATCTGCTTTATTGGTTTATAGAGATAGATGGATAAGTTCAAATGGAGTTGTTTATAAGGTGAATATTGGGACCACAAAGGTAGCAAAATCCAAAGAAGTGATTTAGTGATATTTAAATAACAATGGTAATGTCATGTATAGACTTTGTTCTTGTTGCCTTGGGAGTTAAAATCAATAGCTATAGTAGCTTCAACACAAGCTTGTTGCTTGTAAGTTGATAACTATTGTACATATATATATTTTTTTAAATAAAAATAAAGGCCATCTCTCCAATCAAAATAGGCATCAAAACTAAATACATTCTATTGACCGTCGCCACAAACTAGTGGCTTCAGGAAATTGAGAAGCTTCCACCTGGAGACCATGGTTTCAGTATATGGCCCTTGTCAGTCCAGGGCGGGCTTTTTTTATTCCACAAGATCTACATAGAATCAAATAGAATCTTCACAGGCCAAATCTATGGTTGAAATATAAATGAAAATTTTGCCGGGAGGATATTGATCCATAAAAATAAAGGTCACCTCTACCAGCCAAAGCTGATGTTGTGGCTTTGTCACCAACCTGAGGCGGCTAGTTTACGCCGGCGGTCAATAGATGCTGTCTGGTTATGACATCTATTTTAACAAGGGGGGTGACCTCTATTTCTATAGATCAATATCTTCCCAGCAAAATTTCCATCTGTAATTTATTTGTTATTACCCAAAGACACAACACTGCCCATGATAGTAATTAGGGAGTTTGTGATTGCTGTAAGAGAACCAAATGTCTAGACATGTCAAAAAAAAGTTTGACTTTGTACTTACAAGGTGCCGCCTACAAGACTGGTTTGTTTGCTGGCAGTCACTGGTGAAGTTGAACTTGTTTACTTGGATACACCTTTGATTTCAGAGTGGGTTCTCCACTTCTGCAAGTTGCAATGTCCTCACTGTCTCTTGCCATCCTTCTCCAGCAGCCACCACAAGTCTGGGATCTTGCCATATCACTGATGGTTGGTCTCATCATCACATGTTATTGACTCTGATGGACCCGTGGAAGGTTCTCTACTTCTGCAGGTCGCAATGCCCTCACTGTCTCTTGTCATCCTTCTCCAGCAGCAACAACAGGTCTGGGATCTTCCCATCCCACTGATGGTTGGTCTCATCATCACATGTCATTGACTCTGATGGACCCGTGGAAGGTTCTCCACTTCTGCAAGTTGCAATGTTCTCACTGTCTCTTGTCATCCTTCTCCAGCAGCAACAATAGGTCTGGGATCTTCCCATCCCACTGATGGTTGGTCTCATCACCACATGTCATTGACTCTGATGGACCCGTGGAAGGTTCTCCACTTCTGCAAGTTGCAATGTTCTCACTGTCTCTTGTCATCCTTCTCCAGCAGCAACAATAGGTCTGGGATCTTCACATCCCACTGATGGTTGGTCTCATCACCACATGTCATTGACTCTGATGGACCAGTGGAAGGTTCTCTACTTCTGCAGGTGGCAATGTCCTCACTGTCTCTTGTCATCCTTCTCCAGCAGCAACAACAGGTCTGGGATCTTCCCATCCCACTGATGGTTGGTCTCATCATCACATGTCATTGACTCTGATGGACCAGTGGGAAGGTTCTCTACTTCTGCAGGGGGCAATGCCCTCACTGTCTCTTGTCATCCTTCTCCAGCAGCAACAACAGGTCTGGGATCTTCCCATCCCACTGATGGTTGGTCTATTCACCACATGTCATTGACTCTGATAGTCCAACACCCATTCCTCATTCTGGCCCAGCCAATATTCCTGCACTCTCATATATTGAAGATGTAACATCTCTGATACAGAATGTTTTCTTCTCTCAAAATATCATCTAGGTTCAAATTTACTCATTCTGCATATTCGTCTCTCAATCTTTTGAGTTTTATAAGGCTTTTCTATTCTTTATTGGTAGTGTTTCATAGCTTTGCATCCAAAGATTAGTGAAGTTAAAATATGACTGTCATGTATATTTGATCTTATATCCATTCTGGTCTGTAATAATGGTCTTTATTGGGTTAAATGCACTTACTTGTTCTTATTTATAAACTAAGAAAAACTGCAGCCAATGTTGGATTCAACAATCCTGGTGGTTGAAAATGAAGACTGTATACACACAACCAGCCTTTATAGAATTATTACCAGGGGGCTGAATGATCCACTGTAAAGAACACGGACAAGTTTATTTGGGAGTGAGACGGCTTAAAAAATAGAAGTTTACACATAGAGGGCATACAGCTGACTGATGGACAAACATGTCAATTATCAATGTACATTTAAATGGCAAGGAATATTTACAACCATATATGAAAGAAAAAGCTTCTCTTTTAAATACAAATCATGTTATGTACAAGATATTACAACACAGTATGTACAAGTGGGGGTGGAAAGAGACAATAAATTAAGGCACTATTACAGATATGAAAAGAGGAGGAGGAGAGGGGGAGTGACACAGTCAGAGAGAAATAATCTCAAGAAAATAAAGGGTAAAATCCTATGTGGAATCATGTTGCCGTGATTAGATGAATGACCAGAGTTAGTTTGTGTTGTGGGCAGGGAATGGGGGTCGGAAGTTGGGTGGGAGGTTGGCGAATGGCAAAGGGTGGGGGGCAGGGGGAGGTATTCTGAGGGGTCGAGGGGGCATGTGTGGCGGTAGCATGCCTGGGGGTGGATGCATGCCTGGTAAGGGTGGATGCATGCCTGAAGGGCTCGGAGGCAAGGGCATTCGAGGGGGAGGATATGAACTATTTGTGGGAGGGGGAGGAGGGGGCAATCTGGGAGGGGTGGGTTGGTGGGGAGATGGTGGGGGTGGGGGCTGTATTCCTGGGGGAGGGGGGGGGACAAGGGGGGTTGGTGGTAATTCCGGGGGGTGGCATGGAGGGACTGGAGGAGTTCATGACTGGAGGTGGGAGAGTGGGAGGGGGCAGTGGGGGGCGACCTGGGGGCATAGAGTTGGGAGGGGGAGGCATGAAGCCTGGGGACGGGGGGAAATTGGGGGGCATGGGGGGAGGGTACACAGGGTGGTTGAAAGGGGGAGGCGGGAATGGCTGAGAGTAGCCAGGTCCTTGCTGCCAGGGAGGATGCATCTCATTGCCCATCTGGGGAGGAAATGTTGGGGGACTAAAGTTCCAGTTGTTGGCTGGCAATGGGGGCTTCCAGGGTTCCGGCTTATTTTTGGGAGGTTGCTCCTCCACAATGGGTTTGTTCTCCTCTCTTTGAGGAACGGAGGCTTCAGGTGCTGGCAATGCCATGAGGGGCTTGGAGTGGTGAGATGTGGAGGGTAGTGACGGGGCAGAGGAGGAATAGCTGCCATACTTGATGGGAGGATTCTTGGGCACCTCGCCAAGTTCTGACATCAGAGACATGTATTCCTCATCCAGATTGCTGTCTGGAGGAAGGTTATTGCTGATCCCTTTCTGCCTACAATCCCTGGCAATGTGACCAACAGCATGGCAGATGTTACAGATGATGGTGTTGGTGACATTCACTTTGTCCGGGCACTCCCAGTTCCTGTGGGTGAAAGAACCACAGTTGGTGCACTTGACATTGCCATTCTCAACTAAAGTTCCATTGATGATGGCCAGCTCTCTCAGCTGATTCCTTCGAAGTTCATTCTGGCCATCTGGGCAATCTATACTGTGCTTAATGATCTCATTGATTCTAGCAACAGCTTTCCTCACATTCTCGATCTTTAAGCCAGTAACATAAGCATGAAGGGGCTCATCATTTCCTGGAAGATGTGCTTTGGCAGCAAGCTTCTCATCTCTCACAGAACCCTTACCTCTAATGCTAATCTTGGTCTCAGTCCGTTTCTCCAGGTCCTTAAGGGTATTACCCCGGGGTCCGAGAAGCAGTCCCATGAAGTTGATATCTGGATATTCCTCCTGAGGAATGGGAATCCTCTCACTCACTTTCTGGGAGGGAGGCTTGTAGTCTGCCGGGGGTTTGTAGTTTTCATTCACCTTGTACATCTCCTGAATCAGAGCATGTCTCTCGTCCTCTAGTTTCTTTCTCTTTAGATATTCTCTGGTGTTGATTCTGGTACCATCGTTGTTGTAGATGGGTTCTGGGGATGGGGATCGATCACGAGGATTTTCTGGGATCCCTAGATCCCCAGTACGAAGCCTCCTTGAGATGGCTTCAATTTGGATTTGCAGGACATAGGCCTTTTCTTGCTCTGGGGTCAAATTGGGAGGGAGGTAGGTGGGCATGCCAGGAATTATTACCTTTTGGTTCTCATCACCCTCCCAGCGAGATTTCCGTTTCTTTCTTTTCCTCTCTGAGTTGCCAGAGTCTGAGGAGTAATGTTCCGAGCCATCATCTGACCTTTTGCCTGAAATCACACAAGCTACAAGTTATTAAACCAGAGGGAGCAAAAAGTTCAAATAGAGGGAGAGACCAGTGAATTAAGGCATCTCGTCAAGGAGAGCATTCTAACTATATCTAAGGTCTTCATGGGGTGAACAAATTGATCGGAATCTAAGGTTCTTCAACTTGGAAAACTTCAATTTGATCAACAAAAAAAAAACATGTTGTTTCAACTTATTTTGTGCATGTGGTTTCAACTTATTTTGTTCATGTAGGAAGCCATGAAAAGATATAGTTTAAGTCATTGGTTGTGAGCTTGGAAACCTAGCATGCTCTCTTGTGTTCATGGAGCCTAAGGGTCAGCCACAAAGTATCACTATATAGAAATAATGCTCCAAGGTGGCATCAAGACTTTCCAAAACTGTAACAATGTGGATCCACAAACTCCAATCAACTGTTCAAACTCCAAGATCTCTAAAACAAACTCTCTCAAGTTGTAGAAAAAACTAATGGCGGAAAAAAACTTTCCAGGAATTGGTTTAGGACATTTACAACAGGAAAAAAAAAAAGAAACAAAGCACTTCACAAAACATTTATGATTTTTTTTTTTTTGGGGGGGGGGGGGGGGGATAAAAAGATTTGGTGCATATAGTCAACAACAAAAAGCTTTATTAAGACCTTTTAGTCTTATACAGATTCTCCAAGCACAGAAATGTAGAATACATGAAGGAAAAAAGTAATAGTACCTTAATGGTAATATGATATTTTTATACAGGAAAAATTATATAAAGACAATCAAGCTAATAGATTAGTCTGGGTAAATTGGAGGGAAATGTATTATACATCTAGTCAAGGGCTGCCAAGAGACAAATTAAACAGGTTTCTGGAGATAAGTTTATTTTCATTTTATTGATGTTGTCTCAAATTTTTGGACATCTCTGCCCTTCTACAGGAGAACATAAATGAATTAAATGCCGCCTGGTGCTAAACTATTATAAAAATCTATCTAGTCTATTTTAGCATCAGGCGGAGTTTTATTTGTGTTCTCCTGTAGAAGGGCAGAGATGGCCAAAAGTTTGAGACTGTGTTAATAAAATGAAAAGAAAGTCATCTCCAGAAACCTGTGTTTAATTTACATTTAAATCAATTGATACTAGATAAATGTTAAGTAACACTATGGGATAGCAGCAGTGGCTTTCCCCAACATCTGGGCTCATAATAAACCACCTGCTACCTTCTCATTACCCATTTAAAATGCTGGAGGGAAATTTGGCATGTTTGTTGAAATAAAGTCTAACCTGGTCATCCTCACATTGGTTTTAACATTTAGGCCATGGGGCTTAACTTTTCACATTCAGACAGGTGCATCCATCAATATCCTGACAGCACACTCAAAAAAAAAAAAAAAAGGTTAAAAGGTTATGAAATATAAGAGGTAAATGGTGTGAAATGATTTTATTTTGTGAAAATACGTGAAATCTTTCAAGTATTTCATTCTTCAACAACTGCCCTACCCAAAGTACAAAGAATTACCTTCCATAATTACTTATTGGCTATCCTCAGCAATAGCCTGCTCAAGATTCCCCCATCATCTGTACTCAACGCCATCATCTGTCAGTATTAGAAGAGTCCTAACCATCTTAAACACAAGGTAATAAGACCAAATAAATAATTAGTTTGTGATATTTCAGTAACAGCGTTGTTACCAAAATGTCACACACTATTTGGATTTGGTCTTATTACCTTGTGTTTACAATCTATAATCCAAAAATTGTGCCTTATCATCCTAACCATCATGAAACTGTGAATTAAGTTCTAGTGATGTAGAGCCAATTTGTAAGTCAGGCATTTTTAAAACAATTGTAAAGCTAGCCTATAGTCACAGGTGTGATGCATAGCTTTGTAATTCTAAGTTAATAACTTTTACCACCAATATCTAACAGCCAACTAACTCCATGAGAGGACATTCATGCTAGAGGACACCTCTCTATAAAGGACAGTTTTCATTTGCAAAATTATCATTTTTACTCTATAGAAACTCTCCAGTAAGAGGAAACCTCTCCCTAAAGGACACTTTGGGTCTGCAATTAGGTGTCCTTTACAAGGAGATTCTACTGTATATGTACTTTTAAAATAAAATAAAAAAAGACCAAATAGGTTACCCCAAAAAGCCATTTAAAATTTACTTATTTTTGTTAACCCTTGGATTTCTATCTGTATTTTTGGTTTGATACTTATTGTTAAAAAAAAGTCACTTGAAGAAGATGGCGTACAAGTGGGCCATTGTTCAGTGGAATATTTGAGGCCAGCTGTGACACCTGAACCACACAGGAGTTCTCAGATAGCGGCCAGCCCTGTCGTAGTCGAGGGAAGGCTAAATAAACTAGCCCCAATTAACAAACACTCCATGATGTAACAGATTACTTTTTTTTCTCATTTTTTCATTAATATGGGATACATTTTTCCTTTTCTAGCACACACAAGTTCCACTTAATATAATAACTTTCCTTTTCCCAGGATTATAGACCAAATCCCAAAAATTGGTAATTTATACATGGCTAAACACAAGGTAATAAGACCAAATCCAAATACAATCTACAATCCAAATTGTGCCTCATCTATTATACATGGCTAGTATTTTATACATAAATTATATTTATAAGTTTAGCTTATTTTACATCTTTACAGTACCTTCTCTCCCACACTTGGCATCTTGTGATTATCAAAGTGCCAGAAAACCCTTCTATAGGAGAGAAATTGTGTTTTTCTCCTGTAGAAGAGCTTTCAGGCACGAAAGCTTGTGTGAGATTTGTGAGTTAAAGATTTTGAAAAGAAACTTTTCTCTGTAAGCCTGATATTTTTCACTTTAATATTGAGGCAAGGAATTTGTTGAATTTATTTTCTTGTTCATAATTTAAAACCCTTCTATAAGAGAGAGAAACATTGAAGGAAGATTGTCACAAAATGGGAAATGTCAAGAGAGGCTGTTTGTTATTTATATTTAGAGTCAATTACTTATTTGCAGAGAGGTCTTCTTCTTCTTTCTTATCTCCACACTGGGTGAAGTAGAATGCATCTGCCTTTGTCATCAAGACTGGGAACACTACTCAGTGGCAGGCCGACTTAGCTCCAAAAGAAATGGCCGCCTCTGACATGAGGAACAGACGCCATGTGCAGCCGCTCCTAACATGGAGTACAAACGCTGCTCATCCTGTATCCCTGGATCAGGAGCCCTTACAGGGTACTATCATCCGGGCCAGCTGAACCCAGGTTTTTTAGTGAGCTTGTTACTGCTCCCCCTCTTCCTTTTTCATCCGGGCTTGGGACCGGCAAAGGCGGAGAGGTAAAGTATGCAAATTGATTAGACTCATTTGAAATAAAAGTCAAAAGGCTGAACTAAAAGTGAAAACCAGAAATTTTAAGTGCCTTGAGAAAGAGCAAAATAAAGGAGAGAACATTCAGTCTAACCTATTTAATTTGACAGTTGAATTGAAGTAAGTTGGATGATTTAATCACAACATTCATTGCTAGTGGGGAGACATTTTTTAGGATAAACACCAATTGGGAGAGAGATACCATTGAGAATTTTTATTTAATTTGTTTTTCAATATTAACTTTTAGTGATGGATAAAATTGCACATTAATATATTTTTAAACAAAGGTAAAAATTTCAAGTATTGTTTTAATCCCAGTGAATAAATGCAATGGGGGAAAGCAAATAAATTTAGAATAGAAAAAAACTCGTACAATCCTGTATATTTGAATCTGCAAAATTTCACCAAAACACAGCAGCTCTTTCTTAACAAATATGGAAAGTCTTTGTAGTGGGGATGAATTCAATATTGAAAGTCAATACTGTAATATACCGTCCAAGTCAGAAATCCTCGAATCCTTCATATCCAAACATAAGAACAGTATCAACAGGAGACATCCCAGAACAATTCTGTCATACTTCAAATCAAGATTAATATATCTCGCCCCCCCGTGCTCACTCTCAATTGTAACTTTGCCTGTGGAAGAGCGAGAGCTCAAAAGCAATTTTCTTATATCTGAATATTGAAAGTGTTCATAAAATACTTGCGGGTAGTCTGAAATTGGTCTACAGGTAAGTTTTCCAAAGTGGCAAACCTGGTGTTGTGGCCAATGTTTGTTATTCCCAGTAAACAGAGAAACACAAGGTAACAAGACTAAATCCAAATAAATAAATACATACTATTTATTTAATTGGTCTTATTACTTTGTGTTTCTAATCTATAATTGTGCCTGTGTTATCAAGAGGGTAACCAATAGACGGAAAGAATCCTTAAAACTAAGAGATGATTCAGCCAGATAAGTGCTTCTTATTCTCTTCTTTCTTATCTCCACTCAATCATATTTGGATATCAAACTTGTAGAGCTTGTTGATGGTGTCTACTGGGGATGAGTAGAACTCATGAATGGATGAATCAATACAGTCAATAATGTTTTTTGGTATTGCAGGTTGAGAATTGCACTTAGTACATAGTGGGAAAACCATGCAACCATTCTGAAAAGTTATTGTTCATAGATGACCAGACTTAAGTCTGGAAATCAAAGACTGTTGTTCTCTTGGGAGGACAGAATTGTTCCTCCTGCGCTTATTCTCTAAATTATGAGTGTCATCCTCCAGCTTCAAGAAATCAAATTTCCAATTTTGACGTCAGGTGTTCTAATAGAATATATATATAGTGAAGGGATTTAAAAGTTGAGAACAACGGCAACAAAGATTTAAGTTAGCCTTCTCTAGATACCGGAGCATGGTCAAACAAGAGCAGAGAGAGCTTCTACCTAAGACAACCCAATCCTACTTACCCACCACCTCATCAAAACTGGGGACTCCTCACTGGCCCTATCTCGATGGAAGCAGCAATTGTAATGGGGGACAACTAAAAAAAAAATACAGCAAAATCATCTATGACCGCTGGGCCGTGTATACTCTCTGGTTCTTTAAGGTGTAGCATGGAGAGAACCAAATGTTTCTCTGTGTGCAGCGGTTAACAAGTACATGATATTCTCATAAAGTTGACACAAATGTATATGAAAATTTGAAACTATTATAGACGTGTATGATTCTTTTAAAAATTAAACATGTTTCATATGTGTGTTTCATAAATCATACACGTCTATAATAGTTTGGAATTTTCATAACAGATGGCATGCTAATGCATCATAATACATACGTATATATTATTGAGTTTCTTTCACAGGAAGGCACAAATATATGTGCGGGCATTTGAAACTAAAGTGGAGCATTGCACAAAAGAGAGTTGGTAATAATATCAGTTTCAAAACTAGAAGGTTTTATAGTAGAATATCAGGACTTCCTGAACCAACAGGTGACCTTAAATGCTTGCTGTCTATTAGATTCAATTTTGGGGGATATTGAAAGAGTGGAGTTGCTTTACTCAGTGTCATTTTCTATTTCAAACACAAAGTTTCTTCTAAAAAAAACCCAAAACTTTTGTCTGGAATTTCAAACAACATCGTGGACCTTCATCCCTGAAACAAAGAATTGAGATACAGTAAAACTCCTCTATAGTGAACCCCAATGGGACAGAGCTTTTGGTTCACTATAGCCACAAACACAGTTTGGGTAATTTTTTACTTTTCAAAATTTTAGACCATATAATTAAGGAACAGCCATACACACAGGAAATGGCTGCCTCTTAATAGTGGTCACTTTATTTTATTTCCCTTAATTGACTAATTCCCTTACATTAATACTGAATACTAAAATAAGTCATTTGATGATAGGTTCTTCTTATCATTAGCATACATGTACATCTATGTCTAAAGAAGTGAATTTGTACTGGAGTTAGCATTTCTTTATTAATCAAAAAAGGGTATTTAGCCAATTCTGGAATAAATAAAAATCAACAATTAGTTGATATTTATTCTGACAGATGGCGCAAGACATCAGCAAATTTTAATTGGACACTCAGTAGATGTCTTTTCCTTAATTTATCCACATGATCCCAGTACAAATTCACTTTTCTACTATTTTCTCATTATATTCTGTTAAATGGGACATTTTTGTCAAGGAGGCCCAATTAATAGAAGTTGAATGATCGTAATCACAATACCTCCAAATTAATTAAAGTTGATCTTTGCCAGCTGCTACAAACCTTGTAGGAATGAAATATCAAGACCTGTCACATCACAAAAAAGTGCTCAATGGAAGATACTCTTTGCCAGCTGCTACAAACCTTGGAGGATTGAAATGTAAAGACCTGTCACATCACACAAAAGTGTCCAATAGAAGATACTCTTTGCCAGGTGCTACAAACCTTGGAGGAATGAAATGTCAAGACCTGTCACATCACACAAAAGTTCTCAATGGAAGATACTCTTTGCCAGCTGGTACAAACCTTGGAGGAATGAAATATCAAGACCTGTCACATCACACAAAAGTTTTCAATGGAAGATACTCTTTGCCAGCTGGTACAAAGCCTTGGAGGAATGAAATGTCATGACCTGTCACATCACACAAAAGTGCTCAATGGAAGATACTCTTTTCCAGCTACTACAAACCTTGGAGGAATGAAATGTCAAGACCTGTCACATCACACAAAAGTGCTCAATGGAATATGATCTTTGCCAGGTGCTACAAACCTTGGAGGAATGAAATGTCAAGACCTGTCACATCACACAAAAGTGCTCAATTGAAGATACTCTTTGCCAGCTGCTACAAGCCTTGGAGGAATGAAATGTCAAGACCTGTTACATCACACAAAAGTGCTCAATTGAAGATACTCTTTGCCAGCTGCTACAAGCCTTGGAGGAATGAAATGTCATGACCTGTCACATCACACAAAAGTGCTCAATTGAAGATACTCTTTGCCAGCTGCTACAAGCCTTGGAGGAATGAAATGTCAAGACCTGTTTACATCACACAAAAGTGCTCAATTGAAGATACTCTTTGCCAGCTGCTACAAGCCTTGGAGGAATGAAATGTCAAGACCTGTCACATCACACAAAAGTGCTCAATGGAAGATACTCTTTGCCAGCTGCTACAAACTTTGGAGGAATGAAATATCAACAACTGTCACATCACATAAAAGTGCTCAATGGATGATACTCTTTGCCAGGTGCTACAAACCTCGGAGGAATGAAATGTCAAGACCTGTCACACCACACAAAAGTGCTCAATGGAAGATACTCTTTGCCAGCTGCTACAAACCTTGGAGGAATGAAATGTCAAGACCTGTCACATCACACAAAAGTGCTCAATGGAAGATACTCTTTGCCAACTGCTACAAACCTTGGAGGAATGAAATGTCAAGACCTGTCACATCACACAAAAGTGCTCAATGGAAGATACTCTTTGCCAGGTGCTACAAACCTCGGAGGAATGAAATGTCAAGACCTGTCACATCACACAAAAGTGCTCAATGGAAGATACTCTTTGCCAGGTGCTACAAACCTCGGAGGAATGAAATGTCAAGACCTGTCACATCACACAAAAGTGCTCAATGGAAGATACTCTTTGCCAACTGCTACAAACCTTGGAGGAATGAAATGTCAAGACCTGTCACATCACACAAAATTACTCAATGGAAGATACTCTTTGCCTGGTGCTACAAACCTTGATGGAATGAAATATCAACCCCTGTCACATCACACAAAAGTGCCCAATGGAAGATACTCTTTGCCAGGTGCTATATACCTTAATGGAATGAAATATCAAGATTCATCTCCATGGTGAGATCAGTGGAAGATCTCTTGTCTGTAGAATATTCACTATTCTTATTTTTAGAGAGCCAGAAGGAAAAAAAGGAAGGAGCAATAACAAACTGGTAATAAAATCAACCTGGGTTCACAGCTAAACCCCTGAGTTCCAGTAACAGGATAAGCAGTGTTTGTTCTACATGTTGGAAGTTGCTGCAAAAGGCATCTGTCTAGAGGCAGCAGTAAAGTAATGTCAGACAGACACAGAGCAATGATCCCAATTTACTATATACAGTCCAACTTCTCTATAACAACATCACCTGGGACCTAGATGTTGTTGCTATAACCATAGTAAAACTAGAAAGGCTTTAGATTTATGATGTTTTTAAAACTCTGCCATGCTGCTGATATAAAGATATTCCACTATAACTCACTCTCATGGAACAGTGCACACCAAAGTTGGTTTTTGACCACCTGAAGGGTTAAGAAAAAGAAGAATGACACCTGGAATATCAGGGAAATGGATGTCAAGGATTTATCCCCGTTTGAGAGCATTTCTACTGGGATGTTACTTCAGTCAGTCCAACAACTAGCTACTATCACTTGGGACCAACATGTTGTTATGACAATGTTGGTTTTATAAAAGAGGCTGTTAAAAGGAGGTTCCAATGTTAATGACATTTCCTTATGAGAGCAATTGGTATAGCACAAGGTGACAAATAAGTAAGATGTACATGAGTATTGTATTACTATTCTCAGTCTGCAATAACTGAATTGTCACAAAATACATACACTCATGGACAACACTTCAGGAAGTTGTACCTTTTAGCATGTAATCAGGATTCAGGAAATAACTCTGAAAGATACACAATGACCTTTATTGAAGACACGTGAGATAACCAAGTGTGACTTAATTTCCCTCTTCCTCCTTCAAAAAAAAAAAAAGACAACAAGTGACATCAAAGACTTTCCACTTCCTTAAGTTTTGTCCATAAGTGTATTTTTGATTTTTTGGTTCTGATATAGATTGTTATCTATAATCCAAATTGTACCTTATCCATAGTTGCCGATACTCTACCTTTATCTAAGTTGTATCAATTTTGCAGAGTATACATTAAACAATTTAATGTCTATTGTTAAAATGAGGGAATAATTGTTCAGCAACTAGGTTCAATTTATTCTATGCTGTTTGCTTTATAAACAGGATTTATTTGGAGGTTTCTAGATGGTGTATTTGCATAAACTAGTAGTGCTTCTAGCAGCCAATCAAAAATGATCGTAAATTCACAGGCTGGGAGAGGAATGGCACAAAATGTATCTATTTAAATGCTTGGCATTTAAAGAACCTGATTCCAGTCAGCTTTGTACTACAGTAGAACCTCCCTTTAGTGGACAGCTCTCCACAAAGGACAGTTTTCATTTGCAAAATTACCATTTTTACAATTTAGCAACTCTTCTGTAAGAAAACACCTCTCCCTAAAGGACACTTTGACTTTACAATTAGGTGTCCTTTACAGGAAAGTTCTACTGTATTTTTCATTTAAATTTATTTTATCTACCTTCAAGGTGGGTCAACAAAAGTTTTTAATTGGCAGCTGAGTCATGGGCAACCTAACCAAGACTTACCTAACCTAACCTTTTCACGACAGCTAATCAGACCAAAGGGGAACAATTTAGTGACCTGTCTACCTTCTTTTATAAACTCTTATTATTAATTTGCAACAAAGTTTTTCTCCAAAAACAATATGCTTCAATATGCTAATCTGGTGAGATACTCATTTCTGAAGACCACTGGTGTGCTGTAGAGTACACACATGGTTAAAACTTAAGTAAGTTGTACCTTTTAGCATGTTTATCAGGATTCAGACAATAACTCTGGAAGATATTTGATACACAGTGACCTATATTGAAGATACACTAGATAACCAGGTGTGAACAAATTGCTTCTGTCATCTTCAATAAAATATACGAGCGGCAACATCAAGGACTTTCTACTTCCTTAAGTTTTGTCCATGAGTGTAAATCCATATGCTAGGTTAGGTCAGGTAAAGTTAGGTTTGGGGAGGTTAAATTAGGTTAAGTTGGGTTAGCTTAGGATGATTAGCTTTGGTTATTTTAGGTTAGGTTCAATTTTAGAAACAACTATTTTGTTTACTGCAAGTCTGCCTAGAGCTGAATGATACAAGCAAAGATGGTCTGAAGTGAGCGTATCTCACCTGCTAATCTTTGGAAAATTACATCATATGGACACTTGAAAAATTTGAGCATATCAATAAAATATATTATATTTTTATAGGTATTTTTTTTTTTTTTTTATATCTATTTTGTGGGCTTTGGGTATCATTTATTAAAGGTTCTCCAATATACATATAGAATTTTTTTAAATATAAACTAAAACCTTTTGCTTTATTGTTTCTATTTGACATTTTAATGCACGTTTATTTGCAACGCGAATTCAATTTAATAGTTTATTTCATTTTTTATTTATCTTTTTCTACGTCTTTGGTTTTAGCATTTAAACAGCGTCCTTGAAGTGGAGCGTTCTGATGCGGAGATTTCAATAATATATTTGAACTTATTAGCTGGCATAAGGTTGTCAAAATGACAAAAATATTAAAGGCATTAAAAATAATGAGTTAAATAAAAATATATAAAGTACGCGCAAGTTAAATGAAATACAAAATTAGGCTTAAATTGATTAATTAAATATACCTGTGGCTCCGTAAACCATCTTGACAAATGACGAGACCGCAATTCTTGTTAGATGACTAAACCAAGTTTATGCTATTAAATGCAGATGTCCATTTAATTCGTAGCTTTAAAGAGGCAAACATCAATACAAAATTAAGATAGCAACCAGTGTTGCTAGAATACATTTTTTGTTTTTATGTCAAATATTAAGTTTAATAAAGTAGGAGATTCAAGTAATAATTCATATAGAGAATATTGTGACACACAATAATTATCTTTCAGCTCTGTTATACATTCTGATGATGTATACAATAAATCCATACAATATTGTAATACATAAATGTATACAATAAGTAATGTAGAGTAGATAGAAATGAAATTCTTCCTTGAAAATCTGCCTCCCAGATTAAGCACCTTTACCTGAACATATGGCACACACAAATATACACTTACATATGAAATAATTTAATTCGTTTAGGAAAATTATCTTTGAAAACTTATATATTGTGACGAAGAAATATTTTATTATTTAATTTAATATTATTCAATGAAAATATATTCAACAGATTATAAAAATATATATTAATCTGTATTTGTGAAATCATCTTTAAAATATTTCTTTGCTTGCTTGCTTAAGATTCTCTAGCGGTATATAGTTGGGCTGACCTGTTAATAATTGTCGACTCTTCGCTGTGACGTCATCAATAAATACTTTTACATCTTAGGATATTTCAAGGCTTGATTTCTACGCTACAACTGGTGGAGAGACTGGACCGATACCCATTAAGAAATAAAAGAAAAATTGATTCTGTTGAACCAGAAGAAACTTCTATGAATGTAAAGAAGGAAGGTACTCAGGTAAGCAACTACGTTGTTCAACATCTGCCAAGGAACCCTTCCATTTTCTCCGGGGAGGATGGTGAAGATCTCCAAAAATGGTTAAAAGGGTATGCACGTGTGGCAAAGTACAACCATTGGGACGAAACCCTTTGTCTTACTAGAGTTTATTTTTATCTGTCTGGAACTGCTCTCAAATGGTTTGAGAACAACGAAGAAAGCATACAGACACACACACTTGGAAGGAATTCACATCTCAATTAAAGAATGTGTTCGGAAAAAAAGAAAATTCAAAATTGCAAGCGGAGAAGAAACTTAAAACACGGGCACTGAATGTTACATCCAGGATCTCCTGTGCTTGTGCAAAGAGGTTGATCCTCAAATGAGTGAGGAAGATAAAATCTCCCACCTCATGAAGGGGATAGCTGAGGAGCTTTATCAAGCACTCCTACCGAGGGATGTACAAAGCACCGAGCAATTCATTACAGAATGTCGCCGTGTCGAAGCGCTCCGTTGTAGGCGAGTTACCCCAACCAGGTACGAGCGCCTACCAAATGTAGCCTCTCTCTGTGACCAGGATGACGGAGAAGATCTGTCATCTATGATTAGGCAAATTGTTCGTGAGGAGGTACAGCGGGCATTAGGCTCTCCTCGGGAGGAACCAAAAAATGCTACAATCGAAGAAATTGTAAAGGAGGAGATTGGAAGAACCCTGGCGCCAATCTCAAAGTCTAGGAGAAGTCCCCCTCATAAGGAAAGACCCCGACAGTTTTTAAATACCAGATATGAGGCCGAAACGATAAGACCGCACCCTGAACCTCGATACCCAAAACAAGGAGGAGAGACGCGACACCAATGATTGGCGTACAACTGAGGGAAGGTCAATCTGTTTCTACTGCGGACGCCCAGGTCACGTCCGTCCGCTATTGCCGTGACAGGAAGAGACACAATGAGGAAAGGAGAAATGACTATTTCCAAAGAAAGCAAGACACAATGGTATCCTACAACTCTCGAGCTGAATCTCAGGACCCCAATGACGAATCATCGAGGAAAACTTTCACTCGCTACCGAAGCCCTACTTCATATCGCGGTCGAAACAGGCAACATTTCTCACCTGCTAGAAGATCTAGCTGGACGCCCCCGCCATTAAAACTAGATGATAGACCACATTGGAGGTGAGGGCCGCAAAGTTATAAAATCCCCCCTTGCCGACCACAGTAGAAATTAGAAAAAGCTACCTTGACATAAACAAAGACCTACCAAGTCCTCATGAAAGAAGACATCCACCGCAGTCACCTGAAAATATCCCTGGCCATAGTACTAGTCCTTAAGACTGACGATGTAAGTCTCCTGTTGAGCATCGGTCGATGCTCTCTATAGGAGGAGGCTATGTGACGAAGAAATATTTTATTATTTAATTTAATATTATTCAATGAAAATATATTCAACAGATTATAAAAATATATATTAATCTGTATTTGTGAAATCATCTTTAAAATATTTCTTTGCTTGCTTGCTTAAGATCTCTAGCGGTATATAGTTGGGCTGACCTGCTAATAATTGTCGACTCTTCGCTGTGACGTCATCAATAAATACTTTTACATCTTAGGATATTTCAAGGCTTGATTTCTACGCTACAATATAGTATTGTACAAAAATCCTCTAATGTAAAATAAAACTGGAAAACAGTGCTAAGAATTTCAACAATTTTTATTATATCTATAATATAGGTTTTGCAATTTTTTAAGACAACATTTTGCACTTTAATGACAATATTTTACATTTTTAATAACAAAATTCCACACACACACACACACATTTCAATAAATATTTTTAATTTTATTTAAATTCAAATACTTATATTTTAGAGTTTTATAAAAATAAACATTTATTTTATATTTTTTATTTTTATAAAAATTACATTTTTTTAAAACTGAAATTAGTCTCTTTTAGACAATTTTATATCCTCTTTAACAAGCTATAAAGTACATTTGAAATTTCTTTCAAATAAAGCTAATCATTATTTAATATGTCATTGTTTTTTTCCTAATTTTACTGCTAAAAGATGCTTACCAACTTAATCTTTAGCTATTTTGATAACTGGTATTTTTAAAATAGATTTTAATTTTTTTTTTTGGCTCAGAGAGAGTAATCATCACTTAAGTTAGCATTTACCTCGAGTGCTTCTATATAAGAGAACTATTATCACCATTCATAAAGAAAATCTAATAAATATATTTAATTTAAAAAAAAAAAAGATTTTTATCAGGCTGTTGGCCCTCGTCAGCGTCGTGCAGACTGTATCTCTACAGACCAAATATTTGGTCCTAGAGGCTTCCTGAGAAATCAAGAAATGGGTATTAAAGGCCAATTTTGCCCAAATACGCTTTTCATGTAAAAATAAATGATTTTAGAAATATAAAAATGGTCAGGTGTTGTAATTGTTACATCAATTTTAATGCGCCTTACATTTATTCAAAATATTCTATGATATTTAATATTCATTTAAAACAGAATATTTAGATTATCATCATTCATTTTTATAGTTGCATTCCTTTTGTATTATTTATTGTACATATATCTTGATTGGTTATTGGAGCGAGAGAGGACCTAGAAGAAGACTGCGGATCACGACCTACGAGGAACCACTAATAAATATACATAATAACGTTGAAAGGTAATTTATTTTTTTATTTACTTTTATTTATTTGCTTTGAATATGGGAAACCCGCTCGGGTAACGTGTATAACACCAAGAAGGAAGAAACCAAGGTCGATACCCTGCAACTTGGTGCAACAATATTAAAAATAAAAAAGGCATATCCTGATTATGCTCTTGCAACAAATATTTGGTCATAGAGGTACAGTCTGCACCACGTTGACAAGGGCCAACAGCCCGAAACGCGTCGCGTTCGGTGGTTGACTTTTCTTGATTTATCAATAAAAAAGGTAAATAAACGTTTAGTTTATTTTTGTTCCACTAGATGGCGCTCTGCCATCTAGAAATGCTCATGTGAGCAGGTCAGGATATGCCTTTTTTATTTTCAATATCAACACCTGATCATTTTTATTTTTCACACACACATATATATATGCTACATTTACAAAAAAAAAATACAAAAACATTTATGTTACACCACATGAGTTTCTTTTTAAACGAAAAATCAAAATTTTATTTCAAGGTGGAATATCTGCTATTTCTATCCTTTTTGGATGAGGTATGAAAGGGGTGAATTATGAAGAGTAATGACAAACGGAAAAATAAAAGTGTCAAGGGAAATTTTGATTTTTCGTTTAAAAAGAAACTACATAAAGTGTCGTTTTACAATCACAGGCCGCATCGATTCCCATCCCTGGATACTTTTATTTTTCCGTTCGTCATTACTCTTCATAATTCACCCTTTCATACCTCATCCAAAAAAGAATAGAAATAGCCGATATTCCACCTTGAAATAAAATTTTGATTTTTCGTTTAAAAAGAAACTCCTCGTAGTTCAGGATCACTTGGTTCACAATGATCCTGCTGCGTCTTCCAATGGCCTTGTAGGAAGCCAAGTCCAGATCAATAAAGGCCGTGCAGGTGCCATTTCTGGTCGGAGATCTGTGTGCCACTCGGACAGACTTGTCTCCAGGAAGTTGGCTGAGGGCATCGGTGGATAGGAAGGCCTTGACAATGTCCTCATCCGCGGTTTCCGCCTCCACGTTGAAGAGGCAGATTCTTGGGAGGAATTGCCTCAGTTCCCGGATTTTCAGGCCTTGTAGCTTGTTGTTCAGGGCAGAGCTGACGGCAGGAATGGCCTCTGGAGTGTTGGAGTGCAGCACCAGTTTTCCCCTGGTGCGCAGAGACGCCCAGACGCCTTTGGGCAGATTGTGGGCAGCGCGGACAGCTTTGGGGATGTCCCGTGGGTCAGCCTGCAAGTTATCTGCAATAACCACGATGTGGGCCGCAGATTTCTCCCCATTGAGGGTGTCTTTGGCAACGGCAGGCTTGGGGGCGCGGGAAGATGCAGGCTTGGCTGGAACCAGTGGTTTGCTCCTCTCAGCGGGCGGGTTTGACGCCTCTGGCTGCTTCCTCTTGGTTAGAGCAGGATCTGGCTTCTTGGGGAGCAGGTGCTGCCACAGGGACAGCAGCGGGAGTGGCAGGCTTGATGAGCTCGGTCTGAGCGCTAGAGTCCTTGCAGGTGGGAGCAGGGCTAGTTTGAGTGGTTTGGCAGGTTTTCTTGGGCATTCGGGCATCCATGATTTCATCCAGCTCCATGAAGTCATTGGTGCCCTAGAGTATATTTCAATAAAGCTTAAAAGGGGGGGATTCAGAAGGTTTGAACACACACACACACACAAAAAAAAAAAAAGATTATGGCAACAAAAAGCCCATCCCTTCCCAACTACCCACCACCAGGATAAGTTCCAAAATTTAGAAAGGGAGTTCAGCGGAGCTGGGCAAAGCCGCGATCTCCGCTGATTAGCAACCCTTGCCTTGTTACTTTTCTCTTTTTCCCCATCTAAAAAGGAATTACAATGATCCACTTAATTGCCCCAGTGTTTTCTAACTCACCCAAAGCTATCACCGCCCCTCTCTGTAAAAAATATATATATATATGTAGTATATTTTAAGGTAGATAGAGCACAACCTTCTTCTAATATTTATTATAAAAACTCCATATCTGTATATAAAAATATGTATCGAACAATAGAAGTGACAAATAAAGCAAAGAGGTAAAGGTAGATCAGACGACGCCATAGTCCAGACGACAAAGGCCAGACATGATAAACAACCCAGACTAACAGGTGTTTATGCTAATGAGTTCATTCCCCCGTCAGCAGGTGGCCGACACGTGGCCAGACATAATTAATAACCCAGCGCTTGACAGGTGGCGTGATTACGGGATCCAATCAGAACTCGTCAGAGGCCAATATATAAGGTCCCCCAAAATGGGACAAAGTTAGTAGTTGTTTCAGAGCGACGCTGTCATACGGTCGGTCAGATCTCTCATCCCCCCTTCTAGGCTAGGGCATCCGTGACGTCCATGGTCCGACTACCATCGTCCGTGGTCTACCTCTACCTTCTTGGAGTACCATCTAGACCTGCCTCTGTCTCTTGCTGTCCCAGTGCGGGAATCCCATCACGCACCCACTACCACGACTGCCCAGTACCTTCCACCTCGGGATTACTACAGAACCCGTTAAAGTCGACAGGATTACTGAGGACAGCAGCATGAAGAGGATGACGGAGGTCAGGAACGACTACGTCGCGGATGCCCTCACCAACATGCAACCCCACTGCGACGAACTAGTAGGCCGCCTGGCAGACGCCATTCGGGGACTAGCCGTGCCTCGTGCGGAGGAAGCCATTATCTCCTCTTTCTACGGATCACACGCAACAAGCAACCTTCTTCCAAACAGCCATCTACAGAGATCAACTCCAGCCAGCATCAGCCATTTCAAGGTACTTTAAACTTTGTTTCTGCCATTTTCCCCATAAATTTTATTCTTATATTTTTCACTTTAAGCATTTAAAAATCAATTATAACCTTTTTTATAACATTTTTATTCATATTTTAAACTTTCACACTCTCATTTATCACTTTATTTTAATCAAATTATAAATTTTAAATTATCATTTTCAATTTTATTTTTAAAAAATTTCAATCACGCAATTTTAACCAATTTACTAATCTTACATGCCTTTCTTAAATTCACCTAAAATGGCATTATCCAAATATGCAACTTTCAATTTTACATTAAAAAAAATCATATTATATTTTAATTACTCGAATCATATTTTCTAAACTCATTTGTGTTATTTTTTAATACCTTATTTGTGGCCATAGTATTAATAATTAAATTTATTACACTCTTTATTTACTTGACCTATTACTATTCAAATTGATATTTCTCAATATTTAAAGTTTTAAAATAGTCCTAGATTTGTATTTTTATAAATACCAATTTTAAATTATCCCATCTCAAAATGTGCCTCCCATTTTTCCCACAATTACAAATACAACTATAAATGTAATATGCGAAAACTAAATATCTTTCCATAAAATTTACATACCCCATTGCATTTCATTCCTTCCTGCGTTAAACTGTTATTTACGAAACTCTACCGAATTTTGTACCCATGCCATAACCTTTTCTCTTAGAAAAATTTCGTAAAGTCGTTATTTTATAATTTTTCTAAACCTAATCACTGCTAATAATCTCCAATCTAACGAATTGCCTGTGCGTCTTAACGCGACACTCACCGGGGAAAACTAAGGTTATTGCACCTAGAGAATCCAGGAACTTCGTGGACGAAGTTAATCAAGATAGTTACTAATAAATATAAAGACACGCCCCATACTATAACATCCCAAAATTGAAAATTCCCCGAGTTATGTAATGATATAAATCCCAGTATAATAGAAAGTAGAGAAATATCAGTACAACGTACAAATGACAGGCACGACAAAGAGAAAAGGACAATATTCCAATCTTCATCCCAACGACAAACAAATCAAGGACGCACTGATCTCCCCCTAATTGTTTTTTTCTACTTCGTCTTTTCCCTCCCTACTTCTAAAGGGGTGGAATGACCTTGTACTCACCATTAGCAGATAGCCCTTCCTACTTCAACACTCTTGCCTGACAATCAATCAATTATAGGCCTTCCATACTTCTCTCGTCTCTTGATCATTTTCCATTGGCCTCCTATGCCTTCGTTCTAACCACCCCTCGTCCATCGCAGAGTTCCTGTTTGCCGACTTTTTTATTTACACCCAGGTCACCGTCCCAGCATTCTTTATTTCATTTTTTTTCCTCAAAACCCGGGTTCAATCAATCAATGGCAACAGTCGAGCCCTGTTTTCACAATCTACCTCCATCCTCTAACCTCTTCAACGGTTCCTGAGACTCCTGCTCGTCAACCTTTTTTAATTTTTATTTTTTAATAATTCATCGACCTGATACACTCTTCCTCCCATGTTAACTCCACACGGAGAGCTTGGATAACCAGCGAGATTTTTTTTTCTCTAATGCTCGACCCAGGCCATCACAGCACGATGCGCCACATCATTTTTCGTTTAATTTTATTTTTCATCTGGTCGAGCTCAATCACCGACAGCAGCGCAGCTCTTGAGTCACCATCTCTTTTTAACCTCTCACAGAAAAGATTTCTTTCCCATATTCTCCCATTACCTACCTCTCCTTCGATCTTCACGACCTTTTGCCCATCTGATCTAATGCTACTTACAGAACATCTTGAGATTGTTGAACCCTGAAAACAATACCTCGCTTTTAAGCTCGTATTGCAGGGCAGGACTCCTGAGATGTCCTTTGCAGAAACCAATTCAGACCTTCTTCCTTTATTCCTCACTGCGTCACTACCTATCGCAAACCTTTCGCTTAAGTCAATTTTCTTTTATATTTTATTTTACTTTTATTATCTCTACTTCTCCTCTTCCTGTATTACATCCCTGAAACTGTGTTGTAAATATTCAAGACACCTTAAGTATCAAAAAACTGTAAATAGTGTACCAACTTTCCCAAATATTTACTTTCGCTATTGTGTGTGTTTACTTTAAATTTATCCTTCCTATGTACTCCTCTTATATATTTTGTAGTTTTATAATATTATATCAGTGTGTCACCACTACTCCCCTTTATCTTTATTTTTATTCTAGTAACTAATTTTTTTTATGCCCCAAATTATTTCCCATTTAATAGGTTTGCTAGCTTTTCTCTCATTTATTGTAAATAGACTTACAGTTTTACTAGTTTTGTAGTGTTGGACTTTGTTTTTTAACTTACAGATGTAGATAAACATTTCACTATTAATCGATAATATCATTTTGTTTATTACCCATCAACATAAATGCCTTCAACTACCAATCAACCCTTTATATATTATTACCTTTAATATTTTTATTTTCTCTTTTTCTCATCATGTTTAGACTTAGCATTTTACAACTTCAACTATTTTAGGCATCATTTTAAAAAACCTACACCTAACAATACTTATAATATTTCTTAAGCAGATAAAACATTTATCATTTTATTTTTCTTAATAGATTTTCAATATGTTATTTTTGACGCTACCCTTACAACCTCTTAACTCTATCCATGAACCTTTCCTCTCAACTTTTTACATCCATCAAGAGATTATTGTTCGTCAGCCATTTTCTTTTTTTTTTTATTGATTAACCTAACTAGAAGACCCTTCCTCGCTGTACATCTCCCAACAGTGAGCTCAGGAGACCCAGTTGGATTTTTAATTTTTTTTTTCTCTCATCGTCGGCTCATCATTTTTTTCATTTTTCAACTTTTTCTTTTCACCACACAAGCCGGACACAATCAAAATTGGCAGCAATAATTCTCTTACACCCACCTCTCCTTTTCCGCATCCTTCAAAACCTCCAACCTTCCAAGGGATTCCAGTTCGCCGAACATTTTTGTTTTTTTTCCATTGATTAATCCGACTGGAACAATCCTTCCTCACTATACCATTCCCAATAATGAGTTCAGGATATCCAGCGCGATCTTTTTATTTTTTTTTCTCATCGCCCGACTCATCATATCAATTCATCATATTTTCAACTTTTCATTTTTTTTCTCTCATCATTCAACCGGGCATAATCATTATGGACAACAGGGATCCCTCTTACCTCTACCTCTCCCTTTTACCTCCATCAATCTTCCCACTTCTTTTCACTATCTGAGCTAATGATGCAGACGGAATATCTTGGGCCTTCTGTTAATGAAAACAATGCCTCACTTATACAAGTTCGCATTGCATTGCAGGATGCTTGGGATACTACTTTTGCAGAAACATGCTCAGATACCCCCTTTCCCTTTTTCAACCTTAGCGTCACATTATACGTTCAGTTAATAAACTAACTTAATTTTTTCTCTCATCTTTAATACAATAAGATATTTTTTCCTTGTAGATTCATTTACCATAGTTACCATTTTGTATTATATACCTTCTCTTAATCTTTTATCATTCATTTTGTACGTTTTTATTGATACACCACCCTTACAACATCTTTCTCTTTTTAACTTGTAACTTCATAATAATTTATAACTAATTTGTATACAAATTATTTCTTTTATTTTTTATAATAGGTTTGTTAGGTTATCATTCATTACATGTCATTCCCCAACCAAACCTTCATCACCGGGGACACATTCTGTAGTATATTTTAAGGTAGATAGAGCACAACCTTCTTCTAATATTTATTATAAAACCCCATATCTGTATATAAAAATATGTATCGAACAATAGAAGTGACAAATAAAGCAAAGAGGTAAAGGTAGATCAGACGACGCCATAGTCCAGACGACAAAGGCCAGACATGATAAACAACCCAGACTAACAGGTGTTTATGCTAATGAGTTCATTCCCCGTCAGCAGGTGGCCGACACGTGGCCAGACATAATTAATAACCCTGCGCTTGACAGGTGGCGTGATTACGGGATCCAATCAGAACTCGTCAGAGGCCAATATATAAGGTCCCCCAAAATGGGACAAAGTTAGTAGTTTGTTTCAGAGCGACGCTGTCATACGGTCGGTCAGATCTCTCATCCCCCCTTCTAGGCTAGGGCATCCGTGACGTCCATGGTCCAACTACCATCGTCGTCCGTGGTCTACCTCTACCTTCTTGGAGTACCATCTAGACCTGCCTCTGTCTCTTGCTGTCCCAGTGCGGGAATCCCATCACGCACCCACTACCACGACTGCCCAGTACATTCCACCTCGGGATTACTACATATATATATTTAAAAAATAATAACAATTAGAATAAATAATAAATTTGATTCTCAAAAGATAATGAATATAAAAATAACAAATAAAAATGAACATAGGTGAGACCTGTGAAACTTGTGGTCTGCTTGGGAAAGGTTCAGGGCTCGTCGTGGAGCCCATGGGCACGTGGTTTGTCCATATGGATGAGAAATTTAGGTAGAGTCAATGCTGGTCTTAAGCTTGGGGCAGGTGGGGTAATGTAAACCACCATATATCACGTTTTTGATCACAGGAAAGGAGCGTTGAGTCTATCTTAGACTTCAGATCACCCTAGGTTTCCAGTTTGAGGGGGGTAGTTGAAACATGGTTAGGTGAAATTTTGATGTGAACTATGGCGTACTAAAATTGTAAAAAGTTAACGCATTTGTCCTAACATATAAATCCTACGCACTTCTTCTTGTGACAGACACTGATCATGGGCTTATGCGCCCCAAAAACCTTTGTAAAGAAATTATCTGATAAATAATGATAAATAAGAGAGAGAGAGAGAAAGAACAAAATAATAGGTGGACAAACAATTATACAAGCACATGAATAGCTAAAGTAGAAACGATTCTATTCTGTAAGATCAGAAAAGAATGTATGAAGAACAAAAATACAATAAAAATAATTTTGTAATAGAGTGGTACAACTGTTAATCAGCCTTTCATGAGGAGACCATTTGGATATACTTTTTATAAAAAATATCTGTTTCCCAAAATGTAGCAATATGTTTATTTTTTGTCCTTCTAAACTTTACACAATAAGCTTATGAAAATAGCACAAAAGTGAATTTGTACTGGAATCAATGGATGTATATATATATATATCAAGAAAATACATCTCCTGATAGCTGTTCAACTACCTTAATTTTTTTTCACAAAATGAGAATAAAATATTTTCAAATCTTTTTAATCATCTGAAAAGAAAATTACTTGATTTTTAGAAAATAAAAGGAGGCAGATAGTTTTAAATTTTGTTAAATTGGAAAATTATTTATTTTTAAATCAAATCATTTAAAATAAATACATAAAAATATTGTTGATTTCAAAATATTTTTGAAATTTATAGAAAGCAAATACATATTTTACGTTAATATGTCTGCGAAAAATGCACATGAAAAGATTTTTATTATCATCATTTTTATGTTGTTGAGGCAGGCCTTTTTCTCTCATTTTCGTCAATAAAGTCTGTTTTTATATCCAATTCAATCTTCTTTAAATTTTCTAAAACCAAAATGGTAAGTTGTAAAAATATTTTTTCTACATCTAATTAAGATCATCACTTGAAATAAATGAAGCTCATAACAATATATTCTTTAGAAATAATCCTTTTTAACCTTAGCTGTATTGATTTAGTTATGACTATGTTTCAGCCAATATATGAGTTATTTTATAATAACATTTTCAACAAGTAAACCTATTTTACCGTAAAACTGACCTGGCTAATTATATATTATACTAAAATTAAAAAAATATATAGGAATCTACACGTATTTGTGTTATTCTTTTTTTTTTTTTTTTCAATATCAACCTTAATTATATATGGGCCATGATCTATATCCAAAATATATGCTATATTATGTATCCAATTATGTCTAGGTAGTTGATTTCTCAAAAATGGTAGAATGGCACAAAATATAAATACCATGTACATGTATGTCTCAACGTTTTGTTTACTTGAACTATTATGATTCTCATTTAGTATAGGAAAAAAAATCTTATTTAGACCATGATACTCTACTGGTAATTTATGCATTGCAGAGTCTTAATTTATATTCTTGTAATATACATTACCAGAATTTGTCTACTCTATTCACAAATTTAGGGAATTTAGTACTACCATATCTCTTTATTTTTGAAATTTGCAGCATAATATGATTTTTCTCTCTTGAAAGCCTCTTGTGCAATGAGTATAACTTTTGATAAAGTTGGAATGCTTGAATTGTAAGGCACATGTGTTTGAATTTATATAAAATGAGAAAGGTCTCAAGACTGGAATGTTAGTTTTATTCAAACAATTCTTTAAAAGGCAAATATTAAGTTTGACAAAAATTTTATATGTAGTTGTATAAGAATTTTGATCACTGATATATTCCACAATATAGATTAGATAATTATTATCCAATTGGAAGTTATATATATATATCTAGTAAGTTATTGACTGAATTTATTAATATAAATTATTTAAATTTGGTCTAAAGAAGCAACCTTTTATTGAATTTGGACATTGATTAAAGAATCAATTTGATTGCAAACTCTTTTTCTACTAAACACAAATCCGTTATATATATATATCCTTTATATTATCTATATACCTAGTGTATCTTATTTCAATAGTTTTGATATACCAAAATATTGGCTCTTTCTGGAAAACTCAACCATTACACATCTGCCTTCAGCACTACCATATCATTTAAAAACTATGAAAAAATTGTACAAAAGGGATCAGGTTAATAAATTACGAGGAAGCATCATCTGATTGAGCAACATAACAAAAAGTTGTCTCTCATAATTTATATAACCTTTCACTTGGCATTGTTAATCTTGAAGCTACCAAAAATGATAATTTTTTTTCCCTCCATCAATTTCCTATTTAGCTATTTCATTCCCTGTGGTATTAGATCACAAGGTAGCATCCATGTCTTGGTAATAACTGCTGTTACTCATGGCTGATAACAAAATGTCAGGTTACTTATTTGGTTTTAATTACCTTGTGATATTTCCATGTATAAAATATTAGCACCAGCATTTACAGCCTGTCATGGTAAAATTCCATTCTATCTCCAATGTGTGTTGTCAATCTCTGACATAGTTGGCTGATGGAAGTACAATGAGGTCACTGCATGGAAACCTTTAAAGTATAGCAGTTAAGCTATTCTAGGCTGTGATGTTGGTGGCTAGATCCCTAGAATATAAAAACAAAGACTGACCTACTTCAGACACATAATGAAAGCAAATGGTTTATAAAAGACAATGTTGGGAAGAATTGGAGAAAGACCTTCAATGACCTGGCTAGAAGGGGTCAAGAAAGCTACTGGAAGGTCTGCTAGAGGAGCTGTAGTGATGGTCACAAACATCAAATGGGAGAATATATGTCCGTATGGTGATGGACGCTAACAACGTTTTCATGACAACAAATTGAACAGAATATTCTTATATATTTTATAGATTTTTAAAATTACCAAGGTATGTAATTTTGACCTTCCCCCCACCCCTATTTTGGCCCTTGCAATACAAAAATGACTATAACTGCTTTCTGTGATTGAAGTGTCTTTCATCACTACCATTTCTCAAACTATAAATGCAATGGTAGTCACCAAGTTGGATTTGTTCCCTAAGGAACTATGAAACTTTGCATCAAACTAGAAATCCAGGCCAAATTATACATTATATATATAGCAAGCACTATACAGAGTAAATAAAACCCACATGTTACCTAGTATCTTGTACAATCTAGACCTGTAGGCCCAGTATAAAGTGTGTATGTTGTGGGCAGGGTCGTGTCAGAACCAAGACTGTCAAGAAGGCCTCCAGGGTCATCATTGAGAAGTACTACCCCCGTCTGACCATGGACTTCCACACCAACAAGAGGATCTGTGAGGAGATTGCCCACATCCCCAGCAAGAGGCTCAAGAACCAGATTGCTGGGTGAGTTACTTCCTGGATCATACAAGGGTGGATATTTTTTTACACTATTTTGATATTATATCTGCCATAACCTTAAAAGTGATTCCCTCCCTCACTCTTTGAGGATACTTGCCTTCACTGTTGGGTTAGCACAGGCAGCACATGATGGCATTCCATTAGCCATAGTTTTAAATAGCTTTCTGTGCTAGCAACATTCCTTTCTGTATTAGGTAAAAAGTTAAACTATTTTAGTGTTTGGTTTTCTTCAATTTCTCAGTAGTATGCATGGAAATTTCTCACATAAATGACCTAGCAAATGAATGACTGTCATAAATTGGTTCAATTCAACTTCCAAAGAGACCAAGGATTATCTATTTATAAGTAGGGACCCCCCCCCATGGGATGTAGTGGGTTGTAAGAAAACCATCTTGTATGTGGGAAGCAGTGTGTGCTGGGTTTCTTGAAATTATTGGGGGTTGAATTATGTGTTTGGTAGCAATTTGTTATTTTAAAAAAGTGCATACAAAAACCTGGTTTGTTCCAATGGTGGTACTCACAAGTTATCTAATGTCAAACATTCCATAGAAATCTTGTAAAATGGTAATTATTTAATATGCTATATAAATAAAAATATTGATGAATGAGATACTGTTTAAGTATACAGTGGGAATCAGCAACTCCCATGTGTATTCTAGGTTCCAATTGTTTTAACTGCAGCAATACCGACATGGCCTCAACCAATTGTCTTATACTGTATCTGCCTTATTTGAAATTTATTTCCTAATATCATGGGTAGTGTATTTTACTGAAGTACCTGTATAGGAGCTCTTATTTGTTAAAGTGTAGGTTGGGTATAATTAGCAAGCAGATATTGCGTGGCTTGTCCGATTTCAGAGTGCCACTGGGCTGTATGAAGTTATATATTTTTTTATGAATAAAACCATTTCCAAAATGCAAATTTAATATAATGTAATGTAGATTTTTTTTTAAATAATAGAAATGTAAATAATTCTATAAAAATGTTTCATTTTTTAAATTTTCAATTTTTATTGAGATCATACAAAATCACTCCGCATACTATATAGACAGTGAGTAAAAAGTAAAGGTTATCAGATAAACTATTTATACATCCAAAGATAAAAGTTTCTGCCAATAGCTTAGTATGATAAAACTAAAAAGCAATCTTTTATACAAAGAGGCACTTGACATTAGTTATATACTAATCTGACAAACTTTCAGATTGTAAGTAATGTTGAGTGGTAAATGTACTAGGTACAGGTTTCCTTTAAAAAAAGCGTAAGGAAAGTGATAAAAAAGCATGTAAACTAAGAAAAAAAATAAACAGGGAAGATAAGCAGGCACAATAGGGGGGTAGCTGGATCATGTCAGGTCAGCTCCCCAACTCAGTAGGTTCTACTGAGATCTGGTGATTTTATATTCATTTTTAAATAACCAGGATGTCAATTCGTGTCCTCTGGCTTGAGGCCTAGTAGGTAAGTCCAAAGTGTTAAAACAATATTTTGTTTGTGTAGGTACACATGAGATTCAAAACTTTGTGGTTACAACACAACATATATCCTTAAAATATAGTAGTAGAGTAACTCCCCATCCTGAGCTACCACAGATCCCTAACTTAATTAGAATTGCTAAACATTGTTGGTGTGAAACCACCATAATGAGTGCTAACAACAGATTGATGGGTGCAGGTTCATGACCCACTTGATGAAGCGCATCAAGCGCGGACCTGTGCGTGGCATCTCTATCAAGCTGCAGGAGGAGGAGCGTGAGCGCAGGGACAACTATGTGCCCGAAGTGAGCGCCATTGATGAGGACCTTATTGAGATTGACACTGAGACCAGCGACATGCTCAAGAGCCTGGACTTCCAGAACCTCCAAAATGTCCAGATCACAGCCAGCAATGTCTACCCCCGGGCTTGAATAAACATCCTGGACCACTAGCCTGTTGTGTTTACATACATGAGACATATTTTTGACAAGTATGATTCTTTTTTAAATAAATCAATTTTATACTGCCCATCAGTGGTGAACCCTCCCATTATTGCAGTAAGGGCAGTAGAAATTTGATTCATTTTAAAAAGAATCATACGCGTCATACAACAATAGTTTATAACAGCCTTACCATATAATGGCAAGTCTAATTGAAATAATACAATATAAAATCTGAATTGGAATATGTTAAAATTTTATGACAATATATTTGTTGAAAAAGTGTTTTAAACTTTCATTTTATTTATTTTAAATAAAAAATGTTTAAAAAAATGCTCCAATGGCCCCCCGATTCTTGCAAAAGTCCAACCCCACCAGCAAGTGCAAGTAACCAAACGGGGCTCTGGCACATTTGTAAGTGCAAAGTTGAACTGCTTTCACATGTGTAGACGTGTGGTGCGCTTACAGTAAAAAGCAGTCGCTAACTACCCACCATGATTATCATGGCCTGTACCACGTGTACTAGGGATAAGCAAAAAAAAAAATTATTTATGAGCTGAATGACCCGGCCAACACACCATACATTAATGTAGAAATATTAACATTTTCCGACTAGCAAAAAAAAAAAGTAAATTTGTTGATTGTTTCAAAATGTGACATTCCATGACAGATAGATCAAATATAATACGCTGCTATTCAGCTAAATAATTTTGTAAACCTACTTACTATGTAGTTTTTTAGCAAGCCCTTCAGATCACCTCAATGTATGGGCTCCTGTTATGAGGCGAAGTGTGTGATTCACAGCTAGGTGGAGGTAGTCTTCTTTCTTTTTTTAAGCCCAATATATATGAACTCCAACCATCCATAACAATGGTGGTTCAAAGAATTTAACCACACACACAAGCCTTTTTATTGGGGCATCCAGCCCTATACATGATTCCCCTCTACAGGATTTAGCAAAGGAAGATATTTCAAAAGTAAAAACTAGAATACAAGAGGTAATAAGGAGAAAGAAAAGAGAGAAGAAAGAAAAAACAAACAAAAGAAATATAACCTTATATACAAAAAATAAACATACAGAGCAAAAGGAACCATACATGATTAAATATTTAAATTAAAGTACCAATGTTTAGGATATGTCAAGGTTAGGATATCATTGAGAGGGCTAGCAAAGAATTTAACCTCTTGATCAGTATAATGGTAGAGGCACCTTGATTGATTACTAACTTAAGTTGTTTGTGTCAAGATAACACTGCCAAAAACCCGTTGGCCTGTTGATTGTTTGACCTTTCGATTTTTGATGAATTTGTTGTTGCCAAACAGACTTTCTTCAATCTGCACACTCTTTCCTTCACCACTTAGTATGAGAGGGTTGTCCCTAGAGAATGTAACACACCAGAAACTTACCTGTCAGTTCCGGTAACAACGGTAACATTTATAATTGTTACCGAAACATCACACTTTATTTGGATTTGGTTTTATTAGCTTGTGTGGTTTTGATTGTGAGAATCTGTAAAGGCACTGACGGGCAAGTTTCTGGTGTTACCATCTTCAGACAAAAGTATTGAATGAGAAATTTCACCACAGCATGTTTGTTTTAAATCGGAACTTACCCTTTTAATGCTGTGTTTTCTCAACTTCTTGAAATATAGGAGTTTCAGATCCTGAACTCTTTAAAATAGAATCTTCAAGTAATGGCATCAACATTGATATTCACTTTGAAATTCATTTTCTTCAGCTCATAGGAAGAATAACTTAGGTCCGGGGGGGTCGGTGGAAAGCTGGTTAAACCGTTTGGTTTTCGACCACAAGGACCCGGGTTCGATTCCTGCATTGGACACTTTTTTCTGTTTAAAAAAAAATGCTCCAATGGCCCCCGATTCTTGCAAAGTCCAACCCCACCCGCGAGTGCAAGTAACCAAACGGGGCTCTGGCACATTTGTAAGTGCAAAGTCGAACTGCTTTTAACATGTGGTGCGCTTACAGTAAAAGCAGTCGCTAACTACCCACCATGATTATCATGGCCTGTACCACGTGTGCTAGGGATAAGCAAAAAAAAAACTTAGGTCCATTGAAGTCTATAAAAGAATATAAAATTTCTTATTCAATACTTTTGTCTGAAGATGGTAACCATGCTGTTACTGAAATGTCGCACACTATTTATTTATTTGGATTTGGTCTTATTACCTTGTGTTTATAATCTATAATCCAAATTGTGCCTTATAATATTTTGAGTCAAAAGGTGATCCATTAAATAAGTTTATATGAAAGAATGTACCTGGATCTGTAAAGAAAAAAAAAAACATTTTTTTCTCAAAATATTTCGAGAGATTGCTCTTGCAAAAAAAAATATTTTTTGACCAATGAAAAAGTTGTTTTCATGTGATCTACAAGAATTTGTAAATTAAGTATACTGTGCAATAAATTGATAAAGAGGGAGCAATCTCGAAATATTTTGAGAAAAAAAAAAAAAATTTTCTTTACAAAAAGAATATGTTAAATGGTTTCATCATTATCAGTTTCACAAAAAAGGGCATGCTGGATCCTTTATTTTACCAATTTATGCTTGAAAACATTGATCCCAGTATGGGCAGTCACTAGACTTACTGCACAGTGGGAATATGGATTTAGAAAATTGTTTCTCCTTAAAGATAATGGCGAAAGGCCACACTGTTAAACTGATTTTGGTCTTGTGATTCCAATTTTTTCTACCAGATTTTCTAGCTTTCCTTTTCAACTTTTGTAAACGATTCAGGAACAAATTTATGTTTTAGGAAGAAAACAAAAGTTTGCCTTCCTAACATTTAGGCAGACAGCTAATGTGACCCAAGTAACTGAGATTCTGTTTCCTTGATTAATTGTGCTTGTGATGTTCAGTGCATTTACAATGAGTTTATATTTAGTCCTGAGATAATTTACAGATGGAACAACAACCTTGTTGTCCAACTTAACAACAATGTTTAGGTGCTCAAGTAGTGAACTCTGGTCTTCAAGTGCTATAATTAAGGCTATTGCTTCAGCCTGAAATACAGAACACTTTGTCAAAAGGGGCAAGCTAACTTGTATTTCTGGAATATTTGCAAATTAAGAGGTTCTAAAATTTCTGCAAACTACACCATCCTTTGTTTTATACCCATCTGTGTAGTGACACAAGAATCATTTAAATTCCTTGATTCCAATTATCCATTAGATTCCAAATCCTTGTATAATCTACAGGGCAGGGACGGGGTTGTAAAGGAACAGAAGTGGGAGAATAGTGGTTGAATTAAAATTATATATCAAATTTACCTTGTATGGCCAAGTCAAGATATTTAATGTGGTCAGTCCAGTTAATAGGGTTTGAATTCACTGTTAGATTGGATTGTGGCTTGAATTTTTTATTGTCTAGTGAAGGAAAAACTATAGTCTCCCCTGTGTTCGTTTTGAGTTTGAACTTCCATTCTTTGCACCTTTTGATTATAATGTTTATGTAATTTTGAGGTTGTGTGTCTCATTAATTTAGAGTTTGATAGTATTGCTGTGTTGTCTGCAAAAAACTGGCATTTTGGATGTTGAGGGAAATCATTGATGTAGATGTTGAATAGGTAAGGTCCCCAAGGGTAGAGCCTTGAGGGACTCCAATCTGGGTTGGCTTTGCCATGGTTATGGTATTCTCTTGTTGGAAAAGTCCTGTCCTGCTGGTCATTTTTCAAAATTTTGATAAAATCCCTTGGAAATTGATTTTTTGATAGTTTTCATGCTATAATGCCACACACACATACTCTATCAAAAGCTTTGAAGATGTTTAGAAAAATAGCTCCCACTACCTCATTGTGGGATCTTCTTATTTGAATAAAATCTATTAGTGTTGTGGGGGGAGTTGTTATGGGTTGAAGTTTTGAAATTATAGGAGTTTTTTTGTTTTAGAATATTGTATAAATATTATATATACTTATATGTGTAAAAGTCTTATTAAGTGAGCAGCTAACCCCCCAAAAGACACCATATATAGAGCCACACACAAGCTGTAAAATTGTTATTTTTTAATCAAACGAAGGTGGGACCAGATGTAATCTTCATGTTGAGATGCTCCAGCTCCTGGCAACACAGCTCATATGTGAGGGAGGAACAAAATGGCAGCTTATACAATGTGTCAGGTATGTACATTCACTTAAGGAAGTTTAATATTTTCATTTTGCTGGTCATCTTATTTTTAATTTAAGGAAATGGAGGCGATTTTGTTCACACATGGTTATCTTGTGTGTCTTCAATAAAGGTCAGTGTATCAAATATCATTCAGAGCTATTGTCTGAATCCCGATATACATGCTAAAAGGTACGACTTAAGTTTTTTCTATGAATATATATTGTGCATATCAGGAAAAATCATATAATAAATATTGCTAAACCAATAAAGCATATTTAAAAGAGAGCAGAAAGTTTATTTTATTATTAAAAAGATGAAAAATCACGATAAATAGTTTTATTAATAATCAATTATCAAAATAACTCGCAATTATAGTTAATTAAGCGGGTGAAGCTGTGAGGTAAGGTACACAGAAGAGACTGGGAGAACTGTAGGAATGAAACTGAGAGAACATCACAGGATGGTGAGGTGCACAAAGGTCCTTGACATATCTACAGATGCCATAGTTTCTTCCTGGATGACACGGACTGTCCATTTTCCTACTCTAACAGGGAAGTATCAGAGACTGGTGTCCTATAGAGTTATTGATCTCAAGAAAATATGAAAGAATTAATAGAAGATTAGTGTTACCGAAGCTGTATAGAAACGTGGAACTTACTATGTTTTTAGAATTTATTATTAATATTTGTAGCAAAGTAATTATTATTTTAATAAATGATTATTAATTTTGGTATTTATATTTTCTACTCTGTAAACTTCCTTCATTGCCTTAAATAAATTGCCCTGTCATCCTGAAGTTTGTCTTTCCTAATTTTCTACGTGACATTTTGGTGGAATTGCGGGTAGTTTAGAGAAGACAAAGCTTGCCGAGCAGACCTTGAAGCCATGGGTACTGTGCTTTACATTTTCCTGTGAACAACTCCAGGATTCCACCGCCGTGACAAAGCCAGGATTCCTTCAAAGATGACGATGTTCCTATAGGTTCCTATAGATGTAAGACGACTAAGCCGCTTTTCATGCCGCAAGAGAATAGACGCAAAGCCACCAGGGACAGAGTTCCAAGACTCTGAGGGAATCCTCGGCCGAAACACGTCAGGTTCATGTCAGTAACAATATTTACAAGCTGTGGGTCACAGCTCCCATAGGAGAAAGGAGCTATGTAGAAAAGTATTTATTATTTTATTAACAGATTTTCTACCATTCAAATGATCGTTCTTTATTTTCTTTTTATGTTTAGTATACCTTTAAAGTGCAAGTGTCCCTAGTGGGACATAAAAAAAAAAAAAAAAAAAAAACTATAATTTTCCACCCGGTAAACTTCCCTTGTTGCCTCTATGATATTTTATAAATTTTGATTGCCTTTAATAAATTGAACTATCATTCTAAAGTTTGTCATTCCTAATTTTCTACGTTACAAAGAAATAGATCAAGTTTTACTTCCTTGTTGATATTATAGACAATCTAATATTTTCAAAAGTAATAAATCTCTCATTTGAAGATAGTTTGGAAATTTACTTATAGTAAAACCTCATTAATTCGACAATCGATAATTCAATTGTTTTCATGTCCGACCTCCGGCCTATCAAATAACAAACGTTAATTCATTCGACCAAACGATAACTCGACCGAATTTTTAAATCATATTTTGACAACATTGAATAATATTGTTCAAATATAATTTTATCACAAAAAATGCAATACTTAGGCACATGGGCACAGCGGTCGTAGTTAGCATATGCCCACTGTGCTTAATAAAAGCGAAACAATGCGGCGTTACAAATATTTTTGTTTGCAAACGATTTAGGTCTAACATAAGTGGCCACTAGTCACCGGCGTAAACATTGAGGGTCTTATAGAGCAACGTTCTGCTATATGATATAGCATACATATATGATATAAATGTATGCCTTTTGAAGATTGGTCAGCTAGAATGCACACTAAATAGGGTAAATTAAATGCAATGCATGATGCCATGAAATCATCTAACTGACTTGAATTCAACACTTCGTTTAATTCAACCGAAAGCTTTGATCCTTTGGGGTGTCGAATAAAGAGGTAAGCTGTATATATATGTGATAAGGTCCTGTCGACTCTTCTGTGAAGAGGCATCCTGTCGACTCTCGCTATAGCTGTGGTAACCGAGGGTCAAACCTGTAGTAACCGAGAGGGACAGTCAGGGCGTGGAGAGTTTTCCAGTACCTCTCTGCACTTTGGAAGACCTTTAACAGTTTTCACAGAGTACAGGCAGTCGTGGTCGAGGCAGAGTGGAAAGCTTGGGAATGTCCACACACCAAAAAACGAAGAGACACAGTTGTAGTAGGCAAGTTCCATGAACAGATAGGAGTCGAGCTAAGAGAAAGATGGAGTTAAAGAATATTTCTTACTGTTTTACATTGTGATGAGGTGTTCCTGGCTAAGACCGACAAGGGCTCACGCCGACGGTGAAGTGACTATCTATCTAGTTGGGCTAAAACCGAGGTTTTTTTTATACCATTCCCGAGGAGGGAGAGATCCGAGAATTTGAACTTTGAACAGGTCCAAAGGGCGTGGGGCGTCTGCGGCATTCTGCACCCTTTGACCTTGATGGCAACGACTCGCCAAATTCTCTTTAGGGTTGTTTTCTATCTCGAATTTAGACGTTTTTGAACTTCTCAATCTTGCTTTAACTCAGCTCTTAATCTATTACATAGCTTTATTTATTTATCCTCAGTTTGTACAAAGTACATTACATATGGTGATGCAATGAAACATGTCAATCATGCGTATAATTATTTATAGATGTGTTTCTATATACAACATGACAATCTTGTTATAAGTATTATACAATATAGGGTTGTTGATTTAAATTACCATATATATATATAAAAGTAGACTTGTCTGTCTTTTTTTTTTTTTTTTTTGCATATCCCTAGTACACGTAGTACAGGCCATGATAATCATGGTGCGCGATTACAGGGCTCTTAAAAACAGCGGCAGACCAATCTATACAAAACGACCTTACAAGAATGGATAAATCTAAGCTATACTCTCACTACAAAGACATTCACATATCTTTCATGACGGAGGGATACCTTTTAGGGGATTTTCCTTTCCCGGTTGTAAGACTACTCGCACAAGTTAGAATACTTTCAAGTTTTTTTAGAGAAAACCACACCAAGATGCTCTGCGGTGAGGACCCGACTTGTACCTTCTGTAATTCAAAACTACAAAATGAAATCACTCACTATATTTTTGATTGCTCTGCTCTGAAAGAAGAAAGAAGAACCCTTATGCTCAAAACTGGGCAACTCTGTGCTTCACTTCCATCAATAATTGACAATATGACCCAGAATAAGTATATTGCTACGGCGTTTTATGGTTTCCCACAAGTCCATATCTCAGAAGAAGGCCAAGTGATACTCACTCCTCACTTTCTTACTGCTACTCTTTTTGTGTTGATTTCTTGCTTCCCTCTTTCTTCTTCTTATTTTTTTTTTTCCTTTTCTTGTTTTTTTTTTTTTTCTTCTCTTTTTACTCTGTATATATCGTTATTTCCTTTGTCTCACTGCTTTGTTCTTATGCATACCTCTGGTGAATCCTGTATAGGGTCAGTGACCCTAAATAAAGGCTTTTTTGTTGTTGTTGATAATCATGGTGAGTAGAAGTAGGCGACTACTTTTACTCTAAGTGCACCACATGTCTACACATGTGAAAAGCAGTTCGACTTTGCACTTACAAATGTGCCAGAGCCCCATTTGGTTACTTGCACTCGCTGGTGGGGCTGGACTTTTGCAAGAATCGGGGGCCATTGGAGCATTTTTTTTTTATCAGAAAAATGTGGGATTCGATCCCGGGTCGTAGCGGTTGAAAAGCAACGGTTTAGACCATCCTTCCACCGACCCCCCTCAGTCTTTGTTATAATCGTATGGTATTTGTGCCTGTTCAAAGGCACATGGCCGTAACCTCTAGCCGCGGATACTTTAATAAGGAAACATAGCGCTTTATTGAATGGTTGATCTCCGCCCACTTGGTAAAGTTTTGAATGTATAGAATCAGCCAATGGCATGGCACTACCTGTGAATTGAGGGACTCGAGGCTGGAGGAGGGGGGTGAGGGTACGGGAGCCATCGTCGCTGCCCTCCTGCGGACCAGGGTCAAGCCGAGGACAGACATCTAGGTAGGACTTACCTCGAACACCCAGCTGCTGGTACGGGACATACAGCTCGGGGTCCGGAGGGACACGGCGCTCGGGGTCCTGTTCACACAACTACAATGTCCCCAAGATTTCTGCTCCAGAAATTGAGCACATCAATAATACCAGGCAGCTTTAGTGTTTCCCTCTTTACTCGAGAGAACCCAGTTACTATTATACAAGGTGGGATCAATAAATAAGGTGAATTATAATTTATTAAAAAAAATAAGAACGATATTAAAAATTAGGACTTGATTTATTCAAAATAATCACCTTGGCTTTCTATACATCGTCTCCATCGTTCTGGCAACTTGTAAATACCCTCTTTATAGGCACTCTTAGGAAGCGTGTGAAAAAAATCTTGCACCACTTTCTGGACATCTTCATCCGAGTCAAACGCTTTCCCTTTAACTCCTTCTTTAGTAGTCCAAAAAGGAAATAGTCAGAGGGGGCTAGGTCTGGACTATATGCAGGATGTTCTAAAACTTCAAAACCTAATTTAATGATTGTAGATACAGTTTTACATGATGTATGCGGCCTTGCATTATCATGAAGGAGAGAGAACACCTTTACTAAGCTTCCCTCTTCTTTTGTTTCTTATACCGGGCTTTAGCTTATTTACAAGAATGTCACAATAAAGGTCGCTGTTCATTCGTTGCCTTGAGGATAAAAAATCAAGACAGATTGGTCCATCAACATCCCAAAAAATTGTTAACAAAACTTTACCGGCCGAACGTTGAGACCTGAGGAACATGTAATTCGTCCATTTTTGAACTCGTTAACCCATTTATAAATGTTTTTTTGAGACAAACAAGACTCACCATAGATATTTTTCATTCTTTGGCATATTTTAGATGTTTGAATACCTTCTGAACTCAAGAAACGAATAACTGCACGTTGTTCAAGCGTGGTGCAATCCTTCAAGGGAGCTTCCATTTTAGTTTATTTATAAGTCTCGCGCCGCGCGTGGGAAAAAAGAACAGAACACCTTAAATAGTCTCTCGATGTTATATTTTAATATTCTGTGGTTTAAATTATTTTTGATTTTTAATTTTTAAGAAATAAAATAATTCACCTTATTTATTGATCCCCCTTTGTATTAATAGAGTTGATTCACTAAAATCTACGTGGTTATATAAGCAGCTAATTATACAGATACAAGGGGCACTCCAATGGTTTTGGAATCAATATTAAATAATTAAAATATTAAAAAATAAATTATACCATTAAAGTCTACATGCATTTTTTTACCTAACGAACATTTTCATAAAATAGTAACAAAAATTACTCGTAGAAGGCGCGACTTTGTTTACAGTGGCAGAGGTAATTTCTAAACATTGCATCTCTCAGACACAATGGAGTTGATTAGAGAAAGTTTACGCGGCATGATATTTTATGATTATAAAAGTAATTAAATTTATAAAGAATCCATGAAAAATTGATGAAAGCTTTAGGAGATAAAGCTCCTTCTATTAGAACATTTTTAATTGGTTTAATGAATTTAAATTTGGAAAACCAACCTTGAAGATGAACCTCGTTCAGGTCGACCACTAACAGCAGTGACCCAAGAAAAAATTGAGCTGGTAAGATTTTTCTTGGAGAAGATTGAAGAAAGGTGTGGACATTGGATCGGCAGCAATCAACACCATCATTAACGATCATTTAAAATACAGAAAACTTGTTAGTAGATGGGTACCTCACAGTTTGACTGAAGACCAAAAACTTGGTCGTATTAAATGGGGTAATTTCATCTTGAAAAAAATTGAATAGGCAAATCAAAGGCTGTTTTTAATATTATTAAAGGTGACGAAACTTGGATTTACGCTTTTGATCCAGAAACAAAACGGCAATCTACTCTTTGGTGCTCTTCAAAATCACCTCCTCCTAAGAAAGTTCGCAGAGCTCGAAGTGTTGAAAAACAAATGGTCGCTAATTTTTTTTTTTTTTTGGAAAAAGTGGTTTCATTGATATTGTGAAGTTAGAAGATCGACAGACAGTTAATAGTGACTGGTATACAACAAAATATCTTCTAGCAGTATTTGAAAAAATCAAGCAAAGCAGACCAAGAGCTCAATTTAGAGGAGTCCTTCTTCATCATGACAATGTAAAACCGCACATCACAGCCCAAACATTAGACTTTTTAGCAAACTCGGGTGTCCAATTAGTCACTCATCCACCATATTCACCAGACTTAGCTCCTTGTGGCTTTTTTATTTCCAAAAGTTAAGTTATTGTTGAAAGGGATACAATTTTACACTGATAATGAAGCACTGCAAGCCTTTATCAATGCCGTAATTTCCATCCCCGAAGATGACTGATGTAAGTGCTTCGATAATTGGTTTTCACGGATGAAACCTTGCAAAGGTGCTAAAGGTAAATACTCTGAGAAACTCTGAAAATGTGAAAGTTGCAGCTTTAATAAAAATAAGTGATTGCAAAAACTTTCGGAGTGACCCTTGTAGATAGTATTGTCCATATATAGATATTCATACAGGGGGTGTTCCATTTTTGAAAGAAAGATTTTGCAACGCTGTAGCTCGCAAAAGGTTTATTCTACAGCACAATGGAAACCGCTGTACAAACCCCATCTCAAGTCGTGTAACAATATATATCAATATTCTCTTGGGGGAAATAATGACATTTTAAAACTAGATAGTATTTAAACTTTTCTCTCGACATTTCTCTGGAGTATGGCTGTTAAATATATATGATGCGATATTATGAGCCACTCTGTATGTGTTGTGTATAAGTTGTGAATTATAGCTAGAAATAACTCACCTCGAGCCAGACCAACTTGAGAAACGCAATCCCTCGTGTTTCTGTGTCATGATTTTGGAGATGTGCATGATTCCTCTCATGCAGAACTGGACATCAAATAAGATTTAAACGAGGATTTTGATTTTATATATTTTTCATTTTACAATATTTTTATGTTAAAAAAACTTCTATTTATTTAAAAATGCAATAAAAATATTATTTTTCTTTGCAAATCGTGTAGATTCATTTTAATGAATAGGCCACTGTAGCTTTGGAAAATTCGGAGAATGAGTTTCTATATACACTAAGTATATATACTGTTGTGCCCCGCTGTGTCGAGGATGGTCAAATAAGCACACGGGACCAGTAAAGATCTCTGTTCGAATCCTCTTTATTTACCTTCGTGAAATTAACATGCAGAGTGCATCATCCAACAGCCGCCGTCAACAACTGGGAGGACGACTTCCCTTCTGGCCGTCAGCTGGGCTTCTCCCTTCTTGACTGATCCATCCGTCCCCCTAATCTATTCTTGGAGTGAACACATGTGGTCGAACTGACCCTGCTTGCCTCCACGGAGCTTTTTCATCGTAACAATGCCATGGTTTAGATGCTACTGCCTTGCCGAACTATTTGTCTCTTCAGCAAGCTAGAATCAAGGAAGAATTCCCAAGTGACTGACATCACCTTCCTGGACCATGGATTATTTTACCTCTCTTTTGTCTCTACTATTATAGTTTAGAATAATAAAGGCATTCATAAAGAAATAATAAAGATTGAACATTCTATCTACTTTATTTTGAGCTATAAATCTAAAAATGATTTTATTATGTTAATATAATAGAAAAAGTGCGTACTAGCGCAAAAGCCAAAGTAAGTTTTCATACAATCAGTTTACCATTTGTTATATATTGGGTGATGATCCACTTTCTATTTTTTTATGGGAAAATCAACCCCCACACAGTCATCACTGTCTAAATGTTAACGACTGCTGTCACACACTCACCGTTAATAACGATAAAGTTTTTTCCATAATTTCCAAAGCTTAGAATGGCGAATTGGTGATCAATTTCGACGGGTCTAGTGTGCAAATGTCAAAGGAGGAATTGTTTCACACGTATTTGGACAAATACATAGAGTTTTACTAAGTCTATAACCATATTAGAGGGAAACTCCACCATCAATTGGGTATTCACAGATCTGATTTTAGGTATATAGCGCAACAACACAATAAAAGCCTTTTATTAAGACATTTGATTTTACATTGATTCTTCTGTGAGTCTCAAAAAGAAGAAGAAAAAAAAAAGCGAATAATGATAGAAAGTATCAATAAGTAAATAGGTAATAATCGATATACAGTTTTGGTAAGGAGACGTAACACACACTGCGTGCCTTTTAATACTCTTTTAACTAGATTATCAGCTTTTACGCTGAACTATAGAACTGGTATCATCGGCCAATGAATCCAAGAAAAGTCTGCAAATCTTTGATTTGTTGGGTTGATAGGAATGTTATCAAATATCATTTAATCAATCAAACTTGTATTGGTTCAATAACTTCTACGCCTCATGAAGGCCAAATTATACAGAAGAAAGTAGAGAGCTTAAAGAAAGACATTTGCCTAAACGTTAAATAGACACGGTGAGCATACTCCACGTGATATCTAAATACATAACATAGAGGGGGTAGAGACTGGCTATATTCTTTACATTGTCATGGACGCTAGATGCACCAATCCCAACTTCCCATTTCGTTTTAGAGTTCACTATTTACAACAGAGTGGAATGGAGAGAATTAGAGGCAGCACTGCTGATACTGACAACGTTGTTACCGGTTCAACGTCACACGTAAGGCCTCACATTGGAGTTTTGCGCCAATACCAACAATCTAGTAATCAGTGCCTAGTCCTGGGTGTGTGGAGCGAATAAGCTATTGGAAAAAGGAAGTTGAGTATCAGTCTAGCTGCACGTGTACACAGTAGTAGGATCGCCACGTGGAATGGCGGATACCTACAGTGCTACCTCAACTAGAGGAATATTGCCAGCGAGGAGTAGAGCAGGAGGTAGTTTTCTTTCTCTGGACCACATGCGGGCTTTTGTGTACTCTCTCTCAGACATATGAAAAGTTCATTGTTGCCTGAATTCACATATTTTAAACTTTACGACATGCGAGGCGTCAGACTATTTTGATCAAGTCGAGATTAATGACGCCGCAGTTACCTTAGCAGTCATATCCCCACTCTCTGTCAAAATGTCCCAGTACTGAACATCTAGTAACTACGTAGCTAGAGTCTTGAAACAACACCGTTAGTAGAGATAGAACAAAGGGAGGTCATAACGCACTGCTGGTACGTTTGCTATACACAGCAGCCTAGATTTTAGACTTGTGAACGACAGATCAATATTCCCACCGATTACATTTTTATATTTGATTTTCATGTGCGTTTTACGAAAGTGCGCTGGGGTTTGTTCACTTTGATTGGTGAGGTGATTTTAACTGAGAAATGCCAATGTTCAATATATCCACTGTGACCAAGAACTTATCGTCGCATCCAGCTACTGGATGGATTCAGCTTTCAAGACATTATATTTCTCTTCAAGATCTTTAAAAAATCCAACATTCTCTATTTAATTTATGTTCACTCCTAAGTTAAATAAGCGTGAAAGGCATATATACAACAAAAACGAATATGTTTAAGAGAGATATTATATCATGTACTATAGTATCACTATATGTTTAATGTATTGAATCTAAAAGCATTATGATTTTATATCATCTGCTTTCTATTTATAAAAATTGAAATAACTTTATTTCCCCTATATATTTTAAATGTAAATTCTCAGCATCACTTTCATTATCGCTCATCTTTCTTAATACCCCGCGTTGAAGATTTTTTAACATTTGCGCTCCAATAATCTTCTATCAAGATAATGAATCTCTATTCAATATACCTTCATAGAATAGCTTTATATCTCTTGTATATATAATTATTTAAAGATAATTTTTACCTTTTTCTTCTAAATAACAAAAAGTTGGGTTTTAGCCCTCGCTTATGGTTACTACCTAAACCTATACGTTTTTCTGATCTAGTCTAGAAAAATGCTGAAGTTTTTCGGAATTTGGTATATATCTGGCGTTATGTTGATTTCTTTCAATCCAACCGAACAGTTAAACAGTATCATTCGATATCACCCAACCCCAGTCTGGATGTAAAAGAATTTGATGAGAAAGGAGGATTCATGTCAATTTGGTCTGTCCAGTTGACAAGTCTATAGTTTGTCGTCCACATCGGTAGAGACTTCAAGAGAGAGGAGACACCAGACTTCACATCTTAGTTTGATACTAGAGTTGGATTCTTCTATGTTATTTTTAGTTTTGATGGGTGTGAATATGTCAGAATAATAATAGAAAATCTTACCTGAATTCTCCCACATATATTTATATTTGCATTTTTATGAAGAACTCATTTCTTTATTTGGCTACTGTGTTTCTTAATTAAATATTTGAGCTGAGGTATTCTGAATATCATCAGATATATTTAACCTCAGTATACATTTGTTGAGGTCTTCTAATTCATATGGAAATAATTATTTCGATCAAAATTGCTTTTAAGAATTATATATTTATACATTTATAAAATTAAGACAAAGTGTGTTTTTGATATTCGTTAATAACTTGTTTGTTTCAATTGAATTGGTATGAGAATAAATAAATATATTTAATCATATAGAAAAATAATTATTTCGTTTATAATTTCCAACGATATTTCAAAATTCATACATTCCATTAAAAAAAGAGAGATAACCCAGGTTCCTGGAGCACAGAACGTCAGCTACCCGGGCTGTCCAGCTCACTAGAGTGAATCATTTTAAATCACATCCTGAGTGGAAGGCTAAGTAGAACCAGATGACCAGGAAGTTTCATGCTGAGGTTGACCATAGATGTAGGGTTGAGGTAGGTCAGCAGGATAGCTATTCTCTTTTAAAAATACTCATATTTATAGAAAGAAATATAATTATAGATGGTTAAAGATAAAAAATGAATACTTTCATATAGAAACATTTCATCCAATTGTTATAAATAAAGTCAAACATTTTAGAAACAAATACAGTCGAACTTGGATAATTCAAAGCCCAAGGGACCAAAAAATAAAAAAATCGAATTATCAAAAAAAAAAAAAAAAAAAAAAAATCGAATTAAAAACGTTTTGAATAAAATGCTTAAAAATCTAGGGACCAAGATGAATATTCGAATTATTTCAAGTTCTACTGTAAATAGAGAGAGGACATATAAATATGATTTATATTTTTTAAAATCACACATTCATTCACATTATGTGATTCGCTTGATGTTTTTAGATGTTGTGCGGAAGAATTCCCATTACAAAATGAACATAGAACGCCGATTCTGTTTAAGACACTAGAATTAATATCTTATAGAGATCCGTTTCCTTATTGCGATAAAACTGAGCCACGAGATTCCGAGTCAAACTCCCAAGCCCGGATGAAAAAGGAGGAGCGTGAGCAGTAACAAGTTCGCTAAAAAACCTGGGCTCAGCTGGCCCGGCTGATAGTACCCTGTAAGGGCTCCTGATCCAGGGATACAGGATGAGAAGCGTTTGTACTCCATGTTAGGAGCGGCTGCACATGGTGTCTGTTCTTCATGTCAGAGGCGGCCATTTCTTTTGGAGCTAAGTCGGCCTGCCACTGAGTAGTGCTCCCAGTCTTAATGACAAAGGCAGACGCATTTTACTTCACCTAATCATGATGAGATAAAAAAGAAGAAGATTCCGAGTCAAAAGGCATTTCTTCACGGCGCACCCTAATACAATAAACCAGCTCTAAAGCAAAGATATTCTTTTATACATCTACTTAATATTTACATACTAGAATATAAAGTTATTAGACTCATTTGAAAATGAAAATATAAAAATTTAATTAAATTTATTTTAAATTAAAATATATGATAATTTCAATTTACATAACTGTTCTGGCAAAGCTCTCTTTTATCAACAAATATATATTTTAGCAAAGTATTTATTATTTTATTAACATTTTTTCTCCTTAATATTATATGTAAAAAATTAATAGATACAGGAATTTATAAAGGGATTGGGTTGTCTAACTCATTTTATAGAAATACATTTTTACAACCCAAACCACCGGTGGGTACAAGTAGATCTACCTGGGCCATCCCATGTTCGATCCCCATGCATACAACATGCATTAGCGGAGGTGAAATATGCAAATGATTAGAATTTCAGTGCAGACCCACATCACGCGCGCCTGTGGCTCTACTTCAAAGCACTATTTAAGGCTTGGAGGTTTCAACGATTTCAAGTTCGGCAATTGTGTATTTCTTGTGTTTGGAAAAAAAAAAAAAAAAAAAAACATCAGTTATGCCTCGTAGAAAACAGCGATCATCTTTTGATCAAGTATCCGAGTTCGACAGAGGAAGGATAGTCGCCTACCGAGAAGGGAAATCGGTAGTCATGTTGGACGAAACGAAACAACTGTAATGCAAATATGTGATCGTTGGATGCAGGAAAGTACGACGGACCGACGTGTTCGATCGCATCCACCACTTCACGTGCTAACAGGCAAATTGTATGTATGGCAGTAACAGATCTCTCAGTCACATCACGAACAGTAGCACAGCGCATTCAGTCTGTAACGCAACATTCAGTGTCTGTGCGTACCATTCGACGCCGTTTACAGCAGAGTGGTCTGTCCGCAAGACGTCCATTGCTTCGTCTACCCTTAACGCAGAACCACAGGCGTCTCCGCCGCCAATGGTGCGATGAAAGAAGGATGAGGACGGCAGAATGGAATGAAATTGTCTTTACTGACGAGTCACGCTTCTGTCTGCAACACCACGATGGTCGGATTCGAGTCTGGAGACACCATGGAGAGAGGATGCTAAACAGCTGCGTTATGCACCGCCACACTGGTTCTGCACCGGGTATTATGGTATGGGACGGTATAGGATATCACTCTCGCACTCCTCTAGTACGCATTGCCGGTACTTTAAACAGCCAACGCTATATCTCCGAGGTGTTGGAGCCAGTTGTCCTTCCTTACCTTCAGGGCTTGCCTATAGCCATATTTCAACATATGGCGACCATACGTGGCACGTATTGTCCAAAGATTCTTCGTCAATCGCCATATTGAATTGCTTCCCTGGCCGGCTCGCTCTCCAGATCTTTCGCCGATATAAAACATGTGGTCCATGGTTTCTCAACGATTGACCCAGATTACATCCCCAGCTGCCACACCAGATCAACTTTGGCAACGTGTGGAAGCTGCTTGGTCTGCTGTATCCCAAGAACACATCCAAAGTCTCTTTGAATCAATGCCGAGGCGTGTGGCAGCGGTGATCTCCAACAATGACGGCTATTCTGGCAGGAACCACACATCGCAGAAGTCTATACTTGGTCAACATGTTATCTACAGAATAAATTTTGTTTTGATATCTCTTGTCTTTCTTGGTGTTGTAATTTGGGTGGCCAGCAGTGAATTTATCGATTGAAATGTGAAAATATCATCTGCTATAGTTTTTGTCCTTCATTTTCAACTCGTTCTTGAAAGGTGGATATTTTTTATGTGATATATTTTTGCATCTCAATTTATATCATATTATTTGTCACATATAACCATTTTACAACTATTGGTTGCTATTTGAAAACTAATCCCATAAACATTAGCAGTAATATATATTTTAGTGTAATTTTCAAATAAAATACTCGTTTAAAAGCTGATTAATATGTGTGTGCCATTAAGAGAGGTTACCAAAGATGAGCGATAATGAAAATAATTATAAGACATTTAAAAATAAAATAATTAATTCAATTTTTATAAATAGAGAACAGAGTTTTTTGTCTGGTAAAGCCGATCTTACTCTCTTCTGGCTTTCTCCATTGTCGTCATCCTTATTGTAATATCTAAAATATTCAAACAAAGATATACAAGCATACGCTATCTGTGACACATTTACATGTTTCGTTACAGACTGAATGCGCTGTGCTACTGTTCGTGATGTGACTGAGAGATCTGTTACTGCCATACGCACAATTTGCCTGTTAGCACGTGAAGTGGTGGATGCGATCGAACACGTCGGTCCGTCGTACCTTCCTGCATCCAACGATCACATATTCGCATTACAGTTATTTGGTTTCGTCCAACGATTCTCCGCCAGGTGGCCAAACGGAAAGGTTGCGTGAAACGACAGCTCCTGACAAGGTTCTTGGGATACAGCAGACCAAGCAGCTTCCACACGTTGCCAAAGTTGATCTGGTGTGGCAGCTGGGGATGTAATCTGGGTCAATCGTTGAGAAACCATGGGCCACATGTTTTATATCGGCGAAAGATCTGGAGAGCGAGCCGGCCAGGGAAGCAATTCAATATGGCGATTGACGAAGAACCTTTGGACAATACGTGCCACGTATGGTCGCCATATGTTGAAATATGGCTATTGGCAAGCCCTGAAGGTAAGGAAGGACAACTAGCTCCAACACCTCGGAGATGTAGCGTTGGCTGTTTAAAGGACCTTGAAGGACATATCTGGAACACCCCAAGTACATATAATTTATCGGACAATTTCTGACAGCTTTGTGCATATCATTAATTGCCTATAAGTCTAAAAATAGGAATACAAATCAAACTACAGACTTTAGACGCGGTTCCAAAATAAAGAAGCACATCGCGTCTGTCGTGATTTTTCAATTAACATTTATATAGCTTTAATTAAATAACGCTACATAGCGAATAACGCTACATATAGCTTTAGACGGTATAAGGATCATCTCTACACCCTTTCAACACCATTGATCCTATTGCGAATGTTTTGACGTTTCCAACTCTTTACTTATTTGAAGTTGTGGGACAAACAATATCCCTGGGATATTTGGGTGGACTCAGCAATCCTCAAAAGTTCATTAACCCACGTTCAGGTGAGCCAAAGGTTTCCACCTTGAAAAAGGCGACAGTGTGCCTGCCCTAACATCGAATAATGAACTTTTCTTGATAGCTGGTGAGTCCACATCTTGAATTTAATTTGTTGTCCAACTTGTGTGATATGCTATGTAGAGATTTGATATATTTCTCACGTGTTTGCAGGACATCGCCATTGTCCTAACTGTGTACTCTAAAGTTTTATCGTATGGATAATTATGGAAATTACTTGGTACACAACTTTGTACTTGACTCTGAGACGCAATGATTTCTATGGACTTAATTATGGAGACTTAATTTGGGTCTCAGCTACTCACCTTGGCTGGAGGGAAATTCAATGGGTTGTGCTCCACCCGGAGTGTCTCGATGGTTTCCATTAATTTCGGGAGCTTCTCTGGTAACCGCTCCAGTGCGTTCAAGGAGACATCCAACAACGACAGCTTCAGGTCGCACACCTCTGTCAACAAATACTGTCGGGACATAGAACTCGTGCCATGTTGAGGAGAGGAGATACACTTAAAAAACCTTATTTCGACTGATCCGCTGGTATATACTACTCTGATCAAAAAGTTTCGACATTTTACTCATAAAATCCTGAAAACTCAATATATTTTCTCCCGGTTTGTGGCAAACGCAAGCGTCGCCCTTGGCTTGGAGCCAGGCCAATTTTCAAAAATCACGCGCCCCAACAGCGCGATCAGCGGCTGTTCGAAGTGAAGCCATTTTGCCCGGGCTTCGATTTCGTTAGTCACCGAAATGGAGGATCAACGAATTTGGATCAAGTTCTGTGTGAAAAACGGATTCAAGGGTGCCGAAAATTTTTGGATGTTGCAAACAGCCTACGGGGATGCCGTCATGAGCCGAAGACGAGTTTTCGAGTGGTACAAGCGCTTCAAGGAGGGTCGGGAAGAGACCGCCGACAACGAGCGTTCCGGGAGACCGTCCACATCAACCACGCCTGAAAAAGTGGACAAGGTGTTGGAACTGGTGCGTGAAGACCGACGAATAACTGTCAGGGAGGTCGCCGAAGAAGCAGGGATATCATTCGGGTCGACTCAATCGATAATGAAGGACATTTTTGGGAGTGAGAAGACTCAACGCCGTTCTCGTTCCCAAAGATTTGACTTTTGATCAAAAGAACGCCCGGAAAGAAACGGCCAGTCTCAATCTCGAAGCGACAACCAACGACCCCGAATTGCTGAAGAGGGTCATTACTGGAGACGAAACATGGATTTACGGCTTTGATTCGGAAATTACCCAACAGGCATCGGAGTGACGCTTCAAAAATGAGCCGAGACCAAAGAAAGCGAGGAAGGCTCCCAGCAAAGTCAAGGTCATGTTGACGGTGTTCTTCGACTACTAGGGCATCGTTCATCATGAATTTCAACAACAAGGCTCTACAATAACTGCTGACTCCTACCTGGGAGTTTTGAGGCGATTGAGGGAAGCAATCAGGCAGAAATGGCCGGAGCTGTGGAGGAGCAAGTCATGGATCCTCCACCACGATAACGCGCCGGCGCACACAGCCCTCAAAATCTCGAAGTTCCTGCAGGACCACTCAACCTCTGTGTTCCCCCAACCCTCCTACAGTCTCGATTTGGCCCCCCAGCGACTTCTTCCTTTTTGGGAAGCTCAAAAAAAGTTAAAGGGTCGGAAATTTCAGAGCATAGAAGAGATCAAAGTGGAATCGAAGAAGGCCATGAAGGCGATCCCGAAAACAGACTACCAGAGGAGTTTTGCCGAATGGAAAAAAGGTGGCTGAAGTGCATCGCGGCCAACGGGGACTACTTTGAAGGGGACAATTTGAATTTGGTAGAATAATAAAGTTTTTTTTTTTAACTTATGAGCAAAGTGTCGAAACTTTTTGATCAGAGTAGTATATTGATATAAAAAAGCTCATGTGAGCGTGGTCAGGATATGACGTTTTTGATTTTAATACCAACACCTGACCTTTTTTATTATTTTATTTTATTGTTTTTTTCACACACACATACCTGGATATATATCATCTGGAACACAGAGTTGATTCAGAGAGAAGCGAGAAACTTACCATTGGGGAGAAAATCGAGGCAATTTTTGCTGAGATCAAGGTAGCGTAGGCAGGATAAAAATCCAATGCTTGTAGGAAGCTCCTTGATCTCGTTAGCACTTACGTCCTGCATACGAAGACGTTTTTAAATAAAAATAAAGAAACATGCAACAATAGATATTCCTGTAAATTTTTTTGCCTAATCTCAAATCTTTCAACTTAAGGACTCCAAAGTCAAAGGCTTTTTGAATGAGGCGGTTAAAGTTTCAAATATAAGGATTGCCTTTGTTAATTCAGACACTAGAACGTTATGAGTGCCTACAAAGTATATTATACCATTAATTAAATGTATTCGTTACACGATATTCCGAAGATATTTTAAATGCGTCTTTGTTTCAAAGTATAGCTCTGTTGAAACACGAGAGTGGGAATTGTATTTTCTACATCTTCGCAGCTGATTTTTTAAAAAAATATAATACATCATCTTTTAAAACTTATCCACCAAAAGACAGTTTATCTAGGTGGTTTTAACACTAATTTTGGATTATATTATTTCTGCAACAATTCCAATATTCAATAAACTTTTGGGCTATGAATAGCTGTCTATATTATATTTAGATGTTACCACTCAATTGCTGAAGCATATATAGAATTAAGGAGATATAGTTTCTATGTGATCCAAATTATTTTATTGCTGTGCAAAAACGACAAGGATCAGCTCTGTAAGAATCTGCTTGAATTACATCTGTTACGGCACGACACGGAAACAAAGGAATCACCCCCCATCCTACACAATAATAGAATAATAACAAGAAAAAAGCTTCATTGATGTGTATTTTACTAGGTTGTCCCAAAAATTCGTAAACACTTACAAAAAATTGAAATACCAATATTATTCACCATAATTTTATTCGCCGTTATGTATGGTGTCTTTGTATAATGTATAAAGTAATTGTATTATGTATTATAATTCGCCGTAATAATATTATTCGCCAAGAAATAAGAAAAACAACATTTTAAGAAAAACGACGAACTTTTGGAACAACCATATTTAAAGAATACATTGAACAGTATAGTGACACCAGATAGGATGGCCATACCAGGTGGATAAGACTGGACAGCTCACAGATCTCCTCCGGCAACGTCCTCAGGCGGTTATGGCGGAGCCGCAGGACCTGGAGGGATGTCAGACGGAACAGGGCTGGGGCCACGATAGTGAGATGGTTGTGGCTGCACGGATATTCTTGTTCTCACCACAAACCAATCTTCATACGTAACCGTATTTATATCCATACTTTATTTTCGTGACATACATCAAATAGTCAACAGCTAAAAAAACTTAATTTATCAAACACAATATTCCAATATTTACAGTTGGAAAATTGAAGAGAAATTCCCTGCTCAATTGCAGAGCGAACTTGTCTCAGGGTAGTAAAGCAATTCACATAATTTATACAAATACATTCTTTACCCGGGTCATGGAAGGAGGCATCTTTCTGGACCTGAGGTCCAGGAAGGTGAAAGCTTATAGACACAGGGGTCATCACAACCAACCTGAGGTCCAGGAAGCTTATAGACACAGGGATCATCACAGCCAACCTGAGATCCAGGAAGCTGGAAGCTTATAGACACAGGGATCATCACAGCCAACCTGAGGTCCAGGAAGCTTATAGACACAGGGATCATCACAACCAACCTGAGATCAAGAAGCTGGAAGCTTATAGACACAGGGATCATCACAGCCAACCTGAGGTCCAGGAAGCTGGAAGCTTATAGACACAGGGATCATCACAGCCAACTTGAGGTCCAGGAAGGTGGAAGCTTATAGACACAGGGATCATCACAACCAACCTGAGGTCCAGGAAGGTGGAAGCTTATAGACACAGGGATCATCACAATCAACCTGAGGTCCAGGAAGGTGGAAGCTTATAGACACAGGGATCATCACAACCAACCTGAGGTCCAGGAAGCTGGAAGCTTATAGACACAGGGATCATCACAACCAACCTGAGGTCCAGGAAGCTGGAAGCTTATAGACACAGGGATCATCACAACCAACCTGAGGTCCAGGAAGGTGGAAGCTTATAGACACAGGGATCATCACAACCAACCTGAGGTCCAGGAAGGTGGAAGCTTATAGACACAGGGATCATCACAGCCAACCTGAGGTCCAGGAAGGTGGAAGCTTATAGACACAGGGATCATCACAACCAACCTGAGGTCCAGGAAGCTGGAAGCTTATAGACACAGGGATCATCACAACCAACCTGAGGTCCAGGAAGGTGGAAGCTTTTAGACACAGGGATCATCACAGCCAACCTGAGGTCCAGGAAGGTGTAAGCTTATAGACACAGGGATCATCACAACCAACCTGAGGTCCAGGAAGCTGGAAGCTTATAGACACAGGGATCATCACAACCAACCTGAGGTCCAGGAAGGTGAGCGCCTGTAGACACTCCACAGCCTCAGGGACGTAGACAATACAGTTGGAGCTGAGATCAAGATGCTCCAGTCCGGCCAGACGGCAGACATCCTGGGGCAGTTGGATCAGCCGGTTCTTTGACAGGTCTGTTCGCACACCGGCTAGTGACACCTCTCTCTCTCATGTAACACTATACGTGCACAAAATAAACAAATATATGTGATCAACATTTTTTTTACTTATCCCTAGTACACGTGGTACAGGCCATGATAATCATGGTGGGTAGAAGTGTGATTAGGGCCTCCAATCCCGGTACATATTTTCAATCCCGGGATTCGGGATTGCTTTTTTCTCAATCCCGGGATCCCGGGATTGAAAAACATTTTCGTCTTTCTACGCCAAGAGGTATATCGTTTCGTTCAATATATTTTTCTTTTTTTTTTCTTTTATATAGTGCCAATGATGTGGCACTTACTTCGATGAAAACAACCTGAAAGCCATATATTTTGTGGACCAATAATGTAACCCAATTTTACCATCATTGCGCACCCATCAGTTGTAACACACACAATATCAGTTTCGAAGTCGATTCCAAACTCCAAGAGCTTAGCACCAATGACATATTTGCATTGTTCAGAGGAAAATACTCTAGATATTCGAGTCAAGCCAAGATTACACACCTTGGTACGGCTATGAATATTAATGTTCAGGTAACGTTTGCTTCTGATTGACGTCTATTCATCCAGCGTAAGGCTGAAAAGTTGCCCCTTTTCTTTCTCCATCTGAAGCTCTCGAACGACCTTCTCACGAAATGTGTCCGCATAACGACACACTTTAATCTTAATGGTCTCTGCGGAGAGAGGAATTTCATGTCCAAGAGCATTGAGGCACTTGCGTAGATCCTTAGATGTGACAAAAACGGAGAATGGCAATCCGTCGAGAGCTATCATTCTAGCTAGCACAGCATCAGTCGATCGATCGATGGAAACAGAAGAAAAATGATCGAGAATTGATATCTTGGGGGTCTTTTTTGCAGGGGTCTGTGTATCAACTTCGTCTTTAACTTTTCTCTTCGAAGTTTCGATTCTGTGGACCGCCTTCTGGTGTACATGCAGCCCAAAATCCTTTTGCACGCTATACACTGTGCATTTTGGCCAGATCCGTCTCTAAGGTAATAGCACCAGATTCCTTCTGATTTAAAAGGAATAAACTTCGCCATCACAATCAAGAAGTGATAAGCTTACCAAAAATGTACGACGCGTTTTCTATTGATAAATAACAAGGTCCGATAATATTGTTTTAGAGACTTTGTTTTATGTTCGTATAAGTTGGAAACTACTTTAGGCTGATGCTTGATAGTGACGAAGAATTTAATGAAATGACATTAAATAAATTTAATTTAAATTAAATGACAAAAAAGCTAGCGAGGGTTTCACAAAATGAACAGCAGAGCAGTGCGTTCATGATGACCCATGCATACAGAGTACAGGATGGAGAGTATAAACATAGATAAAAAAAATTATAAAACAATTTGGAGCCCAGATAAGAGGTTAGTGGCTGGTCCATGTTACACGCAGGTCCGCCACAAAAATAAAGGGATGCCGCTACTATCTAAGAAGCCACTATTTGCATGTCAACAAAAACTGGGGCCCCCTCCATGTATACTGCTGCATACTCTCATTCTAGAGGCTGCCATTTTGGAAATATCTTGCAGAATAACCCTTCGTTATTAGTGCATGAAAATAATTTCAAATCTCTCAGAAAAAAAAAAAGACCCGAAATGCAGCTGTATAAACAAAACGTCAAAAGTGTACTATCTCATCATCTGTTTGATTACCAAAATGCTAGATAAGAAAAATATATTTTTGCGCTGGTTTTCATGCACAAACCAGTAATCCCGGGATTTTTCGAGCAGAATCCCGGGATTTCGGGATCATTATTTGGCTCCGGGATTGGAGGCCCCAAGTGTGATCAACTTAAACATATACAATGCCTATGTTTATTAAAGGTTATAAAAAGGAGCGAATTTTCGTGTGAAAAACGTCCTTTCGAATGGATCTTAACACTAAAATGATAGACAAATAAATGATATAGACAATATATATTTAGGTTTCTCTCGTTTAGCGTTAAAACGACTGTCGAAGAGCCGTTTTTCTCTCGAAAGCTCGTTCCGCTAGAATAAAACAACTTTATTAAAAAAAATATTACATTTCCAAGATGTGACTTTACTCAAATATTGACTAGCTTCTATTTTCTACAAATCTCTCACATTTCTTTTGAATTATATTTGTAATTTTAATCTTATATATATATACTTTAATTATATATAACTTGATTATATTCACATATATAGAGAGACAAAGGTCTCATCTCCCATAAAAATAGACGTCAAAACCAGGCGCCATCTATTGACCGTCGCCGCAAACTAGTGGCCTCGGGTCGGTGACAAAGCCACAACACCAGCTTTGGCCCGAAACCATGGTCTCTAGGTGGACGCTTTTCAGTTTGCCAAAGCTGGTGTTGTGGCTTTGTCACTGACCCGAGGCCGCTATTTTGCGGCGACGGTCAATAGATGGCGTCTAGTTTTGACGTCTATTTTGACGGGAGAGGCGACCTTTGTTTCTTTAGATCAATATCCTCCCGGCAAAATTTCCATTCACATATATGTATACCCATTTTCTGATTTCTCAAGAAGCCATTGGAACCAAAAATCTTTTTTGGTCGCAGTGGTTACAGCCTTCTCCACGCTGACGAGCGCCAACAGCGAGAAACGCGTTCGTGGATGGCTTTTCTTGATAAATCAAGAAATTGGGTTGACCAAATATCACGGAGCAAGCTAAATAAACGTTTAGTTTATTTTTGCTCCATTAGATGGCGCTCTGCCATCTAAAAAGCACATGTGCTCGTGGTCAGGAGATGCCTTTTTTATTTTTAATATCAACACCTGACCCACTTATCTTTTATTTTTTCTATTGCTTTTTCATATATGTATGTGAAAAATAATTTTAAAAAATAATACAAAAGGTCAGGTTTTGTTATTAAAATAAAAAAAAAGGCATTTCCAGACCACGTTCACATGAACTTTTAGATATCAGGGAACAGGTTAAATCAATGTTTAGTTGATTTCTGTTTCACTAGATGGCGCTCTGCCATATAAAATTCATTTGAACGTGGTCAGGATGTGCCTTTTTTGATTTTAATATATATATTGTAGCGAAGTATTTATTATTTTACACTATTATTAACAGAGTATCATTTTTTATGTTTATATTTTACTACTCTGTAAACTTCCCTCATTCCTTACCTTTTTTTAATCCTTCATAGTTGGTTCTTGCCTTAAATAAATTGCTGTCTCATCAAGAAGTTTGCCTTTCCTAATTTTCCACGTGGCAATATATTATTCAAATTTATATCACTAGTAAAGTAAAACTAGAAACATATTAATAGAAAAAAAGTGTATGAAGGTAAATGAAAACGTTTGATGATTTTTCAGGATGCCTGAATGACCTGTTTTTTTGGTCGTTGAGGTACAGCTTGCACCACGCTGATGAGGGCCAACAGCCCGAAACGCGTACGTGGTTAGCTTTTCTTGATTATTCAAGAATGGGTTTTTAGCCAATTCTGGAATAATTAAAAATCAACGAGAATAGTTGATATTTATTCCGATAGATGGCGCAAGCCATCAGCAACTTTCAGTTGCACGATAAGGAGATGCCTTTTTTCATAAATAAAAATGATTAATTTAGAATAAAAATGTCTAATATTGAAAACCGAAATACAAACCATCTGTAAAACCATCAACTATAAATAAGATATACATCAGATATTCTCAAACACAACTTTCTATTTAAACAACAGGGCCTTTAATCTCCCTCGAATACAGAAACGTTTATATAATTTAACCTTATGTTAAGATATTTATTTAAAAACTAGACGAATGGCCCGGGCAACGCCCGGGTTTTACCCGAGTGCGTATATATTTTAAAAACGTTTTAATTCAAATACTATTCGTTACAATTATAAATTGGCGCCATGGATGTCACTCTTGTGAAATGTCCCGTTCCAAACTGTGTGTTTTTAAAATGTTTTAATTAAAATACTATTCGTTACAATTATAAATTGGCGCCGTGGATGTCTCTCTTGTGAAACGTCCCGCCCCAAACTGTGTGTGTCTTGAAAATATAAAAATAAAAATGTGAATTTTCATAAAGATTTCATCATGTCGATTTTTTTTTGCATTTCACCTACTAAATCGATAGAGATAATTACATTTGCAACATGAACTTAGGTATATTGACTAAATAGAAAACTGCATAGATTTATAATTGTAATTGTGCAAAACGATAATTGCCTTAAAAAGAAATTGCCTTAAAAAAAGAAACATTCGCGGTGATTTTGTCTTGCATTCGTTTATACAATTATTATATATATTGGCATCATATATTAACTTTATGAACGGAAATATATGTCCAGGGTAGCCTAGTGGTCATGGCATCTGCCCGGTAAGCGGAAGGTCGTGGGTTCGATTCCCATCCCTTGACACTTTTTTTATTTTATCCATTCTGACCAAAATCTATCCGTGAACTTCACACAGACAGAATAAGGCAATTATATAAGTAGATTAAAACTAAAAATTAAAATTCTCTAAAATGAGAGAAGTTTATGAATCTAAATATACATCTGTAATCATTGCGTACAAGTATTACTTATATACTAATACACACATTTATTACAAGTATACTTGTATTATACGTGTTATACACTCCTGCAGAAGGACAGAGATGCCCAAAAGCTTGAGAGAGATTACATTAATAAACTAAAATCTCCAGAAACCTGTTGTATTATTTTAATCTATATTTAGGAGATTTAAATCTGTGAAAGTTTGACTTTCTATTGAAATAGACATTAAGGGATCAGGACCGACAACTTTAGAGAATTTGAAAACCATATATAAACTATAGTAACCATAGTAAATTTTCGCGATTTTCTGAACACACTTTTTTTTCCAAGGACTTTTTCATTTATATTAACTATTCTGGTTCTTTCTAGCCAAATTCTCCATATTTCATTGACTCACACTTTTCTGTGTTTTTTAAAAAAAGAGGATTTCAAATTTATATAAATTTTGTTTTTCAGACAAAAACACATCAACCAATAGTTTATTTTGACTCCTGACGTTTCAATGACTTCCTGTCTTCAGGGGAATTACTTTTTTTTTTACGAATCAACTTCCAACCAACAAATGATCTTCAAAACTATTGTTTTCAGATTTATGATGAAATTATTTTAGAATAATAATATTTTTTTTTATTTTGGATGACTTTATTTTATTTTACTACACCACTTCGGGAGTGGCGTTATCATACACACTACGGGCCCCAATTGTATTATGAATTAATTTTTGAAAATTGGACGAAACACAAAGAAGGGCATTAAAAAATCTGCCATCTCTAAATGAAGAAATAATAATAATAATAAAAAAAAAAAAAAACGCAGCCGACAGGATTCGAACCTGTGCGGGGAGATCCCATTGGATTTCGAGTCCAACGCCTTAACCACTCGGCCACGACTGCTTCTGTTGGATAGTTCACCATTATACTTCTATTTATATAGATAGAATTTTAGCCGGGAGTATATTGATCTATAAAATGAAGGTCACGTATCCCGTCAAAATGAACGCTAAAACCAAGCGTAAAATCTATTTAGCGTTAGCATCTATTTTGATGGCCTCTATAGACCTCTATTTATAATGTTTCAATCACAATTCGGTGAACGATTCAGGATCTATATATTTCTAGGTATGAATTAGTAACAAGTATAAGTATCAAATAAGTGGATAATTATTATTTTATTGATGTATGATATATCTCTCTATATATAAAAATGAATGTTTGTTTGTTTGTATGTCCGGTATACAAATTCGCAGTAGTTGACTAATTCAAACCAAAATTTCCATTCATAGGTAAAAAAATACGGGGAAGACGATAGGCTATTTTAAAAAATATATAAATCAATTATTAAAATTATATATTTAAATTATTCTACTTAGCTCACGAACAGCGCCCTCTATCAAAGATTAGATTAAATTATGCTGATGCAAACAAATAGATAATGCTAATAACAAACAATTATAAAAAAAAATCTTATCTAAATATATATCACTCGGGTAGATATGCACACGGGTCAATCCCGGGGCGAAGCCCGGGTCACCCGTCTAGTATATATATTGTTGCACCAGGTTGCGGCTTGGCAGACTCTTCAGCCTGGATTCTCTCCTGTGCTGGGTCTTGCATCTTACCAGAGCGTGTTTCAACCATCCTACAAATTTATAAAAGGGAATAATGAAATAAGTCTTCTTTAAGTAGCCTCCAGAATCCTTTATTTATTTTCTCACATCAAAGAGAGCAGTGAAGTCACACGTGTACCTAAATACAAATGATGACAATCTAAATAATCTGTGTTTTAAATAAATATCATAGAATATTTTATATAAAAATAAATAAATATATAATTTAAATTTCAAATATATTAAAAATAATATAAGAAATACGCCATTAATCATGATGTAACACTTCCCCCTCTCCAGAGGTCGTCACGTCCTCGTGAGTTACCTCATCAATTCTCTCAAAATAGGGTTTGAGTCTTGAGACATGGACAATCAATGGGTCTTGGCCAGGATTATCTTTTGGCTCAATTAAGTAATTTACGTTAGACAGCTTCTTTAATATTCTATATGGGCCAAAATATTTTCTCAGTAGTTTCTCACACTTTCCTATTTTCCTAATTGGTGTCCAAACTGCTACTAATTCTCCTGGTTCGTAGCTTCTTTCCATGTGTTTCTTGTCATAGTTCTTTTTCATTATTTCTTGAGTCTTTATTGTGTTGTTAATAACTAATTTTCTTGTTCTGTTTATTTTGTCTAAGTGATGTTTTATGTATTCATCATAATCATCTTTGTCAATGTCCACCGAGATATTCCTGTCGTCCAAAAGAGACGTGGGTTCTCTTCCAAACATCAGGAAAAAGGGAGAATATCCTGTGGTTTCCTGAATTGTAGTATTGTAAGCGTGAGTGATGAATGGGAGTATTTCGTCCCAATTTTTCTGATCAGTGTTCACATACATACTGAGCATATTGATCAATGTTCTATTTAACCGCTCTGTCAATCCATTAGTCTGGGGATGATAGCTCGTTGTGAAGCAATGTTTAATCTTGCACGTTTTCATCACCTCTTTCATTAAATTACTGGTAAATTGAGAGCCTCTGTCACTAATAAGATATTGTGGGGCTCCGTGCCGAAGAAAAATATCCTCTACTAGAAATTTAGAAACTTCTTTCACTGTTGCTTCCGAGACTGCTCTTGTTTCTGCATATATAGTGTAGTAGTCCGTCAGCACGATTATCCATTTTTTCCTGTTTTTCGTAGATGGTAGTGGACCAACAAAGTCAATTCCAATTCTTTCGAAAGGAAAGTTGGCTGGGGGGATGGGCTGTAGTAGTCCAGAAGGTAATTGGTTTGAGCCTTTCCTACTTTGGCAAAGGTGACACGTCTTAACGAATTCTGAGACATCCTTTAGCATGGATGGCCAAAAGTATTTACTCTTTATTCGGTACATGGTTCTGGCGACGCCCAGATGGCCATTAGACATATGATTGTGATATTCTTTCATAATTTCTCTCTTTTTATTCTCTGGAACCACAAGCAACCACGCCCTGCCTTCAGGGTTCGGGTTTTTCTTAAAGAGGCATCCATCTTCTTCTTTAAAGTTTTGCGCAATTGATCGCCTGCTTCCATTAAGGTTTTTCTTAACACTTTCGATAAATTTATCCTCTTCGTCTGTTATTTGATTTAAAAATAGCCTTTCAAAATCCTCATCCCAATCAGTTTCTGGTAAGGGCCCCCTAGATAAGCCATCGGCGTCCAGATGCTTCTTTCCCGATTTATGTATTATATCGAAGTCATATTCTTGAATTTTCAATGCCCATCTTGCCATTCGACCTGTTGGATCCTTCAAGTTTTTGAGCCAGCATAAGGCGTGATGGTCTGTTACTATTTTAAAGTGTCTTCCATAAAGGTAGGGTCGTAATTTTGACATTGACCAGACAACGGCCAGACATTCTTTTTCAGTGGTTGAATAATTTTGCTCCGCTTTACTTAGGGTACGACTCAAATATGAGATCACCTTCTCTTCACCACCGATGTCTTGGACAAGTGTTGCACCTATGCCGATGTTGGACGCATCAGTATGAACATAAGTAGGTGCATTTGGATTGAAGTGACCTAAAATTGGTGGACTTAATAGTGCTGTTTTTAGGGTTTGAAACGCTTCCTCTTGTCTTTCTGTCCAGGTAAATGATACACTTTTTTTTATAAGGTTGGTCAAAGGGTCAGCAATTTTTGAAAAGTCTTTGATAAATTTTCTATAATATGAACACATTCCCAAAAAGGATTGTACTTCTTTGACCTTTTTGGGCCGAGGAAAATTTCTGACAGCTTTGATGTTATGTTCCGCGGGTTTTATACCATGTTTGCTCGTTATATAGCCGAGAATCTCCAATTCTTCAAAAGCAAATCGGCATTTTTTGTCGTTTAACCTTAAATTAGATTCACGAAAACATCTAAAAACAGCTTCAAGTCTTTTGAGGTGCGTTGGAAAATCCGGGCTATATATGATAACATCATCCAGATAACACAAACAAATTTGCCATCTCAGATTTCCAAGCATATTCTCCATATTTCTCTCAAAGGTAGCAGGCGCGTTACAAAGTCCAAAAGGCATCACGTTGAATTCATATAATCCATGCGCTGTAGTGAAAGCTGTTTTCTCTTTGTCTCTTTCTTCGACTTCAACTTGCCAATATCCAGATCTGAGGTCTATTGCTGAGAAGTGTGTAGATCCTTGGAGAGTGTCCATAACTTCGTCTATTCTAGGGATCGGATAGACATCTTTTACTGTCACATTATTCAGTTTTCTGTAGTCCACACAAAATCTGTATTTACCATCTCGCTTCTTGACCAATATTACTGGAAAAGACCAGGCGCTAGAAGATGGCCTAATTATGCCTTCTGTAAGCATCTCGTCAATTTGCTCTTTTATAATATCTCGTTCTTTAGCACTTACCCGGTAAGGCTTGTGTTTAATTGGCTTTGCGTCTTCTGTGTCTATCCGATGTTTTGCCAAATTGGTTCTCCCTAATCTCGATGAAAAAAGATCTCCATACCTTTCTAAAACTTGTTTTAACTCCTTCTGTTCCTTTGGTGAAAGATTTTGTTTATTTGGAATCTAGGTTCTTCGTTCTTTTCTACCTCTCTTTCCCGACTCACATTTATTTTCGCTGGAATACTTCCAAAAGCCAATGTTTGGTTTTTCATTATTTTTAACGGTCGAGGATACGGATTAGTTATCCAGATGTGTGTTTCCCTATTTATAACATTGATCAAGCTTCTTGCTAGACGAAGTCCATTTGTTTGAAACATTTTGCTGCTCTCCTCGATAATATATTCTCCATCCTCTGTTTCTACCAATGCCTTGATCAATTTCATGGAACATTCCGGTACAATGGAATCCTTGGCACTCTTTATTTTCAACATTTCAAAATTGATTTTGTCATGATTATTCGTCAAATCATATTTTATAGTTTCTTGCTTACAATCTATTTTTGCGTTCATTTTCTTAAGGAAATCTCTCCCAAGAATTAATGTCCGTAAATGCGTTTTCAATATCACAAAGTTGTGTGATAATGTTTCGTCATCAATTTTTATATTTAAAAATATACTTCCTACCATGTCCAATTTTTTTCCATCGGGTCCTGCACAAATTTTTGCGAGTTTACTTATACCATGGCCTGTATCGAGGGCCGTTCTGAGGTCGACCACTGAGAGGTCAGCACCTGTATCAACCAAAGCTTCAAAAGTCCCTATCTTGTCCACATTAATTTTTAATTTGTATTTAGGGTCCAACTTCTTGATTCCGTTTATGGTCGACTTGCTTTGATTGACAGATTCAGGCGCGACGCTTAGTTTAAATCTTCCAACACGGAATATCTATTCCGGGTAGGAATATTTGTCTGTGTGCTATGACATACATCAGCATAAAGCCGAGGTCCTGATTTCTCTGATATTTCATTCATTTGGCATTTTTCTTCGACCTTCTCTTGGGTATCTGCTGGATCCTCTTCTAGGATTCTATAAACTTGACCCTACAATAACGGGCCACGTGCCCTGGCTTGTTACATTTAAAGCAGATTGGTCTTCCATCTTCCGTCCTATTTTTGCTCACTTCTTGGCTTTTATTGTAAGTGTTTCTCTGAAGGTTTGGTTTCGGCACAAAGTTAGGATTATAAGGACGTCTAGGGGTAGAGGGCTGGGGAAAGTTGTTTCGATACTGTCTGGGGGTAGGAGGGGAGTCGTTCTTGTAATTATTGGAAACAGGGGCTTGGGGCCTGGAAGTGGTCTGGTAGTTTCGTGCGGCAGTCGGCGGCACGTACCTCGATTGTTGTTGGGGTCTAGAATAGCGTGGACCGTTATATAGGTTTCTGGATTTCTCCACACGTTCCCGATACTTATTTTCAAAAGAATCCATTTTCTTGCACACGACAAGAAGGTCATCGGTCGTTTTAGGAGGGTTCAGGTAGAGCGCGAATGAGTACTCTTTTTTCAGTCCTCCAATAACATGTTCAATTTTTGTTTCTTCTTCCATTGCGGGGTCAACCTTGTTGCACAACACTAGAATGTCTTCCGCGAACCTGATTGCTGGTTCATTCCAGTGTTGCATTCTGTTGAGCTTCATTCTAAGTTCTTCTTTATTCGCGTCCAAAGAAAAATCCTGAATGAGGCGGATTTTAATATTTTCCCAGCTCGTGAAACTAGCTTTGTGTAAATTCAACCAGGTTTTAGCGCTTCCCGTCATGTTCATGGCGGCATAACGAGAGATAATGTAGTCTGCCCAATGGTACAAGAAGCCTATTTCTTCAAGAGATTCAATCCATGGGCGAGGGTCTTCCGTTCCATCATACTTGGGGATGTCGATGTTGGGATTCAGGACAACTGGGTCGGAACTAGCATCTCTACCAATTGTTGCACCAGGTTGCGGCTTGGCAGACTCTTCAGCCTGGATTCTCTCCTGTGCTGGGTCTTGCATCTTACCAGAGCGTGTTTCAACCATCCTACAAATTTATAAAAGGGAATAATGAAATAAGTCTTCTTTAAGTAGCCTCCAGAATCCTTTAATTATTTCTCACATCAAAGAGAGCAGTGAAGTCACACGTATACCTAAATACAATGATGACAATCTAAATAATCTGTGTTTTAAAATAAATATCATAGAATATTTTATATAAAAATAAATAAATATATAATTTAAATTTCAAATATATTAAAAATAATATAAGAAATACGCCATTAATCATGATGTAACAATATATATATTGTAACAAAGTATTTATTATTTTATTAGCAGAGTATTATTTTTATGTATATTTTTCTATACTCTGTACACTTCCCTCTTTTAATAACGAGTTTACAAAGTGGGAAGAGGAGCTTCTTTTTATTAGCATGCACACAAGCTTTCGGACATATCGTCCTTCATCAGGTAAGAGTAATAAACGCGCTGAGGATCCATATATACACAAAGCTGAAAAGAAAATTTACATAACTGCAAAAGATAAAAGTATTTAAAGATAAAAATAAGAACCAAATATGCTAAAAAGATTATAGGGATTAAATGCTAATAAATCTGGACTAAGTACATATGCACTATGAATGGTGTTAATCAAGGGCAGGTAAATGCAACCTATGGCTATTCACATAACATATGGTATTGTTCTGGTATATCTATATGCCTGTTGATGCTGTTTGTTTTTATTGACACAAATGCCTCTAGTAAAAGTCTTTGGTACTTATTATTGATATTGCTGTATAGAATGGATGGCTTTGTTAGATTGAATGTATGACCGGTTTGCATAGAAGACTGTAAATAGGGGAATTTAGGTTTTTATAGAGATGTTTCTGGAATGCTCAACCATTCTGATGGCGACGGATCTACCCGTCTCCCCGACATAAGTGGCATTGCATTGGTCGCAAGAGACGGAATAGACAGCACCACCAGAACGGAGAGAACTCGCATGAAGGGAAGATCTGGTAATGGGGTGTCGGATTAGTGTGGCGATGTTAGGTGGGTTCTGGAAGTATGTTGTAATGCCATGTTGCCTTAAAAACCTGGCTATGGTGATAGATGGGGGCAAAAAGGAAGGGAGCAAATATTTCTGTGTATAGCTGGAGCACTGTTGTGGTGAGGGTCATGCATGTGTTTAAGAATGAAGGGGGTCGGGTAGCCGGATTTGGAATAAATATGAAAATATTTTAGCCTTTTCTATTGTTTGGACTAACGGGAGGGAAACAATGAGTAAAGATACGTTTAGTGAGAGCTCTAACTGTTTTGATTTTGTGTGGTGTTGGGCAATGGTGACCGGAAGTTTGTGTGGTGTGGGGGTGTGTTGTTTTTCTAGTATACTGTGGTATGGAAACTGCTGGGGGTGCGTATGACTAGTGTACCTCGGTAAGGTAGGACTGAGTGATTTTCTGTTTCATGAAACAGAAAATCACTCAGTCCTACCATACCTAGATACACTAGTCATACGCACCCCCAGCAGTTTTCCATACCACAGTATACTATAAAAACAACACACCCCCACACCACACAAACTTCCGGTCACATTGCCCAACACCACACAAAATCAATACAGTTAGAGCTCTCACTAAACGTATCTTTACTCATTGTTCCCTCCCGTTATTCCAAACAATAGAAAAGGCTAAAATATTTTCATATTTATCCAAATCCGGCTACCCGACCCCCTTCATTCTTAAACACATGCATGACCCTCACCACAAACAGTGCTCCAGCTATACACAGAAATATTTGCTCCCTTCCTTTTTGCCCCCAGTCTATCACCATAGCCAGGTTTTTAAGGCAACATGGCATTACAACATACTTCCAGAACCCACCTAACATCGCCACACTAATCCGACACCCCATTACCAGATCTTCCCTTCATGCGAGTTCTCTCCGTTCTGGTGGTGCTGTCTATTCCGTCTCTTGCGACCAATGCAATGCCACTTATGTCGGGGAGAGCGGGTAGATCCGTCGCCATCAGAATGGTTGAGCATTCCAGAAACATCTCTAATAAAAACCTAAATTCCCCTATTTACAGTCATTCTATGCAAACCGGTCATACATTCAATCTAACAAAGCCATCCATTCTATACCGCAATATCAATAATAAGTACCAAAGACTTTTACTAGAGGCATTTGTGTCAATAAAAACAAACAGCATCAACAGGCATATAGATATACCAGAAACAATACCATATGTTATGTGAATAGCCATAGGTTGCATTTACCTGCCCTTGATTAACACCATTCATAGTGCATATGTACTTAGTCCAGATTTATTAGCATTTAATCCCTATAATCTTTTTAGCATATTTGGTTCTTATTTTTATCTTTAAATACTTTTATCTTTTGCAGTTATGTAAATTTTCTTTTTCAGCTTTGTGTATATATGGATCCTCAGCGCGTTTATTACTCTTACCTGATGAAGGACGATATGTCCGAAAGCTTGTGTGCATGCTAATAAAAAGAAGCTCCTCTTCCCACTTTGTAAACTCGTTATTAACCTTCAGTGAAGAGCAGTTCTACTTACTTCCCTCTTTTGTTTATCACTTATAGTTTGTTCTTGCCTGAAATAAATTATTATCTCATCCCGAAGTTGGTCTTTCCTAACTTTCCACGTGGCATTTTGGTGGAGATGCTGGGTAAATTAGGGAAGACAAACTGAAGATCGCCGAAAAGACCTAGAGGCCATGGCTGCTATGATCTACATTTTCGGAGACTGGCTCCAGGAGATCACCGACGTGTCAAAACCAAGACTTTCCTCCAAGATGACGATGTCCCTATAGACGATACGACGACACAGCCCGCTCTTCACGCCGCAAGAAAAAGGACGTAAAGGTACTAGGGACAAAGTTCCAAGACTTCGATGGAATCCTTGGCAGAAGCACGTCAGATTCATGTCAGCAAATACAATAATTGCTAGCTGTGGGTCACAGCTCCCATAGCAAAGGAGCTATGTAACAAAGTATTTATTATTTTATTAGCAGAGTATTATTTTTTATGTTTTTATTTTGCTATACTCTGTACACTTTCCTCTTTTGCTTATCTTTTTTTTTAATCACTCATAGTTGTTCTTGCCTGAAATAAATTGCTGTCTCATCCCGAAGTTGGTCTTCCCTAATTTTCCATGTAGCAATATCAATAAATATAGCTTTTAAATACTAAAAATTGATATATATTTTACTTTTCAATTATTCATGTAGACCAAAAGATTTTTCTAAAACTTATTTGGACGCGTATATGTGTTATGAAAACTAAAATAAAAATAGTTCTTAGAATAAAGAGACACTTGGGCCAGTAAATGTTTTTATTTTCTCAACGTCCTATTTGTCTATGTCAGGAAAAATAAAAATAGAGCATTTGTCAAGGCGTTACGAATGATTCTGAGGTTGTTTGAATGCCGGCCAGGCAACCTCTATCTTCAAGATTCAATAGTCATTAAAATGAGCATAATTAAAACCTAGAAACATATTGCTCTGCTGGACTGTTGAAAGTTTGTGAGAATTAAAGATTATACAAAGGGGATATAAATAGAAGTGCAATCAAGAGACAAACTATAAAAGCAGTCGTGGCCGAGTGGTTAAGGCGTTGGACTCGAAATCCAATGGGGTCTCCCTGCACGTCTCCCCGACGTTTCAGTGACCCGCTCTCCTCAGGGAAATGATTATTTTTTAAATTTTCTACTTTTATATGTATATGTCATTCTCATACCAGGCCCTCTCATTAATTTTTCCATTGCAGTAAGGGCAGTAGAAATTGTTTAATATCAAAAAGAATCTTACGCCTTTAAAATAGTTTTGAATTTTGATAACAGATGGCGCGCTAGTGCATCATATGTCATTCTACTTATATATGTGTACATTATTCCATTGAGGACAGCGAGTCACTCTAAAACGTCGGAAACTAGATTTGAAAAAAAAAAAAAAGGTTGATGTAACCGTATATTTTTCCCAATTGAGTTATAGTTTTAAGAAATGCTTTCGTATATTTATTTGCTTGTTTATGATAGTTATTACAACGAAATCATTCACAATAAATTTCTTTTTAAAGCTCTTAAATTTATATAAAACATTTTCATAACACGCATCAATGTAACTTATTCAATCTAACTTTGCTATCTGAAAATAAATATACATTTCAAACTCTATATCATTTATATTGTGGCAGATTATTTTACAATTAATCAAGGCTTGGGGTCACATCATGAATTGGACCTCTTCTTGCGTTGTGAATAAAAAAAAAAAAGACTTAAGTCAGAAGGACAACCCGGGTAGTTGGCGACTTCTGTACGCTTTAGGAGCTTGGGTTAACCAAATAAATAATCATACAAATATAGCTACGTCGACGGAGTTGTATTAAGGATGGTCATATGAGCACACTGGATCAATAGGGGATCTTTCCTCGACTCCTTTTTTTATTTTCCTCCGTGTATTATGAAGCACGAGCAAGTAGCAGACAGGGAGGATTATCCAACAATGCCGTTAACAGGGCAGAACAAGACTACAAGACCGTCAGCTGGGCTTCTTTCTTCCTGATTGGTCCGTCTACCCCCCGGTCCACAGGTGGTGGACGGTTTTAGCCACGTCGTCGTAACACTGCCCTCCTCCTAACCCTCTCCAGTCTTCTGGAGGATCTTTACACTCCTGAATGTCTCCGACCACATGAGGTTTGTCAGCCGTCCTAAAACATAACGCCAGAGTTACACCTTGTTTGTTGAACCACGTTCCAACTCCGGGCGATCACAGGACGATGGTTCTCCACTTGATGATGATTCACTTCTTTCGATGATTTTGTCTGTGGCTTGGTTTCTTCCTTGCGTACATTCTGGAGCCGCCATTTCCGTATCATTGGGAACTTCTATAGTGAGCCCTCGTCGTTTCTGCTCAGGGTAGCGCTGTAGATCGTCTTTATTTGCTGTTGAAGTGTGTTCTCAACTAAAACTATCCATATTGTGTCTGTCTGGCACATATTCGTTCATATCAGTCTCCCAAAGGTTGCCGGAGTGGTCTTTTTTTCCAGCGGAAGTGTTTTGTTGTCTCCCGTTTTCTTTATCCTGAAACTAGAACATTTAGATCTGGGTCTGTTTGGCCAACCATACATTGGACCATGGGCTGTGCAAATTTACTTAAAGCGTCGGGTAACGTGATAGTAATTACAGAAGAACTACATCCAAGTGATGGCTGTTTGGCTTGTTGAACAAAGGAACTAAGATGGCGGAGAGAAATCCGTGAATTTCCTCTTCGACATGGAGTGCAGATGGCGGCGCTGACACATCACATTCCTGGTTAAAGACACTGTCGTCGGACTTCCATGGAGCTCTCAGTTCTTCGTCCTGTTCAGTCGTTTGCCGGCTACAACTTCGATGTTCTTTAACTATCCAGTCTTTTCATACCGACACGGAGCGCCCAGCTACGAATTTTCCAATTGAATCAGCACTGTAATCCCAGACAGTCTAGCCTCGTCGCAGTAGTCCGTCACGCCGTTGCATTGCAGCTCACCATGATCCCCGATTCTCCCGCGGAGATGTTTAGAAGGGATGCAGAGTGCTGAGTTTCTGCACCGCATATCATCCACAGGGTTCTCTCCTTCCACTGTCCTGGTATTGTCCTTGAGAGATTCCAGCTGTCGGTCGAACTCCTCATTCAAAGCTGTAGATTGCTCTCCAAATTTCGATACTGATAAGATAGCCTGAGAACGAGTTGTGCATGTTACGTTACCAATTTCTGGTTTCACAGGCATCCAAAACTTTTCACGAACATAGATACCCGCTTCTGACACCATTTGTTACGTCCCCTGCTGCTGTATCAAGGGTGGTCAAATGAGCATGTGGGATCGCTAGGGATCTCTGTTCGACTCCTTGTTATTTACTTTCGTGAATTATGAAGCACCAGTAGAGAAGACTGATAGGATATCATCCAACAACGCCGTCAAAAAGAGGGAGCGAGACTTGGCTGCCGCTGATTAGACTTATTTCTTCCTGATTGGTCCATCTGCCACCCCCCCCCCCCACGGTTTTAGCCACATTCGGACGTAGTCGTAACAATATGTCGATATTTGATTTATCAATATAAATTGCTTTGTCATACTCATGTTTGTATTCTCTTATTTTTCTACGTGATATATTGGTGGGGATGTTGGGCAAAATAGGGAAGCTAACTGAAGATCGCCAAGCAGACCATGAGTACTGTAAACTACATTTACCGCGACTGACTCTAGGATTCCACCGTCGAGTCAAAGCCAAGGCTCACTTCCATGAGGATGATGTCCCTATAGACGCTACGACGACAAAGCTGCTCTTCACGACACAACCGAAAGGACGCAAAGTCACTATGGTCAAGACGCTGAGGGAAATCTTGATAGGAATACACAAGATCCACGTTAAGTAGCACACACAATTTGCAAGCTGCGAGTCACGGCTCCCTAGGGAAAGAAGGAGCTATGTAACAGAGTATTTTAAAAATTAATTCATACACATTTTTATTTTACATATTTTGTTGTTCAGGACTTTTCTCAAATTGCCTCTGTTTTTTTCACGAATATTTGTTGGTTTTTGTTGTGTATGAAAATTGTTAAATATCTGTATGTATTTTGCATATTTTTTATTATTAATATGTAAATATATATTTGTATATATAGGACATTAACGGTGCAATTAAAGAGAAATTGACCAGTAAATATAGGCTGCGTGTCGTGACTAATACTGGGAGGCGAAACAACAACTGGCGACGAGTGTGTGGGAACCGGTTCAAGTGCTCTTTCACAGGTGGAGGAAAACAGAAATATAAAGCGAACGAGAAGCCAACAGTATGTCTGGGTGTCCAATGATTGTACCGTTCTGTTTCTTCAGGCCAGGGGAAGAATCCTTTGAGATTTTCGTTCAGAGGTTTGAAGCAGCTTTTAAGGCAAATGCATTGGAAGAAGGAAAAAGAATGCCCATCTTTGTTTCTCTACTGGATTCGGAAATGTTGAAGCTGGGCAATGATTTGTTTTTCCCGAGTACAATGAAAGAACAGCCTTATGAACGTTTAATACAAAGAATAAAGCTACATCTAGTTCCAAGAAAGAAGGTGATTACTCAACGATGCAGGTTCTTGAAGAGAATACAACTAGAGAATGAATCCGTCTCAGAATACCTGCGTGAGCTCAGGCATTTGGCTATGGATTGCACCTTTGGTGAAATGTTGGAGGTCATGTTACGAGACCGTTTTGTGGCTGGTATAAATCGGAAAGCCTTCAGAAGAAATTGTTACAGGAGGATGACGATGTCACCTTGGACAGGGTATTTTCTATAGCAGTCTCGTTTGAGCTAGCTGAACAAAATGCTAAGGAGCTGCAGGATGGACTAGTGGCTAAGATGGATATTGTTCCGGGAGGAAATAGAAAGAATGAAGCTCGTAGAGGATAGCAGCATGGGCCCGGTATGCAAAGAAGGGAGACAATTTGTTTCCGATGCGGCCTAAAAAACTCTCACCTGGCACCTGCATGTCCACATAAAACAAAATCCTGTTTTAAATGCAAGAGAATTGGACATTTGAGCAGGGTGTGCAAAACGGGTAAATCATTGCCAGACTGCAGATATGTGCAGGACGAATTTATTTATTCGGTACAAGGTGATACTGATGCAAAAATAAATCTACATGTTGACGAGTATCAGTTGTGTTTTGTGGTGGACACGGGAAGTCCCGTCACACTGATACCGAAAACAATTTATGAAAAAAATACTGGAAAGATAATAAATTATCTCCATCTTATTTAAGATTGAGGTCCTTTTGCGGAAAATCAATAAAAATTATTGGTGAGAGAAGAGTTTTTGTGAAGGAGGCAAATCAAGATTTGCGGTTGATAGTTGTAGATGAAGATATTTCGATAGTTTTGTTGGGACGAGAATGGCTAAAAGGTTTAAATCTTGATTTTTCTAGGTTATTGAACATTAGACAAGTAAGCGAGTCCGATATCAAAGTTATAATAAATAAGTATGCTAATTTATTTAGCAAAGAATTAGGTTGCTTAAAAAACGTCCATATTGATTTTTATTAAAAAAAAATACGACTCCTGTATTTTGTAAGGCGAGAAGTTTGCCTTTTTCTTTGAAGAAAAAAGTAGAAAATGAAATCGATGGTATGGTTAACGAGGGAATTTTACAACCTATTGAGTATGCAAACTGGGCCGCACCTATAGTACCAGTACTGAAGAAAGATGGAAGCCTTAGAATTTGCGGCGATTTCAGATGCACCGCAAATAAGGCCATATAATTGGATAAGTACCCGCTTCCATCAATAGACGAAATATTTTCAAAATTGTCTGGAAATACAGTGTTTTCGTCATTGGACTTATCCAGAGCTTATTTGCAGGTCAGGTTATCTGAAGAGGCCAAAAGAGTGGTGAACATTAATACTACGAAGGGGTTATTTGCCTTTAAAAGGCTACCCTATGGAGTAGCTGTAGCACCAAATAAGTTCCAAAGAGAAATGGACAATCTATTTGCAGATATGTCGGGAGTGGCTCGCTACATCGATGACATCCAGGTAGCCGGAAAGGATCATAGGGATCACGAGCAAAAGCTGGAATTGGTCTTTAAAAGGCTGCAAGAAAAAGGTTTAAGATTAAACAAGGATAAATGCAAATTCGCAGTAAATGCTGTTGAATATTTAGGTTTTAAAATAGATAAAAAAGGACTGCATCCCATAAGTAGTAAAATAGAAGCGGTGGTAGAGGCGCCTGAACCTACAAACGTTTCTCAATTGAGATCTTTTATAGGTCTCCTTATGTATTACTCTAGGTTTATAAGAAATATTGCAGATATTTTAGCGCCCTTCTATCACCTCTTAAAAAAGAATTCCAAATGGAACTGGACTAGCGAACACCGTATATTATTTGCAAAATGCAAAGCATTGCTAACTAACGAGTCGGTGCTGGCACATTATGATGCAACTAGGGAACTAGTCCTTGCATGTGACGCCTCTAGCTATGGTTTAGGAGTGGTTCTGAGTCACAGGAACGATAGAAAGGAAGAAACTCCTATAGCCTTTGCTTCAAGAACGCTAACTGAAGCGGAAAGGCGGTATTCGCAATTAGAAAAAGAAGCCTTAAGCATCATTTTTGGTTGTGAGAAATTTCGACAATATCTATTGGGACCTGAATTTGTGTTGATCACAGACAACCGACCTTTAATGCACATTTTTTCACCCCAGAAAACCGATCCCCATACGTGCTGCATCAAGAATTAAGAGGTGGTCTTTAAAATTATCTGCATTTAAATACACTGTGGAGTTTCGAAAAACTGATGATAATGGCAATGCAGACGCGTTTTCACGATTACCTTTAGTCTCAAAGACCACGGAATCTTTGGATGAGGATCAGGTGCTTCTCCTTCGGAAAATGAGTGAGGTCCCCTTCTCATTCCAGGATGTGGCAGTTGAGACACGCCGGGATAAATTACTATCAATTGTGTTGAGAAATGTTAGGGAAAATAATTGGCAAATTCCAAAGGTATCACAGGAAAATCCACTTTATTCCTATTATAGGATAAAAGACGAATTAAGTTGTGAGTTTGGGTGTCTGCAATGGCGTGAAAGAGTGGTAATTCCCCAGAAATTAAGATCCTTAATTTTGAACGATTTACATGAGATGCACCTAGGGATGGTGAAAATGAAAATGATTGCTAGACGGTATTTTTGGTGGCCAGGCATAGATAAGAACATTGAAGAGTTGGCTAGAGATTGTAGAATATGCCAAGAATCTGCAAGTATGTCGCCGTCTACCATTTCAGAGTGGACTTGGCCTGAGAAGCCGTGGCACCGTCTACACTTAGATCTAGCAGGTCCCTTTATGGGACGAATGTTTATGGTCCTTGTAGACGCGTACACCAAATGGCTGGAGATTGTCATCATAAAGGACATTACGAGCAGGACTATCATAGGACATCTTAGTGCTATTAGTGCTCTTAGATCTAAGGGAGATCTTTGCCAGATTTGGATTACCTGAACTTTTGGTAACCGATAATGGCAGACAATTCGTCTCAAGTGAATTTGAGGAATTTAAAAAAATAAATGGTATAAGACACACAAAAACGAGTCCGTACAATCCCAGCACTAAGGGCTTAGCTGAGCGATATGTACGTGAATTTAAAAACTCTTTACGAAAGAACCAAGGAAAGGACAGTATAGAAATCAATCTACAGCGATTTTTATTCACCCATAGAGCTTTTCCTCAAACGGTATTAAAAGAGTCTCCCGCAGAACTTTTAATGAAAAGAAGTCTAAGATCAAGATTTTCAAATTTGATTCCGAAAATGGCGAAGGTAGGAGAGGTGTACCATGATGCCATGAGGAAGCAAGAGCATTTTGCGGTCGGCTCTGATGTGTATTTTCGGAGTTTTGCTAACGGACCAAAATGGAAAAGGGGCAGGGTCATGGAACTACTGAGCTGCCGACATTACCTTATAGAAGACGAAGGCCGTTATGTGAAAAGACACATAAATCAACTAAGGCCAGTTATCAAAAAAAGTTCCTGAAGTGAGAGATTTGGTATTGCCGGGTACATCAAGAGATTTTATACTGCCTGGCACTTCTCGAGATCACCCTAGGCTTGGACGACAGGAGAAGACAATGGAAGAAGCCCCGGAGGTGGACGAAGAATTGAAAGGAGCGGAGTCTTCAGCACAAGAGGACACTCCAGAACCAGAACCGGGCCCTGCTGCTGCGGCTGTCCCTGTCCCTGTGCGCAGTCCAAGACCGCAGCGATCCAGAAGACCGCCAGACCGGCTGCACTACTATTAAGAGGGGAGATGTGTTGTGTATGTAAATTGTTAAATATCTGTATGTATTTTGCATATTTTTTTTATTAATATGTAAATATATATTTGTATATATGTGACAATATAGTGGTAATCATGTGGTGAGGTGATAAATAATCACACGACGAGTTGTTAGAGCAATCATCCAGGCAGCCAGCCGAGAGAGAGCGAGCGATACGTTATCAGCTGAACGACTGTTTTTCCTGTGTACACAACCGGGGGGCTAACCAGGATAGTCGCCAGGTGGTGACGCCCCCCAGGAATGTGGCCAAAAAATGGTCGTTAGTTAGTTGTCTAAAGTGTCTCGCTTTAGCTGCCCATTTCTCTCTCGTTGGCTGTTGGTTTGTTTTATTAATCCTGGAAGAGCATATTATGACATATATATATAGGACATTAACGGTGCAATTAAAGAGAAATTGACCAGTAAATATAGGCTGCGTGTCGTGACTAATACTGGGAGGCGACACAACAGTTTTGATCAAAATAAAGTGCTTTGTCATCCTCCTGTTTGTCTTCCCTTTACGTGACAATATTTATATTTTAGATTTTGTAAAAAAATCGCGCGCGAGCAAGGGAGTTTCTTACCCATACCAAGGTATAGACATATCGTAGGGTGAAGTGTTTCCTTGATTAGGAAACAAATGGCAAAATTTCGAGCACACTTTTCTCCAACTGGCTAAAGGGAAATTGCTGCCAAGAATGTAGTTCGTAGGGTGAAAGTGTTTATTT
>CP092867.1:58235557-58328094 GCA_030710605.1 Cordylochernes scorpioides
ACAGTGAAGGCAAGTATCCTCAAAGAGTGAGGGAGGGAATCACTTTTAAGGTTATGGCAGATATAATATCAAAATAGTGTAAAAAATATCCACCATTGTATGATCCAGGAAGTAACTCACCCAGCAATCTGGTTCTTGAGCCTCTTGCTGGGGATGTGGGCAATCTCCTCACAGATCCTCTTGTTGGTGTGGAAGTCCATGGTCAGACGGGGGTAGTACTTCTCAATGATGACCCTGGAGGCCTTCTTGACAGTCTTGGTTCTGACACGACCCTGCCCACAACATACACACTTTATACTGGGCCTACAGGTCTAGATTGTACAAGATACTAGGTAACATGTGGGTTTTATTTACTCTGTATAGTGCTTGCTATATATATAATGTATAATTTGGCCTGGATTTCTAGTTTGATGCAAAGTTTCATAGTTCCTTAGGGAACAAATCCAACTTGGTGACTACCATGCATTTATAGTTTGAGAAATGGTAGTGATGAAAGACACTTCAATCACAGAAAGCAGTTATAGTCATTTTTGTATTGCAAGGGCCAAAATAGGGGTGGGGGGAAGGTCAAATTTACATACCTTGGTAATTTTAAAAATCTATAAAATATATAAGAATATTCTGTTCAATTGTTGTCATGAAAACGTTGTTAGCGTCCATCACCATACGGACATATATTCTCCCATTTGATGTTTGTGACCATCACTACAGCTCCTCTAGCAGACCTTCCCAACATTGTCTTTTATAAACCATTTGCTTTCATTATGTGTCTGAAGTAGGTCAGTCTTTGTTTTTATATTCTAGGGATCTAGCCACCAACATCACAGCCTAGAATAGCTTAACTGCTATACTTTAAAGGTTTCCATGCAGTGACCTCATTGTACTTCCATCAGCCAACTATGTCAGAGATTGACAACACACATTGGAGATAGAAGGGAATTTTACCATGACAGGCTGTAAATGCTGGTGCTAATATTTTATACATGGAAATATCACAAGGTAATTAAAACCAAATAAGTAACCTGACATTTTGTTATCAGCCATGAGTAACAGCAGTTATTACCAAGACATGGATGCTACCTTGTGATCTAATACCACAGGGAATGAAATAGCTAAATAGGAAATTGATGGAGGAAATTATCATTTTTGGTAGCTTCAAGATTAACAATGCCAAGTGAAAGGTTATATAAATTATGAGAGACAACTTTTTGTTATGTTGCTCAATCAGATGATGCTTTCCTCGTAATTTATTAACCTGATCCCTTTTGTACAATTTTTTCATAGTTTTTAAATGATATGGTAGTGCTGAAGGCAGATGTGTAGTGGTTGAGTTTTCCAGAAAGAGCCAATATTCTGGTATATCAAAACTATTGAAATAAGATACACTAGGTATATAGATAATATAAAGGATATATATATATAACGGATTGTGTTTAGTAGAAAAAGAGTTTGCAATCAAATTGATTCTTTAATCAATGTCCAAATTCAATAAAAGGTTGCTTCTTTAGACCAAATTTAAATAATTTATATTAATAAATTCAGTCAATAACTTACTAGATATATATATATAACTTCCAATTGGATAATAATTATCTAATCTATATTGTGGAATATATCAGTGATCAAAATTCTTATACAACTACATATAAAATTTTTGTCAAACTTAATATTTGCCTTTTAAAGAATTGTTTGAATAAAACTAACATTCCAGTCTTGAGACCTTTCTCATTTTATATAAATTCAAACACATGTGCCTTACAATTCAAGCATTCCAACTTTATCAAAAGTTATACTCATTGCACAAGAGGCTTTCAAGAGAGAAAAATCATATTATGCTGCAAATTTCAAAAATAAAGAGATATGGTAGTACTAAATTCCCTAAATTTGTGAATAGAGTAGACAAATTCTGGTAATGTATATTACAAGAATATAAATTAAGACTCTGCAATGCATAAATTACCAGTAGAGTATCATGGACTAAATAAGATTTTTTTTCCTATACTAAATGAGAATCATAATAGTTCAAGTAAACAAAACGTTGAGACATACATGTACATGGTATTTATATTTTGTGCCATTCTACCATTTTTGAGAAATCAACTACCTAGACATAATTGGATACATAATATAGCATATATTTTGGATATAGATCATGGCCCATATATAATTAAGGTTGATATTGAAAAAAAAAAAAAAAGAATAACACAAATACGTGTAGATTCCTATATATTTTTTTAATTTTAGTATAATATATAATTAGCCAGGTCAGTTTTACGGTAAAATAGGTTTACTTGTTGAAAATGTTATTATAAAATAACTCATATATTGGCTGAAACATAGTCATAACTAAATCAATACAGCTAAGGTTAAAAAGGATTATTTCTAAAGAATATATTGTTATGAGCTTCATTTATTTCAAGTGATGATCTTAATTAGATGTAGAAAAAATATTTTTACAACTTACCATTTTGTTTTAGAAAATTTAAAGAAGATTGAATTGGATATAAAAACAGACTTTATTGACGAAAATGAGAGAAAAAGGCCTGCCTCAACAACATAAAAATGATGATAATAAAAATCTTTTCATGTGCATTTTTCGCAGACATATTAACGTAAAATATGTATTTGCTTTCTATAAATTTCAAAAATATTTTGAAATCAACAATATTTTTATGTATTTATTTTAAATGATTTGATTTAAAAATAAATTAATTTTCCAATTTAACAAAATTTAAAACTATCTGCCTCCTTTTATTTTCTAAAAATCAAGTAATTTTCTTTTCAGATGATTAAAAAGATTTGAAAATATTTTATTCTCATTTTGTAAAAAAAAATTAAGGTAGTTGAACAGCTATCAGGAGATGTATTTTCTTGATATATATATATACATTCATTGATTCCAGTACAAATTCACTTTTGTGCTATTTTCATAAGCTTATTGTGTAAAGTTTAGAAGGACAAAAAATAAACATATTGCTACATTTTGGGAAACAGATATTTTTTATAAAAAGTATATCCAAATGGTCTCCTCATGAAAGGCTGATTTAACAGTTTTACCACTCTATTACAAAATTATTTTTATTGTATTTTTGTTCTTCATACATTCTTTTCTGATCTTACAGAATAGAATCGTTTCTACTTTAGCTATTCATGTGCTTGTATAATTGTTTTTCCACCTATTATTTTGTTCTTTCTCTCTCTCTCTCTTATTTATCATTATTTATCAGATAATTTCTTTACAAAGGTTTTTGGGGCGCATAAGCCCATGATCAGTGTCTGTCACAAGAAGAAGTGCGTAGGATTTATATGTTAGGACAAATGCGTTAACTTTTTACAATTTTAGTACGCCATAGTTCACTCAAAATTTCACCTAACCATGTTTCAACTACCCCCCTCAAACTGGAAACCTAGGGTGATCTGAAGTCTAAGATAGACTCAAACGCTCCTTTCCTGTGATCAAAAACGTGATATATGGTGGTTTACATTACCCCACCTGCCCCAAGCTTAAGACCAGCATTGACTCTACCTAAATTTCTCATCCATATGGACAAACCACGTGCCCATGGGCTCCACGACGTGCCCTGAACCTTTCCCAAGCAGACCACAAGTTTCACAGGTCTCACCATGTTCATTTTTATTTGTTATTTTTATATTCATTATCTTTTGAGAATCAAATTTATTTTTATTCTAATTGTTATTATTTTTTAAATATATATATGTAGTAATCCCGAGGTGGAATGTACTGGGCAGTCGTGGTAGTGGGTGCGTGATGGGATTCCCGCACTGGGACAGCAAGAGACAGAGGCAGGTCTAGATGGTACTCCAAGAAGGTAGAGGTAGACCACGGACGAGGACGATGGTAGTCGGACCATGGACGTCACGGATGCCCTAGCCTAGAAGGGGGGATGAGAGATCTGACCGACCGTATGACAGCGTCGCTCTGAAACAACTACTAACTTTGTCCCATTTTGGGGGACCTTATATATTGGCCTCTGACGAGTTCTGATTGGATCCCGTAATCACGCCACCTGTCAAGCGCTGGGTTATTAATTATGTCTGGCCACGTGTCGGCCACCTGCTGACGGGGGAATGAACTCATTAGCATAAACACCTGTTAGTCTGGGTTGTTTATCATGTCTGGCCTTTGTCGTCTGGACTATGGCGTCGTCTGATCTACCTTTACCTCTTTGCTTTATTTGTCACTTCTATTGTTCGATACATATTTTTATATACAGATATGGGGTTTTATAATAAATATTAGAAGAAGGTTGTGCTCTATCTACCTTAAAATATACTACAGAATGTGTCCCCGGTGATGAAGGTTTGGTTGGGGGAATGACATGTAATGAATGATAACCTAACAAACTTATTATAAAAAATAAAAGAAATAATTTGTATACAAATTAGTTAAAATTATTATGAAGTTACAAGTTAAAAAGAGAAAGATGTTGTAAGGGTGGTGTATCAATAAAAACGTACAAAATGAATGATAAAAGATTAAGAGAAGGTATATAATACAAAATGGTAACTATGGTAAAATGAATCGTACAAGGAAAAATATCTTATTGTATTAAAGATGAGAGAAAAAATTAAGTTAGTTTATTAACTGAACGTATAATGTGACGCTAAGGTTGAAAAAGGGAAAGGGGGTATCTGAGCATGTTTCTGCAAAAGTAGTATCCCAAGCATCCTGCAATGCAATGCGAACTTGTATAAGTGAGGCATTGTTTTCATTAACAGAAGGCCCAAGATATTCCGTCTGCATCATTAGCTCAGATAGTGAAAAGAAGTGGGAAGATTGATGGAGGTAAAAGGGAGAGGTAGAGGTAAGAGGGATCCCTGTTGTCCATAATGATTATGCCCGGTTGAATGATGAGAGAAAAAAAATGAAAAGTTGAAAATATGATGAATTGATATGATGAGTCGGGCGATGAGAAAAAAAAATAAAAAGATCGCGCTGGATATCCTGAACTCATTATTGGGAATGGTATAGTGAGGAAGGATTGTTCCAGTCGGATTAATCAATGGAAAAAAAACAAAAATGTTCGGCGAACTGGAATCCCTTGGAAGGTTGGAGGTTTGAAGGATGCGGAAAAGGAGAGGTGGGTGTAAGAGAATTATTGCTGCCAATTTTGATTGTGTCCGGCTTGTGTGGTGAAAAGAAAAAGTTGAAAAATGAAAAAATGATGAGCCGGACGATGAGAGAAAAAAAAATTAAAAATCCAACTGGGTCTCCTGAGCTCACTGTTGGGAGATGTACAGCGAGGAAGGGTCTTCTAGTTAGGTTAATCAATAAAAAAAAAAAAGAAAATGGCTGACGAACAATAATCTCTTGATGGATGTAAAAAGTTGAGAGGAAAGGTTCATGGGATAGAGTTAAGAGGTTGTAAGGGTAGCGTCAAAAATAACATATTGAAAATCTATTAAGAAAAATAAAATGATAAATGTTTTATCTGCTTAAGAAATATTATAAGTATTGTTAGGTGTAGGTTTTTTAAAATGATGCCTAAAATAGTTGAAGTTGTAAAATGCTAAGTCTAAACATGATGAGAAAAAGAGAAAATAAAAATATTAAAGGTAATAATATATAAAGAGTTGATTGGTAGTTGAAGGCATTTATGTTGATGGGTAATAAACAAAATGATATTATCGATTAATAGTGAAATGTTTATCTACATCTGTAAGTTAAAAAACAAAGTCCAACACTACAAAACTAGTAAAACTGTAAGTCTATTTACAATAAATGAGAGAAAAGCTAGCAAACCTATTAAATGGGAAATAATTTGGGGCATAAAAAAAATTAGTTACTAGAATAAAAATAAAGATAAAGGGGAGTAGTGGTGACACACTGATATAATATTATAAAACTACAAAATATATTAGAGGAGTACATAGGAAGGATAAATTTAAAGTAAACACACACAATAGCGAAAGTAAATATTTGGGAAAGTTGGTACACTATTTACAGTTTTTTGATACTTAAGGTGTCTTGAATATTTACAACACAGTTTCAGGGATGTAATACAGGAAAGAGGAGAAGTAGAGATAATAAAAGTAAAATAAAATATAAAAGAAAATTGACTTAAGCGAAAGGTTTGCGATAGGTAGTGACGCAGTGAGGAATAAAGGAAGAAGGTCTGAATTGGTTTCTGCAAAGGACATCTCAGGAGTCCTGCCCTGCAATACGAGCTTAAAAGCGAGGTATTGTTTTCAGGGTTCAACAATCTCAAGATGTTCTGTAAGTAGCATTAGATCAGATGGGCAAAAGGTGTGAAGATCGAAGGAGAGGTAGGTAATGGGAGAATATGGGAAAGAAATCTTTTCTGTGAGAAGGTTAAAAAGAGATGGTGACTCAAGAGCTGCGCTGCTGTCGGTGATTGAGCTCGACCAGATGAAAAATAAAATTAAACGAAAAATGAGTGGGCGCATCGTGCTGTGATGGCCTGGGTCGAGCATTAGAGAAAAAAAAATCTCGCTGGTTATCCAAGCTCTCCGTGTGGAGTTAACATGGGGAGGAAGAGTGTATCAGGTCGATGAATTATTAAAAAATAAAAATTAAAAAAGGTTGACGAGCAGGAGTCTCAGGAACCGTTGAAGAGGTTAGAGGATGGAGGTAGATTGTGAAAACAGGGCTCGACTGTTGCCATTGATTGATTGAACCCGGGTTTGAGGAAAAAAAATGAAATAAAGAATGCTGGGACGGTGACCTGGGTGTAAATAAAAAAGTCGGCAAACAGGAACTCTGCGATGGACGAGGGGTGGTTAGAACGAAGGCATAGGAGGCCAATGGAAAATGATCAAGAGACGAGAGAAGTATGGAAGGCCTATAATTGATTGATTGTCAGGCAAGAGTGTTGAAGTAGGAAGGGCTATCTGCTAATGGTGAGTACAAGGTCATTCCACCCCTTTAGAAGTAGGGAGGGAAAAGACGAAGTAGAAAAAAACAATTAGGGGGAGATCAGTGCGTCCTTGATTTGTTTGTCGTTGGGATGAAGATTGGAATATTGTCCTTTTCTCTTTGTCGTGCCTGTCATTTGTACGTTGTACTGATATTTCTCTACTTTCTATTATACTGGGATTTATATCATTACATAACTCGGGGAATTTTCAATTTTGGGATGTTATAGTATGGGGCGTGTCTTTATATTTATTAGTAACTATCTTGATTAACTTCGTCCACGAGGTTCCTGGATTCTCTAGGTGCAATAACCTTAGTTTCCCCGGTGAGTGTCGCGTTAAGACGCACAGGCAATTCGTTAGATTGGAGATTATTAGCAGTGATTAGGTTTAGAAAAATTATAAAATAACGACTTTACGAAATTTTTCTAAGAGAAAAGGTTATGGCATGGGTACAAAATTCGGTAGAGTTTCGTAAATAACAGTTTAACGCAGGAAGGAATGAAATGCAATGGGGTATGTAAATTTTATGGAAAGATATTTAGTTTTCGCATATTACATTTATAGTTGTATTTGTAATTGTGGGAAAAATGGGAGGCACATTTTGAGATGGGATAATTTAAAATTGGTATTTATAAAAATACAAATCTAGGACTATTTTAAAACTTTTAAATATTGAGAAATATCAATTTGAATAGTAATAGGTCAAGTAAAATAAAGAGTGTAATAAATTTAATTATTAATACTATGGCCACAAATAAGGTATTAAAAAATAACACAAATGAGTTTAGAAAATATGATTCGAGTAATTAAAATATAATATGATTTTTTTTAATGTAAAATTGAAAGTTGCATATTTGGATAATGCCATTTTAGGTGAATTTAAGAAAGGCATGTAAGATTAGTAAATTGGTAAAATTGCGTGATTGAAATTTTTTAAAAATAAAATTGAAAATGATAATTTAAAATTTATAATTTGATTAAAATAAAGTGATAAATGAGAGTGTGAAAGTTTTAAAATATGAATAAAAATGTTATAATTGATTTTTAAATGCTTAAAGTGAAAATATAAGAATAAAATTTATGGGGAAAATGGCAGAAACAAAGTTTAAAGTACCTTGAAATGGCTGATGCTGGCTGGAGTTGATCTCTGTAGATGGCTGTTTGGAAGAAGGTTGCTTGTTGCGTGTGATCCGTCGAAAGAGGAGATAATGGCTTCCTCCGCACGAGGCACGGCTAGTCCCCGAATGGCGTCTGCCAGGCGGCCTACTAGTTCGTCGCAGTGGGGTTGCATGTTGGTGAGGGCATCCGCGACGTAGTCGTTCCTGACCTCCGTCATCCTCTTCATGCTGCTGTCCTCAGTAATCCTGTCGACTTTAACGGGTTCTGTAGTAATCCCGAGGTGGAATGTACTGGGCAGTCGTGGTAGTGGGTGCGTGATGGGATTCCCGCACTGGGACAGCAAGAGACAGAGGCAGGTCTAGATGGTACTCCAAGAAGGTAGAGGTAGACCACGGACGATGGTAGTCGGACCATGGACGTCACGGATGCCCTAGCCTAGAAGGGGGGATGAGAGATCTGACCGACCGTATGACAGCGTCGCTCTGAAACAACTACTAACTTTGTCCCATTTTGGGGGACCTTATATATTGGCCTCTGACGAGTTCTGATTGGATCCCGTAATCACGCCACCTGTCAAGCGCTGGGTTATTAATTATGTCTGGCCACGTGTCGGCCACCTGCTGACGGGGGAATGAACTCATTAGCATAAACACCTGTTAGTCTGGGTTGTTTATCATGTCTGGCCTTTGTCGTCTGGACTATGGCGTCGTCTGATCTACCTCTTTGCTTTATTTGTCACTTCTATTGTTCGATACATATTTTTATATACAGATATGGAGTTTTATAATAAATATTAGAAGAAGGTTGTGCTCTATCTACCTTAAAATATACTACATATATATATATATTTTTTACAGAGAGGGGCGGTGATAGCTTTGGGTGAGTTAGAAAACACTGGGGCAATTAAGTGGATCATTGTAATTCCTTTTTAGATGGGGAAAAAGAGAAAAGTAACAAGCAAGGGTTGCTAATCAGCGGAGATCGCGGCTTTGTCCAGCTCCGCTGAACTCCCTTTCTAAATTTTGGAACTTATCCTGGTGGTGGGTAGTTGGGAAGGGATGGGCTTTTTGTTGCCATAATCTTTTTTTTTTGTGTGTGTGTGTGTGTGTTCAAACCTTCTGAATCCCCCCTTTTAAGCTTTATTGAAATATACTCTAGGGCACCAATGACTTCATGGAGCTGGATGAAATCATGGATGCCCGAATGCCCAAGAAAACCTGCCAAACCACTCAAACTAGCCCTGCTCCCACCTGCAAGGACTCTAGCGCTCAGACCGAGCTCATCAAGCCTGCCACTCCCGCTGCTGTCCCTGTGGCAGCACCTGCTCCCAAGAAGCCAGATCCTGCTCTAACCAAGAGGAAGCAGCCAGAGGCGTCAAACCCGCCCGCTGAGAGGAGCAAACCACTGGTTCCAGCCAAGCCTGCATCTTCCCGCGCCCCCAAGCCTGCCGTTGCCAAAGACACCCTCAATGGGGAGAAATCTGCGGCCCACATCGTGGTTATTGCAGATAACTTGCAGGCTGACCCACGGGACATCCCCAAAGCTGTCCGCGCTGCCCACAATCTGCCCAAAGGCGTCTGGGCGTCTCTGCGCACCAGGGGAAAACTGGTGCTGCACTCCAACACTCCAGAGGCCATTCCTGCCGTCAGCTCTGCCCTGAACAACAAGCTACAAGGCCTGAAAATCCGGGAACTGAGGCAATTCCTCCCAAGAATCTGCCTCTTCAACGTGGAGGCGGAAACCGCGGATGAGGACATTGTCAAGGCCTTCCTATCCACCGATGCCCTCAGCCAACTTCCTGGAGACAAGTCTGTCCGAGTGGCACACAGATCTCCGACCAGAAATGGCACCTGCACGGCCTTTATTGATCTGGACTTGGCTTCCTACAAGGCCATTGGAAGACGCAGCAGGATCATTGTGAACCAAGTGATCCTGAACTACGAGGAGTTTCTTTTTAAACGAAAAATCAAAATTTTATTTCAAGGTGGAATATCGGCTATTTCTATTCTTTTTTGGATGAGGTATGAAAGGGTGAATTATGAAGAGTAATGACGAACGGAAAAATAAAAGTATCCAGGGATGGGAATCGATGCGGCCTGTGATTGTAAAACGACACTTTATGTAGTTTCTTTTTAAACGAAAAATCAAAATTTCCCTTGACACTTTTATTTTTCCGTTTGTCATTACTCTTCATAATTCACCCTTTCATACCTCATCCAAAAAGGATAGAAATAGCAGATATTCCACCTTGAAATAAAATTTTGATTTTTCGTTTAAAAAGAAACTCATGTGGTGTAACATAAATGTTTTTGTATTTTTTTTTTTGTAAATGTAGCATATATATATGTGTGTGTGAAAAATAAAAATGATCAGGTGTTGATATTGAAAATAAAAAAGGCATATCCTGACCTGCTCACATGAGCATTTCTAGATGGCAGAGCGCCATCTAGTGGAACAAAAATAAACTAAACGTTTATTTACCTTTTTTATTGATAAATCAAGAAAAGTCAACCACGAACGCGACGCGTTTCGGGCTGTTGGCCCTTGTCAACGTGGTGCAGACTGTACCTCTATGACCAAATATTTGTTGCAAGAGCATAATCAGGATATGCCTTTTTTATTTTTAATATTGTTGCACCAAGTTGCAGGGTATCGACCTTGGTTTCTTCCTTCTTGGTGTTATACACGTTACCCGAGCGGGTTTCCATATTCAAAGCAAATAAATAAAAGTAAATAAATAAAAGTAAATAAAAATAAATTACCTTTCAACGTTATTATGTATATTTATTAGTGGTTCCTCGTAGGTCGTGATCCGCAGTCTTCTTCTAGGTCCTCTCTCGCTCCAATAACCAATCAAGATATATGTACAATAAATAATACAAAAGGAATGCAACTATAAAAATGAATGATGATAATCTAAATATTCTGTTTTAAATGAATATTAAATATCATAGAATATTTTGAATAAATGTAAGGCGCATTAAAATTGATGTAACAATTACAACACCTGACCATTTTTATATTTCTAAAATCATTTATTTTTACATGAAAAGCGTATTTGGGCAAAATTGGCCTTTAATACCCATTTCTTGATTTCTCAGGAAGCCTCTAGGACCAAATATTTGGTCTGTAGAGATACAGTCTGCACGACGCTGACGAGGGCCAACAGCCTGATAAAAATCTTTTTTTTTTTTTAAATTAAATATATTTATTAGATTTTCTTTATGAATGGTGATAATAGTTCTCTTATATAGAAGCACTCGAGGTAAATGCTAACTTAAGTGATGATTACTCTCTCTGAGCCAAAAAAAAAATTAAAATCTATTTTAAAAATACCAGTTATCAAAATAGCTAAAGATTAAGTTGGTAAGCATCTTTTAGCAGTAAAATTAGGAAAAAACAATGACATATTAAATAATGATTAGCTTTATTTGAAAGAAATTTCAAATGTACTTTATAGCTTGTTAAAGAGGATATAAAATTGTCTAAAAGAGACTAATTTCAGTTTTAAAAAAATGTAATTTTTATAAAAATAAAAAATATAAAATAAATGTTTATTTTTATAAAACTCTAAAATATAAGTATTTGAATTTAAATAAAATTAAAAATATTTATTGAAATGTGTGTGTGTGTGTGGAATTTTGTTATTAAAAATGTAAAATATTGTCATTAAAGTGCAAAATGTTGTCTTAAAAAATTGCAAAATCTATATTATAGATATAATAAAAATTGTTGAAATTCTTAGCACTGTTTTCCAGTTTTATTTTACATTAGAGGATTTTTGTACAATACTATATTGTAGCGTAGAAATCAAGCCTTGAAATATCCTAAGATGTAAAAGTATTTATTGATGACGTCACAGCGAAGAGTCGACAATTATTAGCAGGTCAGCCCAACTATATACCGCTAGAGAATCTTAAGCAAGCAAGCAAAGAAATATTTTAAAGATGATTTCACAAATACAGATTAATATATATTTTTATAATCTGTTGAATATATTCTCATTGAATAATATTAAATTAAATAATAAAATATTTCTTCGTCACAATATATAAGTTTTCAAAGATAATTTTCCTAAACGAATTAAATTATTTCATATGTAAGTGTATATTTGTGTGTGCCATATGTTCAGGTAAAGGTGCTTAATCTGGGAGGCAGATTTTCAAGGAAGAATTTCATTTCTATCTACTCTACATTACTTATTGTATACATTTATGTATTACAATATTGTATGGATTTATTGTATACATCATCAGAATGTATAACAGAGCTGAAAGATAATTATTGTGTGTCACAATATTCTCTCTATATGAATTATTACTTGAATCTCCTACTTTATTAAACTTAATATTTGACATAAAAACAAAAAATGTATTCTAGCAACACTGGTTGCTATCTTAATTTTGTATTGATGTTTGCCTCTTTAAAGCTACGAATTAAATGGACATCTGCATTTAATAGCATAAACTTGGTTTAGTCATCTAACAAGAATTGCGGTCTCGTCATTTGTCAAGATGGTTTACGGAGCCACAGGTATATTTAATTAATCAATTTAAGCCTAATTTTGTATTTCATTTAACTTGCGCGTACTTTATATATTTTTATTTAACTCATTATTTTTAATGCCTTTAATATTTTTGTCATTTTGACAACCTTATGCCAGCTAATAAGTTCAAATATATTATTGAAATCTCCGCATCAGAACGCTCCACTTCAAGGACGCTGTTTAAATGCTAAAACCAAAGACGTAGAAAAAGATAAATAAAAAATGAAATAAACTATTAAATTGAATTCGCGTTGCAAATAAACGTGCATTAAAATGTCAAATAGAAACAATAAAGCAAAAGGTTTTAGTTTATATTTAAAAAAATTCTATATGTATATTGGAGAACCTTTAATAAATGATACCCAAAGCCCACAAAATAGATATAAAAAAAAAAAAAAAAATACCTATAAAAATATAATATATTTTATTGATATGCTCAAATTTTTCAAGTGTCCATATGATGTAATTTTCCAAAGATTAGCAGGTGAGATACTCTCACTTCAGACCATCTTTGCTTGTATCATTCAGCTCTAGGCAGACTTGCAGTAAACAAAATAGTTGTTTCTAAAATTGAACCTAACCTAAAATAACCAAAGCTAATCATCCTAAGCTAACCCAACTTAACCTAATTTAACCTCCCCAAACCTAACTTTACCTGACCTAACCTAGCATATGGATTTACACTCATGGACAAAACTTAAGGAAGTAGAAAGTCCTTAATGTTGCCGCTCGTATATTTTATTGAAGATGACAGAAGCAATTTGTTCACACCTGGTTATCTCGTGTGTCTTCAATATAGGTCACTGTGTATCAAATATCTTCCAGAGTTATTGTCTGAATCCTGATAAACATGCTAAAAGGTACAACTTACTTAAGTTTTAACCATGTGTGTACTCTACAGCACACCAGTGGTCTTCAGAAATGAGTATCTCACTAGATTAGCATATTGAAGCATATTGTTTTTGGAGAAAAACTTTGTTGCAAATTAATAATAAGAGTTTATAAAAGAAGGTAGACAGGTCACTAAATTGGTCTGATTAGCTGTCGTGAAAAGGTTAGGTTAGGTAAGTCTTGGTTAGGTTGCCCATGACTCAGCCGCCAATTAAAAACTTTTGTTGACCCACCTTGAAGGTAGATAAAATAAATTTAAATGAAAAATACAGTAGAACTTTCCTGTAAAGGACACCTAATTGTAGAGCCAAAGTGTCCTTTAGGGAGAGGTGTTTTCTTACCGAAGAGTTGCTAAATTGTAAAAATGGTAATTTTGCAAATGAAAACTGTCCTTTGTGGAGAGCTGTCCACTAAAGGGAGGTTCTACTGTAGTACAAAGCAGACTGGAATCAGGTTCTTCAAATGCCAAGCATTTAAATAGATACATTTTGTGCCATTCCTCTCCCAGCCTGTGAATTTACGATCATTTTTGATTGGCTGCTAGAAGCACTTACTAGTTTATGCAAATACACCATCTAGAAACCTCCAAATAAATCCTGTTTATAAAGCAAACAGCATAGAATAAATTGAACCTAGTTGCTGAACAATTATTCCCTCATTTTAACAATAGACATTAAATTGTTTAATGTATACTCTGCAAAATTGATACAACTTAGATAAAGGTAGAGTATCGGCAACTATGGATAAAGTACAATTTGGATTATAGATAACAATCTATATCAGAACCAAAATACACTTATGGACAAAACTTAAGGAAGTGGAAAGTCTTTGATGTCACTTGTTGTCTTTTTTTTTGAAGGAGGAAGAGGAAATTAAGTCACACTTGGTTATCTTACGTGTCTTCAATAAAGGTCATTGTGTATCTTTCAGAGTTATTTCCTGAATCCTGATTACATGCTAAAAGGTACAACTTCCTGAAGTGTTGTCCATGAGTGTATGTATTTTGTGACAATTCAGTTATTGCAGACTGAGAATAGTAATACAATACTCATGTAATCTTACTTATTTGTCACCTTGTGCTATACCAATTGCTCTCATAAGGAAATGCCATTAACATTGGAACCTCCTTTTAACAGCCTCTTTTATAAAACCAACATGGTCATAACAACATGTTGGTCCCAAGTGATAGTAGCTAGTTGTTGGACTGACTGAAGTAACATCCCAGTAGAAATGCTCTCAAACGGGGATAAATCCTTGACATCCATTTCCCCGATATTCCAGGTGTCATTCTTCTTTTTCTTAACCCTTCAGGTGGTCAAAAACCAACTTTGGTGTGCACTGTTCCATGAGAGTGAGTTATAGTGGAATATCTTTATATCAGCAGCATGGCAGAGTTTTAAAACATCATAAATCTAAAGCCTTTCTAGTTTTACTATGGTTATAGCAACAACATCTAGGTCCCAGGTGATGTTGTTATAGAGAAGTTGGACTGTATATAGTAAATTGGGATCATTGCTCTGTGTAGGTCTAACATTACTTTGCTGCTGCCTCTAGACAGATGCCTTTTGCAGCAACTTCCAACATGTAGAACAAACACTGCTTATCCTGTTACTGGAACTCAGGGGTTTAGCTGTGAACCCAGGTTGATTTTATTACCAGTTTGTTATTGCTCCCTCCTTTTTTTCCTTCTGGATCTCTAAAAATAAGAATAGTGAATATTCTACAGACATGAGATCTTCCACTGATCAACTCTCACCATGGAGATGAATCTTGATATTTCATTCCATTAAGGTATATAGCACCTGGCAAAGAGTATCTTCCATTGGGCACTTTTGTGTGATGTGACAGGGGTTGATATTTCATTCCATCAAGGTTTGTAGCACCAGGCAAAGAGTATCTTCCATTGAGTAATTTTGTGTGATGTGACAGGTCTTGACATTTCATTCCTCCAAGGTTTGTAGCAGTTGGCAAAGAGTATCTTCCATTGAGCACTTTTGTGTGATGTGACAGGTCTTGACATTTCATTCCTCCAAGGTTTGTAGCACCTGGCAAAGAGTATCTTCCATTGAGCACTTTTGTGTGATGTGACAGGTCTTGACATTTCATTCCTCCGAGGTTTGTAGCAGTTGGCAAAGAGTATCTTCCATTGAGCACTTTTGTGTGATGTGACAGGTCTTGACATTTCAATACTCCAAGCTTTGTAGCAGTTGGCAAAGAGTATCTTCCATTGAGCACTTTTGTGTGATGTGACAGGTCTTGACATTTCATTCCTCCAAGGTTTGTAGCAGCTGGCAAAGAGTATCTTCCATTGAGCACTTTTGTGTGATGTGACAGGTCTTGACATTTCATTACTCCAAGGTTTGTAGCAGTTGGCAAAGACTATCTTCCATTGAGCACTTTTGTGTGATGTGACAGGTCTTGACATTTCATTCCTCCAAGGTTTGTAGCAGCTGGCAAAGAGTATCTTCCATTGAGCACTTTTGTGTGGTGTGACAGGTCTTGACATTTCATTCCTCCGAGGTTTGTAGCACCTGGCAAAGAGTATCGTCCATTTAGCACTTTTATGTGATGTGACAGTTGTTGATATTTCATTCCTCCAAAGTTTGTAGCAGCTGGCAAAGAGTATCTTCCATTGAGCACTTTTATGTGATGTGACAGGTCTTGACATTTCATTCCTCCAAGGTTTGTAGCAGCTGGCAAAGAGTATCTTCAATTGAGCACTTTTGTGTGATTTGACAGGTCTTGACATTTCATTCCTCCAAGGCTTGTAGCAGCTGGCAAAGGAGTATCTTCAATTGAGCACTTTTGTGTGATGTGACAGGTCATGACATTTCATTCCTCCAAGGCTTGTAGCAGCTGGCAAAGAGTATCTTCAATTGAGCACTTTTGTGTGATGTAACAGGTCTTGACATTTCATTCCTCCAAGGCTTGTAGCAGCTGGCAAAGAGTATCTTCAATTGAGCACTTTTGTGTGATGTGACAGGTCTTGACATTTCATTCCATTCCTCCAAGGTTTGTACCAGCTGGCAAAGAGTATCTTCCATTGAAAACTTTTGTGTGATGTGACAGGTCTTGACATTTCATTACTCCAAGGTTTGTAGCAGTTGGCAAAGAGTATCTTCCATTGAGAACTTTTGTGTGATGTGACAGGTCATGACATTTCATTCCTCCAAGGTTTGTACCAGCTGGCAAAGAGTATCTTCCATTGAGAACTTTTGTGTGATGTGACAGGTCTTGACATTTCATTCCTCCAAGGTTTGTACCAGCTGGCAAAGAGTATCTTCCATTGAGAACTTTTGTGTGATGTGACAGGTCTTGACATTTCATTCCTCCAAGGTTTGTAGCACCTGGTAAAGAGTATCTTCTATTGGACACTTTTGTGTGATGTGACAGGTCTTTACATTTCAATCCTCCAAGGTTTGTAGCAGCTGGCAAAGAGTATCTTCCATTGAGCACTTTTTTGTGATGTGACAGGTCTTGATATTTCATTCCTACAAGGTTTGTAGCACCTGGCAAAGATCATATTCCATTGAGCACTTTTGTGTGATGTGACAGGTCTTGACATTTCATTCCTCCAAGGTTTGTAGTAGCTGGAAAAGAGTATCTTCCATTGAGCACTTTTGTGTGATGTGACAGGTCTTGACATTTCATTCCTCCAAGGTTTGTACCAGCTGGCAAAGAGTATCTTCCATTGAGAACTTTTGTGTGATGTGACAGGTCTTGACATTTCATTCCTCCAAGGTTTGTAGCACCTGGTAAAGAGTATCTTCTATTGGACACTTTTGTGTGATGTGACAGGTCTTGATATTTCATTCCTCCAAGGTTTGTAGCACTTGGTAAAGAGTATTTTCTATTGGGCACTTTTGTGTGATGTGACAGGTCTTGACATTTCATTCCTCCAAGGTTTGTAGCAGCTGGCAAAGAGTATCTTCCATTGAGCACTTTTTTGTGATGTGACAGGTCTTGATATTTCATTCCTACAAGGTTTGTAGCAGCTGGCGCAAAGATCAACTTTAATTAATTTGGAGGTATTGTGATTACGATCATTCCACTTCTATTAATTGGGCCTCCTTGACAAAAATGTCCCATTTAACAGAATATAATGAGAAAATAGTAGAAAAGTGAATTTGTACTGGGATCATGTGGATAAATTAAGGAAAAGACATCTACTGAGTGTCCAATTAAAATTTGCTGATGTCTTGCGCCATCTGTCAGAATAAATATCAACTAATTGTTGATTTTTATTTATTCCAGAATTGGATAAATACCCATTTTTTATTAATAAAGAAATGCTAACTCCAGTACAAATTCACTTCTTTAGACATAGATGTACATGTATGCTAATGATAAGAAGAACCTATCATCAAATGACTTATTTTAGTATTCAGTATTAATGTAAGGAAATTGGTCAATTAAGGGAATTAAAACAAAGTGACCACTATTAAGAGGCAGCCATTTCCTGTGTGTATGGCTGTTCCTTAATTATATGGTCTATAATTTTGAAAAGTAAAAAAATACCTAAACTGTGTGTGGCTATAGTGAACCAAAAGCTCTGTCCCATTGGGGTTCACTATAGAGGGGTTTTACTGTATCTCAATTCTTTGTTTCAGGGATGAAGGTCCACGATGTTGTTTGAAATTCCAGACAAAAGTTTTGGGTTTTTTTTTTAGAAGAAACTTTGTGTTTGAAATAGAAAATGACACTGAGTAAAGCAACTTCCATCTCTCAATTCCCCCCAAAATTGAATCTAATAGACAGCAAGCATTTAAGGTCACCTGTTGGTTCAGGAAGTCCTGATATTCTACTATAAAACCTTCTAGTTTTGAAACTGATATTATTACCAACTCTCTTTTGTGCAATGCTCCACTTTAGTTTCAAATGCCCGCACATATATTTGTGCCTTCCTGTGAATGAAACTCAATAATATATACGTATGTATTATGATGCATTAGCATTCCATCTGTTATGAAAATTCGAAACTATTATAGACGTGTATGATTTATGAAACACACATATGAAACATGTTTAATTTTTAAAAGAATCATACGCGTCTATAATAGAGACAAATTTTCATATACATTTGTGTCAACTTTATGAGAATATCATGTACTTGTTAACCGCTGCACACAGAGAAACATTTGGTTCTCTCCATGCTACACCTTAAAGAACCAGAGAGTATACACGGCCCAGCGGTCATAGATGATTTTGCTGTATTTTTTTTTAGTTGTCCCCCATTACAATTGCTGCTTCCATCGAGATAGGGCCAGTGAGGAGTCCCCAGTTTTGATGAGGTGGTGGGTAAGTAGGATTGGGTTGTCTTAGGTAGAAGCTCTCTCTGCTCTTGTTTGACCATGCTCCGGTATCTAGAGAAGGCTAACTTAAATCTTTGTTGCCGTTGTTCTCAACTTTTAAATCCCTTCACTATATATACAGTAAAACCCCGCTAAGACGAACCATGGCTATAACGAACCTTCCCTTATAACGAACCCATCGAAAATCCGCATTCCATTCCATTAAAATCACCATCGCTATAACGAACTTTTCACTTTTCAAACTAGCGAACTATCGCTATAACGAACCCAATTTTGGTCCCAAAATGATAAAATCTATTAAAAATACTATGCTTATAACGAACTTAGAATTGTAATTTAAAAAAAAAAATTAAAAAACAAAATTTTGAGCATGTTTAAAGCTCGCGGATCGCGATTTCAAAACAATAAATTTAGCGGCATTGTTAGTTTGATTTTTGCACTTTATTTTTGCTGTATGTTGTATAAATTTTTACACATTATACTTTTTATTAATTAGAATATCTTTGCATCCATTAAATTTGAAATATAAAAAATGCAAATGGCTTCCAAAATGAAGAAAACAAAGGCATTTTAAAAACAAAAGCATTATTTCATTAAAAAAAAAAAGGCCATTTTCAGAACTTTTCAAAGTGAAACAACATAGGCAAAATGTTAAGAACATATTAAAATAAGAGAATATAACTTTTCTATTATAAAAGATAAAATATAAAGTTATTAAAAATTGTTACAAAGAGGAATCAACTTCAACTTTTGCCGCGATCGCGATCGTACGTTTTAGAACTTAAAAAAAAAAAAAGTCCAAATAAACGGTCCCGTGATGAAACAAAAATTATTTTTATGCCATTAACTATGGTGATTTTAAAGTCAGCAATGTTTTGCATGGCAGGTTAAAAAAAAAAACGAAATCTAGACCTAGAAGAATATGGGGAAACATGAAAGGGAAGAAAAACACTAACTTTATTTGAATGGTGCAATGCTTGGAAGAATGCTTTGAAACAACAAGGTATTAGAGCCATTTTTTTCAAGTAAAAATTGTATTATATAATGTGATAATGATGTTTTAAAATCATTTCATATCTTTGAATATATATTTAATAAAACTTTGCCTAGGATTTGTCTTGATTTTTAACTTAGACATAGAGGTACATGTATGTTAATCATAAGAAGAACCTATTATCTAATGATTTCTATTATTATTCAGTATTAATATAAGGAAATTAGTCAATTAAGGGAATTAAAATAAAGTGACCACTATTAAGAGGCAGCCTATTCTTGTGTGTATGGCTGTTTTTTAATTATACGGTCTAAAATTTTTGAAAAGTAAAAAAAAATAGCCAAACCGTGGCTATAGTGAACCGTGGCTATAGTGAACCAAAAGCTCTGTCCCATTGGGGTTCACTATAGAGGGGTTTTACTGTATATTCTATTAGAACACCTCGCATCAAAATTGGAAATTTGATTTCTTGAAGCTGGAGGATGACACTCATAATCTAGAGAATAAGAGCAGGAGGAACAATTCTGTCCTCCCAAGAGAACAACAGTCTTTGATTTACAGACTTAAGTCTGGTCATCTACGGACAATAACTTTTCTCAGAATGGTTGCATGGTTTTCCCACTATGTACTAAGTGCAATTCTCAACCTGCAATCCCAAAAAACATTATTGACTGTATTGATTCATCCATTCATGAGTTCTACTCATCCCCAGTAGACACCATCAACAAGCTCTACAAGTTTGATATCCAAATATGATTGAGTGGAGATAAGAAAGAAGAGAATAAGAAGCACTTATCTGGCTGAATCATCTCTTAGTTTTAAGGATTCTTGCCGTCTATTGATTACCCTCTTGATAACACAGGCACAATTTGGATTATAGATTAGAAACACAAAGTGATAAGACCAATTAAATAAATAGCATGTATTTATTTATTTGGATTTAGTCTTGTTACCTTGTGTTTCTCTGTTTACTGGGAATAACAAACATTGGCCACAACACCAGGTTTGCCACTTTGGAAAACTTACCTGTAGACCAATTTCAGACTACCCGCAAGTATTTTATGAACACCTTCAATATTCAGATATAAGAAAATTGCTTTTGAGCTCTCGCTCTTCAACAGGCAAAGTTACAATGAGAGTGAGCACGGGGGCGAGATATATTAAATGATGGCTGTTTAATCTTGATTTGAAGTATGACAGAATTGTTCTGGGATGTCTCCTGTTGATACTGTTCTTATGTTTGGATATGAAGGATTCGAGGATTTCTGACTTGGACGGTATATTACAGTATTGACTTTCAATATTGAATTCATCCCCACTACAAAGACTTTCCATATTTGCTAAGAAAGAGCTGCTGTGTTTTGGTGAAATTTTGCAGATTCAAATATACAGGATTGTACAAGTTTTTTTCTATTCTAAATTTATTTGCTTTCCCCCATTGCATTTATTCACTGAGATTAAAACAATACTTGAAATTTTTACCTTTGTTTAAAAATATATTAATGTGCAATTTTATCCATCACTAAAAGTTAATATTGAAAAACAAATTAAATAAAAATTCTCAATGGTATCTCTCTCCCAATTGGTGTTTATCCTAAAAAATGTCTCCCCACTAGCAATGAATGTTGTGATGAAATCATCCAACTTACTTCAATTCAACTGTCAAATTAAATAGGTTAGACTGTATGTTCTCTCCTTTATTTTGATCTTTCTCAAGGCACTTAAAATTTCTGGTTTTCACTTTTAGTTCAGCCTTTTGACTTTTATTTCAAATGAGTCTAATCAATTTGCATACTTTACCTCTCTGCAAATAAGTAATTGACTCTAAATATAAATAACAAACTCTTGACATTTTGTGACAATCTTCCTTCAATGTTTCTCTCTCTTATAGAAGGGTTTTAAATTATGAACAAGAAAATAAATTCAACAAATTCCTTGCCTCAATATTAAAGTGAAAAATATCAGGCTTACAAAGAAAAGTTTCTTTTCAAAATCTTTAACTCACAAATCTCACACAAGCTTTCATGCCTGAAAGCTCTTCTACAGGAGAAAAACACAATTTCTCTCTTATAGAAAGGCTTTCTGGCACTTTGATAATCACAAGTGTGGGAGAGAAGGTACTGTAAAGATGTAAAATAAGCTAAACTTATAATTTATGTATAAAATACTAGCCATGTATAATAGATGAGGCACAATTTGGATTGTAGATTGTATTTGGATTTGGTCTTATTACCTTGTGTTTAGCCATGTATAAATTACCAATTTTTGGGATTTGGTCTATAACCCTGGGAAAAGGAAAGTTAGCTTATATTAAGTGGAACTTGTGTGTGCTAGAAAAGGAAAAATGTATCCCATATTAATGAAAAAATGAGAAAAAAAAAGTAATCTGTTACATCACAAGTGTTAATTGGGGCTAGTTTATTTAGCCTTCCCTCGACAACAACAGGGCTGGCCGCTATCTGAGAACTCCTGTGTGGTTCAGGTGTCACAGCTGGCCTCAAATATTCCACTGAACAATGGCCCACTTGTACGCCATCTTCTTCAAGTTACTTTTTTTAACAATAAGTATCAAACCAAAAATACAGATAAAAATCCAAGGGTTAACAAAAATAAGTAAATTTTAAATGGCTTTTTGGGGTAACCTATTTGGTCTTTTTTTTATTTATTTTAAAATTACATATACAATAGAACCTCCTTGTAAAGGACACCTAATTGCAGAGCCAAAGTGTCCTTTAGGGAGAGGTTTCCTCTTACTGGAGAGTTTCTATAGAGTAAAAATGATAATTTTGCAAATGAAAACTGTCCTTTATAGAGAGGTGTCCTCTAGCATGAATGTCCTCTCATGGAGTTAGTTGGCTGTTAGATATTGGTGGTAAAAGTTATTAACTTAGAATCACAAAGTTATGCATCACACCTGTGACTATAAGCTAGCTTTACAATTGTTTTAAAAATGCCTGACTTACAAATTGGCTCTACATCACTAGAACTTAATTCACAGTTTCATGATGGTTAGAATGATAAGGCACAATTTTTGGATTATAGATTCTAAACACAAGGTAATAAGACCAAACCCAAATAGTGTGTGACATTTTGGTAACAACGCTGTTACTGAAATATCACAAACTAATTATTTATTTGGTCTTATTACCTTGTGTTTAAGATGGTTAGGACTCTTCTAATACTGACAGATGATGGCGTTGAGCACAGATGATGGGGGAATCTTGAGCAGGCTATTGCTGAGGATAGCCAATAAGTAATTATGGAAGGTAATTCTTTGTACTTTGGGTAGGGCAGTTGTTGAAGAATGAAATACTTGAAATATTTCACGTATTTTCACAAAATAAAATCATTTCACACCATTTACCTCTTATATTTCATAACCTTTTAACCTTTTTTTTTTTTTTTTTTTGAGTGTGCTGTCAGGATATTGATGGATGCACCTGTCTGAATGTGAAAAGTTAAGCCCCATGGCCTAAATGTTGCAACCAATGTGAGGATGACCAGGTTAGACTTCATTTAAACAAACATGCCAAATTTCCCTCCAGCATTTTAAATGGGTAACGAGAAGGTAGCAGCTGGTTTATTATGAGCCCAGATGTTGGGGAAAGCCACTGCTGCTATCCCATAGTGTTACTTAACATTTATCTAGTCTCAATTGATTTAAATGTAAATTAAACACAGGTTTCTGGAGATGTGACTTTCTTTTCAATTTATTAACACAGTCTCAAACTTTTGGCCATCTCTGCCCTTCTACAGGAGAACACAAATAAAACTCTGCCTGATGCTAAAATAGACTACATAGATTTTTATAATAGTTTAGCATCAGGTGGCGTTTTATTCATGTTCTCCTGTAGAAGGGCAGAGATGCCCAAAAATTTGAGACTACGCTAATAAAATGAAAATAAACTTATCTACAGAAACCTGTGGTATTGTGTAATTTGGCAGCCCTTGACTAGATGTATAATACATTTCCCTCCAATTTACCCAGACTAATCTATTAGCTTGATTGTCTTTATATAATTTTTCCTGTATATAAATATCATATTACCATTAAGGTATTATTACTTTTTTCCTGCATGTATTCCACATTTCTGTGCTTGGAGAATCTGTATAAGACTAAAAGGTCTTAATAAAGCTTTCTGTTGTTGACTATATGCACCAAATCATTTTATCCCCCCCAAAAAAAATAAAAAAATCACAAATGTTTTGTGAAGTGCTTTGTTTTTTTTTTTTTTTTTTTCTGTTGTAAATGTCCTAAACCAATTCCTGGAAGTTTTTTTCCGCCATTAGTTTTTTCTACAACTTGAGAGAGAGTTTGTTTTAGAGATCTTGGAGTTTTGAACAGTTGATTGGAGTTTGTGGATCCACATTGTTACAGTTTTGGAAAGTCTTGATGCCACCTTGGAGCATTATTTCTATATAGTGATACTTTGTGGCTGACCCTTAGGCTCCATGAACACAAGAGAGCATGCTAGGTTTCCAAGCTCACAACCAATGACTTAAACTATATCTTTTCATGGCTTCCTACATGAACAAAATAAGTTGAAACCACATGCACAAAATAAGTTGAAACAACATGTTTTTTTTTTTTGTTGATCAAATTGAAGTTTTCCAAGTTGAAGAACCTTAGATTCCGATCAATTTGTTCACCCCATGAAGACCTTAGATATAGTTAGAATGCTCTCCTTGACGAGATGCCTTAATTCACTGGTCTCTCCCTCTATTTGAACTTTTTGCTCCCTCTGGTTTAATAACTTGTAGCTTGTGTGATTTCAGGCAAAAGGTCAGATGATGGCTCGGAACATTACTCCTCAGACTCTGGCAACTCAGAGAGGAAAAGAAAGAAACGGAAATCTCGCTGGGAGGGTGATGAGAACCAAAAGGTAATAATTCCTGGCATGCCCACCTACCTCCCTCCCAATTTGACCCCAGAGCAAGAAAAGGCCTATGTCCTGCAAATCCAAATTGAAGCCATCTCAAGGAGGCTTCGTACTGGGGATCTAGGGATCCCAGAAAACCCTCGTGATCGATCCCCATCCCCAGAACCCATCTACAACAACGATGGTACCAGAATCAACACCAGAGAATATCTAAAGAGAAAGAAACTAGAGGACGAGAGACATGCTTTGATTCAGGAGATGTACAAGGTGAATGAAAACTACAAACCCCCGGCAGACTACAAGCCTCCCTCCCAGAAAGTGAGTGAGAGGATTCCCATTCCTCAGGAGGAATATCCAGATATCAACTTCATGGGACTGCTTCTCGGACCCCGGGGTAATACCCTAAAGGACCTGGAGAAACGGACCGAGACCAAGATTAGCATTAGAGGTAAGGGTTCTGTGAGAGATGAGAAGCTTGCTGCCAAAGCACATCTTCCAGGAAACGATGAGCCCCTTCACGCTTATGTTACTGGCTTAAAGATCGAGAATGTGAGGAAAGCTGTTGCTAGAATCAATGAGATCATTAAGCACAGTATAGATTGCCCAGATGGCCAGAATGAACTTCGAAGGAATCAGCTGAGAGAGCTGGCCATCATCAATGGAACTTTAGTTGAGAATGGCAATGTCAAGTGCACCAACTGTGGTTCTTTCACCCACAGGAACTGGGAGTGCCCGGACAAAGTGAATGTCACCAACACCATCATCTGTAACATCTGCCATGCTGTTGGTCACATTGCCAGGGATTGTAGGCAGAAAGGGATCAGCAATAACCTTCCTCCAGACAGCAATCTGGATGAGGAATACATGTCTCTGATGTCAGAACTTGGCGAGGTGCCCAAGAATCCTCCCATCAAGTATGGCAGCTATTCCTCCTCTGCCCCGTCACTACCCTCCACATCTCACCACTCCAAGCCCCTCATGGCATTGCCAGCACCCGAAGCCTCCGTTCCTCAAAGAGAGGAGAACAAACCCATTGTGGAGGAGCAACCTCCCAAAAATAAGCCGGAACCCTGGAAGCCCCCATTGCCAGCCAACAACTGGAACTTTAGTCCCCCAACATTTCCTCCCCAGATGGGCAATGAGATGCATCCTCCCTGGCAGCAAGGTCCTGGCTACTCTCAGCCATTCCCGCCTCCCCCTTTCAACCACCCTGTGTACCCTCCCCCCATGCCCCCCAATTTCCCCCCGTCCCCAGGCTTCATGCCTCCCCCTCCCAACTCTATGCCCCCCGGTCGCCCCCCACTGCCCCCTCCCACTCTCCCACCTCCAGTCATGAACTCCTCCAGTCCCTCCATGCCACCCCCCGGAATTACCACCAACCCCCCTTGTCCCCCCCCTCCCCCAGGAATACAGCCCCCACCCCCACCATCTCCCCACCAACCCACCCCTCCCAGATTGCCCCCTCCTCCCCCTCCCACAAATAGTTCATATCCTCCCCCTCGAATGCCCTTGCCTCCGAGCCCTTCAGGCATGCATCCACCCTTACCAGGCATGCATCCACCCCCAGGCATGCTACCGCCACACATGCCCCCTCGACCCCTCAGAATACCTCCCCCTGCCCCCCACCCTTTGCCATTCGCCAACCTCCCACCCCACTTCCGACCCCCATTCCCTGCCCACAACACAAACTAACTCTGGTCATTCATCTAATCACGGCAACATGATTCCACATAGGATTTTACCCTTTATTTTCTTGAGATTATTTCTCTCTGACTGTGTCACTCCCCCTCTCCTCCTCCTCTTTTCATATCTGTAATAGTGCCTTAATTTATTGTCTCTTTCCACCCCCACTTGTACATACTGTGTTGTAATATCTTGTACATAACATGATTTGTATTTAAAAGAGAAGCTTTTTCTTTCATATATGGTTGTAAATATTCCTTGCCATTTAAATGTACATTGATAATTGACATGTTTGTCCACCAGTCAGCTGTATGCCCTCTATGTGTAAACTTCTATTTTTTAAGCCGTCTCACTCCCAAATAAACTTGTCCGTGTTCTTTACAGTGGATCATTCAGCCCCCTGGTAATAATTCTATAAAGGCTGGTTGTGTGTATACAGTCTTCATTTTCAACCACCAGGATTGTTGAATCCAACATTTGGCTGCAGTTTTTCTTAGTTTATAAATAAGAACAAGTAAGTGCATTTAACCCAATAAAGACCATTATTACAGAACAGAATGGATATAAGATCAAATATACATGATAGTCATATTTTAACTTCACTAATCTTTGGATGCAAAGCTATGAAACACTACCAATAAAGAATAGAAAAGCCTTATAAAACTCAAAAGATTGAGAAACGAATATGCAGAATGAGTAAATTTGAACCTAGATGATATTCTGAGAGAAGAAAACATTCTGTATCAGAGATGTTACATCTTCAATATATGAGAGTACAGGAATATTGGCTGGGCCAGAATGAGGAATAGATGTTGGACTATCAGAGTCAATGACATGTGGTGATGAGACCAACCATCAGTGGGATGGGAAGATCCCAGACCTGTGGTGGCTGCTGGAGAAGGATGGCAAGAGACAGTGAGGACATTGCCACCTTCAGAAGTAGAGAACTTTCCACTGGTCCATCAGAGTCAATGACATGTGGTGATGAGACCAACCATCAGTGGGATGGGAAGATCCCAGACCTGTGGTGGCTGCTGGAGAAGGATGGCAAGAGACAGTGAGGACATTGCAACTTGCAGATGTAGAGAACCTTCCACTGGTCCATCAGAGTCAATGACATGTGGTGATGAGACCAACCATCAGTGGGATGGGAAGATCCCAGACCTGTGGTGGCTGCTGGAGAAGGATGGCAAGAGACAGTGAGGACATTGCGACCTGCAGAAGTAGAGAACTTTCCACTGGTCCATCAGAGTCAATGACATGTGGTGATGAGACCAACCATCAGTGGGATGGGAAGATCCCAGACCTATTGTTGCTGCTGGAGAAGGATGGCAAGAGACAGTGAGGACATTGCGACCTGCAGAAGTAGAGAACTTTCCACTGGTCCATCAGAGTCAATGACATGTGGTGATGAGACCAACCATCAGTGGGATGGGAAGATCCCAGACCTGTGGTGGCTGCTGGAGAAGGATGGCAAGAGACAGTGAGGACATTGCAACTTGCAGAAGTAGAGAACCTTCCACTGGTCCATCAGAGTCAATGACATGTGGTGATGAGACCAACCATCAGTGGGATGGGAAGATCCCAGACCTGTTGTTGCTGCTGGAGAAGGATGACAAGAGACAGTGAGGGCATTGCAACTTGCAGAAGTAGAGAACCCACTCTGAAATCAAAGGTGTATCCAAGTAAACAAGTTCAACTTCACCAGTGACTGCCAGCAAACAAACCAGTCTTGTAGGCGGCACCTTGCAAGTACAAAGTCAAACTTTTTTTTGACATGTCTAGACATTTGGTTCTCTTACAGCAATCACAAACTCCCTAATTACTATCATGGGCAGTGTTGTGTCTTTGGGTAATAACAAATAAATTACAGATGGAAATTTTGCTGGGAAGGTATTGATCTATAGAAATAGAGGTCACCCCTCTTGTCAAAATAGAGGTCATAACCAGACAGCATCTATTGACCGCCGCCTCAGGTTGGTGACAAAGCCACAACATCAGCTTTGGCTGGTAGAGGTGACCTTTATTTTTATAGATCAATATCCTCCCGGCAAAATTTTCATTTATATTTTGACCATAGATTTGGCCTGTGAAGATTCTATGTAGATCTTTTGTGGAATAAAGCCCGCCCTGGACTGACAAAGGCCATATCCTGAAACCATGGTCTCCAGGTGGAAGCTTCTCAATTTCCTGAAGCCACTAGTTTGTGGCGACGGTCAATACAAGGCGTTTAGTTTTGACGCCTATTTTGATTGGAGAGATGGCCTTTATTTTTATTTTAAAAATATATATATGTACAATAGTTATCAACTTACAAGCAACAAGCTTGTGTTGAAGCTACTATAGCTATTGATTTTAACTCCCAAGGTAACAAGAACAAAGCCTATACATGACATTACCATTGTTATTTAAATATCACTAAATCACTTCTTTGGATTTTGCTACCTTTGTGGTCCCAATATTCACCTTATAAACAACTCCATTTGAACTTATCCATCTATCTCTATAAACCAATAAAGCAGATTTGTTATTCTACTGATATATAGATTGGTAGAATGGCCATCTTTAATGAAATTAGTATTCTGCTTGGCGAAATAACCTTGCTATAACATCAATTGAGACCATGATTTAACATTGTTATACAACCATGGTTTAAACAACCTTAGAATTATGATGTTATAACCATGTGATGTTATAAATGAGGCTCTTATAACGAGGCTACATTGTATTGGTAAACTTCTTGATATTGATGATCCATCTCTTGTATTTAGAAACAATTGACTTGTGACACTGGATATCATTGTCAACATACGGGGGAAGTTTCAACTGGCCAGCTTTATAATCCCCCTGAGCTGAACTGACCAATGAGAGACCACCTGCAGGAGAACCAATGGAAGGTCTTGAAATTATAACAATTGTGAGCCTAGTGGCACCTCAGTTTATTTAGTACAGTAGAACCTCCATCAGAGAACACCTCTCTATAAAGGACAGTTTTCATTTGCAAAATGACCATTTTTACCTTTTTGCAATTCTCTGGTAAGAGGACACCTCTCCTTAAAGGACACTTTGGCTCTGTGATTAGGGTCCTTCACATGGAGTTTCTACTGTAATCTAAATCATCATCAACAACATACCGAGGATAAGGTGAAAAGTTATCTGCCTGACCCAGAGATGGCATTCCAATCTGCAAAAAATGATGTTTCCTCCTTGCGCATGCATGTCATTAGTTGGTAGGGCAAGTTTCAACTTGTTTACTCAATTAGTTTGTGTAAACGAGTCTTTGCAGTACATGTATGTGTTTCATTATAATGGGAAACTTCAATATTGTACAGTTATTAAATTTTTTGTTTTGGATGGATTAACCTCTAAATAAATTCATGAGAAGTTGACAAAAGTTTACTGGAACTCTGCTCCTTCAATTTCAACCTTTAAAAAGTGGGCAGCTGAATTTAAACATGTTCGCACAGCGTTCAAAAGGATGACCCACATGAAAGATGGCCAAAAATTGCAACCACACCGGAAACTATCGAAAAGGGGCACAATACAGTCGAACCTCTTTAATTCAACACCCCAAGGGATCAGAGCTTTCGGTTGAATTAAAGGAAGTGTTGAATTAAGGTTATATGATTAGGTAATCATCTAACTCGCTAAAATAATATTTTTTTAAAATAGCCTTGTAATATAAATTAATGATATTAATTGAAACCATTGTGTGTTTTTATTTTATTTTCATGATTAACTTTTAGTATCAGTGGCAAAATGGCATTAATACAAATTTTAGAAACATAAATAATTGTAACAAATAAATTTATTGGCAATGTGTTTCTTTTCAGTAATATAATCAAATATTAACTCTACAAACATTAAAATATTAAATATAATATATTAAATAATATTTTATTCTAATTGAAAAATATAGCAGTTGAAAGGAAATAAATATGGTAAATAAAAAGAAAATTTTAAAATATTATTTTAAAATAATCATGAAGAGATCTTTTAAAAAATTTCTTTATAGATATCTGTTTTTGCACTGAAATTCTATTCAGGATGTATTCCAGATGGCATTTTGAAAAAACATGCATGCCTTTCTTCCTCTGAAATGTCTTTTAATAAATAAATTTTAATGTATTAAAGGCATCCACTGCTGCTGCAGGTGTTATTGATTTTGTGTTTAAATCTTTTATAATAACACAGAAATGGAATATTGAAATAAAATGTTATCATAATCATTGTGGCTACATTGTATAAAGATTTATTTATTTAAAAAGAAATTATTTATAAATTTAAAAATAGCTAAAATATTTCAATGTTAAAAATAAAAATTATTATTAGTTAGCGCATGATGCCGAAATTCCCGCGTAAAAAAACAACAATAACATCCGCAAAATTGCGCAACGGCACTGCAAAGTGAAACTTAAACTAACCAGAAACCAAAAGTGCGCAGGCGCGATCCGATCGGCGCCCCCCGTAATACCGTTTAGCGGTAAAGTTGCATGTAAAATAACATTCAACTGTCGAAATTCGAATTTTAAAATGGTCGAACTATCGGAACTGTCGTATTATCGATACTGTCGAATTACGGTTTGTTATTTGATAGGCCGGAGGTCGGGACATCGGAACATGGTCGAATTATCGCCGAGTGTCGAATTGGGGTGTGTCGAATTAACGAGGTTATACTGTATCATGTTGGACGATAGGCAAGTAAAGGCATGTGAGATAGCTGAGGATGTGGGAATGTCGGAAGAAAGGGAGCGGAACATCTTGCATGAATAATTAGGAATGCGAAGGCTCTGGGCAAGGTGGTAGCCGCATTTGCTGAATGCAGATCAAAAGCAAATGCACAAATAACATTCACAGAAATTGTAGGTTTGCGAGCATAGGGTCACTTTCCTTTACGCCTCGAAAGCTAAAATTAAAAACAACCGAAGACCGTTGTTTACCGCTCGTTTATTTTTAAAGAATGTTTTAGAACAAAAAGCACACGACTGCCAGTGCGCGCGCGTGCCTGCCGGCGAGAACACTAGCACGTGACTTCCTGTGCGCGCATGCCTGCCAGCAAGAGCAGTTTCACTCGACCGCCCGCCAGCGAGAGAAGCTTTTTCTTAATTACAATGCAAATCCTTAACTATATTTACAGGTTTCTATTTTATAACTATTTCACATATTTACAGAAATGTTTGGACCGATTCAAGAGGCATCCGACCAATTTTGTGCAGTGAATTCTCACTATGGATGAGACATTGGTCCACCACTACACAACAGAAACCAAACAGCATTCAAGGCAGTAGGAAGCCAATGGTTCGGCACCAAAAAAAAAAGGAAGTTGATTGCATCTGCTGGAAAAGTCACGGCCAGTCTGTTTTGGGATGGCAAAGGAATCCTCTTAATTGATTACTTTGAAAAAAAAAAAACAGAACTTTTACAGGTTATTATTTCTCTAACCTTCTTGACCAGCTGGATTTTTACATTCGCTAGGCCTGACTTGAGGAAGAAAAAAAAAATCTTTCACCAGGACAATACACCTGCTCAAAAAAAGTGTATTGGCCATGGGAAAACCGCGGGATTTCAAGTACAATTGGTTCGGCCATTCCCCACTATTCTCCTGATTTGGCACCTTCAGACTTCCATTTCTTTCCACACCTAAAGAAATTTGTTTTTGAGAAGCACTTTGGGTCCAATGAAGAAGTTGAGAGGGCTGTGGATGAATATTTTAACGGTCTTTCAGATTCTCATTTCTGGGAAGGAATACTGATATTGGAGACACACTGGACTGAGTGTGTTGAAGTCAAGGGAGATTATGTAGAAAAATAAAATGTTCTTTCAACTGAAAATCAGTCTTTTATTGTATCAGTCCAAGAACTTTTCACCTCACCCTCGTATATTGTGTGAGTAATACCATTATTCAACACAATAGAGACTAATAACAAATCAGTTGTGTCTAGTGATGTTGTTTCCACTTGTTCTTCCATAGCATGAATGCCTTCTATCTTTCAAAGGAAGCCACAATAGCAACAGGTGCAGTGATTTTCTTTATCATGGTTCTGCCTTATACAATAAATGTGGTTTTGTTTGCCATTACCCTTTCTTACTACTACTGTTGACTTATTGTCTACTGGTCTTTCTTACCATGAATATCACTTATTTTTAAGTGACAATAATGACATATTTCTGTCTAGTGTTTGGTTTACCATTGTCATTTCTTACCATAAATGTAAGCTTATTTTTAACAATGGAAACTACAACAATGATGGTTTTGTCCAGTGATTTGTTTACCATTATCCTTTCTTACCATTTTTTTTACTATTTTTAACAATGGAAGCTACAACAATGAAGGTGTTGAGCTTTAAACAAAGAGTTCGAATCACTGGACGGCGTAACCAGCATAGAATAAAGTAAAACTATTGCAACTCAATGATTGTTGGGAAGAATGAAAATTTATTTGTAATTAATACAAAAATTATAGGTAAAGAATTATTTCAAAAGAGAGAGATAGAGTTTTTGGTCTCAAGACGCGACGACGACAACAACTTGAGAACAAAGAGAGGGGCGAGGGGGGCCGGAAGTTGCATCATGGGCGTGACATCACCCCCGCATGGGTGGTGGCTGGCTCGCGCCGCGTGGGGGGCATCTTCTTCCACGGCTTTCTTACATTTTGAAGGCCCCCATCTCAATATCTTCAAATAAAATGAGAATTAAAATGCACACACAAAAAAAAAAGGCAGTGGATCTGCAACAGATGGTTTTTGTCCAGTGGTTTGTTTGCCATTATCCTTTCTTACCATAAATGTCAACTTATTTTTAACAGTGGAAGCTACAACAATGATGGTCTTTGTCCAGTGGTTTGTTTATTTTAACAATGGAAGCTACAACAATGATGGTCTTTGTCCAGTGGTTTGTTTACCATTATCCTTTCTTACCATAAATGTCAACAATGGAAGCTGCTGTGGCTTGCTCCAATTGTCCTGGCACAACAGCTATCATCCTGTGGTAATGAGAGGCAAACTGGTACTACAGCGCAACTGACCAATTTCCATATACAGTAGAACCTCCCTGTAAAGGACACTTAATTTCAGAGCCAAAGTGTCCTTTAGGGAGAGGTATCCTCCTACCAGAAGCTGCAAAATAGTAAAAAATAGAAATTTTGTAAATGGAAACTTTTCTTTATAGAGAGGTGTCCTCTCATGGAGGTTCTACTGTATAATACAGTATAGCCATGTTAATTCGGCACACCATAATTCAATCAAATGATGCCTATACTGTCGATAATTAAACCGATTTTTAAAATAAAATTTTGTCAACAATAGATAATTTATGTTTAAACACAAATTTATTGCTGAAAATACAATACTTGACATGCAAGGAACAGCGGCCATAGTTATCATATGTGCACCGTGCTAAAAGTGTTACAATGCATCAAAAATATCGGTGCTCATGTCATGAGCAAATTTTGTTTACTCCTGGCCCTTAAGTGGCTGCTTAGTCATCAACAATGAGATGTCTTAACATTCTGCAATTTGAAAAAAATTACAAAAGAGGAAAGACGCCTTCTGAAGATTGATCAGCTAGAATGTACATTAAATAGGATTCTAAGCTTAAAAACAAACAACCATAAAGGATATATTTCTAAAATTAATAAATTTTTAAATATATATTCTTTAATATTTTTCTTTAATTTCCAAATTATAATTTGGGAATTATAATTTACCTTCTATTCACTACACTTATATAAAAATAGCATTTGTAGTTTTTGATGTTTAAAAAATGTGTTTTAAGGCAATTTTGTCCTTTACTATAAAAGATGATTATGAAACATTCTAAAAACAGTAGAACCTCCCTATAAAGGACATCTAATTGCAAGATAAAGTGTCCTTTAGGGAGAGGTGTCCTCTCATGGAGGTTCTACTGTATGTGAAATAAAAAGTTTCAATATGGTATCAATTCATATTATTCATTGAAACAAGAGTATTTTCTAAAAATAGTATTTTACTGAATAGAAATGTCCGCCAGGAGTGTGAATGGTGTGCTGAATTTATAATATAACCAACTTTAAACTGAAAGCTTGGAACCAATGATGTATGTAATTAAAAAAGTTAGACTGTAAATAAAATTATAAAAAGAATAATATCAATTAAGATTATTAATTAACATAACAAAAAATTTCACCCTTTCATACTTCATCCAAAAAAGTTAGAAATAGTAAATATTTCTCTTTGAAATAAATATTGATTTTTCACAGAAAAGAAACTTATGCGGTGAAACTTTAAGTATTGTTTTATAATCACACGCCGCAGTCCTTTATAATTTATTATAAGTTACTTTAAGTATTATTTACGAACGGAAAAATACATCCAGGGTAGCCTAGTGGACATGGCATCTGCCCGGTAAGCGGAACGTTGTGGGTTCGATTCCCGCCCCTGGACACTTTTATTTTTCCGTTCGCCATTACTCTTCATATTTTCACCCTTTCATACTTCATCCAAAAAAGTTAGAAATAGTAAATATTTCTCTTTGAAATAAATATTGATTTTTCACAGAAAAGAAACTTATGCAGTGAAACTTTAAGTATTGTTTTATAACAAAACTATTTTCTAGAAATATAGTTTCAATATGTTTGATGCTATGTTAATCATCTGACTTTTATTCAACACTGACTTTAATTCACCTGAAAGCTCTGATCCCTTTGTATGTTGAATGGAAGAAGTTGAACACAAATTTGAAAAAAAAAGTTTTTTTTTTTCACTTCTAATTGATAAAGCACAAATTTGGATTATCGAGATAAGACCTAATCCAAATAATTTAATAGTGTGTGACGTTTTGGTAACAGCATTTGGATTAGGTCTTATTTTCTTGTATTCACTTCTAATTCTAAGAATGAGATTTTAGGGTTCTTAAAAAATTATCCTCTTCTTATCTGTTATCTTGCTTACACACACACACTTAATAACTATTTCAAACATGCTGTGGTATAATTTCTCACACACTTTGGTTAGTAGCCCTATTCTCTAATTTCTCATTCAGTACTTTTATCTGAAGATGGTAACAATGCTGTTAGTGAAATGTCACACACTTTATTTGGATTAGGTCTTATTACCTTGTGTTTAAGTTGGACTCAGTATTAAATGATCCATTTATAAAAACAGTCTCAACAAGTTCATATGAACAAGGCTTCATTCAACATGATGCTCTCATATTTATTTACCTTAAAATATTTCAAGCCTCACTTTTTATTAGAGAAATCTTGTGGTAAAATAATACAAGACTTAAAAGTTTGAACATTTCTATCTTCAAATAATTTTCTCCTAATTCCATATAAAAAGGAAATATCTTACAATTTAGATGTATACTTTATATTATTTTAAAAATTTATATTTTATCACTTTTTTCTGAAAAATAATTCTGTCTGTAGTGGCTTTAATGTTCAATAATTATTATAAAGAAGCATTTTACCACTTGATTTTGAATAACTTTATTAAGATTTTGCTACTAGAGTCTTTAAACTATAAAAAATTACATACTTGTAGACTGCCCTAAAATTTACATACTAAAGATTTTATATTGTAAATTTGAATTTAGAGATTTTGGCTTAATTTGCATACATAAAATTTAAGAAAATTATAAACATTAGGATCCAACACTGCCTTAAAGGTTTGAAATGAAATAAGTTGAGGCCCCCGTGTAGTGTTTGACTTGAGATATTAATACTTTAGATATTCTGTAGTAGGGAAGATTATTATAAAAAGTACAAAATCATAAAAAAGGCAAAGAGTTTCTTGTAAAGTTTTTTTATTTATTTAGCTGAGATTTTGAGTATTCCTGCCATCTCCAGGAGTTAGCAGAAATTCTCAAAAGCTTGATTAAATAAAAAATCTTACAATAAACTCTTTGCTTCATGATTTTATTGCTATTGTTTTTTATCCCCTTGTGTAAAGATTACATGAATCCCATGGGCCAATCTCATGGAATGGGGTGTAGGGGTGCAGTTTTTGTTGATCATGGCACCATGATCCAGGCATACTTTAGTGAAAGTTTGACTCATGGTTTTGTAATTTTTATAATTTACTCCTCCAGGTAACTCATGATATAACAACAGCCTCACAGCTGAAAGAGATATAAATGGGGGTAACAGATCTGTGAAGGGGGAGAGCAATGAACACCACGCCAGGTTGAGCAAAGATATATTGGTCTCTACACAGGGGTGGTTCCAAGATGGCCGCCTCAGTCTTCCCCGGGGCTGTTTTCCTCCTCTTCTCCCATGGATCTCATGAAGGCCACAGCCACCTGCATCAGTCGTCTCACACATGTGCAACTTGGATAACTCAATAATCAATGAAGCAAACACACACACTTCTTGGCATCCTCCCCAACAAGCCAAGCCCCACCAACTTATTGACCTAACTCCATGAAACCATCTCTTGGAGAGAGAGAAATCAGAGCCATTCTTAACCCTTAACTGGATGGGTTGGGTAGATTCTGCCCATGCATAAACTTAATATAGGAAAAAAATATATTTTTCGTTTATCTAGAGCTACCAGCTTTCGTGTATTCTAATTTTACAGTGATACAAACATTTTCCATCCATCGTTTATAAATTTCAGTTTTGGGAGGGGGGTTAAATTTACATGTAGGGGCAGATTCTGCCCAGCCCGTCCAGAAGCGTGAGAATTTTTCGTGTCAGTATTAGCTCATGGCTCATATTTGAGTCTCTATCTTCCGCTATTTTTAGCTTCCTTTTATAAAATAACAATTCTTTCTTTGGATAAGTAGAATTATCAATCAAGTCAACAGAGAGAACTATCCCTGCCAACCCAAAATAAATATGTATCAGAGATTAGTCGACCGCACTTTGGAAGAAATATTCCAGCAGACAATTGATTCAATTCAGTAGAATTAGTTGATAAGTTGAAAGAACATGGCCTCACATATTTAGGAACGATGAGAAAGAACAAACTTTAGATTCACCACAATTTCAACCGCACCCTAATAGAGAATCAAAAACATCTATTTTGGTTTCTCTGGAACAACCACTTTAGTCTCCTATGTTCCCCCCCCCCCTCCCAAAAAATCGGTTATCAGATTGATAAAAAGGGTAAAAAAAGAAAGGAGCCATTTCATTGTTGATCTTGGGAGAGCATTGACTAATGAACACTTAGCCACACGTAATCTCAATTCTCTCCCACTGGAATTACAGACGACAATTCAAGAAGAATGATGGTTCAAGTAAACCAAATTGAAACTGTGATGGCACAACAATCGATACTCCAAAAAGGTGCTACAAATGTCCATAAAAAATGCAGTTAAAAATAAAAACCCTTTGCTCTGTATGTCAATTAAGCGTTTGCAAAAACGTTTCTTAAAAATTTGTGAAAACTATAAATAGCTTATATTCAGAATTTTTTAAAGTCAAAATCTGTATATTAACTATATATTAATTAATTATTTTTTTGAATATTGATTTCAATCATTATTTAGCGCTTATTTCATAAAGTAACATAAGTGGGTTGAATCTACCCAACCCGTCCAGTTACGTAAGAAAAATTCACCCGTCCAGTTAAGGGTTAAAATCCTTTCTGAAAAAAAAAAAAAAAAAAAAAAAAAACTCAACTTTTTACAGACTTTTTAAAATTTTAGAATAAATTTTATTTTTCTGTACACATTCAATACATAGTTGTGGTCATTTAAATTTCTGATCCTTTTGAATTGGTGAACAAAATGCCAAACTCCATAACAATTTATTTAAACTCTTCAAATGTATGGAATAAAAATGTAACTAATGCTAAATAATACTACTAAAAACTAACTTTGAAATATTTATGTCTTAGTTGTACAAGGTTAACCAGAGGTTAAAATAGATGATCTATCAAACTGGCCAAACACCCGCTGTTCAAACACTGGTTATTTATAATTGATTCTTGAAGGGGGTCAGTGGAAGGGTGGTCTAAACTATTGGTTTTCCACCACTACGAACCAGGATCAAATCCTGCATTGGGCACTTTTTCTCTAATTAAAAATAAAAAAAAATGCTCCAATGGCCTTTGATTCTTTCAAAAGACCAACTCCACCAGTGAGTGCAAGTAACCAAACGGGGCTCTGCCACATTTGTAAGTGCAAAAGTCGAACTGCTTTTCACATGTGTAGACATGTGGTGCACTTACAGTAAAAGCAGTTGCTAACTTCTTCCTACCATAATTATCATGGCCTTTACCATGTGATCTAGGGATAATAAAAAATATATACAGTAGAACTCCTCAAATTCGGAAATTCGGAAACTCCCAAATTCGGAAAGTATTGTAATGTTTTTTTTACATACAAAAAATCAATTTTCACATGCTTTTATTTTGTTGATATTTCAACATTATTTTATTTTATTTTATTTACTTTTGCTTTGCTTTTATTTTATTTAATTTAATTTTCATTAGTAATTTATTTTTAATTTAAGTGTTTAATTAATTTACTTTTACCGATTATTTATAATCGCTAATTAGGGGTTTATCCCCTTTTTTAAAAGCTTAAATAAATCAACAGTTTCATTTGACCTTTGTGCTTAGTTTAGGATATTGTCCAATAAGAAGGCAGCATTATTACGTCATAAGCCATTCACGCATTTTTTATTGCAAAGTTGATTCACCTAAAGTTCAAATTATCAAACATTTTCAGACATTGTAAGTTTCAAATTCTTTTATTCAACTCTCAATTTTTTGCATTTACAAGTTTGTTCTTCAACAAAATGGCATCCAAAGAGGAGCGGCAAAAACGAGGCAAGTACCGAATTCTTAAGCTTGGTGAAAAGTTAGATGTTCTTAGTGACATTAAAAAAGGATTAAGCTATACAACGATAATGCAAAAGTATAAAATTTCTAAGACAACTGTTTATGATATAAAAAAGTCTGAGCTTAAACTTACAAAGTTTGTTGATTCTACCGAAAAAGATGTCAAAAAGTTTTCTCAAGTAAAAAATCCGTTAGCTGTTTTGAGTGAAAAAATGGAAATCAGCAGTTCTGATGATAGTTCCTCAACTTCTGAAGACAGTTTGGAGCCGGATGTTCCCAGATGCGAAGCGTTGAAAAGTTTGGATGTTGCATTAAAATATTTGGAAAAGCGCACTGAACCAGAAATGCTTGCAAGCTACAACACCATCAATAGTCTTCGAACTATGCTTATGAGAGAAGAAGAAGCTTTGTTAAACAAGCCAAAGAAACAGACAACAATCAGCATCTTCTTTGCCAAGCCATAACTTACTTGGCCATCAATTGCATTACATACATAATAAAATATTTTACTATTTTTCATCGGTTTCATGCTCAAAACTCATAAAAGTCAAGGAACATTTGATTAAAAATCGTAATTAAAATTATGTAATGTACATATAATATTCAACCTAAAGTTGTTCATATGCTTCAAAATCTTTGTCTCAGTCATCTAAATTCCTATTTATGCCACATAAATATTCACAAATCTAACTCTCTCAAATTCGGAATACCTTGCGCCCCAAGCTTTCCGAATTTGAGGAGTTCTACTGTATATAAAATAACAATTGATTCTCTAATCCAACCATTGGATATAATTGGAAGAAATCACAGTTTGATATAACAATAGTGTAATAATTGAACATACACAAATAGCACACCATGGAACCATTATAAGCACACTTATTTGTTTTCAAATAAGTCCTTACTGAGATGAACAAAATATTAGGAGTGAGCCTGGCTCATCAGTGGTGAAACCTCCCTGCGTCAGTATAATCAACGCTATACCACTTTTTAGGACTCTACTATTGTATCAGGCTATTCTGCTTATATACTGACACTGTAGAAGGAGGAATCTTGGTTATGTGGGTGTTTTAAGCAAAGTATGGACATATATATATATTTTTTTGCTTATCCCTAGTACACATGGTACAGGCCATGATGATAATCATGGTGGGTAGAAGTAGACGACTGCTTTTACTGTAAGTGCACCACATGTGAAAAGCAGTTCGACTTTGCACTTACAAATGTGCCAGAGCCCTGTTTGGTTACTTGCACTCGCTGGTTGGTTTGGACTTTTGCAAGAATTGGGGACCCTTGGAGCATTTTTTTTTTTTAATCAGAAAAAAGTGCCCAATGTGGGGATCGAACCCGGGCCGTAGCGGTCGAAAACCAATGGTTTAGACCATCCTTCCACTGACCCCCAACATATGGAGAGAAAGAACAAAAGAATTTTTAAACGAAAAAACATGGTGAAGGAAGACGAGTTTCTTTTATTGATGCATAGGTGCAAGCTTTCGGGTAAAAACTCTTCAACAGGCGAAAAAAGGAAGTGCGACTTATAAGGATTATGGTACAAATGGTAGGAAGAAATAAATATAATATAAAAATAATTCCTTTTTTCGCCTGTTGAAGGGTTTTTACCCGAAAGCTTGCACCTATGCATCAATAAAAGAAACTCGTCTTCCTTCACCATGTTTTTTCGTTTAATTTCAAATCAGGAAGAATTATTTATCTATATTTAAATAGAATTTTTATTTGGAAAAGAAAAAAATTATGCTTAATAGTTTCATTCCTTGTAATAATGTTGTCTAACATATTTTTTTTTCTATTTGTTCTAGTCCTAAATTAATCTTTCCCTTCTATCCTGTATACAATGTTATTTTTATTGGCCAAGACCCTAGAATACTTTTGATATACTGGAGTTTTACCCTTGGTCAGTGTATAATAAAGGTGACAAAATGTATGGTGTCCATCACAATTTGGTTTGAAGGTTGTTCTTGCCCATTATGGTCAGTTTCTGACCCTCCTTCACACCAATGAGATTTGAAGTGTGGCTTGTTGAGGTCTGAAGAGCAATGTCGCACATCTTGCTCAGAGATAAAAAGGTTCTCCCATTATTTATACTTTTTTCTCTCAACTATTTGTCTTTTATTTACTCAATTTCTGTGTGAAGATGACAAGTTAGATTAGGCAAATATATTTAATTAATAGAATGAATATCCTTTAGCCACACAAGAGATGAGGGGGTACAATCAAACAAACAAACAAAAAAGAGAGAAATAAAATAGGTTTTTGTTGACTATTCCAGCTAGTAATTATGAGAGCATGTATTTAATTGTTTATTTTTATATCTGTTTATAGTGACTGGATTATTGTATTTTATTCATAAAAGCCTTTAAATAAAAAAATGTTTGACTTTGTTATAAAATAACCCTATTTCGCTCTCTAGAAAAGCAGAAATTAACAGATTCCCAATAGATGAATATATTCTCTCAACATTTATCAAATTTATATACAGTAGAACCTCCCTGTAAAGGCAAAGGACACCTAGTAGCAGAGCCAAAGTCTCCTTTAGGGAGAGGTGTCCTCTTACCAGAGAGTTTCTAAATAGTAAAAATGGTAATTTTGCAAATGAAAACTGTCCTTTGTAGAGAGGTGTCCTCTCATGGAGGTTCTACTGTAAATACAAACTTGGATAATTTTGACAATTTTTGCTATCCAGAGTTTCAATTACTTTTCTAATCTTGTCAACGAACCTTTTCTGCATAGTCCTTTACTTCCTCGCGGGACATGGAGGCTGCCTTCTCTGGAGTCACACAGCGGGAAGTCAGTTGGACCTAGAGAACTTGAGACACAGAGAGCGAAGAGGAATTTTACTTTTGAAGTCGGCCAGTTTCTCAAACAGTGCGGTGAAGTCATCCTCCTCGATGTTGTCCAGGTCTGGGTTGAGAGGGTCCTCACCTGAGCACCACCACCATGGCTGCTGCGGCCACAACTAACTCTTGGTACCACAACTTACAGTCGCCGTTTGTCGAGTTCTCCTGGAGTGACAGGGAAGCCAACTCTGTAACAGGCCCCGAGAGTCTATACCCAGGAAGGGGAAACCAGCTTAAAAGTTGTTCATTTGCATAGGTCAAATCCAAGAGCTTTAAAAACTAAAACAATAGATTCATATCTTGGGTTATATAATCGCCTGTAACAAATTCATAAAAAGTGCGAAATCATAAGGCGAAAGGTTTAGATTCAATAGAAACTCCAGTAAAAACCATCTTGGATGTTTATCCCTAAGGTATTGAGAGAGGGAGAGCTGTTTGTTTCTCTATCAGATCTGTTTCAAACTTCTCTTATTTTAAATGCCAGAGAAAAATGCTAAAAAAAATAAAAGCTGTTTTAAAAGTGTGAATTTCCCTAGAAAAAATATGGAAATACCAAAAAAGGCTTGTCTATCAAAATTCATAGTCACATACAGTAAAACCCCTCTATAGTGAACCCCAATGGGACAGAGTTTTTGGTTCACTATAGCCACGGTTTGGCTATTTTTTTTTTTAACTTTTCAAAATTTTTAGACCGTATAATATTAAAGGACAGCCATGTTGTTGTTGTTGTTGTTGTTTCTCATCCCCTTGTGTAAAGATTACACGAATTCCATGAGTTCATGCTCCTCGAGCTGTTTTATGATGAGCAGCGGCCTCTCCCAAAGGTCCTGTTTAGTGCATCTAATGCAAACCAAAATGTGTTCTGGAGCTGCAGGTACCAAACTACATTTTGGGCAAGTGGGATAAATTTTGTTATTATTTTCTATCTTCAATGGCTTGAGATGGCCTGTTCTAAATCTTGTTAGTGTTGTTTGATGCTGTCTATTTCTGATGTTCAGAGCTCCTCCTGGGTTCACTCCATTGTACCAACTGTGCTTAGGTGGGATCCTCCAGTTCTTGTTTATTTTTTTTTGGCTATTGATTCTATTTCTTTAAAAGTAAGTTTATTTTTCTGTGGCAAGGGTTCTTTTGTGCCTTTTTTCGCTAGCACATCAGCAGTTTCATTGCCTTCAATGCCAACGTGTGAGGGTATCCATTGAAGGTGAATTTTTGAGGTTTTTGAGAGTTTTTGGAGATAACCAATTATGTTCCTGCTTACTTTGTCTCTGAGTTCTCCTGTGTGACTCAAGTGTTGTATGGCACTTCTACTATCAGTAAGAATCCAGATATCGTGATGTTTAGTGTTTCTGATGGATTTTAAGGCTTCATAGATGGCTATAAGTTCTGATCTGAAGACTGAGCAAAAATCTGGGTTTCTTCTGTTCATTTTCTCAATGCCATTTGTGGTTTTGATGAGACAGCCACTGCCAGTGTGTCCTAGCTCGTCTCTGCTACCATCGGTATAGATAGTTATTGCATTTTTAGGAATGTTATTAATTATTTCTAATGATAATTGTTTTAAGTATTCTGGATTTTGGTATTGTTTGTTGGTGGGTTCATTTAAAGTAGCATTAAAAATAACATTTTGTAGTGGTTTGCATGGAGAATTTTTTTCTGCTAAATAATTTTTTTCCACTTTATATTTTAAAAATTCATTTCTTTTGGCCAGGTGTAGAGGGCCTTCTTTTTTGAGTCTTAAATTGGATTCCCAATTAAGTATGTACTTGGAAGTTCTGTGTTTGTTTCCATAACTCTTGATTTTGTTTATATATTTTGGCAGATTGTAGCTTCTTCTATCCTTTAAGGGCATAATGTCTGCCTCGTAAAGTACAATATCATTAGGGCAGGTATTACGAAGACCTGTAATAATTCTAGCTGCACTTAGTTGTATCCTTTCCAGTGATTTTAGATTTGTTTCAGATGCTGTACCATAGATTTGATATCCATATTCCAGGATAGGTCTAATTAGAGATGTGTAAGTTAATTTTAGTGTGGTTGCATCGGCTCCCCACTCTCTTCCTGAAATATATTTCAGGATTTTTAGTCGGTCTCTTCCTTTTCTAATAACTTCTTCAATGTGTTTACTGGAGTTAATTTCTGGATCCAGGGTGTAGCCAAGATATTTAGGATGTTTATTATATTGCAATTGTTGTTCTTTCAGAATAATTTTTGGTCTTATTTTGTATAGTTTCTTATCGGTAGTAAAAAGACAGGTTTCAGATTTTTGGGGGTTAAATTCTAATTTATGTTTATTAGCAAATTTTTCTAGGTGGAAAAGAGTCTTGTTCAAATCTCTTTCAGCTTTTTTCCAGTTATTATTGCTGCTCCATAGAATAATGTCATCAGCGAAAAGTCCAATATTGGTTTTATGTGAAATTTTTTCTTCTATGCCTGCAATAAATAGGGTGAAGAGAGTTGGGCTAAGGACTGATCCTTGTGGTAATCCTTGGTACAATTTGAAGGTTTTAGATAGAGTGCCATTATATTTGACCCTGATGTATCTATTTTTAAGGAAATCATTTATCCAAGTGATAGCTTTTCCATCAATTTTGAAATGTTTGTATAATTTTGTAATTAACTTGTTTTTCCATACCTTGTCAAAAGCTTGTGTAAGGTCTAAAAAAGCAGCTATTGTGTGGTTAGTTGGTTTTCTGTTTTGTGCATCTTTTACCTTTTGTGTGAAAAATAAGAGTTGGTCTATTGTCCCATGTCCTTTCCTAAATCCATATTGTTCTTTTGGTAAGAGATTTCTTGTGTCAAGATGGTAGGTAAGTCGTCTGAGTATAATTTTTTCCATTAATTTGCAGCAAATACTTGTGAGGGAGATAGGTCGGTAGTTTTTTGGGTCATCAGCTGATTTGTCAAGTTTTTTAATAGGAATTATTGTTGCAGTTTTCCAGTCTTGAGGCAATTTTCCAGTTTTCCAGGAGTTATTGAAAATATCAAGAAGTTTTTCTTTGCCATTTTTGCCCAAGTTTGATATCATTTGGCCATGGATTCCATCTGGCCCAGGAGTCTTGTTCAGGTCAGTGTTGTCTAATGCATAATCTAGCTCTTTCATATTGATTTTTTCATGGAAAATATTATGAGTGCTAGTGACGTTTTTAGTCATGGATAATCTTTCGGGCCTTTTTTTCAACTTTCTTATCATTTATTTCAAATTTGATTTTACTACTTATTTGATATGAATTACCTAAAAGATTAGCAGCATTTTTGTCATTAGTTGCTGGGGTACCATCTGTATTCTTAATCATATTTGTGTTTTCAGTTTGTGGCTGGGCTCTGTCAATTTGTTTTGCCAAATGCCAAAGTTTTGTATTAGGGTTTCTTGGGTTCAGGTTTTCACAAGTTTGTTTCCATTTTTCCCTTTTCATATTTACGTATAATCTTTTTATTTTTGCATTCACAATGTTCAGTTCAGTTCTACAATTTGTTTGGTTTTGGGTGCACTTTTTTTGTAGCTCATTTCTTTTAGTTATAAGTGCTTGAATATCTTTTCCCTGGTGTGTATAATTTGGAATCCATTTCTTAATATTACCTCTTGGTATTGAAACTTTGGCTGCTTTAATAATGGTGTTTTTGAAAGATATCCAATTTTGTTCCAGATCTTTTATTCTAGTGGGTATATTTCTAAAGTCTTCATTGGTGTTTTGCTGGTAAAGATTCCAATTAGCCTTTTTGAAGTTCCAGAATTTTTCTTTAATTGAGCTGGTTTTGGTCTTGGTGCTAATTTCTATCAAAATAGGCAAATGATCACTTCCAATACTTTTTAATATTTGCCATTTGCATTTGTGAAAAATGTCAGGACTGGAGAAACTTATATCAAGGGCTTGTGCGGTATTATAACTGTAGGAATGGTGGGTAGGATTCCCATCATTTAAGCACATGAAGGCATTGTCGTCAAATAAGTTTGAAAGTATTTTGCCTCTTGGGTTTGGCGTGGAACATCTCCATAGTTGATGTTTGGCATTAAGGTCACCTACAATAATAGTGTTGTCTGTAAGAAATTGAGCCATTGTTCCATTGTCAATAAGTTTATTGTTTGGTGGGTGATACATATTGAATATGTTGATGGTTTTGTTTTGATTGAGGTAGACTTTGATACCTTGGGCTTCGAGGTCTGATGTGTTTGGAATATTAATGGCTATGTCTTCATAGTACAAATTCTTGATTAAAAATGCAAGGCCACCCCCTTCTTTATTTCTGTCTTTTCTGAGGATATTGTAGTTTTTATATTTGAGATTGTACTTTTCATTTAATTTGGTTTCCTGTAGGGCTATAATTTGTATCTTTTGTTTTTCAGCTATTTCCATTATTTCTTCTAATTTTAATTTTGTTGCTGTTGAGCACAATCCATTTATGTTGCACTGCAGAATGCTCAATTGCTTGGAAGTTGCAAAGTGTGAAGTTTGTGGAGACTGTATTATACTTATCGGACAGAACCCTCTACCTAAGTCCTGAACGCGCCCCTGTTTATTCTGCGCGACGGGCGATGCAGCATGCAAATCAACATATGATCTCATGGAATGGGGTACAGCCATACACACAAGAAGAGGCTGCCTCCTAATAGTGGTCATTTTGTTCTAATTCCTATAATTGACCAATTTCCTTACATTAATACTGATTAATAAAAGAAATTATTTGATGATAGGTTCTTCTTATCATTAGCATACATGAACCTCAATGTCTAATTTAAAAATAAAGACAAATCTTGTTGTCAAAGTTTTATTAATTATATAGTCAAAGATATAAAATGATTTTAAAACATCTTTATCATATTGTATAATACAATGTTTACTTGAAAATATGGCTCTAATACCTTGTTGCTACAAAGCATTCTTCAAGCATTGCACCTTTCAAATAAAGTTAATGTGTTTTTCTCTTCCATTTCATGTTTCCACAAACCATTGCTGGCTTTAAAATCACCATAGTTCATGGTATAAAAAATAAATTTTGTTTCATCAGGGGCCCGTTTATTTGGACATTTTTTTAGCCCTAACACGTACGATCGCAGCAAAATTAGAGGTTGATTCCTCTTTGTAACAATTTTTAATAGCCTTCTATTTTATCTCTTATAATAAAAAAAGTTATATTTTCTTATTTTAACATGTTCTGAAATTTTGCCTGTGTTGATTCACTTTGAAAATGGCCTTTTTTTCCTTTAGTAATAACGTTTTTGTTTTTAGAATGCCTTTGTTTTCTTTATTTTGGAAGCCATTTGCATTTTTTCTATTTCAAATTTGATGGTTGCAAAGAGATATTCTATTCAATAAAAAGTATAATGTGTAAAAATTTATACAAAATATTGCAAAAATAGAATGGAAATGAAAACAAACAATGCCATTAATTGTTTTGAAATCGCAATCTGTGAGCTAAAACATGCTCAAAATTTTGTTGTTTTAATTTTTTTTAAATAACAATTTTAAGTTCGTTATAAGCCTAGTATTTTAAATAGATTTTATCATTTTGGGACCGAAAATAGGTTTGTTATAGGGGTAGTTCGTTATATAAAAAATCGCAAAGTTCGTTATAATGATGGTATTTTCAATGGAATAGAATCGGGAATCGCCTTAGGTTCGTTATAAGGGAAGGTTCGCTATATCCGGGGTTCGTATTAGCAGGGTTTTACTGTATATGTAACTTACTTAAATATTCTATGAGATTGTGTCTTATATCACCAAGAGGACATGGCACTACATCAGAACATGGCCTCCCTGTGACGGCGGAGGTGAAGACTGTTAGAGAGAAGATTGAGAACTACACTCAGAATATATAATTTGGGTTATTATAGATTACAAACATAAGGTAACACCACATATAAATTAATTATCATAGGTGATGTTTCGGTAACAGTGTCGTTACTGAAATGTTGTGTGTATTATATTTTAATATTAATTAATATATATTAATAATAATAAATTAGCATTTCAATTTGGATATGTTCTTGTTATGTTTTACATTTAGAATATTACACTTTAAAATGTGGCCTGCAACAAGTAACAACTTTGAAGTGGTAATCTCCCCAATGTGATGGTATATCCTACTCTAGCACATTATATAGGAGATAAGTCACGGCTAAGGATGATTGGCCAAGGAGTGATGGTGTAATGATGGTAAGCATGTAGGGAGCAGAACTGTGTTTGAAGTGCATGGTTGAGGCCTGGAGAATTTTTTTGCAAAGAACTCAGTTTTTTTTTTTTTATTATCCCTAGTACACGTGGTACAGGCCATGATGGGTAGAAGTTGGCGACTGCTTTTACTAAAGTGCACCCTATGTCTACACATGTGAGAAGCAGTTTGACTTTGCACTTACAAATGTGCCAGAGCCTCGTTTTGTTACTTGCACACGCTGGTGGGGTTGGAATTTTGTAAGAATTGGTGGCTATTGGAACATTTTTTTTTTAATTAGAAAAAAGTGCCCAATGTGGAATTTGATCCTGGGTCGTAACGGTTGAAAACCAACTGTTTAGACCACCCTTCCCCCAACTCAGTTGTAAATATTTGAATTAAATCTTATAATTGGTAAGGTACAATTAGAATTATAGATTAAAACAACAAGGTAATAAGACCAAATCCAAATAAAAAATCGTGTGTGACATTTAAGTAACAGTGTTGTTGCCAAAATGTCATACTATTTATTTACAGTAAAACCCCGCTAATACGAACCCTGGATATAGCGAACCTTCCCTTATAATGAACCCACGACGATTCCCAATTCCATTCTATTGAAAATACCATCGTTATAACGAACTTTATGATTTTTAAAATAACGAACTACCCCTATAACGAACCTATTTTCGGTCCCAAAATGATAAAATCTATTAAAAATACTATGCTTATAACGAACTTAAAATTGTGATTAAAAAAATGTTTAAAACAACAAAATTTTGAGCATGTTTCAGCTCACGGATCGCGATTTCAAAACTAAAAATTAGCGGCATTGTTTGTTTTCATTTCCATTCTATTTTTGCTGTATGTTGTATAAATTTTTACACATTATACTTTTATTTAATAGAATATCTTTGCATTCGACAATTTTGAAATAGAAGAAAAATACAAATGGCTTCCAAAATAAAGAAAGGAAACAAAGAGTGGCGTTCTAAAAAAAAAAAAGCAGTGGCAGCATGCCCTTTTAGAAGCGTTCTATATAAAGTTTAACCTAGGCTAAAAAACAATTCCAAATAATTTTAAAGCCAGAAATGGTTTGAATAACAGGTTAAGAACAAAATTTAATATACACTTCAGAAGAATATGTGGAAACTGGAATTGGAAGAAGAAAAAAAAAACAGTTCCCCCAAGTCGTATGGGCTACAAACAAATCGACTTATAAATTCTCAAAAACTACCACTACAGTTCTATTTTTAGAATGGAATTTTTGTTAGGTATATGATTCATTCAGGGTTCACGGATATTCCCCCTGGCCGGCCGTTTTACCACCGATTTTGTGTTTGCAAATTGGCGCTTTTTATTCGCAATTTTACCGATCGCGCTATCGTATCAACATGTTCCGCGTCCGATTTTTCTGAATTGGATACTTTTGATTCATTCTCAATTGATTCAGAATACAGGGAGCTTTATTTCTTTGGTTGAAATAATGATATTTTAAGACAATTCCGATTTTCAAATTTCACTTTTCACTTTCAAACAACAAGGTATTAGAGGCATTTTTTCAAATAAATATAGTATTATATTATTTGAGAAATATGTTCTAAAATAATCTTATACCTTTTAAATATATAATTAATAATGTTTTGCCTAGGGGATTTGGCTAAATTTTTAAATAATACATAGAGGTTTATTAGTAAATTAAATTTAATTGCCATCTATCGTTAAAATTTTACACAAATAAATTTACTGGCAATGCGTTTCTTTTAAATATCATCAATTATCTCTACAGACCTTACTGCAATGATATGAATTATTGAATGAGAGGGCTTGGCTCATCAGTAGTGAACCCTCTCAGCGGTTTCGCCAAATTAATCTCTAGACCGCTCTACTTAGCTTTAGTTCACTAAACACCCCTAAGCTGCCTTCCATAGAAAATACAGGGTATTTAACAAAACAAGTCCAATACAATAGTAGAGCGGTCTAGAGATTAATTTGGCGAAACCGCTGAGAGGGTTCACTACTGATGAGCCAAGCCCTCTCATTCAATAACTCATATCATTGCAGTAAGGTCTGTAGAGATAATATTTGATGATATTTAAAAGAAACGCATTGCCAGTGAATTTATTTGTGTAAAATAGAGGTTTATATATAAACATGTATGCTAATGACTTCTTTTGATATTCAGCATTACTGTAAAGAAATAGGTCAATTTAGGGAGTTAAAGCAAAGTTACCATTATTAAGTGGCTGCCTTTTCCTGTTTGTATGGCTGTTTTTTAATTATACAGTCTAAAAATTTAGAAAAGTTTTAAAAAATGGCCAAACCGTGGCTATAGTGAACCAAAAGCTCTGTCCCATTGGGGTTCACTATAGAGGGGTTTTACTGTATTTGGATTTGGTCTTATTACCTTGTAGTTCTAAATGTTATTTGTTTTAAAATAAAAGTAATTGTCAGGTGGCTAGCTGCTTCCCTGAGAAGTCTCACAAAAATATAGATAAATAATAAGAGACTGCAGTCAATTTAAATATTAATATTTCAAATAATATTCTTGTAATACAGTATAACCTCGTTAATTCGACACACGCAAATTCGACCATGTTCTGATGTCCCGACCGCCAGCCTATCAAATAACAAACCGTAAATCGACAGTATCAATAATATGACACTTCCGATAGTTCGACGATTTTAAAATTCGGATTTTGACAGTTGAATGTTTTTTTACATACAACTTTCCCGCCAAAAAGGTATTACAATGGCGGGAGGCGGCGACGATCAGCGGGTGCCGATAGGATCGCGCTGCGCACTTTGTTTCTGGTTAGTTTAAGTTTCAATTTGCAGCGACGTGCAATGTCGCGAGTGTTATTGTTTTTTTTTTTTTTTTTTTATGTGAGAATTTAGACATATCGCGCACTAATAAATAATATTATTTTCTTTTCAATTTTCAACATTGAAATATTTTAGTTAATTTAAAATTTACAAACAATTTCATTTTAAATAAATATATCTTTATAAAATGTAGCCACAATGATAATGATAAATTTTATTTCAATATTCCATTTCCATGTAATTATAAAATAGTTAAACACAAAATCAATAATACCTGCAGCAGCAGTGGATGCCTTTAATACAATAAAAACTCTTTGATATTTAAAAGACATTTTAGAGGAAGAAAGACATGCATGTTTTTTTTAAATAGACCATCTGGAATACATCCTGAATAGGATTACTGTGCAAAAACAGACATCTATAAAGGAATTTTTAAAAAGATCTTCATGGTTCTTTTTGAATATTATTTTTAAATTTTATTTTTATTTTCTGTATTTGTTTCTTTTCAACTGCTATATTCTTCAATTAGAATAAAAAAATATTTGTAATTATTTGTTTTTAAAATATGCTTTGATGCCATTTTGTCTCTGATACTAAAAGTTAATCATGAAAATAAAAAATAAATACAAAAAGTACACACATAATGGTTTCAATTAATATCATTAAACTATATTACAAAGCTATTTAAAAAAATATTATTTTAGCGAGTTAGATGATTAGCTAATCATCTGACTTTAATTCAACCGAAAGCTCTGATCCCTTGGGGTGTTGAATTAAACAGGTTCGACTGTATTTTATCATATAAACTAAGAACTACACACTCTACCAAGATGTGGAAGACCACATCGACATTCCTGAGTATTGGATAATTCAATGTAAAGACATCAATAAACCAGTCATTAACCCTTAACTGGACAGGCTGGGTTGATTCCGCCCATGCATAAACTTAATATAGGAAAAATATATATTTTTCGTTTACTGAGAGCTACCAGCTTTCATATATTCTAATTTTACAGTGATACAAACATTTTCCATCCATCATTTATAAATATCAGTTTTGGAAGAGGGGTTAAATTTGCATGTGGGGGCGGATTTCACCCAGCCCGTCCAGAAGCATGAGAATTTTTCGTGTCAGTGTTAGCTCGTGGCTCATACTTGAGTATCTTCCGCTACTTTTAGCTTCCTTTTATAAAATAACACTTCTTTCTTTGGATAAGTATAATTATCAATCAAGTCAACAGAGAGAACTATCCCTGCCAGCCCAAAATATATATAAGTTTTGGAGATTAGTCGACCACACTTTGGAAGAAATATTCCAGCAGACAATGGATTCACTTCAGTAGAATTAGTTGATAAATCATATTAAGGAATGATGCCAAAGAACAAATCTTATATTTCATCACAATTTCAACCGCACCCTAATAAAGAATCAGGAACATCTATTTTTGGTTTCTCTGGGACAACCACATTAGCTTCCATGTTCCCAAAAATAAGAAAATCGGTAATCAGATTGATAGAAAGAATAAAAAAGAAAGGAATAATTTTATTGGTGATCTTGGGAGAGCATTGATTGATGAACACCTGGGAACATGTAAGCTCAATTCTCTCCCGATGGAATTACAGACGACAATTCAAGAAGAATGATGGTTCAAGTAAATCAAGGGAATCTACAATGCCACAAGATTCTGACACTCCAAAAAAAGGTGCTACAAAAAACGCGGTAAAAATAAAAACCCTTTGCTCTGTATGTCAACTAAGTGTTTACAAAAAAAAATTTCTTAAAATTTGTGTAAACTGTAAATAGGTTATATTTAGAATTTTTTAGAGTTAAAATTTGTATAATAGCATTTGTATTAAATAAATATTTTTTTGAATATTGATTTCAATCATTATTTAGCGCTTATTTCATAAAGTTACATAAGTGGGTTGAATCTACCCAACCCGTCCAGTTAAGTATGAAAAATTCACCCGTCCAGTTAAGGGTTAAGAGACTGAGCTAAACAAACCACTTTTCCCCCCCGAGGTAGAAAATTAAAACTATTGATGACAGAGGTAAAAATGATAACTGTATACACCTTCTCTTCCTTTTAAATAGGAAAAACTCCAGTTGAAGGTTAGACAGAACACAGACATGCTTCAATATCAACATTCTTTAAGCCTAAGATTTAAATGAGCAAATAAATTATGGCTATTGGCAGCAATGTTTCCAGTCATTTACTCACACCTACTACAGGTCAAAAGGGGATAGAAACCTGTGGTGAGAGAAGCCTGGGAGGAGTCTCCGTGGTGGTTAGAAGAGGGGATCTGGGCCAACCTCCGAGCCAGGTCTGCTGAGGGGAAGTTGGGGGCCTCTGTTCACACACACGTGTGTATGTGAAATACAATGTGGGACTTATCACATTTAAACATTATATTTCTTTCATTAATTATTGGTTATCACAGAGAAAAAAATCAATAATTAGCCATAACAAATATATAAATGTAAAATATTCCTATCTCCAAAAATGCATAGAAAAGATACAAGGTTTGTCAATCTGGACTAGAGAGAGAATTAGGGCTGATCTTTGTTACCACAGCTAGGACCAGTAGATGGAACTTCTTACACTGTTTATATACAGTGCTTATAATCAACCTTTGCAATATCTCTACAGGGTTCTCTGTTTCCTAGCTATTGCTGCAAAGAACACCCCTCTATAGGTGTAGAAATCTAATCACTGTCACCTTTATAAAAGGGGTCAATTAGTCTTAATCTTTTATTGAAACCTTTTGTTTAACTTGCTTGTCTGTCTGTCGTTCTGTCTGTTCACATATCTTGTAATCAATGTTTAACATATTTACAGAGCACCTAGAAGTCTGAAATTTGGTACACTAATTTTCAAACCTGTCGACAATACAAGTTTATAAAATATCAGACTTCTGGGTAGTCTAGGTGGTCGATAATGGGCTAGTTTTAATATCTATATTTAATAAAAATTTTGTGTTCAATTTTAAAAATCTTCCCGACCACACAGAAGTCTGAAAAAACGTGTACTCTCTCAATAGAGTTAACAATGCAAGTTGACAAAATTTCAGACTTCTGGGTAGTTGGGGTGGTCATTAATGGAATATTTTTTCGATATTGTATTTCAAATTTTTTGACCAAATTTTTTATGTACTTTCTGATCACGTAGAAGTCTGGTATTTAATAGACTAGTTCAATCCAACTAACATTGCAAGTGTACAAAATTTCCGATTTCAAGGGGGCCACAAGGGATAGACTTTACCGAAATGTCACACACTATTTATTTATTTGGATTTGGTCTTATTACTTTGTGTTTAAAAGCTTTTAAAAAAAAAAACTATTTTTTATTAATAATACAAATAAAAAATTTATGTAATATTAAAAGAGCCTCTCTCTAGTGCAAAAGTCCTGATTCTTGCACACATTAACTTCATCAGTGAGAGGGTGCAAGTTACCAACCAAGACTATGGTTGTGCAGAGGTCCAATGGAATTCTACATGTGAGGTACTTACAATATAAGCAATCGCAGCACATCTATAATAATCCTTGGATAGGTAACCACAACAATACCAAGGAGATAGGATGACACACCAGCAGGATGAGTTTTACCTTTCATCACCATGGAAGGCCACATGTGAGCATGGAGGGCCTGGACAATCCTGCGGAAGCCTGTGGTCTCCGGCATGAAGTCTGTACATACAACCTATGTATTATTTGCATAGTTAACTTGGTGTGCTAAAGAGAAGCTCTTGGACACCATGAAAATCTACCACCCAACTAGATGAAAGAGACCTTCTCCATACCATCAAGACCCAATGCCAGCAAGAATGGAAATCTAATGCTGCATATGACTGGTACAGAGCAGGAGGGACAAGCACTAATTCTGTCCTCCCAAGGGAACAGCAGTCCTTGATCCCCAAACTTAAGTCTGATCATCTATGGACAATGAGGCAGAGGCGCCATATTCATTGTACATAGTATCATGCATATATGATTATCTTTTCAAAATAGTGCAGACTGTGCACTTTTGCATGTATTGACAAGATGTCAATAAAATTATTTTAATTGTCAATTAACTATGGACAATGACTTTCCAGAATGGTTGCAAGATTTTCCCACTATGTACTAAGTGCAATTCTCAACCGGCAAACCCAAACCACATCATTGACTGTATTGGCTCATCCATTGATGAGCTCTACTAATTCCCAGCAGACACAATCAAAAGTCTCAAGCTCTACAGGTTAGATGCCCTGATAGGGTTGAGTGGAGATAAAAAAGAAGAAGGAACAGTCTCAGCAACTTTCACATAGGGTGAATAACTAGGTGGCTGGATGATTCAGTAGTGATGTGACAGGAAAAAAGAGTATCTGGGGGTCAGTGAGACTACCATTCTGTACATTGGGGAAAGTTCACGGATAGATTTTGGTCATCAACGCGCGCATCATCATTATGATCATTATCATTATCTAATGATAATAATAATAATTATTATTAATCTACTTATATAATTGCCTTATTCTGTCTGTGTGAAGTTCACTGTGTGAAGTTCACGGATAGATTTTGGTCAGAATGGATAAAATAAAAAAAGTGTCAAGGGATGGGAATCGAACCCACGACCTTCCGCTTACCGGGCAGATGCCATGACCACTAGGCTATATATTATATATAAATTAAATATTAAAACTATATATTCAAATTATTCTACTTAGCTCACGAACAGCGCCCTCTATCAAGGTTATAAATACGCTTATAAATTGAAATCTTTTTAAAATTTTATTAATAATAGTTCGCTTACTAATTAGAATACTTGATCTAAATCGAAATATTTATAGACGCTCGCTCGATTTGAAGATTTATATTGTAACTAATCTGACTGTAAAGTTTGGAGCGGGACGTTTCACAAGAGTGATATCCACGGCGCCAATTTATAATTGTAACGAATAGTGTTTGAATAAAACATTTAATCGGGTAAACCCGGGCGTTGCCCGGGTCATTCGTCTAGTATATATATATTTTTGTTTGAGGTCTCGATTTACTTTTTCTAAATGAAAATAAATTATGGTCAAACCTTGCTATAACAAAATTACTTGAAATCAAGATTCCATGTTGTTATAACCAAGGTGTTTTACAAATGGGAATTAAAAACTTTAGAATTAGGATATTATAACCAAGCTGATGTTATAATGAGGTTTCACTGTATTAATATGCAAAATAAACTCTGAGAGAAGAAAAACAATAACAAGACTCAGAACGAAACATTACAAAGGAATGCCAATACATCCAGATGGCACAAGAGAACCTACAGGACATGCAATAATTGTCCAGGTGTGGAACTAACACCTATCCACATATTCTCATGCCCAGCAATGGCCACAGTCTTGCAGAAAATTGACATGGACCTAGAGAAGCAGCTTTACACAACTAAGATTGAGGCCCTTGCAATTGCTATGATAGAGATGCATGGAGACATCTGAGGCTATTCATTGGACATGACAACAACAACTGTATTTGAAAAAAAAAAATCTTTGAGGAAAATGTCCTGATATGGAAAGTGGGAACTTATATGGGAATAAAAAATGGACAAAATATAAAAAAGGCTAAGTAGATCTAGAAGAAATCTCTCTGTTAAATTTCCTCTGTTGTTTACATCAACTGAATAGCAAGTTGAGCGACTGGGCCTGTCAAAACTGCCCTGTCACCCGGCTAGGTGCAGTCTTCCATATTCTGTGACATTATTGTGGGAACACCAGGGTTGTGAACAATCAAGCCCAGTTCTCTTCCCTGTCACACAAGGAAGGAATAAAATAATTCTACTATATGTGTATATACCTAGAGAGGAATCTTTCCCTTTAATTATGCATCAGAATGATGTCTGTCACCCTAGTAAAAACTTTACTATTGATAATAAAGAATGAGCCACAACTCCAGTTTAGGCAAATTTAGTCAAAAAGCCAACCTGTATACCATGGTTTCGGGGTTTGGCTTTTAAGTACAGTGGCGTTATTAGGGTGATGACCAGAATTAAAGGGAGAAATGCCTCTCTAGGTACATGACTTTACTCCTCCTGCAACTTTATATATATATGCCATAATTTGCCTAATGCCCAAGAGGTATAATTTCTTTTCCCCAAAATAAGCTTGTGTTAAATTTTAAATACAAATTCACCCATCTATAAATACACTGTACAAAATAAACGTGGGAGCCAGCGCGCACAGGCGAATGCTACACGCTCACTAGTGTGGAACAAATTCTTTTCGAAGCTTACATGCACAACGGCTGCTCCCTTCCATTCGATCACGACAGATACGACATATATATATTATATATTTGTTTCTTAATTCCTTGTGTCACACACAACACAATATACAGTATAAAAATAATATTTAGAAATTGACAAGTTTTTTTATTTATTATCATTATCACATTGTATAATTATACAAGATCATGGAGCCAGCGAATTCATGGATTGAAATTAATAGGTAATAAGTCCAAATTCAAATTTCTTCAAATAAATGATACTTCGGCCAGTAAATCTTTTTATTGACAATAAAAAGATTTACTGGCCGAAGTATCTTTTATTTGAAGAACTATGAATGCCGGCCAGGCAGCCTCTATCTTTACGACAATCCAAATTCAAATGTATAATTTCAATCAATTCATACCTTTATTAAGACCTTCAGTCTTATTTAAAGATTCTCCTGAGAGATAATAAAAAGGAGTGGAAAATAGAGAGAGAAAAAAAGGGAAATATATAGAGCTATAATTCTGATATTATAGACATAGGTTATAGGTATTCTCCTGTTTTACTTTTTATATATAATCCTGTAAGTTATTGGGGAAGGTTGAAAAATACTGGAGAGGAGACGCTACAAAAATTTTATACCAACAAATATTCAGGCAATATACATGCTTTTTTTTTTTTCAAATAAATATGTGACTTATATTTCTAAATACAGATGGTACACACAAATGCATCCTATTTAATTTATATTGAACTAAATTACTTCTCTTCAATTATTATCTTGTGATTTCCATCAAGGATCCATATTGTACCTTATCAATCTTTCTCTTTTATTAAAATTGAATGTTTTCCTTCAGGAAAAATTCCCATCATTATCACGGTCATTAAATTGGCCCAGCCACTTTGCAGGCAAAACACCTCTTTGGCTAATTTGAAAGATTTTACAAAATGTTCAGTGAACTTCATGATATTGAAATTTTCCTGGACAGTTGAGGGCCATAGCCAAGGGATGTGATAGGATAGTCAATAGATGATGTAAAGCTGATGTCTTTCAATTCTTTTTTTTTAAAGATTACTCTTATCCCAACAAAATTGCTATTAATAATGCCAATTAAAAAACACTAAAAGAGCTATGATTGCAAAAAATAGTGCTAGGATAGTTGAATAACCAAGTATTTCAACCCCTGGTTTGCAGCTTGATTTTTAATATTGTTGACATTGACCTCCTTTATTTTTCCTTAACTTATTATTTGTCTTATTATATCTCAAACAACCCCTTTTTCTGATTTTAATTTTTTATTTTGACTTAACCTTATGAACTTTACAGGAAGATTAGCCTGTTGAAAATGCAACTGATAATTTTTTTCAACACATTTTTCAAAATAAAAAACAACTCAACTTCCAAAAAAGTTCATTGAGAGAATAGCTAAGCTGGTAAGTTGCTAGGAGAGAAAGAATAAAATCAACATCATATAAAGCATATAAGTCCAACCTCTCATTATAATCAGGGTATAAAACAATTGAAACTTTATGATGTTATAGTGTGCTGTTATAAAGGAGGAGGCTGTTACAATACTGTATATTATAGTAATTGAGGATAACATTCGAAAACTCATTCTTTTTCATTATTACCTTGTTCCTCCATTCATTTTCATTATTAGACATCACTCCAGCAAGTCCGCCTTTGCCAGTCCCAAGCCCGGATGAAAAAGGAGGAGGGGGAGTAGTAACAAGCTCGCTAAAAAACCTGGGCTCAGGTGGCCCGGCTGATAGTACCCTGTAAGGGCTCCTAATCCAGGAATATAGGATGAGCAGCATTTGTACTCCATGTTAGGAGCAGCTGCACATGGCGTCTGTTCCTCATGTCAGAGGCGGCCATTTCTTCTGGAGCTAAGTCGGCTTGCCACTGAGTAGTGCTCCCAGTCTTAATGACAAAGGCAGACGCATTCTACTTCACCCAGTCATGATGGTTCAAGTCTCAAGCTCTACAAGCTTGATACCCTGATATGATTAAGTGGAGATAAGAAAGAAGAAGACTCCAGCAAGTTGTTACAATAGTTGGCGATGAGCTGGCCACTTATTATACAGAACATATATAGTGCTCTTGTCACTTGTACATTGTTGTCGTGTCCAATGAAGAGTCTCAGATGTCTCCATGCATCCTATCATAGCAGTTGCAATGTCCTCTATCTTGGGTGTGTAAAGCTGCTGCTCTGGGTCTATGTCAAACTTGTACATTAGAATTGATGAGGCACAATTTGTATTGTACATGAAACATAGAAGAATTAGTGCAATCATCAACACCAACTTACCATCTTCCTCTTCCTCATCTGTGTCAGGATGGAGCTGCACCAGTTCATAGCCGCGGCTCAGACACCACTTCCACACTCTGGTCCTGTCCAGGCCTCCCTCTACAACACACATTTACTTACTTGGTTACACCATACACCTATACTAAGGCACAAGAGAACCCTTGCCACGAAAATATACTTACCTTTAAAGAAATAGAGACAGTAGCCAAAACAAAAATAAACAAGAACTTGAGAATCCCAACTAAACATAGCTAGAACAGTGAAGTGGACCCAGGGGGGAGGAGCTCTGAACTTCAGAAATAGACAGCATCAAACAACACTAACAAGATTTAGAACAGGCCATCTCAAGCCATTGAAGAAAGAAAATAACAACAAAATCTACCCCACTTGCTAAATATGTAGCTTGGCACCTGCAGCTCCAGAACACATTTTGGCTTGCACTTTATGCACTAAACAGGACTTTTGGGAGAGGCCGCTGCTTATCATAAAACAGCTTGAGGAGCATGTACTCATCAAATTTGTGTAATCTTTACACAAGGGGATAAGAAACAACAACAATAACACTATATAAGTGTGATCAATAATTTCCAGGAATGAGACTGGATCACGTAAAATATTCAAAATAATGAAATAATTTTATAAGGACCTTTTAGATAAAACATTTATCAACACATAGAAAAAAAATTTATCACACAGACGCACGCGCTCAAGTTTTTTTTTGAATTTATAAGCTCGAGTATATCAGAACATTTTCTAACTTCAGTATGGACTGTATTGAAAAACAGCGAGTCTGCATAGAGTTTTGCTTTAAATTAGGGAAAACAGCTTCAGAATCATTTCAAATGTTGAAGCAGGCTTTTAAAGAAGATGCCCTATCACAATCGAGGACATTTGAATGGTTTGCACCATTTAAAGCTGGTCGAACAAGCGTCAAGGATGATCTACACACTGGCAGACCTGTATCGATAAGAAACCCTGAAAATGCACTCAAAATCTAGTCATCGATCAAAAAACCCAATAATAACTATCAGAGAGCTATCAGAAGACTTGGATATCTCTTTTGGAACATGCCAAACCATCATAAAGAATGATCTGCATCTTAAACGATCCCCGGCTAAATTTGTCCCCCATCTCTTAACGAATGAGCAGAAAGAGCATCGCAAAGAAACGTGCAAAAACATGGTCGAAATGCTTAATTCTGATCCCCATTGGCCCAAAAATGTTATCACGGGAGATGAAACATGGGTGTACGGATATGATCCCGAGACTAAGAGGCAATCAAGCCAGTGGCTAGAGCCTGGAGAACCAAGATTCAAGAAACCAAGGATGATCAAATCGAAGCTTAAGTGTCTTCTTATCACTTTCTTTGATGTAAAGGGATTGGTACACTATGAATTCGTGTCCGAGAGTCAGACCATTAATCAACATTACTATCTTGATGTATTGCGACGTTTAAGGGAGGCTGTGCGTTAGAAACAACCCGAAAAATGGCATCAGAAATATTGGCCCTTGGATCATGATAACGCACGGCCACATACGGCCGTCACTGTACAACTCTATCTGGCTAAACACGGAATTGCTTTACTACCCCAGCCACCCTATTCTCCTGACCTTGCTCCCAACGACTTTTTCCTTTACCCTGATAATTAAAAAAAGTCTTAAAATAACGTCGATTTGACTCAATACCTGAAATAAAGGAGAATACGAAGAATATTTCGAAAAGCCTGAAATATGAGGATTTTCAGAGGTTTTTTGATATCTGGAAAAAAAGATGGAACAAGTGTATAGATAGTGATGGTGATTATTTTGAGATATTTTAAATAAAACTCCATTATACTTTTGTATTTCTTTAAATATTTAGCATTCCTGGAAATTATTGATCACGCTATGTATATATAGTTAGTTACACTACACTATACAGCAATGTGAACCACAATACACTTAGGGTATAGCATACATGACTTAAATGATACAGAGGGTAGGCCATAATTTCACACTCAGGGCAAATTTACATGATAGGACTTAGGGGCTATAGCCCTAGAACCAAATACAGATTTGTGATCAAAGTTGCCTCTTTTAGCTGAGTTGCTGTTTAACCCTTAAGTACTCACGCGGGGTCTGATAGACCCCAGACACATTTATTTTATTAAGTATCTAGAATTCTATAAAACATTTAGAGATCAAAACTTTGGTAGCTTAATTTCATATGACAATGAATATGTAAACATATATTAACTTAATTTTGTTGCCATATAATAGACAATAAAATGGAGTTGGGGTCCATTGGACCCAGCGCAAGTAATAACATAACTTTAATTTTCAAGCATGGGGAAATAGGTAAGCTGGCTTATAGCTCTGCAATAATTTATATCCTTTATCTATAACTTTGACTTAGGTTTGTAGGAACAACAAATAAAAATAAAACGGAAATTCCCCCCCAATATTTTGCTACAAAAGCTACGTTCAACTCACTCTTCCATTTTTGGATTCAAGGAAAGAGAAAGTACACTGGTTTCAAATGTGCCAAAAAAGTCAAAAGCAGTTATTTTAATTTAAATCATTAACTCTACAAAACAAATAGATTCTGAATCTGGTGAAATATCTAAATCAGAGATTGTAACTTTTTGAAAGAAACAAAATCTGGTGTTGATGTAGTTGATCAATTGTGAAAAATTACATAGTAAGTATGAGGACAAGGAGATGGCCATTGCGCCTCTTTTTTGATATTACCAATGTTTCAACAAAAGTTATATATAAAAGGAACAAAATTCGAAAATATTAAAATGAAGATCGTTCATTGAAGAGATTGCATTTGGGCTAATTGACCCAAACCTACAAAATGGAAAAATAAATGTTTTTTGGCAAAAGAAATCAAAATATTATTTTTACATATGCTTCTACAGATTAGCCACAACAAGTAAGTCCTGAAATGTTATAATTAATTGACAGATATAAAGTTCTTGTGTTTCTTCAGGAAGAAAATCAGCCAGGATCATCGTCAGCGAAACAGAAGCGTTGCCCATTTTGCAATCGCTCCAAAGACCGAAAATCCAAAATTATATGTGCTAAATGTGCTATACACATTTATACTGAGCACTCAATTACACTTTGCAAAAAGTGCGCACAAGAATAATTTAGATATTCATTCATATTTTTAAGGAAATTGTTTGTATATATTGATAGTTTAGATTTTTTGTCATATTACCAATTTTATCAAATAAAAATAATTAATAGTGTAAATTTTTATAATAAATTGATATATTTGTAAACTAGAGACTGTATTCTTTTGGCTGCAAGCAAAAATTAGAATTATATTTTATTTTCCAAGGATTTTATCCATTGTAGAATATTGGGGACTGCCAGTACTAACATCAGTAAAATAGGTGCAAGTAACTAAGGGTTAATAGGCTATGTAGACCTTGTATTGTTTTTTACTTGTACAGTAGAACCTCCATGAGGGGACACTCATGCTAGAAGACATCTCTCTATAAAGGACAGTTTTCATTTGTAAAATTACCATTTTTACTATTTAAAAACTCTCCGGTAAGAGGACACCTCTTCCTAAAGGACGCTTTGGCTCAACAATTAGGTGTCCTTTACAGGGAGGTTCTACTGTATTATTATATAAATACATTATATTTATTTCCACACAAGGAGCAAAGGCCATAACAAAATTACAAAGTTCTAAAGGAGCAATAAAATAAAGTAGTAAAGACAACTTGGTATTTCTCTAACTTACAAAGGGATTTGTGAGGAGACAAGTTGGTAGATCGCTGTTTACTTATTTGCAGAGAGGATGGATTCATATCAGACTTTATATAGGGTTAAAACCAGTGATATATTCTTTATACTTTAAGCATATATAATGTCTACTTAGAAATATCTGTGTAGCTTCATTCAGAGCAATGGCTTCTCAGACATGGCTCACAGTACAACCTCTGAAAAAACAATAGAAAAAAATAAAAGATAAGTGGATCAGGTGTTGATATTAAAAATAAATAAGCATTTCCTGACCATGAGCACATGTGCTCGTGGTCAGGAAATGCTTATTTATTTTTAGTATAACCTCTATTCAATACAGGGGATAAATTAAGAAAAAGGGCATCTCCTTATCGTGCAACTGAAAGTTGCTGATGGTTTGGGTCATCTGTCAGAATAAATATCAACTATTCTGTTGATTTTTAACTATTCCAGAATTGGCCAAATACCCATTCTTGATTAATCAAGAAAAGCTAACTATGTCTGTGTTTTGGACTGTTGGCCCTCGTCAGCGTGGGGCAAGCTGTACCCCAACAACCAAAAAACTTGTTATTCAGGCATCCTGAAAAATGATGAAACGGGTAGTTAAGGCCATAAGTGCGGGAGAACACAACAATTTGAAAAAATAGCACAAATGTGAAATTGTACTGGGATAGCAACTTTCAGTTACACAATAAGATGCCTTTTTCTTAATTTATCCACCTTATCCCAGTTCAATTTCACATTTGTACTATTTTATAAAAAAATATCCACTAGAGAGAAATTAATGTTGTGATGAAATCATCTAATTTACTTTAATTCAACCGAAAGTTCAGATCCCTTGGGATGATGAATTGAAGAGGTTAGATTGTATAGCAATGTGAAAGCTGTCAGCTCTCCAGGTTAGAAGCAGCCAATTTAAATATAAGGAAACTTCAAACTAGATGTTCAGCACCCCCTAAGATAGTATTAAAAATGGAGGAGCCTACAATGGTCAGGGATGATTAATGGTCCTTCCTGCAAGATTTAATGTCATTTAGAGAATAATAACTGGACAGCAGTCTGTGTGCTCAGTCAGTAGTAAGCTTTATAATGCTGTAGTTTATCATTAGAAATAAACCTTTTGCTAACCCAGAGTTGACTCAGTATTCAGGTCAAAAGGATAGTGACACCTACCTGGATCATCAGCACACTTGTCGCACACCAGCAGTTTCACCTCTGCACTGTAGTGTTCAAGGAATGGCAGCCAGCTCTCCACTGTCTCCAGTGCAGCGTCACCCTGAACACACATACTTGTCCCACACCAGCAGCCAGAGTAGAAGCCAGCTCTCCACTGTCTCCAGTGTAGTATCACCCTGAACACACATACTTGTCCCACACCAGCAGCCAGAGTAGAAGCCAGCTCTCCACTGTCTCCAGTGCAGCATCACCCTGAACACACCAGCAGCCAGAATAGAAGCCAGCTCTACACTGTCTCCAGTGTAGTATCACCCTGAACACACATACTTGTCACACACCAGCAGCCAGAATAGAAGCCAGCTCTACACTGTCTCCAGTGTAGTATCACCCTGAACACACATACTTGTCCCACACCAGCAGCCAGAATAGAAGCCAGCTCTCCACTGTCTCCAGTGTAGTATCACCCTGAACACACATACTTGTCCCACACCAGCAGCCAGAATAGAAGCCAGATCTACACTGTCTCCAGTGTAGTATCACCCTGAACACACATACTTGTCACACACCAGCAGCCAGAATAGAAGCCAGCTCTCCATTGTCTCCAGTGTAGTATCACCCTGAACACACATACTTGTCCCACACCAGCAGCCAGAATAGAAGCCAGCTCTCCACTGTCTCCAGTGCAGTATCACCCTGAACACACATACTTGTCCCACACCAGCAGCCAGAATAGAAGCCAGCTCTACACTGTCTCCAGTGTAGTATCACCCTGAACACACATACTTGTCACACACCAGCAGCCAGAATAGAAGCCAGCTCTCCACTGTCTTCAGTGTAGTATCACCCTGAACACACATACTTGTCCCACACCAGCAGCCAGAATAGAAGCCAGCTCTCCACTGTCTTCAGTGTAGTATCACCCTGAACACACATACTTGTCCCACACCAGCAGCCAGAATAGAAGCCAGCTCTCCACTGTCTTCAGTGTAGTATCACCCTGAACACACATACTTGTCACACACCAGCAGCCATAATAGAAGCCAGCTCTCCACTGTCTCCAGTGTAGTATCACCCTGAACACACATACTTGTCCCACACCAGCAGCCATAATAGAAGCCAGCTCTCCACTGTCTCCAGTGTAGTATCACCCTGAACACACATACTTGTCCCACACCAGCAGCCAGAATAGAAGCCAGCTCTCCACTGTCTCCAGTGTAGTATCACCCTGAACACACATACTTGTCACACACCAGCAGCCAGAATAGAAGCCAGCTCTCCACTGTCTCCAGTGTAGTATCACCCTGAACACACATACTTGTCACACACCAGCAGCCAGAATAGAAGCCAGCTCTCCACTGTCTCCAGTGTAGTATCACCCTGAACACACATACTTGTCACACACCAGCAGACAGAATAGAAGCCAGCTCTCCACTGTCTTCAGTGTAGTATCACCCTGAACACACATACTTGTCACACACCAGCAGCCAGAATAGAAGCCAGCTCTCCACTGTCTCCAGTGTAGTATCACCCTGAACACACATACTTGTCCCACACCAGCAGCCATAATAGAAGCCAGCTCTCCACTGTCTCCAGTGTAGTATCACCCTGAACACACATACTTGTCCCACACCAGCAGCCAGAATAGAAGCCAGCTCTCCACTGTCTCCAGTGTAGTATCACCCTGAACACACATACTTGTCCCACACCAGCAGCCAGAATAGAAGCCAGCTCTACACTGTCTCCAGTGTAGTATCACCCTGAACACACATACTTGTCCCACACCAGCAGCCAGAATAGAAGCCAGCTCTCCACTGTCTCCAGTGTAGTATCACCCTGAACACACATACTTGTCCCACACCAGCAGCCAGAATAGAAGCCAGCTCTCCACTGTCTCCAGTGTAGTATCACCCTGAACACACATACTTGTCACACACCAGCAGCCAGAATAGAAGCCAGCTCTCCACTGTCTCCAGTGTAGTATCACCCTGAACACACATACTTGTCACACACCAGCAGCCAGAATAGAAGCCAGCTCTCCACTGTCTCCAGTGTAGTATCACCCTGAACACACATACTTGTCACACACCAGCAGCCAGAATAGAAGCCAGCTCTCCACTGTCTTCAGTGTAGTATCACCCTGAACACACATACTTGTCACACACCAGCAGACAGAATAGAAGCCAGCTCTCCACTGTCTTCAGTGTAGTATCACCCTGAACACACATACTTGTCCCACACCAGCAGCCAGAATAGAAGCCAGCTCTCCACTGTCTCCAGTGTAGTATCACCCTGAACACACATACTTGTCACACACCAGCAGCCAGAATAGAAGCCAGCTCTCCACTGTCTCCAGTGTAGTATCACCCTGAACACACATACTTGTCACACACCAGCAGCCAGAATAGAAGCCAGCTCTCCACTGTCTCCAGTGTAGTATCACCCTGAACACACATACTTGTCACACACCAGCAGCCAGAATAGAAGCCAGCTCTCCACTGACTCCAGTGTAGTATCTGAATGACAATATACATGCTCCTGTGCCACCTGGTAAACTTTACAAGAGAACCACTATTCTTGGGAGCATTTTGGAGGACATAAGAAGGAAGAACATCAAACACAAGGAATGTTTCACAGATATGAAGGATCTTATTTGTCTTCTTCTTATCTCCACTCAATCATATTAGGGTATCAAGCTTGTAGAGCTTGAGACTTGACAACCATCATGACTGGGTGAAGTAGAATGCATCTGCCTTTGTCATTAAGACTGGGAGCACTACTCAGTGGCAGGCCGACTTAGCTCCAAAAGAAATGGCCGCCTCTGACTTGAGGAACAGACGCCATGTGCAGCCGCTCCTAACATGGAGTACAAACGCTGCTCATCCTGTATCCCTGGATCAGGAGCCCTTACAGGGTACTATCAGCCGGGCCAGCTGAGCCCAAGTTTTTTAGTGAGCTTGTTACTGCTCCCCCTCCTTGGTGAATCAGTTGAGCTCTTAGTTTTGAATAATTTCCACCATCACTACAGAGAGGTTAGAAAGTCTGGATTCCAGAAAAATATATTTTCAATTAAAAATCTCCACAAATGTTGGAATGTTCTGGTTGTTATTTATAAGGAAAATTTCCTTGAAATAGCATTTGGTCATATGCTGGACATTTCCTATATTGGGATACTAAAAGTCAGTGAACCTGATGTCGTCAAAGAGAAATCAACTCATTAAATTCATTAACATTGGATTATTACCACATAAACCCCACATAACCACATAAAATTTTAAAAAATACAGTATATATATACAGTCTACTCTCGTTATAACGCCACCATCCGGATTTTGCAAAAAAGCGGCGTAAGGCGAGGGTGGCATTGTATCGAACACGTTTAAAATGTGAAATTTAAAGATACAATAAATTATTTATAACAATTACTAATAACAATTTATACTCTAAGCAATGCAAAACCGGCATTAATTAATTAATATGATAAATAGAAAGCATTCATTTATTATTTATTCATAAAAAGTAATTACATTTTTTTGAAGAAGTCTGTGATCCCAACTTGTCTTTTCTCTCCCTAACTTATAGCATAGACACGGCGTAACAAATCCGCAGATAGATTGACGTCGTCAGATGTTGCTCTCTTGGAGTGCTCAAGAAACAACAAAACTTTCTCAGCAGCTGTTCTGGCTTCCCTTAATGATGGTAGGCGCTGGGTCACTGTTGTATCATCATCCTCGCCAAGTTCTTCTTTCGCTGTAACAGTGGACACTAGCAAATTGTCATCTGTTAGCTTCATTTCCGCCTCCTGGGAATCATCAACCAGTTGAAACTCCCTTTCAGTCATCAAATTCTCTGGTGTAATAGCAAAGATGTCGCGAATGCGATCAAGCATATTTTAATAATTAAGAGGCTCAACTGCAGCAGTAGAAGTGAAGCGAATGCCTGTGTGATTCCAGCAGTTGCTGATGGAATCAGGGCTCACAGAATCCCAAGCCATTTTACAATACCGCACAGCGTAATCCAGACGTAATTCTGTGGGTAGATGGGCATCAGCCAATTCCACCATTTTCTGGAGTTGAAGCTTGCGATATTGAGCCTTGAAACTTTTGATGATGCCACAATCCAGTGACTGGCAGTCATATTTGGTGGAAGGAAGTGTATATTTATGTTGCTGAGACCATCATTAGGGACGCAGTGAGACGTTATCTAACAACAGTAGGATACAATGTCCTTCAGAGACAATCTTCGTGTTGAACTGCAGTAGCTATTCTTGAAAGATGCTAGAGGTCATCCATGCTTTGCTGTTAGATGTGTGAGTGCAATAGAAGTGTGGACTAAAGTTTCTGAAGCATCGAGGCTTTGCCGATTTTCCAATAATCAGCAATCGCCGCTTGTCTGTTCCAGTAGAGTTGCAGCACAGTAGAACAGTGATTCGTTGCTTCATCCTTTTGACACCACGGCAGTTTTCTTCTTTGTGAGCAAGTGTTCGGTCAGGAATGAGCTGAAAAAAATAATACTGTTCAAATTTGTATGGTGTTCATCAATGATAGCTGGAGAAATCGATGCGCCTTCCCCACAGAGCCGTCGTTGCGAAATATGGAATCTCCCTTTAAATCGCTGCAGCCACCCACTGCTGTACGCGAAATTTTCTGGTACGGCCAACTGCTCGCCAAGTTTTTTTGCCTTTTCTCTTAGGAGGTCATCAGTAATAATAATATTATTGGCACGCTTTTGGGTAAACCAGTTGGAAAGAGCGTCTTCCAAGTCACTAAATTTTTCGACTCTTTGTCTCTTTGAAGGACCAACAGTATAATTTTCCCACTTCTCAGCCTGAGCGAGAATATCACGGACAGTTGTTCGTGGAAGTGAGAAACGCTCTCCAATCTCATTCTTCGACATCGTAAGGGTTATTTCTTGCCAACTGGCATATCTCCTTCTTCTTTTCAATGGTGATCGACTCACGTTTACGCTTTTGCGAACTCATGATACGATAAAAAAGTTGTTGTGTTGATGTTAGCAAAGGATGAAGCGACTGTGTATGTCCCAGGCACAAGCAGGAAAGGGGTCTGCTGGCTGTTCACACAATCTGTTATCTGTTGTGTCAACAGCAAACAAGTTCGGTGCCGCTGGCGGAAAAAAATTCAGACAGGTAAAGGGAGGCGGGGGGTGAGGGACGTTGTGAGCGGCGCTATAACGAGTGGTTTTTGCTACTTGGGATACGAAAAATCAGCGGCGGAAGGCGAACAGCGAGGGAGTGGCATTATATCGAGAAAAATACATTGATGTCGATTGGGACAAAACGAAAAAGCGGCGTAAGGCGAGGGTGGTGTTATATCGAGTGGCGTTATAACGAGAGTAGACTGTATATATAAATCAAAAAAGGCATATCCTTACCACGCTCATATGAACCTTTTCTTCTTCTTTCTTATCTCAAATGATTGGGTAAAGTAAAATGCGTCTGCCTTTGTCATTAAGACTGGGAGCACTACTCAGTGGTAAGCCAACTTAGCTCCAAAAGAAATGGCCGCCTCTGACATGAGGAACAGATGCCATGTGCAGCCGCTCCTAACATGGAGTACAAACGCTGCTCATCCTGTATCCCTGGATCAGGAGCCCTTACAGGGTACTATCAGCCGGGCCAGCTGAGCCCAGGTTTTTTAGCGAGCTTGTTACTGCTCCCCCTCCTCCTTTTTCATCCGGGCATGGGACCGGCAAAGGCGGAGCTAAGGGCTGAGCGCCATCTAGTGGAACAGAAATCAACTGAACGTTTATTTAGCCTGTCCCCTGATATTTGGCCAACACTCATGTGAGCGTGGTCAGGATATGCCTTTTTTGATATTAATACAAACACCTGACTTTTTTTATTATTTTAATTTTTTAAATTATTTTTTCATATATATATATATATATACAGTAGAACCCCCTTTTAGCGGACACCTCTCTACAATTTGATTTGCAAAATTACCATTTTTACAATTTAGAAACTCTCCGGTAAGAAGACACCTCTCCCTAAAGGACACTTTGGCTCTGCAATTAGGTGTCCTTAACAGGGAATTTCTGCTGTATATGGTGATATATACCATGTATCACTTCTAGTAAAATGGAGAGGAAAGATTAAGGTGGTTTTGGAGAGATTATCTAAAATAAATAAAGATAGCTTTCCTTCTCTGTCTGATACATGTGTGCAGTGTGCATTCTAGGGAGAAGATTCAGCAAAATTTTTTTTGTCAGTAACAGACATTTTTCATTCTTTACAGAAGATGCTAATGTTTTTCAATTTTAAAACATTTCATTATCTCCCACGAAACTACACACTAAGTTAGCACAAATATATTATTTTGATAAAGAGCAATCCATAAATAAATCTTTAGATGATAAAAAGCAAATATTGATTTATGTTTTTTTTTTAATTTATCCCTAGTACACGTGGTACAGCCTATGATAATCATGGTGGGTAGTTAGCGACTGCTTTTAGTGTAAGTGCACCACATGTTTACACAGGTGAAAGGCAGTTGGGTTATGTAAACAGCCAGAACTTTTGATTCAACACCCCAAGGGATCAGAATTATGGGTTGAGAATTATAAAAGTTGGTTAAATTTCACTGCTTTGTTCTTATGCATACCTCTGGTGAATCCTGTATAGGGTCAGTGACCCAGAATAAAGGCTTTTTGTTGTTGTTGTTGTTGTTAAATTAAAAAGTAAATAGACTCATTGGGATTTATGTTGGAATTATAGAGTTGGTGGATAAAAGAAGTTATGCTGTATTTAATTCACCATTTAGAATTTCATTTTACTTACATATTGAAAAAGTAAGGGAAATGGGAACTTAAATAAGAGTGCCACAAGTTTTTGTGAGTTTATTTATTTGAAATATAAGCAAGCTCTTAGAGCTCATGCTCTTATAAAATGAGATATCAAGTTAGTGTGTTATGCCGCATGTATTTTACAAATTAGAAAATTAAAAATTCTGAATTATATTTAGGTACAATTAACTATAAGGTAAATACCAATAACTTAATGGAAAAAAAAGTAAATGGTGTTATAAAACCAAATATCCAACTGTGGGGTGTCAGGAAATTCAAGTGGGGGGGACATATATCCAGTATAGTACTAGATACAAGGTAATAAGACCTAATCCAAATAAATTAATATGGTAACCCACCATCTATATATAACAAATGAAAACATTAAGACGCGAGTGTTTCTTTTCACAAATAAATCAAACTTCTACTGGCCTTACTGCGATGAGAAAATATTGGGAGGACTTGGCTCATCAGTGGTGAACATTCCCACCGATTTCGACAATTTAATCGCCAATTGTCGAAACTGCTGGGAATGTTCACCAGTGATGAGCCGAGTCCTCCCAATATTTTCTCATCGCAGTAAGGCCAGTAGAAGTTTGATTTAATTGTGATAAGAAACATTTGCATCTTAATGTTTTCATTTGTTATACAAATCAAGACTTGAGTCTGGTGTATAGATGGAGACTTCAGAGAAACAACAAGAGTGCTCCATTTAAAACTGTGGTGATGCCAAAGCTCTGGGTATAAATAAGAGCTGAGTACCTGTGAGCTATCGAAGTAGAGGACAATGGCCTCGATGTAGGACTGGAAGTCTGAGGTGAAGAGATCCTTGCAGGCTGTGGAGTAGAGGCAGACGTCTGCTCGGTAGTACTTGGTCTCCAGATGCCAGGGGTAGGCCTGGATTCCTGTGGGTAGGCCAGCTACCAGCACTGGGGCAGGCACACTGTTGCCTAGGATACCTGCTCACAGCCTGTACTGTGGTCTCATGCACATTAGAACACTCTTGTCTCTATATATTGGTGCAATAAGGTTACACATTGTGGGGGTCTAAATTGGTCTGCATATAGATGCTTAGAATACTTTCATATTGTAGTCTCATGGGTCTGTACATTTGTGCACTGTTGTTTAGATTACCTGCTCAATTTTAATAAAATTTAATATGTATGATATTTAAAAGTATATAAATATATCATATAAAGATCCCTGAAAAATGAAATTGTTGATGTGGCATCTTGTGTGCAAATTTGAGAGCTTACTAATTTATACTTTATAATTGGAGTATTCCAAAATATTTACCTTAATACATATATTTGCCACACTTTTAATAAATAATTATTTTAAAAAATTAAAGCCTACCTTCAACAAGAGACTGGGGAGGAAACGATGAAGATGTACTTATTAATAAAATTCCGGGTTTCAACATTTTAAAACCACACAAATTAAATATGTCAACCCAGTAAACACAAACTAAATGCAAACTTTATTGATATACACACTTGTAATTCAGGTCAAAATTTAATATTAAAAAAAAAATATATATATAAAAATTATAGTAACAAAATTTAAAAATTTAAACGATATAATGTATAAATAATCTTTAATGTAAATTTATTATTTAAAATATTTTATTGCTTTTTTTTCAATCGATTATATATACAAATAAATACAAAATAAAAAGAAATTCAACAGCATTTAATGAGCTCTTTATCAGAAAGTAGCAACATTGTCGGCGAGAAATAAACATTGAGGGGATAATTTTATAAACCTATAAGTTCTACCTACTATGTTAAGGTTAATTAAAACTGGTTTTATATCTAGAAGGTGCGTCCCAAATGTTTATTGCAACCTGAGGAAAAAATCGCACACAAGTTTAGGTGTTTTCAATTTTGAGAATATAAATAGAAACAAGGAACCGATAAAATATAATATATTCAATAAAAATGAGTCAAACTTTAAATCAAATTTAGTAAGTAATATAGTTTTAGTGCCTTTAAAGTATAACTTTTCCATCTAAAATACACTAACTTATTTGAAATGAGACAAACTGAAATATGTGGATACATTGAAAATAGATTAATCATCCTTAAAAAGTGTTATCTATATTAATAAAATGCAAATTTCATAAGTGGACATCACTAAAAACTTTCGTTACAATGCATCAATTTCAACCAAATTTTCAACATTTATGTAAAACGAGATGGAGCAGGTTTTGCTTAACATCAAAATATATTTCCTAATAAAAATGAGTCAAACTTTAAATCAAATTTAGTAAGTAATATAGTTTTAGTGCCTTTAAAGTATAACTTTTCCATCTAAAATACACTAACTTATTTGAAATGAGACAAACTGAAATATGTGGATACTTTGAAAATAGATTAATCATCCTTAAAAAGTGTTATCTATATTAATAAAATGCAAATTTCATAAGTGGACATCACTAAAAACTTTCGTTACAATGCATCAATTTCAACCAAATTTTCAACATTTATTTAAAACGAGATGGAGCAGGTTTTGCTTAACATCAAAATATATTTCCTAACATTAACATGCGTAACTTTGCTGTTATCGATTAAATACAAAAAAAATCAACAGAGTTAATTTTATTTATATATAAATACAAAATTAAATTTCAACAGAGTTAATTTTTTTACATACTAGCTAATAATCTCAATCTAAAAAATATTCAAAACAAGCAATTTTAAGATAACACCATATGTAAAACAGTCGGCCAAGAAAACAACAATGATATTACATCTTTCTCACATTTTCACACACAATCTTGATTAATAATTAAAACTAATCTTTAACATTGTTTATTATACTTCAACTTTTATTTCTACATTTGTTTTTAAATACCCAATTGTTTTATCATGTTTCTAATTTCGCCTAACAAATATACAAATTTATAGTGACCAACATATGCAAATTTTATCTTTGTTTTTATTTAACTTGTGATATCGTAAACATAACATCCATTGTAAGCATTTTTCTGTTCACCTTCCGTGGTTTCTCTTTTCTCTGATAGTTTTTAGGTGTAGTATATTTTCTTATTACTAGACTACAAACATTCCCTCGAGAAAAACCTGGGCGAAGCCGGGTACATCCGCTAGTTTTAAATAAAAGCCTCCGATTTCATAAAGGGAATCTTGTCTCTAAATTACCCACAAATATACCAAATCAAAACACTGGAATTTCATTGTAACAGCAACTTGGTTATAAATATAATTAATATAAAGCATAAAATGTCATCTATATATAGCAAATGAAAACATTAAGACATGGATGCTTCTTTTACACATAAAACAAACTTCTACTGTCCTTGCTGCAATGAAAAAATATTGGGAGAGCTTGGCTCATCAGTGATGAATATTCCCAGCAGTTTCACAGTAAGAATAGTTTAGGTTTGTTTTATGTGTAAAGAAACATTTGTATTATGATGCATCAGCACGCCCTCTGTTATGAATATTCAAAACTATTATAGACACGTATGATTCTTTTGAAAATTAAACAATTTCTACTGCCCTTTCTGCAATGGAAAAATTAAAGGGAGGGCAGTAGAAATTGTTTAATTTTCAAAATAATCATACGCGTCTATAATAGTTTTGAATATTCAGAAACATTTGTGTCTTAATGTTTTCATTTCCTAAATATAATAATTATAGCATAATACAAAAAGTGTCAAGGTGTAAGTTTTAGATATTTAATCTGAGGTCACAACAACATAAAACTATGGTCCAGGTTCAGCACTAGCCATGAAAACTTGCTATCTCACTAAGCTGATAGTTCCATCATCTAGTGCCACCATGTCAGATACACAAGTTGATTATCTCCACTTCATCCTTTTCTGCAAATGTTTTATAGAGTTCCAACTTTATTGAACCAATGTTTCCATGATCTACCACTCCCTTCATTCTTCAAGGTGTATCCCACTGGTATAGTCAATATGGACCACATTGTCTGCATTTTTTTTTTCTACTTCTGAATATAATTGGCCAAAAATCACCAGAATTCTCTTGGTAACATGATTTCAGAACAAAAATTGAAACTAGTTTCGAAAACTAATGACATCCGCATACAGGGAGGAAACATAATATTTTGCAACTTGGAATGCCATCTCTGGGTCAGGCTGAGAACTGTACCCTTGTACCTGTTTATACATATAGAAAGTATTCATACTTTGCATATACGAGGTTGCCAGACTCCTGTGTGTTTAATCACACTTACTGGTGAGGTTGGACTTCAAGAATCAGAAACCATTGAAGCAAATTTTTTTCTTAGGCCTAATACAGTATTCTCTAATCCCTGGTCATAGTTGTCAAAAATTATATCACTCTTTTATCAACCCTCTAATCTCCTAATATTTATCATTTTAATTATTTCTGCCCTCATCTATATATATAAAATTGAATATCTGTCTGTCTGTATGTTTGTACTCTATAGATTCAAAAACATACATCCAATCGCCATGAAATTTTGGGATATTATTACGTATATCCCCGGGAAGGTTTTTGAAAAATAATTTCTTGAATATCCTTAGAGTTATTTGCAGATTTGTAGATTTAACTCGCAAGCAGCGCCCCCATTGCGACGGAGATAGGCTTAGGTTTTGGCAGGATGTCTGCTCCATGCCTGATGACCTTGGGTCTTTCAGGGCTAATATATTAAGTAAAACTAATTCAAATATTAGTGCTTTATAATGGCTATCTCCTTGAGGTTACCGATTTAAAAGTTTATTTTCTTTTTTTAGATTGTATAAGAAACATATTTTATTTTAAGTATTGTACTTTATTTTAAAAAGTTTAAATAATTGTGCAAGACGATATATACGATATATAAAAATCAAAAGAAATAATGCGTATCGTTTATATATAAAATTCGAATAAATATAAATGTGATACTAAAAATTAAATTTCTATTTATATATATATAATGAATTAAATATTTTATTCTTATAAAGATTATCGATTAAAGGTACTCATAAATGTTACCAATTTAAAAGTTTATTTCATAATTTTAGATTGTATAAGAAACATATTTTCATTTAACTATGTATATCTATGTTTTGTACATACAGTAAAACCCCTCTATAGTGAACCCCAATGGGACAGAGCTTTTGGTTGACTATAGCCACGGTTCACTATAGCCACGGTTTGGCCTTTTTTTTTTACTTTTCAAAATTTTTAGACCGTATAACTAAAGGACAGCCATACACACTGGAAGAGGCTGCCTCTTAATAGTGGTCACTTTGTTTTAATCCCCTTAATTGACCAATTTCCTTACATTAATACTGAATAATAATATAAATCATTAGATGATAGGTTCTTCTTATCATTTACATACATGTATCTCTATGTCTAATTTAAAAATCAAGACAAATCCTAGGCAAAGTTTTATTAAATATATATTCAAAGATATAAAATGATTTTAAAACATCATTATTACATTATATAATACAATGTTTACTTGGAAAAATGGTTCTAACACCTTGTTGCTTCAAAGCATTCTTCAAGCATTGCACCCATTCAAATAAAGTTAGTGTTTTACTTCCATTTCATTTTTCCACATATTCTTCTAGGTCTAGATTTCGTTTTTTTTTTTTTAATCTGCCATGCAAAATATTGCTGACTTTAAAATCACCATAGTTAATGGCATAAAAATAATTTTTGTTTCATCACGGGACCGTTTATTTGGACTTTTTTTTTTTAAAAGCCCTAAAATTTACGATCGTGATCGCGGCAAAGTTGAGGTTGATTCCTCTTTGCAACAATTTTTAATAGCTTTATATTTTATCTTTTATAATATAAAATTTATATTCTCTTATTTTAATATGTTCTTAACATTTTGCCTGTGTTGTTTCACTTTGAAAAGTTCTAAAAATGGCCTTTTTTTTTTAAAGAAATAACGCTTTTGTTTTTAACCCTTAACTGGACGGGTGATTTTTTCTTACGTAACCGGACGGGTTGGGTAGATTCAACCCACTTATGTACCTTTACGAAATAAGCGCTAAATAATGAATTAAATCTATATTTGAAAGATTATTTAATGATTACAAATGTTAATATACAGATTTTTACTTCTAAAAATTCTAAATATAATCTATTTACAGTTTTCACAAATAATTAAGAAATGTTTTTTGCAAACGCCTAGTTGACATACAGAGCAAAATGTTTTTACTTTTCCCGCATTTTTTGATGGACATTTGTAACACCTTTTTGGAGTATCAGATTCTTGTGGCATCGTAGATCCTCTTGATGTACTTGAACCATCATTCTTTTTGAATTTTTTTATTGTCGTCTGTAATTCCAGCGGGAGGGAATTTAAATTACGTGTGGCCAGGTGTTCATCAATCAAGGATCTCCCAAGATCAACAATAAAAGTACTTCTTTCTTTTTGATCCTTTTTATCAATCTGATAGTTGAAGATGATGTAAGAATTCAGAGCTGTGATATCTAAGAGGGCATAAAAAAGTGCCAAAGGCCATCTTCTGGATCGACGAGAGGTAGAAAAATTAGAGACCATTTGGTCAATGGTATCTACACCTCCTTTTGTTAGATTATAGTCCATTATAATGTCAGGTTTTCCTGTCGTTTCATCACATTTATTGTCATGATGCATCGAAGATATAAGGATTACTGATTTTCTTTTTTTGGGAACATAGGAGACTAAAGTTTTTGTTCCAGAGAAACCAAAAATAGATGTTCCTGATTCTCTTTTAGGATGCGGTTGGAATTGTGGTGGAATCTGAGGTTTGTTCTTTCTCATCGTTCCTATATATGTAAGGCCATGTTCTTTCAACTTATCAACTAATTCTACTGAAGTAAACCAGTTGTCTGCTGTAATATTTCTATTACTCTTCCAAAGTGGTCGACTAATATCTAAAACTATTTGGGTTGGCAGGGATAGTTCTGTTGACTTTGGAGTTTTAGATTTTACTGTATATACCATTGCATTATACATATAATGTGTTCTTGAGTCTGCTAGTATTACTATTTTTATCCCATATTTTTATTAGGTTTTGAGGGTATATAAATTTTGAATGGACATTTTTCACGAAACCCTACAAGCATTTCGTCAACAGTAAGGTATTCAGCAGGTGTATAACAACTTTGAAATTTTTCAATAATGGTTTGGAAAATATCTCTTATGGGTGAGAGTCTATCTTCTTTGCATCTTGTCTTGAAATTATCAAATCTAATACAAAGTAATAGAAAAAGGAAACGCTTCACACTCATTACAGAGCGAAAAATGTCACGGCCTGTTCCATCTGAGGCAAACAAAGATTCTACATTTTCATGACCTGATTTGTAAACTCCAGCTAGATACAACAAACCTAAGAATGCCCTTATTTCTATTTCACTTGTAAAATTTGAGTAAGTACTTTTGGTCAAATCTGAAATTCTTTGGCGAAATTCTTCAATTTTTGCATTTATAAATTCAGATATTTGTTTTATAATTGCGGCAGTAAAAAATAAGTTGAATATATCTATCGGTTTAGCAGGGCCTTTCAGACCAGGTAAGTGTGTAATTATGTTATGAGAACGGGTTCTTCCAATTATTGCATGATTCTTGTTCCACTTATAGCCATTTTCCCCAATGAAACAATTACTTGAAGACGTTTGAACAGTGGTAAGAATTGAATCACATTCCTCATCTGTACTGACATCTGAAGATTCGTTCAATGAATAATCTTCAGTTTCAGAATCATCGTCAAAATTCTTATTCAAAATTTTGTCTTCCATTATAAATAGAGAATTTAAAAAATAAAAAGTCTTACCTTGATAAAAAAAATTAAGGAAGTTGTTTTTTTTTAATCTAAAAGAATAAATTCTACTTAGCCAAAGAAAGAAGTCTTATTTTATGAATGGAAGCTAAAAAATAGCGGAAGAAAGCGACTCGAGAATGAGCAATCAGCTAACCCTGACATGAAAAATGCTCACGCTTCTGGACGGCATGGACGGAATCCGCCCACACATGTAAATTTAACCGCCCTCCCAAAACTTATATTTTTAAACGATGAATGGAAATTGTTTGTATCACTGTAAAATTAGAATACACCAAAGCTGTTAGCTCTCAGTAAACGAAAAAAAAATTTTTTTTCCTATATTAAGTTTATGCATGGGCGGAATCTATCCAACCCATCCAGTTAAGGGTTAAAATGCCTTTGTTTTCTTCATTTTGGAAGCCATTTGCATTTTTATATTTCAAATTTAATGGATGCAAATATATTCTATTTAATAAAAAGTAATTTGTGTTAAAATTTATACAACATACAGCAAAATTAAAGTGCAAAAATCAAAACAAACAATGCCGCTAAATTTATTGTTTTGAAATCGCGATCCGCGAGCTGAAACATGCTCAAACTTTTGTTGTTTTAATTTTTTTTTAAATTACATTTCCAAGTTCGTTATAAGCATAGTATTTTAAATAGATTTTATTATTTTGGGACCGAAAATAGGTTTGTTATAGGGGTAGTTCGTTATTCTAAAAATCGCAAAGTTCGTTATAACGATGGTATTTTCAATGGAATGGAATTGGGAATCGGCGTGGGTTCGTTATAAGGGAAGGTTCGTTATATCCAGGGTTCGTATTAGCGGGGTTTTACTGTATGTTATATTTAAAGGACTTATATGTAGGGATAATTTCATTATTAATTTTCATTTTGATGTATTGTATACATTTTATCATTAATAAATTATGTTTGAGGTATCAAAACTGCCTTTTTGTACAAACACACCAACATGTGAATGGGTACAGCTTATCTTTATAAAAAAAGTTTAAGTAGAGAGTGGATGTATGCTCGAAAAATAATTATCATCAAGTACTGGTTAGGTAAACTTTCACTAGGGTAAAACCCGGGAGAAGCCGGGTACATCCGCTAGTATTTTATAAAGTATGATTTGCACTTGTTACCTTGTGAGTCATTAATTTTTATACAGTAAGATCTCTTATGAGAGGCAGTCATTTTGATTTTACAAAAATGGTCAGTCGAGGAGGTGTTGTCTGTCAGATAAGCTTGTCTTCTTCTTTCTTATCTCCAATCATATTAGGGTATCAAGCCTTCAGACTTTTGGTGGTGTCTGCTGGGGATGAGTAGAGCTCATCAATGGATGAGCCAATACAGTCAATAATGTGGTTTGGAGTTGCAGGTTGAGAATTTCACTTAGTACATAGTGGGAAAACCTTGCAACCATTCTTGAAGGTCATTGTTTGTAGATGACCAGACTTAAGTCTGGAAATCAAGGACTGTTGTTCCCTTGGGAGGATTGAATTGATGCTTGTCCCTCCTGCTCTGTACCAGTCATGTGCAGCAGCAGATTTCCATTCTTGCAGGCATTGGGTCTTGATGGTATGGAGGAGGTCTCTTTCGTCTAGTTGGATTGTAGATTTTCTGGCCTCAGGATGGTCAAGAGCTCCAGATTTTGCTAGAAGTCTGCCAGTTCATTTCCAGGAATTCCAACATGAGTTGGAAGCCATTGCATTGTGACAGAGCTGTTGGCTGGGAGTTGGTTAAGAAGAGGTTCTTGGCTGTAGAAGCAGGTTTGAAGGGTATAAATGGCTACTCTTGAGTCGAAGTAGATTATTTTGTTTGTGGTGAGTGTGCATGTTGATGTTTTTTAGAGCAGTATCTATTGCAGAGAGTTCTGATTTATATACAGAAAGGTGTCTAGGGTGGGAAAAGAAGAGTTTTTCAAATATATTTGTAAAGGTAAGCTTGTCAAGAATTGCTACTGATCAATAAAGAACACTAAGCACATGGAACACAAATCTCAAATAAATTTGGAGGTGATTTAATAGAGAACCTTCTAAAGAAGTGATAAAAAGGAAGTTTGCTAGACATGTGTGGTCTGAGAATCATAGGGTCTATTGACCATACAGGAAGGATTGAATAATGAAGGGACCTAGGATGTATTGGTTTGATAATCTAGTGTAATGGTCTAGAATTAGAGTATGAAGAGAATTACTCTCTCTCAGAGCAGGGTGTAATGACGTGATGGCTATATTGGAGCTGGCACTATAGGATGATGGATGTGATTCACATAGGACATGTGCAGGGAAGCAGTCCTCAGGTCCGATGGCTGTGTTCCCCTCCCAAGCCAGACATCACGTGAGTCTCTCCTCAACCATGTAGTCCTCTCTCTCCCAACCATGGCTGCTGGTGTCAGGGTTCTGGCCGTCTACGAGGACATCATCAAGGAGACTCTGGAGTCCCTGTCAGAGCACGTGGAGTACCTCCTGGAATCCCAGTCTCAGATAGAGGAGTGGGACGTCACCTTATCTGTGAGTGCTCATGTGGGCCATCTGCTTGCTTCTTTATTACTAAATCACTTTTATCGGCAGTTATTACCTGCCATCCCAGAAACAATGACCTATCTATCTCTGGTCAAGGAAAATGCCACAAGATCAGTCTTGAAATATAGGCCATTATGGCTCCTGTCAGTTCAGGGCAGCCACGATGAGGTACAACAAGGGATTCAGGAAATCTTTTGAATTAGCCAAAGTGTAGTTTTTTTTTGTTGCAAAGTAGTTAAGCCAAAATCTCTCATGGATAAAATGGTGATGGAACTTTTGATGTCTTCTTTATTAACCCTTAACTGGACGGGTTGGGTAGATTCTGCCCATGCATAAATTTAATATAAGAAAAATATATATTTTTCGTTTACCTAGAGCTACCAGCTTTCATGTATTCTAATTTTACAGTGATACATTTTCCATCCATCGTTTATAAATTTCAATTTTGGGAGGGGGGTTAAATTTGCATGTGTGGGCGGATTCCGCCCAGCCCGTCCAGAAGCGTGAGAATTTTTCGTGTCAGTGTTAGCTCGTGGCTCATACTTGAGTCTCTATCTTCCGCTATTTTTAGCTTCCTTTTTATAAAATAACACCTTTTTCTTTGGATAAGAAGAATAATCAATCAAGTCTCTCAACAGAGAGAACTATCCCTGCCAACCCAAAATATATATAGGTTTTAGAGATTAGTCGACTACACTTTGGAAGAAATATTCCAGCAGACAATTGATTCACTTCAGTAGAATTAGTTGATAAGTTGAAAGAACATGGCCTTACATATTTAGGAACGATGAGAAAGAACAAACCTTAGATTCACCACAATTTCAACCGCACTCTAATAGAGAATCAGGAACCTCTATTTTTGGTTTCTCTGGAACAACCACTTTAGTCTCCTATGTTCCAAAAAGAAAAAAAAAAAAAGAAAATCGGTAATCAGATTGATAAAAAAAGGTAAAAAAGAAAGGAGTCATTTTATTGTTGATCTTGGGAGAGCATTGACTGATGAACACCTGGCCACACGTAATCTCAATTCTCTCCCACTGCAATTACAGGCGACAATTCAAGAAGAATGATGGTTCAAGTAAACCAAGTGAATCTACGATGCCACAATAATCTTATACTCGAAAAAGGTGCTACAAATGTCCATCAAAAAGTGCAGTAAAAAATAAAACCCTTTGCTCTGTATGTCAACTAAGCGTTTGCAATAACTTTTGTTTATTATTTTTGAAAACTGTAAATAGATTATATTCAGAATTTTTAAAAGTCAAAATCTGTATATTAACTATATATTAATTAAATAATTTTTTGATTATTGATTTCAATCATTATTTAGCGCTTATTTCATAAAGTTACATATGTGGGTTGAATCTACCCAACCCGTCCAGTTACGTGAGAAAAATCCACCCGTCCAGTTAAGGGTTAAGAAGAGGCACCGCATGTGTTAAAATGGATGCAATAGATAGCACCTAGTTTTGCCTTATTTTAATCTCGAATGATTTTTTTTTTTTGTTATTATTGTTATAAAATTTCTCTGCTGCGCTAGTAATATTTCCCATTACTATTCTGCTATTTATTAAAATATAAAAAAAATCTCAATTATATTTTCTAATTAAAACCTACTGCTGTAATGACATGATTGTGGACATGAACCAATTTGCCACACAAGTTGATCTCCAGACTATTGTTCAATGCAAAAGTGAGATTGATTGGTTCATCAAGTCATTCTCTGTCAGTTTTGATTTTACCAAATTGGTTACAAGAAAATAAGACCTAATCCAAATAAATTAATAGTGTGTGACGTTTCAGTAACAGTGTTATTACCGAAACATCACACACTATTAATTTATTTGGATTAGGTCTATTTTCTTGTAGCTATAATCTATTATCCAAAATTGTGCTTTATCATTACCAAAGTGGTTGGAAGAAAGTTTGACTGCAGTCTTTGTTTAATGAAACTTCCTGTGTGGATTATCTGTATCTAAAGCTCACACAGCTAGGGAACTGCCCTTAGATTCCTATGAGCTGTGCAGTCAACAGGGGTTGTGCTGACAGGACGGAGTACTCACTGTGAAGCTGAATGAAGAACACGGCACCTATGTCATCAACAAACAGACACCAAACCGACAGATATGGCTCTCCTCCCCCATCAGGTACACATACTGGTGTGATGGAAGGCTCTATCATACAAACTAATATTATTTATGAAATTATATAAGAAAATAAGACCTAATCCAAATAAATTAATAGTGTGTGATGTTTCGGTAAAAGCTTTGTTACCAAAATGTCACACACTACTAATTTATTTGGATTAGATCTTATTTTATTGTAACTATAATATATAATCCAAATTGTGCTTTATCATGAATGATAAAATAAGCTAGCTTATAATTAGCAGTTGAAGCAAACACAGTCAACTTGCATTAATTGAGACTCAATCCCGAAAAGCAAAATTTAATTCCGATCATTAGTATATTCCAAATATAATACAGCTGAACTTGTATAATTTGAAGCCCAAAGGGCAAATTTTTTTTTTTTTTTAATTATCCAAAAATTTGAATTAAAAACAAAAATTGTATTTATAGGAGATTCTAGGCACCAAGATAAATATTCTATTTAAAGACATTCGAATTATACAAGTTCTACTGTTTTAAAAATGCTGTAACTGCAAAATGTCACACTATTTATTTATTTGGATTTTGTCCTTTTACCTTGTTTCTGTGGCCTACGTATCTAACTCCTATGGTACTCCCCAAACCCTGGACTTGGTGATAACTACTCCACAACTAGCCCATCAGACCCTCACCCAAGTCTTAGAGGGAGTAGGGAGCGACCATCTCCCCCTGCTTACAACAACAACGACTGAAATAAAGGAGGAAGCACTGCCCAAGAAACTTTATTGGAATTACAGAAAGGCAGATTGGACCAAATTTAGACAAGAATCCAACCTCACACCAAAAATAACGAATGACAAACAACAATTAAATAGTAAATGGAAAAATGGAAAACAACAGTACTCAAAGCAGCCAAGAAAACCTTCCCCAGAGGAAACAGAAAGCAATACATCCCAGGATATATTGAAACAATTAACAGCCTACAGAATGAAATAACTCAAAGAAATCAGGCCCAAGAATACCTCATGGAAAACAATGAACTTGAAAATAAAATAAACTTCAGCAAACTTTCGGCCCAAGTGCGACAGAAAGCAAATCAACTAAAACAGAGGAAGTGGAGGGATATCTGTAGCAACCTAGGCCCACATACAAGAGATACGAAACTCTGGAAATTAATTAAATCTATAAACCAAGAAACTCCGTACTCAACAACCTCAAATACCTTCACAGACAAAGATGGCAACGTACTCACAGAACGAACCCAAATATCAAACCTCTTTGCTGATTACTATACACAAATCTCCAAACTAAACTTTACGAGGCAAGATAAGAAAGTACTTCACATATCAAAAAAGATAAGAAACGAGGCCAAAACAACATCTCACCAAGACTTATTCCACAAGCCATTTTTACCTCATGAACTAAAAGAAGCTATAAATAGATTAGCTGATAACAAAACCCCAGGTTCAGACATCATATCAGCCAAAATGATAAAACACCTAGAAACAAACGCCATTTTAGAGCTCCTTCACATAATTAATCTAAGCTGGTCAAGCAGCACCTTACCTAAAGAATGGAAGCATGCAATCATAATCCCCATCCATAAAGCAGGAAAAACAGAAAACCACCCACAGAGTTATAGACCAATATCACTAACCTCCATACCATGCAAACTCATGGAGCGCATGATACTAAATAGAATGCAATACTTCCTAAACAAAAACAAGCTACTTACAAAACAGCAGGCAGCTTTCAAAAAATATCATAACACAATAGACCAGATTTTCTACTTCACACAGAAAATTCAAGACAACTTCCAAAGTAAACCAACCAAGTCTACCAAAGCCGCTTTTATAGACTTAAGCCAGGCTTTTGATAGAGTGTGGAAAGAAAGGTTAATTAAGAAGCTGGACAAACTAGGTATAAGGGGGAAGATGATGGGTTGGATTGGATCCTTTCTGACCGGAAGGACCTTCCAGGTTAACTTCAAAGAACAACTATCAAAAACTGGCAGGCTCTTCCAGGGACTCCCTCAGGGATCCATACTAAGCCCCCTAATATTCTCAATCTATCTGAATGACATGGACTCTAGAATCACAAAATACTGTGACTTTGCTCTCTATGCCGACGACATAATCATCTGGTCCTCAAAGAGAGATCTCAAGGAAGCAAACAAAAATGTAAACAAGGCGCTGAAAGAACTCCAATACTTTGCGGAAAAATGAAATTAATTATAAACCCCAATAAATCCGAAGTAGGAGTATTTACAATAAACAACCACCTTAAAAAATGGACCCCAAATATCAAGTATGACAACATTCAAATAAAATTTTCTCAGACACCCAAATACCTAGGAGTCACTTTTAGACCCCTCACTGACCTATGGACCCCATATCAACCAGACAGTGTTAAGAGCAAAAAAGAGACTTAACATTCTGAAAAGAATATCTGGATATGAATGGGGCGCAGATAGGGATACTCTGCGCCAAACATATCTGGCCCTTATCAGACCAATCTTAGAATATGGCCAACCAGTGTGGCAGACGGCGAGCAAGACCAACCTGAATAAAATCGATCAGGTACAGAGCAGTGCTGCAAGAATCATATGTGGACTCAGAAACACCTGTCCAACCAAAATTGCAGAGATTGAGGCCAACTTGTTGCCTCTTACACACCGGAGAAAAATCGGCTTAGCCGATTATATATACAAGAGAGTAAATGCACCAAAATCACACAGAACCGGAGAATTTATACGAAAATGGAAACCAAAAACCAGACTCAAAAGACTTAGCCCAATGCACCCAGCCTACTGGGAACTACTACCAAACAGCACGAGAAATAGAAATGCCCAGAACCAATATGCACCATATAAAGAAAGACCAGAAATCTCCTACAACTAGGATCTAGAGCAAGAATGCTCCAAAAGAGCCGACCACCCTGGGGTACTCAGGAGCCTCGCTATGGAGAGGATTGAAAAAGCAGACAAAGAGACCATACAGATATACACCGATGGCTCACTGGTGGAGAATGGCTCCTCTGGCAGTGGAGTTCTCATCCTTAAAGATAGTATGGAAATAAAAAGAAGAATCAAAAACCCAAAGAACTTGTCAGTTTTCAGATCTGAACTAACAGCCATACTACAAGCTCTAAAACTCGTAGAGAAAAACGAGACTAAAAACATAATAATTTATACAGATTCAAAAGCCTCCATCTTTGCAATTAAAAAATGCTACTATTCACAAGACAGACTCCTCAAAAACATTGCTGCAGAAATCAACAAACTGAAAAAAAATACCAAAATATGTCTACAATGGATTCCATCACATGTGGGAGTCCCTGGAAATGAGGAGGCCGACAGATTGGCAAAGGAAGGAGCAGCTGGACATCCTGATGCGGTGAACTCCGAGACCTACCTTTCAGCAAGGGACCATATTAACAAACTGAAACTACAACTAATAAGGAACCATAGAGATAGTTTCCATCATTCTTGGTACCAGGTAGAAAACCCCAAAAAACAGACCCTCCAACTAAACAGAAGGAAATCGACACAGTTGGCCAGATGGAAATCTGGTCACCTGCGCCCCCTAGTCTATAAAGAGGGAGCCAAAAGCTTCCCCATGTGCACTAGGTGCAAAACCGAAGAGGCCACTCCCCAACATTTACTAAATTGCATTCGAAAGGACAGAAGATCCCTGTACAGAGAACCAATAAGAGTTCTTGAGCTTCTTTACAAGTACTCGACCTCCAAGATCTTGTCTAATTTACACTAAAAGGATAAGTAAAAAAAAAAAAACCTTGTTTCTGATGTATAATTCAAATTGCATTTTATTATTAAAATCCTTATATCTATAAAAATGAAATCCAAAATCTATGTTTGTTATCGCGTTGCACAAAATCTACAGAATCAATCATTATGAAATTTCGCATGTAGATAGCTGAAGATTTCGTTTAACATATAGGCTATTCAAAAAACTAAAAAGGTTAATGTGCTTTTTTTTTAATGTAAAACCAAAAAGCATTAGTTCCAGCCTTTTACCGCTTGCTGCCGCATTGGTCGCGACGATAAATGACTTTGATTGGTTAATAATTTTACACGTAGTTTGTTTACACAATGAATGTTTTTAAAAGGTAAGATTATCCAATCGCCGTGAAACTTTATGATGTTATTTACTATACTACTGGGAAGGTTTCTGGTTTGAATTTGATTTGAAATAAATATTCGTTGCAATTTTATTTGCAAATTTTCTACTTTCACTCGCAAGCAGCGCCTCTTGAGGCATCTGGTGAAATTACATTTATAAATTGTAAAAACGCTAAAATGTCTTCCAAGTATAATAAATTTAATTTGAGAATTTAGTAATATAATTTTTCAATGATGTTGTAAAAAAACTTGGCATTTCAATATTAATATATATATTTTTAAAATATTGTAATGTTTTTGTGTTTAATGTTAAAATGTTGTAATGTTAAAATATATTTTTACATTGTTAATTTAATTTGTTGTTGTTTTATAATAATGAAGATGCAGATTACATTTATTGTTATTGTTTATTATCGTTTGTTCATATAAAAAATTACATTGTATGTGATGATGATAACAAAAATGAATTTTAAAAATTATATACAAATTTCATTGTGAAAAAAAAAAAATAATTATAAAATTCATAAACATGACAATATCTTATTTAAAATTTAATAAATGTTTTTAAAATAATTATGTTTCAAAAATATATTTAAACGCTTATAACAATATTTATATTTATATACGTATATAAATCTATATATAGGTTGATTGGATGTGTGTGTGTGTGTTTTCTAGAATCATTTTAACAAATGTTCGTTAAGCAAACTTTTACTCGGGTAAAAACCGGGCGAAGCCGGGTAAATTCGCTAAATAAGTTATATATAGTTATAATACTTCGTGTTGTCGTTCGGTGATGGTTCCTCTTGAAAGAGGTAATTGTTTGTATTTATCTACTTTTTCTGGATGTAAGCATTTGACCACTTCCACAATACATTTTTTTATCATTTCAACGTCGCTAAATGGTTTTCCCCGTTTTCCAAGAATGTACGCTACTTTGTATGTTGCTTCCGTGGCATTATTATTTTGTTGAAAGAACTTATTGAAAGTTTGTTGCCGGTGAAGCTTTTCATTTTTAAGTTGTTGTAATATAGTTTACGTGCTTCTCCTTCAAGAATTGCATATTTATGATTCGAATGAGTCATGTAATGTTGATTAGCATTATACTTTTTAATTGTAGTTATAACTGTACTATAGAACAAACAAACCATTTTATCTTTGGAACTAATTAAGAAGTATTGCAATTCCCATTCTTCATTAAATAATCGATTCTCGTCCTTTAGAGTCCTTTTTTTGGTTTTTAGACATGATTCTAAAATTAAAAGATATATGAAAATTTATACATAAAAAGACCATGCCGCACATAAAATTGTATTTTGAAAATACGGGAGAAATGGACTGAAATCAAAATCCACATTTTTTTTACATAAGTTTACTTTCACAGAAAATTAATTATATTAATAACTAGCGGACGTACCCGGCTTCGCCCGGGTTTTACCCGAGTAAAGGTTTGTCTAACGAATCTCTCGATAAAGTGAACATTTTTTCCCGGTCCCTTGAAAAATACTCGATAAGTTGAATAAAATCAATATTAATTGGTTCCCTCGGTAATTGGAAGTTAAAGAAATAGTATCTTGCCTTGGAATTGTATCATTATTCTTGTCTCAAATAAATTGCCGTGTCATCCTGAATTTTGTCTTTCCTAATTTTCTACATTACAAAATCATTGTATCATCATGATAATATTTAGAGCAGATTGTTGAATTATAACAGATAAATTAGAATATTTATCTTGATTATTTTAAAGCGAAAAGTTTTTTCAAAAATTTTATTCGCTAGAAACCTTCCCAGTACTATACTAAATAACTTCCCAAAGTTTCATGGCGTTCCAATGAGTGGTTTGGTCAGGCATAAAGGACAAACAGACACACACACACACATACATTCATTTTTATATATATAGATTGTTCAACTGATACAAAATTTTAAATTATGCAATGATTATTAAAATTTAAAATTAATTTACCCGTATTTTACTACAATACAATAGAAAACATTGTACGATGTTTGTAATATGTATTATCTTACAACTTAGCTTATTCAAAAAATAAACAACCATTTAGTAAAGTTGATACTGTTACACACCGGGAATTACGTTGCCTCGACGTTACGTTTAGTTTTAGTACTAGTGTTGGCCGCAAATCGGCGCTGCCGATATAGTGGTATAGTTATGTACTTCATTTTTAGCACGACACTTGAATTACTTTTAGAAATTTAAATACTTACAATTACTATATTATATGTATATATATATATATTATATATTATACTTACATTTACTATATTATATGTATATATATATATATATATATTATATACTAGCGGATGTGTACCCGGCTTCGCCCGGGTTTTATCCGAGTGAAAGTTTGCCTAACGAATATTATATATTATGAAGTATAATAAACAATGCTAAAGATTAGTTTTAATTATTAATCAAGATTGTGTGTGAATATGTGAGAAAGATGTAATATCGTTGTTGTTTTCTTGGCCGACTGTTTTACATATGGTGTTATCTTAAAATTGCTTGTTTTGAATATTTTTTTAGATTGAGTTGAATGAATTGCTGAATTTTTTTTTGTATTTATATATAAATAAAATTAACTCTGTTGAATTTTTTTGTATTTTATCGATAACAGCAAAGTTATGTATTTTAAAGTTAGGAAAAATATTTTGATGTTAAGCAAAACCTGCTCCATCTCGTTTTACATAAATGTTGAAAATTTGGTCGAAATTGATGCATTGTAACGAAAGTTTTTAGCGAACACCACTTATGAAATTTCCATTTATATAGAAGATATAATATAATATAAATGAGTTTTAAAAATTGTTAAAAAAAAATGCATCGGCCGGGAATCGAACCCTGGCCGCCCGCGTGGCAGGCGAGCATTCTACCACTGAACCACCGATGCTTTAAAAAAATCAAATTCATTTATTGTCGCGACCAGTGCTGCGCCCTAGCGGTAAAAGACTGGTACTAACGCTTTTTGGTTTTTATTTAAAAAAAAAAGCACATTAACTTTTTTAGTTTTTTGAATAGCCTATATGTTAAACGAAATCTTCAGCTACCTACATGCGAAATTCCATAATGATTGAGTCAGTAGATTTTGCGTGATGCGATAACAAACATCGATTTCGCATTTCATTTTTATATATATAAGGATTATTATATAACAACAATTGCAATATAATAAACATCCTAAATATCTTGGCTACACCCTGGATCCAGAAATTAACTCCAGTAAACATATTGAAGAAGTTATTAGAAAAGGAAGAGACCGACTAAAAATCCTAAAATATATTTCAGGAAGAGAGTGGGGAGCCGATACAACCACACTAAAATTAACTTACACATCTCTAATTAGACCTATCCTGGAATATGGATATCAAATCTATGGTACAGCATCTGAAACAAATCTAAAATAACTGGAAAGGATACAACTAAGTGCAGCTAGAATTATTACATGTCTTCGAAATACCTTCCCTAATGATATTGTACTTTACGAGGCAGACATTATGCCCTTAAAGGATAGAAGAAGCTACAATCTGCCAAAATATATAAACAAAATCAAAAGTTATGGAAACAAACACAGAACTTCCAATTACATACTTAATTGGGAATCCAATATAAGACTAAAAAAAGAAGGCCCTCTCCACCTGGCCAAAAGAAATGGATTTTTAAAATATAAAGTGGAAAAAAAATATTTAGCAGAAAAAATTTCTCCATGCAAACCACTACAAAATGTTATTTTTAATGCCACTTTAAATGAACCCACCAACAAACGATATCAAAATCCAGAATACTTAAAACAATTATCATTAGAAATAATTAATAACATTCCTAAAAATGCAATAACTATCTATACCGATGGTAGCAGAGACGAGCTAGGACACACTGGCAGTGGCTTTTTCATCAAAACCACAAATGGCATTGAGAAAATGAACAGAAGAAACCCAGATTTTTGCTCAGTCTTCAGATCAGAACTTATAGCCATCTATGAAGCCTTAAAATCCATCAGAAATACTAATTATCAAGATATCTGGATTCTTACTGATAGTAGAAGTGCCATACAACACTTGAGTCACACAGGGGAACTCAGAGACAAAGTAAGCAGGAACATAATTGGTTATCTCCAAAAACTCTCAAAAACCTCAAAAATTCACCTTCAATGGATACCCTCACACGTTGGCATTGAAGGCAATGAAGCTGCTGATGTGCTAGCAAAAAAAGGCACAAAAGAACCCTTGCCACAGAAAAATAAACTTACTTTTAAAGAAATAGAAACAATAGCCAAAACAAAAATAAACAAGAACTGGAGGATCCCACCTAAGCACAGTTGGTACAGTGGAGTGAACCCAGGAGGAGCTCTGAACATCAGAAATAGACAGCATCAAACAACACTAACAAGATTTAGAACAGGCCATCTCAAGCCATTGAAGATAGAAAATAATAACAAAATTTATCCCACTTGCCCAAAATGTAGTTTGGTACCTGCAGCTCCAGAACACATTTTGGCTTGCATTAGATGCACTAAACAGGACCTTTGGGAGAGGCCGCTGCTCATCATAAAACAGCTCGAGGAGCATGAACTCATGGAATTCGTGTAATCTTTACACAAGGGGATAAGAAACAACAACAACATATATATATATATTATATAATATATGACATTCGTATTAGATATCTATATACAGTAAAATCCCGCTAATACGAACCCTGGATATAGCGAACCTTCCCTTATAACGAACCCACGGCGATTCCCGATTCCATTCCATTGAAAATACCATCGTTATAACGAACTTTGCGATTTT
>CP092867.1:58328194-58720524 GCA_030710605.1 Cordylochernes scorpioides
TGGGTTAGCACAGGCAGCACATGATGGCATTCCAGTAGCCATAGTTTTAAATAGCTTTCTGTGCTAGCAACATTCCTTTCTGTATTAGGTAAAAAGTTAAACTATTTTAGTGTTTGGTTTTCTTCAATTTCTCAGTAGTATGCATGGAAATTTCTCACATAAATGACCTAGCAAATGAATGACTGTCATAAATTGGTTCAATTCAACTTCCAAAGAGACCAAGGATTATCTATTTATAAGTAGGACCCCCCCCCCATGGGATGTAGTGGGTTGTAAGAAAACCATCTTGTATGTGGGAAGCAGTGTGTGCTGGGTTTCTTGAAATTATTGGGGGTTGAATTATGTGTTTGGTAGCAATTTGTTATTTTAAAAAAGTGCATACAAAAACCTGGTTTGTTCCAATGGTGGTACTCACAAGTTATCTAATGTCAAACATTCCATAGAAATCTTGTAAAATGGTAATTATTTAATATGCTATATAAATAAAAATATTGATGAATGAGATACTGTTTAAGTATACAGTGGGAATCAGCAACTCCCATGTGTATTCTAGGTTCCAATTGTTTTAACTGCAGCAATACCGACATGGCCTCAACCAATTGTCTTATACTGTATCTGCCTTATTTGAAATTTATTTCCTAATATCATGGGTAGTGTATTTTACTGAAGTACCTGTATAGGAGCTCTTATTTGTTAAAGTGTAGGTTGGGTATAATTAGCAAGCAGATATTGCGTGGCTTGTCCGATTTCAGAGTGCCACTGGGCTGTATGAAGTTATATATTTTTTTATGGATAAAACCATTTCCAAAATGCAAATTTAATATAATGTAATGTAGATTTTTTTTGAAATAATAGAAATGTAAATAATTCTATAAAAATGTTTCATTTTTTAAATTTTCAATTTTTATTGAGATCATACAAAATCACTCCGCATACTATATAGACAGTGAGTAAAAAGTAAATGTTATCAGATAAACTATTTATACATCCAAAGATAAAAGTTTCTGCCAATAGCTTAGTATGATAAAACTAAAAAGCAGTCTTTTATACAAAGAGGCACTTGACATTAGTTATATACTAATCTGACAAACTTTCAGATTGTAAGTAATGTTGAGTGGTAAATGTACTAGGTACAGGTTTCCTTTAAAAAAAGCGTAAGGAAAGTGATAAAAAAGCATGTAAACTAAGAAAAAAATAAACAGGGAAGATAAGCAGGCACAATAGGGGGGTAGCTGGATCATGTCAGGTCAGCTCCCCAACTCAGTAGGTTCTACTGAGATCTGGTGATTTTATATTCATTTTTAAATAACCAGGATGTCAATTCGTGTCCTCTGGCTTGAGGCCTAGTAGGTAAGTCCAAAGTGTTAAAATAATATTTTGTTTGTGTAGGTACACATGAGATTCAAAACTTTGTGGTTACACACAACATATATCCTTAAAATATAGTAGTAGAGTAACTCTCCATCCTGAGCTACCACAGATCCCTAACTTAATTAGAATTGCTAAACATTGTTGGTGTGAAACCACCATAATGAGTGCTAACAACAGATTGATGGGTGCAGGTTCATGACCCACTTGATGAAGCGCATCAAGCGCGGACCCGTGCGTGGCATCTCTATCAAGCTGCAGGAGGAGGAGCGTGAGCGCAGGGACAACTATGTGCCCGAAGTGAGCGCCATTGATGAGGACCTTATTGAGATTGACACTGAGACCAGCGACATGCTCAAGAGCCTGGACTTCCAGAACCTCCAAAATGTCCAGATCACAGCCAGCAATGTCTACCCCCGGGCTTGAATAAACATCCTGGACCACTAGCCTGTTGTGTTTACATACATGAGACATATTTTTGACAAGTATGATTCTTTTTTAAATAAATCAATTTTATACTGCCCATCAGTGGTGAACCCTCCCATTATTGCAGTAAGGGCAGTAGAAATTTGATTCATTTTAAAAAGAATCATACGCGTCATACAACAATAGTTTATAACAGCCTTACCATATAATGGCAAGTCTAATTGAAATAATACAATATAAAATCTGAATTGGAATATGTTAAAATTTTATGACAATATATTTGTTGAAAAAGTGTTTTAAACTTTCATTTTATTTATTTTAAATAAAAAAAATGTTTAAAAAAATGCTCCAATGGCCCCCCGATTCTTGCAAAAGTCCAACCCCACCAGCAAGTGCAAGTAACCAAACGGGGCTCTGGCACATTTGTAAGTGCAAAGTTGAACTGCTTTCACATGTGTAGACGTGTGGTGCGCTTACAGTAAAAAGCAGTCGCTAACTACCCACCATGATTATCATGGCCTGTACCACGTGTACTAGGGATAAGCAAAAAAAAAAATTATTTATGAGCTGAATGACCCGGCCAACACACCATACATTAATGTAGAAATATTACTATGTAGTTTTTTAGCAAGCCCTTCAGATCACCTCAATGTATGGGCTCCTGTTATGAGGCGAAGTGTGTGATTCACAGCTAGGTGGAGGTAGTCTTCTTTCTTTTTTTAAGCCCAATATATATGAACTCCAACCATCCATAACAATGGTGGTTCAAAGAATTTAACCACACACACAAGCCTTTTTATTGGGGCATCCAGCCCTATACATGATTCCCCTCTACAGGATTTAGCAAAGGAAGATATTTCAAAAGTAAAAACTAGAATACAAGAGGTAATAAGGAGAAAGAAAAGAGAGAAGAAAGAAAAAACAAACAAAAGAAATATAACCATATATACAAAAAATAAACATACAGAGCAAAAGGAACCATACATGATTAAATATTTAAATTAAAGTACCAATGTTTAGGATATGTCAAGGTTAGGATATCATTGAGAGGGCTAGCAAAGAATTTAACCTCTTGATCAGTATAATGGTAGAGGCACCTTGATTGATTACTAACTTAAGTTGTTTGTGTCAAGATAACACTGCCAAAAACCTGTTGGCCTGTTGATTGTTTGACCTTTCGATTTTTGATGAATTTGTTGTTGCCAAACGGACTTTCTTCAATCTGCACACTCTTTACTTAGTATGAGAGGGTTGTCCCTAGAGAATGTAACACACCAGAAACTTACCTGTCAGTTCCGGTAACAACGGTAACATTTATAATTGTTACCGAAACATCACACTTTATTTGGATTTGGTTTTATTAGCTTGTGTGGTTTTGATTGTGAGAATCTGTAAAGGCACTGACGGGCAAGTTTCTGGTGTTACCATCTTCAGACAAAAGTATTGAATGAGAAATTTCACCACAGCATGTTTGTTTTAAATCGGAACTTACCCTTTTAATGCTGTGTTTTCTCAACTTCTTGAAATATAGGAGTTTCAGATCCTGAACTCTTTAAAATAGAATCTTCAAGTAATGGCATCAACATTGATATTCACTTTGAAATTCATTTTCTTCAGCTCATAGGAAGAATAACTTAGGTCCGGGGGGGTCGGTGGAAAGCTGGTTAAACCGTTTGGTTTTCGACCACAAGGACCCGGGTTCGATTCCTGCATTGGACACTTTTTTTCTGTTTAAAAAAAAATGCTCCAATGGCCCCCGATTCTTGCAAAGTCCAACCCCACCCGCGAGTGCAAGTAACCAAACGGGGCTCTGGCACATTTGTAAGTGCAAAGTCGAACTGCTTTTAACATGTGGTGCGCTTACAGTAAAAGCAGTCGCTAACTACCCACCATGATTATCATGGCCTGTACCACGTGTGCTAGGGATAAGCAAAAAAAAAACTTAGGTCCATTGAAGTCTATAAAAGAATATAAAATTTCTTATTCAATACTTTTGTCTGAAGATGGTAACCATGCTGTTACTGAAATGTCGCACACTATTTATTTATTTGGATTTGGTCTTATTACCTTGTGTTTATAATCTATAATCCAAATTGTGCCTTATAATATTTTGAGTCAAAAGGTGATCCATTAAATAAGTTTATATGAAAGAATGTACCTGGATCTGTAAAGAAAAAAAAAAAACATTTTTTTCTCAAAATATTTCGAGAGATTGCTCTTGCAAAAAAAAATATTTTTTGACCAATGAAAAAGTTGTTTTCATGTGATCTACAAGAATTTGTAAATTAAGTATACTGTGCAATAAATTGATAAAGAGGGAGCAATCTCGAAATATTTTGAGAAAAAAAAAAAAAAATTCTTTACAAAAAGAATATGTTAAATGGTTTCATCATTATCAGTTTCACAAAAAGGGCATGCTGGATCCTTTATTTTACCAATTTATGCTTGAAAACATTGATCCCAGTATGGGCAGTCACTAGACTTACTGCACAGTGGGAATATGGATTTAGAAAATTGTTTCTCCTTAAAGATAATGGCGAAAGGCCACACTGTTAAACTGATTTTGGTCTTGTGATTCCAATTTTTTCTACCAGATTTTCTAGCTTTCCTTTTCAACTTTTGTAAACGATTCAGGAACAAATTTATGTTTTAGGAAGAAAACAAAAGTTTGCCTTCCTAACATTTAGGCAGACAGCTAATGTGACCCAAGTAACTGAGATTCTGTTTCCTTGATTAATTGTGCTTGTGATGTTCAGTGCATTTACAATGAGTTTATATTTAGTCCTGAGATAATTTACAGATGGAACAACAACCTTGTTGTCCAACTTAACAACAATGTTTAGGTGCTCAAGTAGTGAACTCTGGTCTTCAAGTGCTATAATTAAGGCTATTGCTTCAGCCTGAAATACAGAACACTTTGTCAAAAGGGGCAAGCTAACTTGTATTTCTGGAATATTTGCAAATTAAGAGGTTCTAAAATTTCTGCAAACTACACCATCCTTTGTTTTATACCCATCTGTGTAGTGACACAAGAATCATTTAAATTCCTTGATTCCAATTATCCATTAGATTCCAAATCCTTGTATAATCTACAGGGCAGGGACGGGGTTGTAAAGGAACAGAAGTGGGAGAATAGTGGTTGAATTAAAATTATATATCAAATTTACCTTGTATGGCCAAGTCAAGATATTTAATGTGGTCAGTCCAGTTAATAGGGTTTGAATTCACTGTTAGATTGGATTGTGGCTTGAATTTTTTATTGTCTAGTGAAGGAAAAACTATAGTCTCCCCTGTGTTCGTTTTGAGTTTGAACTTCCATTCTTTGCACCTTTTGATTATAATGTTTATGTAATTTTGAGGTTGTGTGTCTCATTAATTTAGAGTTTGATAGTATTGCTGTGTTGTCTGCAAAAAACTGGCATTTTGGATGTTGAGGGAAATCATTGATGTAGATGTTGAATAGGTAAGGTCCCCAAGGGTAGAGCCTTGAGGGACTCCAATCTGGGTTGGCTTTGCCATGGTTATGGTATTCTCTTGTTGGAAAAGTCCTGTCCTGCTGGTCATTTTTCAAAATTTTGATAAAATCCCTTGGAAATTAATTTTTTGATAGTTTTCATGCTATAATGCCACACACACATACTCTATCAAAAGCTTTGAAGATGTTTAGAAAAATAGCTCCCACTACCTCATTGTGGGATCTTCTTATTTGAATAAAATCTATTAGTGTTGTGGGGGGAGTTGTTATGGGTTGAAGTTTTGAAATTATAGGAGTTTTTTTGTTTTAGAATATTGTATAAATATTATATATACTTATATGTGTAAAAGTCTTATTAAGTGAGCAGCTAACCCCCCAAAAGACACCATATATAGAGCCACACACAAGCTGTAAAATTGTTATTTTTTAATCAAACGAAGGTGGGACCAGATGTAATCTTCATGTTGAGATGCTCCAGCTCCTGGCAACACAGCTCATATGTGAGGGAGGAACAAAATGGCAGCTTATACAATGTGTCAGGTATGTACATTCACTTAAGGAAGTTTAATATTTTCATTTTGCTGGTCATCTTATTTTTAATTTAAGGAAATGGAGGCGATTTTGTTCACACATGGTTATCTTGTGTGTCTTCAATAAAGGTCAGTGTATCAAATATCATTCAGAGCTATTGTCTGAATCCCGATATACATGCTAAAAGGTACAACTTAAGTTTTTTCTATGAATATATATTGTGCATATCAGGAAAAATCATATAATAAATATTGCTAAACCAATAAAGCATATTTAAAAGAGAGCAGAAAGTTTATTTTATTATTAAAAAGATGAAAAATCACGATAAATAGTTTTATTAATAATCAATTATCAAAATAACTCGCAATTATAGTTAATTAAGCGGGTGAAGCTGTGAGGTAAGGTACACAGAAGAGACTGGGAGAACTGTAGGAATGAAACTGAGAGAACATCACAGGATGGTGAGGTGCACAAAGGTCCTTGACATATCTACAGATGCCATAGTTTCTTCCTGGATGACACGGACTGTCCATTTTCCTACTCTAACAGGGAAGTATCAGAGACTGGTGTCCTATAGAGTTATTGATCTCAAGAAAATATGAAAGAATTAATAGAAGATTAGTGTTACCGAAGCTGTATAGAAACGTGGAACTTACTATGTTTTTAGAATTTATTATTAATATTTGTAGCAAAGTAATTATTATTTTAATAAATGATTATTAATTTTGGTATTTATATTTTCTACTCTGTAAACTTCCTTCATTGCCTTAAATAAATTGCCCTGTCATCCTGAAGTTTGTCTTTCCTAATTTTCTACGTGACATTTTGGTGGAATTGCGGGTAGTTTAGAGAAGACAAAGCTTGCCGAGCAGACCTTGAAGCCATGGGTACTGTGCTTTACATTTTCCTGTGAACAACTCCAGGATTCCACCGCCGTGACAAAGCCAGGATTCCTTCAAAGATGACGATGTTCCTATAGGTTCCTATAGATGTAAGACGACTAAGCCGCTTTTCATGCCGCAAGAGAATAGACGCAAAGCCACCAGGGACAGAGTTCCAAGACTCTGAGGGAATCCTCGGCCGAAACACGTCAGGTTCATGTCAGTAACAATATTTACAAGCTGTGGGTCACAGCTCCCATAGGAGAAAGGAGCTATGTAGAAAAGTATTTATTATTTTATTAACAGATTTTCTACCATTCAAATGATCGTTCTTTATTTTCTTTTTATGTTTAGTATACCTTTAAAGTGCAAGTGTCCCTAGTGGGACATAAAAAAAAAAAAAAAAAAAAAAACTATAATTTTCCACCCGGTAAACTTCCCTTGTTGCCTCTATGATATTTTATAAATTTTGATTGCCTTTAATAAATTGAACTATCATTCTAAAGTTTGTCATTCCTAATTTTCTACGTTACAAAGAAATAGATCAAGTTTTACTTCCTTGTTGATATTATAGACAATCTAATATTTTCAAAAGTAATAAATCTCTCATTTGAAGATAGTTTGGAAATTTACTTATAGTAAAACCTCATTAATTCGACAATCGATAATTCAATTGTTTTCATGTCCGACCTCCGGCCTATCAAATAACAAACGTTAATTCATTCGACCAAACGATAACTCGACCGAATTTTTAAATCATATTTTGACAACATTGAATAATTATTGTTCAAATATAATTTTATCACAAAAAATGCAATACTTAGGCACATGGGGCACAGCGGTCGTAGTTAGCATATGCACACTGTGCTTAATAAAAGCGAAACAATGCGGCGTTACAAATATTTTTGTTTGCAAACGATTTAGGTCTAACATAAGTGGCCACTAGTCACCGGCGTAAACATTGAGGGTCTTATAGAGCAACGTTCTGCTATATGATATAGCATACATATATGATATAAATGTATGCCTTTTGAAGATTGGTCAGCTAGAATGCACACTAAATAGGGTAAATTAAATGCAATGCATGATGCCATGAAATCATCTAACTGACTTGAATTCAACACTTCGTTTAATTCAACCGAAAGCTTTGATCCTTTGGGGTGTCGAATAAAGAGGTAAGCTGTATATATATGTGATAAGGTCCTGTCGACTCTTCTGTGAAGAGGCATCCTGTCGACTCTCGCTATAGCTGTGGTAACCGAGGGTCAAACCTGTAGTAACCGAGAGGGACAGTCAGGGCGTGGAGAGTTTTCCAGTACCTCTCTGCACTTTGGAAGACCTTTAACAGTTTTCACAGAGTACAGGCAGTCGTGGTCGAGGCAGAGTGGAAAGCTTGGGAATGTCCACACACCAAAAAACGAAGAGACACAGTTGTAGTAGGCAAGTTCCATGAACAGATAGAAGTCGAGCTAAGAGAAAGATGGAGTTAAAGAATATTTCTTACTGTTTTACATTGTGATGAGGTGTTCCTGGCTAAGACCGACAAGGGCTCACGCCGACGGTGAAGTGACTATCTATCTAGTTGGGCTAAAACCGAGGTTTTTTTTATACCATTCCCGAGGAGGGAGAGATCCGAGAATTTGGACTTTGAACAGGTCCAAAGGGCGTGGGGGCGTCTGCGGCATTCTGCACCCTTTGACCTTGATGGCAACGACTCGCCAAATTCTCTTTAGGGTTGTTTTCTATCTCGAATTTAGACGTTTTTGAACTTCTCAATCTTGCTTTAACTCAGCTCTTAATCTATTACATAGCTTTATTTATTTATCCTCAGTTTGTACAAAGTACATTACATATGGTGATGCAATGAAACATGTCAATCATGCGTATAATTATTTATAGATGTGTTTCTATATACAACATGACAATCTTGTTATAAGTATTATACAATATAGGGTTGTTGGTTTAAATTACCATATATATATATAAAAGTAGACTTGTCTGTCTTTTTTTTTTTTTTGCATATCCCTAGTACACGTAGTACAGGCCATGATAATCATGGTGAGTAGAAGTAGGCGACTACTTTTACTCTAAGTGCACCACATGTCTACACATGTGAAAAGCAGTTCGACTTTGCACTTACAAATGTGCCAGAGCCCCATTTGGTTACTTGCACTCGCTGGTGGGGCTGGACTTTTGCAAGAATCGGGGGCCATTGGAGCATTTTTTTTTATCAGAAAAATGTGGGATTCGATCCCGGGTCGTAGCGGTTGAAAAGCAACGGTTTAGACCATCCTTCCACCGACCCCCCTCAGTCTTTGTTATAATCGTATGGTATTTGTGCCTGTTCAAAGGCACATGGCCGTAACCTCTAGCCGCGGATACTTTAATAAGGAAACATAGCGCTTTATTGAATGGTTGATCTCCGCCCACTTGGTAAAGTTTTGAATGTATAGAATCAGCCAATGGCATGGCACTACCTGTGAATTGAGGGACTCGAGGCTGGAGGAGGGGGTGAGGGTACGGGAGCCATCGTCGCTGCCCTCCTGCGGACCAGGGTCAAGCCGAGGACAGACATCTAGGTAGGACTTACCTCGAACACCCAGCTGCTGGTACGGGACATACAGCTCGGGGTCCGGAGGGACACGGCGCTCGGGGTCCTGTTCACACAACTACAATGTCCCCAAGATTTCTGCTCCAGAAATTGAGCACATCAATAATACCAGGCAGCTTTAGTGTTTCCCTCTTTACTCGAGAGAACCCAGTTACTATTATACAAGGTGGGATCAATAAATAAGGTGAATTATAATTTATTAAAAAAAATAAGAACGATATTAAAAATTAGGACTTGATTTATTCAAAATAATCACCTTGGCTTTCTATACATCGTCTCCATCGTTCTGGCAACTTGTAAATACCCTCTTTATAGGCACTCTTAGGAAGCGTGTGAAAAAAATCTTGCACCACTTTCTGGACATCTTCATCCGAGTCAAACGCTTTCCCTTTAACTCCTTCTTTAGTAGTCCAAAAAGGAAATAGTCAGAGGGGGCTAGGTCTGGACTATATGCAGGATGTTCTAAAACTTCAAAACCTAATTTAATGATTGTAGATACAGTTTTACATGATGTATGCGGCCTTGCATTATCATGAAGGAGAGAGAACACCTTTACTAAGCTTCCCTCTTCTTTTGTTTCTTATAACGGGCTTTAGCTTATTTACAAGAATGTCACAATAAAGGTCGCTGTTCATTCGTTGCCTTGAGGATAAAAAATCAAGACAGATTGGTCCATCAACATCCCAAAAAATTGTTAACAAAACTTTACCGGCCGAACGTTGAGACCTGAGGAACATGTAATTCGTCCATTTTTGAACTCGTTAACCCATTTATAAATGTTTTTTTGAGACAAACAAGACTCACCATAGATATTTTTCATTCTTTGGCATATTTTAGATGTTTGAATACCTTCTGAACTCAAGAAACGAATAACTGCACGTTGTTCAAGCGTGGTGCAATCCTTCAAGGGAGCTTCCATTTTAGTTTATTTATAAGTCTCGCGCCGCGCGTGGGAAAAAAGAACAGAACACCTTAAATAGTCTCTCGATGTTATATTTTAATATTCTGTGGTTTAAATTATTTTTGATTTTTAATTTTTAAGAAATAAAATAATTCACCTTATTTATTGATCCCCCTTTGTATTAATAGAGTTGATTCACTAAAATCTACGTGGTTATATAAGCAGCTAATTATACAGATACAAGGGGCACTCCAATGGTTTTGGAATCAATATTAAATAATTAAAATATTAAAAAATAAATTATACCATTAAAGTCTACATGCATTTTTTTACCTAACGAACATTTTCATAAAATAGTAACAAAAATTACTCATAGAAGGCGCGACTTTGTTTACAGTGGCAGAGGTAATTTCTAAACATTGCATCTCTCAGACACAATGGAGTTGATTAGAGAAAGTTTACGCGGCATGATATTTTATGATTATAAAAGTAATTAAATTTATAAAGAATCCCATGAAAAATTGATGAAAGCTTTAGGAGATAAAGCTCCTTCTATTAGAACATTTTTAATTGGTTTAATGAATTTAAATTTGGAAAACCAACCTTGAAGATGAACCTCGTTCAGGTCGACCACTAACAGCAGTGACCCAAGAAAAAATTGAGCTGGTAAGATTTTTCTTGGAGAAGATTGAAGAATTACGTATCAGCAGTTAGAGAAAGGTGTGGACATTGGATCGGCAGCAATCAACACCATCATTAACGATCATTTAAAATACAGAAAACTTGTTAGTAGATGGGTACCTCACAGTTTGACTGAAGACCAAAAACTTGGTCGTATTAAATGGGGTAATTTCATCTTGAAAAAAATTGAATAGGCAAATCAAAGGCTGTTTTTAATATTATTAAAGGTGACGAAACTTGGATTTACGCTTTTGATCCAGAAACAAAACGGCAATCTACTCTTTGGTGCTCTTCAAAATCACCTCCTCCTAAGAAAGTTCGCAGAGCTCGAAGTGTTGAAAAACAAATGGTCGCTAATTTTTTTTTTTTTTTGGAAAAAGTGGTTTCATTGATATTGTGAAGTTAGAAGATCGACAGACAGTTAATAGTGACTGGTATACAACAAAATATCTTCTAGCAGTATTTGAAAAAATCAAGCAAAGCAGACCAAGAGCTCAATTTAGAGGAGTCCTTCTTCATCATGACAATGTAAAACCGCACATCACAGCCCAAACATTAGACTTTTTAGCAAACTCGGGTGTCCAATTAGTCACTCATCCACCATATTCACCAGACTTAGCTCCTTGTGGCTTTTTTATTTCCAAAAGTTAAGTTATTGTTGAAAGGGATACAATTTTACACTGATAATGAAGCACTGCAAGCCTTTATCAATGCCGTAATTTCCATCCCCGAAGATGACTGATGTAAGTGCTTCGATAATTGGTTTTCACGGATGAAACCTTGCAAAGGTGCTAAAGGTAAATACTCTGAGAAACTCTGAAAATGTGAAAGTTGCAGCTTTAATAAAAATAAGTGATTGCAAAAACTTTCGGAGTGACCCTTGTAGATAGTATTGTCCATATATAGATATTCATACAGGGGGTGTTCCATTTTTGAAAGAAAGATTTTGCAACGCTGTAGCTCGCAAAAGGTTTATTCTACAGCACAATGGAAACCGCTGTACAAACCCCATCTCAAGTCGTGTAACAATATATATCAATATTCTCTTGGGGGAAATAATGACATTTTAAAACTAGATAGTATTTAAACTTTTCTCTCGACATTTCTCTGGAGTATGGCTGTTAAATATATATGATGCGATATTATGAGCCACTCTGTATGTGTTGTGTATAAGTTGTGAATTATAGCTAGAAATAACTCACCTCGAGCCAGACCAACTTGAGAAACGCAATCCCTCGTGTTTCTGTGTCATGATTTTGGAGATGTGCATGATTCCTCTCATGCAGAACTGGACATCAAATAAGATTTAAACGAGGATTTTGATTTTATATATTTTTCATTTTACAATATTTTTATGTTAAAAAAACTTCTATTTATTTAAAATGCAATAAAAATATTATTTTTCTTTGCAAATCGTGTAGATTCATTTTAATGAATAGGCCACTGTAGCTTTGGAAAATTCGGAGAATGAGTTTCTATATACACTAAGTATATATACTGTTGTGCCCCGCTGTGTCGAGGATGGTCAAATAAGCACACGGGACCAGTAAAGATCTCTGTTCGAATCCTCTTTATTTACCTTCGTGAAATTAACATGCAGAGTGCATCATCCAACAGCCGCCGTCAACAACTGGGAGGACGACTTCCCTTCTGGCCGTCAGCTGGGCTTCTCCCTTCTTGGCTGATCCATCCGTCCCCCTAATCTATTCTTGGAGTGAACACATGTGGTCGAACTGACCCTGCTTGCCTCCACGGAGCTTTTTCATCGTAACAATGCCATGGTTTAGATGCTACTGCCTTGCCGAACTATTTGTCTCTTCAGCAAGCTAGAATCAAGGAAGAATTCCCAAGTGACTGACATCACCTTCCTGGACCATGGATTATTTTACCTCTCTTTTGTCTCTACTATTATAGTTTAGAATAATAAAGGCATTCATAAAGAAATAATAAAGATTGAACATTCTATCTACTTTATTTTGAGCTATAAATCTAAAAATGATTTTATTATGTTAATATAATAGAAAAAGTGCGTACTAGCGCAAAAGCCAAAGTAAGTTTTCATACAATCAGTTTACCATTTGTTATATATTGGGTGATGATCCACTTTCTATTTTTTTATGGGAAAATCAACCCCCACACAGTCATCACTGTCTAAATGTTAACGACTGCTGTCACACACTCACCGTTAATAACGATAAAGTTTTTCCATAATTTCCAAAGCTTAGAATGGCGAATTGGTGATCAATTTCGACGGGTCTAGTGTGCAAATGTCAAAGGAGGAATTGTTTCACACGTATTTGGACAAATACATAGAGTTTTACTAAGTCTATAACCATATTAGAGGGAAACTCCACCATCAATTGGGTATTCACAGATCTGATTTTAGGTATATAGCGCAACAACACAATAAAAGCCTTTTATTAAGACATTTGATTTTACATTGATTCTTCTGTGAGTCTCAAAAAGAAGAAAAAAAAAAGCGAATAATGATAGAAAGTATCAATAAGTAAATAGGTAATAATCGATATACAGTTTTGGTAAGGAGACGTAACACACACTGCGTGCCTTTTAATACTCTTTTAACTAGATTATCAGCTTTTACGCTGAACTATAGAACTGGTATCATCGGCCAATGAATCCAAGAAAAGTCTGCAAATCTTTGATTTGTTGGGTTGATAGGAATGTTATCAAATATCATTTAATCAATCAAACTTGTATTGGTTCAATAACTTCTACGCCTCATGAAGGCCAAATTATACAGAAGAAAGTAGAGAGCTTAAAGAAAGACATTTGCCTAAACGTTAAATAGACACGGTGAGCATACTCCACGTGATATCTAAATACATAACATAGAGGGGGTAGAGACTGGCTATATTCTTTACATTGTCATGGACGCTAGATGCACCAATCCCAACTTCCCATTTCGTTTTAGAGTTCACTATTTACAACAGAGTGGAATGGAGAGAATTAGAGGCAGCACTGCTGATACTGACAACGTTGTTACCGGTTCAACGTCACACGTAAGGCCTCACATTGGAGTTTTGCGCCAATACCAACAATCTAGTAATCAGTGCCTAGTCCTGGGTGTGTGGAGCGAATAAGCTATTGGAAAAAGGAAGTTGAGTATCAGTCTAGCTGCACGTGTACACAGTAGTAGGATCGCCAACGTGGAATGGCGGATACCTACAGTGCTACCTCAACTAGAGGAATATTGCCAGCGAGGAGTAGAGCAGGAGGTAGTTTTCTTTCTCTGGACCACATGCGGGCTTTTGTGTACTCTCTCTCAGACATATGAAAAGTTCATTGTTGCCTGAATTCACATATTTTAAACTTTACGACATGCGAGGCGTCAGACTATTTTGATCAAGTCGAGATTAATGACGCCGCAGTTACCTTAGCAGTCATATCCCCACTCTCTGTCAAAATGTCCCAGTACTGAACATCTAGTAACTACGTAGCTAGAGTCTTGAAACAACACCGTTAGTAGAGATAGAACAAAGGGAGGTCATAACGCACTGCTGGTACGTTTGCTATACACAGCAGCCTAGATTTTAGACTTGTGAACGACAGATCAATATTCCCACCGATTACATTTTTATATTTGATTTTCATGTGCGTTTTACGAAAGTGCGCTGGGGTTTGTTCACTTTGATTGGTGAGGTGATTTTAACTGAGAAATGCCAATGTTCAATATATCCACTGTGACCAAGAACTTATCGTCGCATCCAGCTACTGGATGGATTCAGCTTTCAAGACATTATATTTCTCTTCAAGATCTTTAAAAAATCCAACATTCTCTATTTAATTTATGTTCACTCCTAAGTTAAATAAGCGTGAAAGGCATATATACAACAAAAACGAATATGTTTAAGAGAGATATTATATCATGTACTATAGTATCACTATATGTTTAATGTATTGAATCTAAAAGCATTATGATTTTATATCATCTGCTTTCTATTTATAAAAATTGAAATAACTTTATTTCCCCTATATATTTTAAATGTAAATTCTCAGCATCACTTTCATTATCGCTCATCTTTCTTAATACCCGCGTTGAAGATTTTTTAACATTTGCGCTCCAATAATCTTCTATCAAGATAATGAATCTCTATTCAATATACCTTCATAGAATAGCTTTATATCTCTTGTATATATAATTATTTAAAGATAATTTTTACCTTTTTCTTCTAAATAACAAAAAGTTGGGTTTTAGCCCTCGCTTATGGTTACTACCTAAACCTATACGTTTTTCTGATCTAGTCTAGAAAAATGCTGAAGTTTTTCGGAATTTGGTATATATCTGGCGTTATGTTGATTTCTTTCAATCCAACCGAACAGTTAAACAGTATCATTCGATATCACCCAACCCCAGTCTGGATGTAAAAGAATTTGATGAGAAAGGAGGATTCATGTCAATTTGGTCTGTCCAGTTGACAAGTCTATAGTTTGTCGTCCACATCGGTAGAGACTTCAAGAGAGAGGAGACACCAGACTTCACATCTTAGTTTGATACTAGAGTTGGATTCTTCTATGTTATTTTTAGTTTTGATGGGTGTGAATATGTCAGAATAATAATAGAAAATCTTACCTGAATTCTCCCACATATATTTATATTTGCATTTTTATGAAGAACTCATTTCTTTATTTGGCTACTGTGTTTCTTAATTAAATATTTGAGCTGAGGTATTCTGAATATCATCAGATATATTTAACCTCAGTATACATTTGTTGAGGTCTTCTAATTCATATGGAAATAATTATTTCGATCAAAATTGCTTTTAAGAATTATATATTTATACATTTATAAAATTAAGACAAAGTGTGTTTTTGATATTCGTTAATAACTTGTTTGTTTCAATTGAATTGGTATGAGAATAAATAAATATATTTAATCATATAGAAAAATAATTATTTCGTTTATAATTTCCAACGATATTTCAAAATTCATACATTCCATTAAAAAAAGAGAGATAACCCAGGTTCCTGGAGCACAGAACGTCAGCTACCCGGGCTGTCCAGCTCACTAGAGTGAATCATTTTAAATCACATCCTGAGTGGAAGGCTAAGTAGAACCAGATGACCAGGAAGTTTCATGCTGAGGTTGACCATAGATGTAGGGTTGAGGTAGGTCAGCAGGATAGCTATTCTCTTTTAAAAATACTCATATTTATAGAAAGAAATATAATTATAGATGGTTAAAGATAAAAAATGAATACTTTCATATAGAAACATTTCATCCAATTGTTATAAATAAAGTCAAACATTTTAGAAACAAATACAGTCGAACTTGGATAATTCAAAGCCCAAGGGACCAAAAAATAAAAAAATCGAATTATCAAAAAAAAAAAAAAAAATCGAATTAAAAACGTTTTGAATAAAATGCTTAAAAATCTAGGGACCAAGATGAATATTCGAATTATTTCAAGTTCTACTGTAAATAGAGAGAGGACATATAAATATGATTTATATTTTTTAAAATCACACATTCATTCACATTATGTGATTCGCTTGATGTTTTTAGATGTTGTGCGGAAGAATTCCCATTACAAAATGAACATAGAACGCCGATTCTGTTTAAGACACTAGAATTAATATCTTATAGAGATCCGTTTCCTTATTGCGATAAAACTGAGCCACGAGATTCCGAGTCAAACTCCCAAGCCCGGATGAAAAAGGAGGAGCGTGAGCAGTAACAAGTTCGCTAAAAAACCTGGGCTCAGCTGGCCCGGCTGATAGTACCCTGTAAGGGCTCCTGATCCAGGGATACAGGATGAGAAGCGTTTGTACTCCATGTTAGGAGCGGCTGCACATGGTGTCTGTTCTTCATGTCAGAGGCGGCCATTTCTTTTGGAGCTAAGTCGGCCTGCCACTGAGTAGTGCTCCCAGTCTTAATGACAAAGGCAGACGCATTTTACTTCACCTAATCATGATGAGATAAAAAAGAAGAAGATTCCGAGTCAAAAGGCATTTCTTCACGGCGCACCCTAATACAATAAACCAGCTCTAAAGCAAAGATATTCTTTTATACATCTACTTAATATTTACATACTAGAATATAAAGTTATTAGACTCATTTGAAAATGAAAATATAAAAATTTAATTAAATTTATTTTAAATTAAAATATATGATAATTTCAATTTACATAACTGTTCTGGCAAAGCTCTCTTTTATCAACAAATATATATTTTAGCAAAGTATTTATTATTTTATTAACATTTTTTCTCCTTAATATTATATGTAAAAAATTAATAGATACAGGAATTTATAAAGGGATTGGGTTGTCTAACTCATTTTATAGAAATACATTTTTACAACCCAAACCACCGGTGGGTACAAGTAGATCTACCTGGGCCATCCCATGTTCGATCCCCATGCATACAACATGCATTAGCGGAGGTGAAATATGCAAATGATTAGAATTTCAGTGCAGACGCACATCACGCGCGCCTGTGGCTCTACTTCAAAGCACTATTTAAGGCTTGGAGGTTTCAAACGATTTCAAGTTCGGCAATTGTGTATTTCTTGTGTTTGAAAAAAAAAAAAAAAAAAAAAACATCAGTTATGCCTCGTAGAAAACAGCGATCATCTTTTGATCAAGTATCCGAGTTCGACAGAGGAAGGATAGTCGCCTACCGAGAAGGGAAATCGGTAGTCATCTTGGACGAAACGAAACAACTGTAATGCAAATATGTGATCGTTGGATGCAGGAAAGTACGACGGACCGACGTGTTCGATCGCATCCACCACTTCACGTGCTAACAGGCAAATTGTATGTATGGCAGTAACAGATCTCTCAGTCACATCACGAACAGTAGCACAGCGCATTCAGTCTGTAACGCAACATTCAGTGTCTGTGCGTACCATTCGACGCCGTTTACAGCAGAGTGGTCTGTCCGCAAGACGTCCATTGCTTCGTCTACCCTTAACGCAGAACCACAGGCGTCTCCGCCGCCAATGGTGCGATGAAAGAAGGATGAGGACGGCAGAATGGAATGAAATTGTCTTTACTGACGAGTCACGCTTCTGTCTGCAACACCACGATGGTCGGATTCGAGTCTGGAGACACCATGGAGAGAGGATGCTAAACAGCTGCGTTATGCACCGCCACACTGGTTCTGCACCGGGTATTATGGTATGGGACGGTATAGGATATCACTCTCGCACTCCTCTAGTACGCATTGCCGGTACTTTAAACAGCCAACGCTATATCTCCGAGGTGTTGGAGCCAGTTGTCCTTCCTTACCTTCAGGGCTTGCCTATAGCCATATTTCAACATATGGCGACCATACGTGGCACGTATTGTCCAAAGATTCTTCGTCAATCGCCATATTGAATTGCTTCCCTGGCCGGCTCGCTCTCCAGATCTTTCGCCGATATAAAACATGTGGTCCATGGTTTCTCAACGATTGACCCAGATTACATCCCCAGCTGCCACACCAGATCAACTTTGGCAACGTGTGGAAGCTGCTTGGTCTGCTGTATCCCAAGAACACATCCAAAGTCTCTTTGAATCAATGCCGAGGCGTGTGGCAGCGGTGATCTCCAACAATGACGGCTATTCTGGCAGGAACCACACATCGCAGAAGTCTATACTTGGTCAACATGTTATCTACAGAATAAATTTTGTTTTGATATCTCTTGTCTTTCTTGGTGTTGTAATTTGGGTGGCCAGCAGTGAATTTATCGATTGAAATGTGAAAATATCATCTGCTATAGTTTTTGTCCTTCATTTTCAACTCGTTCTTGAAAGGTGGATATTTTTTATGTGATATATTTTTGCATCTCAATTTATATCATATTATTTGTCACATATAACCATTTTACAACTATTGGTTGCTATTTGAAAACTAATCCCATAAACATTAGCAGTAATATATATTTTAGTGTAATTTTCAAATAAAATACTCGTTTAAAAGCTGATTAATATGTGTGTGCCATTAAGAGAGGTTACCAAAGATGAGCGATAATGAAAATAATTATAAGACATTTAAAATAAAATAATTAATTCAATTTTTATAAATAGAGAACAGAGTTTTTTGTCTGGTAAAGCCGATCTTACTCTCTTCTGGCTTTCTCCATTGTCGTCATCCTTATTGTAATATCTAAAATATTCAAACAAAGATATACAAGCATACGCTATCTGTGACACATTTACATGTTTCGTTACAGACTGAATGCGCTGTGCTACTGTTCGTGATGTGACTGAGAGATCTGTTACTGCCATACGCACAATTTGCCTGTTAGCACGTGAAGTGGTGGATGCGATCGAACACGTCGGTCCGTCGTACCTTCCTGCATCCAACGATCACATATTCGCATTACAGTTATTTGGTTTCGTCCAACGATTCTCCGCCAGGTGGCCAAACGGAAAGGTTGCGTGAAACGACAGCTCCTGACAAGGTTCTTGGGATACAGCAGACCAAGCAGCTTCCACACGTTGCCAAAGTTGATCTGGTGTGGCAGCTGGGGATGTAATCTGGGTCAATCGTTGAGAAACCATGGGCCACATGTTTTATATCGGCGAAAGATCTGGAGAGCGAGCCGGCCAGGGAAGCAATTCAATATGGCGATTGACGAAGAACCTTTGGACAATACGTGCCACGTATGGTCGCCATATGTTGAAATATGGCTATTGGCAAGCCCTGAAGGTAAGGAAGGACAACTAGCTCCAACACCTCGGAGATGTAGCGTTGGCTGTTTAAAGGACCTTGAAGGACATATCTGGAACACCCCAAGTACATATAATTTATCGGACAATTTCTGACAGCTTTGTGCATATCATTAATTGCCTATAAGTCTAAAAATAGGAATACAAATCAAACTACAGACTTTAGACGCGGTTCCAAAATAAAGAAGCACATCGCGTCTGTCGTGATTTTTCAATTAACGTTTATATAGCTTTAATTAAATAACGCTACATAGCGAATAACGCTACATATAGCTTTAGACGGTATAAGGATCATCTCTACACCCTTTCAACACCATTGATCCTATTGCGAATGTTTTGACGTTTCCAACTCTTTACTTATTTGAAGTTGTGGGACAAACAATATCCCTGGGATATTTGGGTGGACTCAGCAATCCTCAAAAGTTCATTAACCCACGTTCAGGTGAGCCAAAGGTTTCCACCTTGAAAAAGGCGACAGTGTGCCTGCCCTAACATCGAATAATGAACTTTTCTTGATAGCTGGTGAGTCCACATCTTGAATTTAATTTGTTGTCCAACTTGTGTGATATGATATGTAGAGATTTGATATATTTCTCACGTGTTTGCAGGACATCGCCATTGTCCTAACTGTGTACTCTAAAGTTTTATCGTATGGATAATTATGGAAATTACTTGGTACACAACTTTGTACTTGACTCTGAGACGCAATGATTTCTATGGACTTAATTATGGAGACTTAATTTGGGTCTCAGCTACTCACCTTGGCTGGAGGGAAATTCAATGGGTTGTGCTCCACCCGGAGTGTCTCGATGGTTTCCATTAATTTCTGGAGCTTCTCTGGTAACCGCTCCAGTGCGTTCAAGGAGACATCCAACAACGACAGCTTCAGGTCGCACACCTCTGTCAACAAATACTGTCGGGACATAGAACTCGTGCCATGTTGAGGAGAGGAGATACACTTAAAAAACCTTATTTCGACTGATCCGCTGGTATATACTACTCTGATCAAAAAGTTTCGACATTTTACTCATAAAATCCTGAAAACTCAATATATTTTCTCCCGGTTTGTGGCAAACGCAAGCGTCGCCCTTGGCTTGGAGCCAGGCCAATTTTCAAAAATCACGCGCCCCAACAGCGCGATCAGCGGCTGTTCGAAGTGAAGCCATTTTGCCCGGGCTTCGATTTCGTTAGTCACCGAAATGGAGGATCAACGAATTTGGATCAAGTTCTGTGTGAAAAACGGATTCAAGGGTGCCGAAAATTTTTGGATGTTGCAAACAGCCTACGGGGATGCCGTCATGAGCCGAAGACGAGTTTTCGAGTGGTACAAGCGCTTCAAGGAGGGTCGGGAAGAGACCGCCGACAACGAGCGTTCCGGGAGACCGTCCACATCAACCACGCCTGAAAAAGTGGACAAGGTGTTGGAACTGGTGCGTGAAGACCGACGAATAACTGTCAGGGAGGTCGCCGAAGAAGCAGGGATATCATTCGGGTCGACTCAATCGATAATGAAGGACATTTTTGGGAGTGAGAAGACTCAACGCCGTTCTCGTTCCCAAAGATTTGACTTTTGATCAAAAGAACGCCCGGAAAGAAACGGCCAGTCTCAATCTCGAAGCGACAAACAACGACCCCGAATTGCTGAAGAGGGTCATTACTGGAGACGAAACATGGATTTACGGCTTTGATTCGGAAATTACCCAACAGGCATCGGAGTGACGCTTCAAAAATGAGCCGAGACCAAAGAAAGCGAGGAAGGCTCCCAGCAAAGTCAAGGTCATGTTGACGGTGTTCTTCGACTACTAGGGCATCGTTCATCATGAATTTCAACAACAAGGCTCTACAATAACTGCTGACTCCTACCTGGGAGTTTTGAGGCGATTGAGGGAAGCAATCAGGCAGAAATGGCCGGAGCTGTGGAGGAGCAAGTCATGGATCCTCCACCACGATAACGCGCCGGCGCACACAGCCCTCAAAATCTCGAAGTTCCTGCAGGACCACTCAACCTCTGTGTTCCCCCAACCCTCCTACAGTCTCGATTTGGCCCCCAGCGACTTCTTCCTTTTTGGGAAGCTCAAAAAAAGTTAAAGGGTCGGAAATTTCAGAGCATAGAAGAGATCAAAGTGGAATCGAAGAAGGCCATGAAGGCGATCCCGAAAACAGACTACCAGAGGAGTTTTGCCGAATGGAAAAAAAGGTGGCTGAAGTGCATCGCGGCCAACGGGGACTACTTTGAAGGGGACAATTTGAATTTGGTAGAATAATAAAGTTTTTTTTTTTAACTTATGAGCAAAGTGTCGAAACTTTTTGATCAGAGTAGTATATTGATATAAAAAAGCTCATGTGAGCGTGGTCAGGATATGACGTTTTTGATTTTAATACCAACACCTGACCTTTTTTATTATTTTATTTTATTGTTTTTTTCACACACACATACCTGGATATATATCATCTGGAACACAGAGTTGATTCAGAGAGAAGCGAGAAACTTACCATTGGGGAGAAAATCGAGGCAATTTTTGCTGAGATCAAGGTAGCGTAGGCAGGATAAAAATCCAATGCTTGTAGGAAGCTCCTTGATCTCGTTAGCACTTACGTCCTGCATACGAAGACGTTTTTAAATAAAAATAAAGAAACATGCAACAATAGATATTCCTGTAAATTTTTTTGCCTAATCTCAAATCTTTCAACTTAAAGACTCCAAAGTCAAAGGCTTTTTGAATGAGGCGGTTAAAGTTTCAAATATAAGGATTGCCTTTGTTAATTCAGACACTAGAACGTTATGAGTGCCTACAAAGTATATTATACCATTAATTAAATGTATTCGTTACACGATATTCCGAAGATATTTTAAATGCGTCTTTGTTTCAAAGTATAGCTCTGTTGAAACACGAGAGTGGGAATTGTATTTTCTACATCTTCGCAGCTGATTTTTTTAAAAAATATAATACATCATCTTTTAAAACTTATCCACCAAAAGACAGTTTATCTAGGTGGTTTTAACACTAATTTTGGATTATATTATTTCTGCAACAATTCCAATATTCAATAAACTTTTGGGCTATGAATAGCTGTCTATATTATATTTAGATGTTACCACTCAATTGCTGAAGCATATATAGAATTAAGGAGATATAGTTTCTATGTGATCCAAATTATTTTATTGCTGTGCAAAAACGACAAGGATCAGCTCTGTAAGAATCTGCTTGAATTACATCTGTTACGGCACGACACGGAAACAAAGGAATCACCCCCCATCCTACACAATAATAGAATAATAACAAGAAAAAAGCTTCATTGATGTGTATTTTACTAGGTTGTCCCAAAAATTCGTAAACACTTACAAAAAATTGAAATACCAATATTATTCACCATAATTTTATTCGCCGTTATGTATGGTGTCTTTGTATAATGTATAAAGTAATTGTATTATGTATTATAATTCGCCGTAATAATATTATTCGCCAAGAAATAAGAAAAACAACGTTTTAAGAAAAACGACGAACTTTTGGAACAACCATATTTAAAGAATACATTGAACAGTATAGTGACACCAGATAGGATGGCCATACCAGGTGGATAAGACTGGACAGCTCACAGATCTCCTCCGGCAACGTCCTCAGGCGGTTATGGCGGAGCCGCAGGACCTGGAGGGATGTCAGACGGAACAGGGCTGGGGCCACGATAGTGAGATGGTTGTGGCTGCACGGATATTCTTGTTCTCACCACAAACCAATCTTCATACGTAACCGTATTTATATCCATACTTTATTTTCGTGACATACATCAAATAGTCAACAGCTAAAAAAACTTAATTTATCAAACACAATATTCCAATATTTACAGTTGGAAAATTGAAGAGAAATTCCCTGCTCAATTGCAGAGCGAACTTGTCTCAGGGTAGTAAAGCAATTCACATAATTTATACAAATACATTCTTTACCCGGGTCATGGAAGGAGGCATCTTTCTGGACCTGAGGTCCAGGAAGGTGAAAGCTTATAGACACAGGGGTCATCACAACCAACCTGAGGTCCAGGAAGCTTATAGACACAGGGATCATCACAGCCAACCTGAGATCCAGGAAGCTGGAAGCTTATAGACACAGGGATCATCACAGCCAACCTGAGGTCCAGGAAGCTTATAGACACAGGGATCATCACAACCAACCTGAGATCAAGAAGCTGGAAGCTTATAGACACAGGGATCATCACAGCCAACCTGAGGTCCAGGAAGCTGGAAGCTTATAGACACAGGGATCATCACAGCCAACTTGAGGTCCAGGAAGGTGGAAGCTTATAGACACAGGGATCATCACAACCAACCTGAGGTCCAGGAAGGTGGAAGCTTATAGACACAGGGATCATCACAATCAACCTGAGGTCCAGGAAGGTGGAAGCTTATAGACACAGGGATCATCACAACCAACCTGAGGTCCAGGAAGCTGGAAGCTTATAGACACAGGGATCATCACAACCAACCTGAGGTCCAGGAAGGTGGAAGCTTATAGACACAGGGATCATCACAACCAACCTGAGGTCCAGGAAGGTGGAAGCTTATAGACACAGGGATCATCACAACCAACCTGAGGTCCAGGAAGGTGGAAGCTTATAGACACAGGGATCATCACAGCCAACCTGAGGTCCAGGAAGGTGGAAGCTTATAGACACAGGGATCATCACAACCAACCTGAGGTCCAGGAAGCTGGAAGCTTATAGACATAGGGATCATCACAACCAACCTGAGGTCCAGGAAGGTGGAAGCTTTTAGACACAGGGATCATCACAGCCAACCTGAGGTCCAGGAAGGTGTAAGCTTATAGACACAGGGATCATCACAACCAACCTGAGGTCCAGGAAGCTGGAAGCTTATAGACACAGGGATCATCACAACCAACCTGAGGTCCAGGAAGGTGAGCGCCTGTAGACACTCCACAGCCTCAGGGACGTAGACAATACAGTTGGAGCTGAGATCAAGATGCTCCAGTCCGGCCAGACGGCAGACATCCTGGGCAGTTGGATCAGCCGGTTCTTTGACAGGTCTGTTCGCACACCGGCTAGTGACACCTCTCTCTCTCATGTAACACTATACGTGCACAAAATAAACAAATATATGTGATCAACATTTTTTTTACTTATCCCTAGTACACGTGGTACAGGCCATGATAATCATGGTGGGTAGAAGTGTGATTAGGGCCTCCAATCCCGGTACATATTTTCAATCCCGGGATTCGGGATTGCTTTTTCTCAATCCCGGGATCCCGGGATTGAAAAACATTTTCGTCTTTCTACGCCAAGAGGTATATCGTTTCGTTCAATATATTTTTCTTTTTTTTTCTTTTATATAGTGCCAATGATGTGGCACTTACTTCGATGAAAACAACCTGAAAGCCATATATTTTGTGGACCAATAATGTAACCCAATTTTACCATCATTGCGCACCCATCAGTTGTAACACACACAATATCAGTTTCGAAGTCGATTCCAAACTCCAAGAGCTTAGCACCAATGACATATTTGCATTGTTCAGAGGAAAATACTCTAGATATTCGAGTCAAGCCAAGATTACACACCTTGGTACGGCTATGAATATTAATGTTCAGGTAACGTTTGCTTCTGATTGACGTCTATTCATCCAGCGTAAGGCTGAAAAGTTGCCCCTTTTCTTTCTCCATCTGAAGCTCTCGAACGACCTTCTCACGAAATGTGTCCGCATAACGACACACTTTAATCTTAATGGTCTCTGCGGAGAGAGGAATTTCATGTCCAAGAGCATTGAGGCACTTGCGTAGATCCTTAGATGTGACAAAAACGGAGAATGGCAATCCGTCGAGAGCTATCATTCTAGCTAGCACAGCATCAGTCGATCGATCGATGGAAACAGAAGAAAAATGATCGAGAATTGATATCTTGGGGGTCTTTTTTGCAGGGGTCTGTGTATCAACTTCGTCTTTAACTTTTCTCTTCGAAGTTTCGATTCTGTGGACCGCCTTCTGGTGTACATGCAGCCCAAAATCCTTTTGCACGCTATACACTGTGCATTTTGGCCAGATCCGTCTCTAAGGTAATAGCACCAGATTCCTTCTGATTTAAAAGGAATAAACTTCGCCATCACAATCAAGAAGTGATAAGCTTACCAAAAATGTACGACGCGTTTTCTATTGATAAATAACAAGGTCCGATAATATTGTTTTAGAGACTTTGTTTTATGTTCGTATAAGTTGGAAACTACTTTAGGCTGATGCTTGATAGTGACGAAGAATTTAATGAAATGACATTAAATAAATTTAATTTAAATTAAATGACAAAAAAGCTAGCGAGGGTTTCACAAAATGAACAGCAGAGCAGTGCGTTCATGATGACCCATGCATACAGAGTACAGGATGGAGAGTATAAACATAGATAAAAAAAATTATAAAACAATTTGGAGCCCAGATAAGAGGTTAGTGGCTGGTCCATGTTACACGCAGGTCCGCCACAAAAATAAAGGGATGCCGCTACTATCTAAGAAGCCACTATTTGCATGTCAACAAAAACTGGGGCCCCCTCCATGTATACTGCTGCATACTCTCATTCTAGAGGCTGCCATTTTGGAAATATCTTGCAGAATAACCCTTCGTTATTAGTGCATGAAAATAATTTCAAATCTCTCAGAAAAAAAAAAAAGACCCGAAATGCAGCTGTATAAACAAAACGTCAAAAGTGTACTATCTCATCATCTGTTTGATTACCAAAATGCTAGATAAGAAAAATATATTTTTGCGCTGGTTTTCATGCACAAACCAGTAATCCCGGATTTTTCGAGCAGAATCCCGGGATTTCGGGATCATTATTTGGCTCCGGGATTGGAGGCCCCAAGTGTGATCAACTTAAACATATACAATGCCTATGTTTATTAAAGGTTATAAAAAGGAGCGAATTTTCGTGTGAAAAACGTCCTTTCGAATGGATCTTAACACTAAAATGATAGACAAATAAATGATATAGACAATATATATTTAGGTTTCTCTCGTTTAGCGTTAAAACGACTGTCGAAGAGCCGTTTTTCTCTCGAAAGCTCGTTCCGCTAGAATAAAACAACTTTATTAAAAAAAATATTACATTTCCAAGATGTGACTTTACTCAAATATTGACTAGCTTCTATTTTCTACAAATCTCTCACATTTCTTTTGAATTATATTTGTAATTTTAATCTTATATATATATACTTTAATTATATATAACTTGATTATATTCACATATATAGAGAGACAAAGGTCTCATCTCCCATAAAAATAGACGTCAAAACCAGGCGCCATCTATTGACCGTCGCCGCAAACTAGTGGCCTCGGGTCGGTGACAAAGCCACAACACCAGCTTTGGCCCGAAACCATGGTCTCTAGGTGGACGCTTTTCAGTTTGCCAAAGCTGGTGTTGTGGCTTTGTCACTGACCCGAGGCCGCTATTTTGCGGCGACGGTCAATAGATGGCGTCTAGTTTTGACGTCTATTTTGACGGGAGAGGCGACCTTTGTTTCTTTAGATCAATATCCTCCCGGCAAAATTTCCATTCACATATATGTATACCCATTTTCTGATTTCTCAAGAAGCCATTGGAACCAAAAATCTTTTTTGGTCGCAGTGGTTACAGCCTTCTCCACGCTGACGAGCGCCAACAGCGAGAAACGCGTTCGTGGATGGCTTTTCTTGATAAATCAAGAAATTGGGTTGACCAAATATCACGGAGCAAGCTAAATAAACGTTTAGTTTATTTTTGCTCCATTAGATGGCGCTCTGCCATCTAAAAAGCACATGTGCTCGTGGTCAGGAGATGCCTTTTTTATTTTTAATATCAACACCTGACCCACTTATCTTTTATTTTTTCTATTGCTTTTTCATATATGTATGTGAAAAATAATTTTAAAAAATAATACAAAAGGTCAGGTTTTGTTATTAAAATAAAAAAAAAAGGCATTTCCAGACCACGTTCACATGAACTTTTAGATATCAGGGAACAGGTTAAATCAATGTTTAGTTGATTTCTGTTTCACTAGATGGCGCTCTGCCATATAAAATTCATTTGAACGTGGTCAGGATGTGCCTTTTTTGATTTTAATATATATATTGTAGCGAAGTATTTATTATTTTACACTATTATTAACAGAGTATCATTTTTTATGTTTATATTTTACTACTCTGTAAACTTCCCTCATTCCTTACCTTTTTTTAATCCTTCATAGTTGGTTCTTGCCTTAAATAAATTGCTGTCTCATCAAGAAGTTTGCCTTTCCTAATTTTCCACGTGGCAATATATTATTCAAATTTATATCACTAGTAAAGTAAAACTAGAAACATATTAATAGAAAAAAAGTGTATGAAGGTAAATGAAAACGTTTGATGATTTTTCAGGATGCCTGAATGACCTGTTTTTTTGGTCGTTGAGGTACAGCTTGCACCACGCTGATGAGGGCCAACAGCCCGAAACGCGTACGTGGTTAGCTTTTCTTGATTATTCAAGAATGGGTTTTTAGCCAATTCTGGAATAATTAAAAATCAACGAGAATAGTTGATATTTATTCCGATAGATGGCGCAAGCCATCAGCAACTTTCAGTTGCACGATAAGGAGATGCCTTTTTTCATAAATAAAAATGATTAATTTAGAATAAAATGTCTAATATTGAAAACCGAAATACAACCATCTGTAAAACCATCAACTATAAATAAGATATACATCAGATATTCTCAAACACAACTTTCTATTTAAACAACAGGGCCTTTAATCTCCCTCGAATACAGAAACGTTTATATAATTTAACCTTATGTTAAGATATTTATTTAAAAACTAGACGAATGGCCCGGGCAACGCCCGGGTTTTACCCGAGTGCGTATATATTTTAAAAACGTTTTAATTCAAATACTATTCGTTACAATTATAAATTGGCGCCATGGATGTCACTCTTGTGAAATGTCCCGTTCCAAACTGTGTGTTTTTAAAATGTTTTAATTAAAATACTATTCGTTACAATTATAAATTGGCGCCGTGGATGTCTCTCTTGTGAAACGTCCCGCCCCAAACTGTGTGTGTCTTGAAAATATAAAAATAAAAATGTGAATTTTCATAAAGATTTCATCATGTCGATTTTTTTTTGCATTTCACCTACTAAATCGATAGAGATAATTACATTTGCAACATGAACTTAGGTATATTGACTAAATAGAAAACTGCATAGATTTATAATTGTAATTGTGCAAAACGATAATTGCCTTAAAAAGAAATTGCCTTAAAAAAAGAAACATTCGCGGTGATTTTGTCTTGCATTCGTTTATACAATTATTATATATATTGGCATCATATATTAACTTTATGAACGGAAATATATGTCCAGGGTAGCCTAGTGGTCATGGCATCTGCCCGGTAAGCGGAAGGTCGTGGGTTCGATTCCCATCCCTTGACACTTTTTTTATTTTATCCATTCTGACCAAAATCTATCCGTGAACTTCACACAGACAGAATAAGGCAATTATATAAGTAGATTAAAACTAAAAATTAAAATTCTCTAAAATGAGAGAAGTTTATGAATCTAAATATACATCTGTAATCATTGCGTACAAGTATTACTTATATACTAATACACACATTAATTACAAGTATACTTGTATTATACGTGTTATACACTCCTGCAGAAGGACAGAGATGCCCAAAAGCTTGAGAGAGATTACATTAATAAACTAAAATCTCCAGAAACCTGTTGTATTATTTTAATCTATATTTAGGAGATTTAAATCTGTGAAAGTTTGACTTTCTATTGAAATAGACATTAAGGGATCAGGACCGACAACTTTAGAGAATTTGAAAACCATATATAAACTATAGTAACCATAGTAAATTTTCGCGATTTTCTGAACACACTTTTTTTTCCAAGGACTTTTTCATTTATATTAACTATTCTGGTTCTTTCTAGCCAAATTCTCCATATTTCATTGACTCACACTTTTCTGTGTTTTTTAAAAAAAGAGGATTTCAAATTTATATAAATTTTGTTTTTCAGACAAAAACACATCAACCAATAGTTTATTTTGACTCCTGACGTTTCAATGACTTCCTGTCTTCAGGGGAATTACTTTTTTTTTACGAATCAACTTCCAACCAACAAATGATCTTCAAAACTATTGTTTTCAGATTTATGATGAAATTATTTTAGAATAATAATATTTTTTTTTATTTTGGATGACTTTATTTTATTTTACTACACCACTTCGGGAGTGGCGTTATCATACACACTACGGGCCCCAATTGTATTATGAATTAATTTTTGAAAATTGGACGAAACACAAAGAAGGGCATTAAAAAATCTGCCATCTCTAAATGAAGAAATAATAATAATAATAAAAAAAAAAAAAACGCAGCCGACAGGATTCGAACCTGTGCGGGGAGATCCCATTGGATTTCGAGTCCAACGCCTTAACCACTCGGCCACGACTGCTTCTGTTGGATAGTTCACCATTATACTTCTATTTATATAGATAGAATTTTAGCCGGGAGTATATTGATCTATAAAATGAAGGTCACGTATCCCGTCAAAATGAACGCTAAAACCAAGCGTAAAATCTATTTAGCGTTAGCATCTATTTTGATGGCCTCTATAGACCTCTATTTATAATGTTTCAATCACAATTCGGTGAACGATTCAGGATCTATATATTTCTAGGTATGAATTAGTAACAAGTATAAGTATCAAATAAGTGGATAATTATTATTTTATTGATGTATGATATATCTCTCTATATATAAAAATGAATGTTTGTTTGTTTGTATGTCCGGTATACAAATTCGCAGTAGTTGACTAATTCAAACCAAAATTTCCATTCATAGGTAAAAAAATACGGGGAAGACGATAGGCTATTTTAAAAAATATATAAATCAATTATTAAAATTATATATTTAAATTATTCTACTTAGCTCACGAACAGCGCCCTCTATCAAAGATTAGATTAAATTATGCTGATGCAAACAAATAGATAATGCTAATAACAAACAATTATAAAAAAAAATCTTATCTAAATATATATCACTCGGGTAGATATGCACACGGGTCAATCCCGGGGCGAAGCCCGGGTCACCCGTCTAGTATATATATTGTTGCACCAGGTTGCGGCTTGGCAGACTCTTCAGCCTGGATTCTCTCCTGTGCTGGGTCTTGCATCTTACCAGAGCGTGTTTCAACCATCCTACAAATTTATAAAAGGGAATAATGAAATAAGTCTTCTTTAAGTAGCCTCCAGAATCCTTTATTTATTTTCTCACATCAAAGAGAGCAGTGAAGTCACACGTGTACCTAAATACAAATGATGACAATCTAAATAATCTGTGTTTTAAATAAATATCATAGAATATTTTATATAAAAATAAATAAATATATAATTTAAATTTCAAATATATTAAAAATAATATAAGAAATACGCCATTAATCATGATGTAACACTTCCCCCTCTCCAGAGGTCGTCACGTCCTCGTGAGTTACCTCATCAATTCTCTCAAAATAGGGTTTGAGTCTTGAGACATGGACAATCAATGGGTCTTGGCCAGGATTATCTTTTGGCTCAATTAAGTAATTTACGTTAGACAGCTTCTTTAATATTCTATATGGGCCAAAATATTTTCTCAGTAGTTTCTCACACTTTCCTATTTTCCTAATTGGTGTCCAAACTGCTACTAATTCTCCTGGTTCGTAGCTTCTTTCCATGTGTTTCTTGTCATAGTTCTTTTTCATTATTTCTTGAGTCTTTATTGTGTTGTTAATAACTAATTTTCTTGTTCTGTTTATTTTGTCTAAGTGATGTTTTATGTATTCATCATAATCATCTTTGTCAATGTCCACCGAGATATTCCTGTCGTCCAAAAGAGACGTGGGTTCTCTTCCAAACATCAGGAAAAAGGGAGAATATCCTGTGGTTTCCTGAATTGTAGTATTGTAAGCGTGAGTGATGAATGGGAGTATTTCGTCCCAATTTTTCTGATCAGTGTTCACATACATACTGAGCATATTGATCAATGTTCTATTTAACCGCTCTGTCAATCCATTAGTCTGGGGATGATAGCTCGTTGTGAAGCAATGTTTAATCTTGCACGTTTTCATCACCTCTTTCATTAAATTACTGGTAAATTGAGAGCCTCTGTCACTAATAAGATATTGTGGGGCTCCGTGCCGAAGAAAAATATCCTCTACTAGAAATTTAGAAACTTCTTTCACTGTTGCTTCCGAGACTGCTCTTGTTTCTGCATATATAGTGTAGTAGTCCGTCAGCACGATTATCCATTTTTTCCTGTTTTTCGTAGATGGTAGTGGACCAACAAAGTCAATTCCAATTCTTTCGAAAGGAAAGTTGGCTGGGGGGATGGGCTGTAGTAGTCCAGAAGGTAATTGGTTTGAGCCTTTCCTACTTTGGCAAAGGTGACACGTCTTAACGAATTCTGAGACATCCTTTAGCATGGATGGCCAAAAGTATTTACTCTTTATTCGGTACATGGTTCTGGCGACGCCCAGATGGCCATTAGACATATGATTGTGATATTCTTTCATAATTTCTCTCTTTTTATTCTCTGGAACCACAAGCAACCACGCCCTGCCTTCAGGGTTCGGGTTTTTCTTAAAGAGGCATCCATCTTCTTCTTTAAAGTTTTGCGCAATTGATCGCCTGCTTCCATTAAGGTTTTTCTTAACACTTTCGATAAATTTATCCTCTTCGTCTGTTATTTGATTTAAAAATAGCCTTTCAAAATCCTCATCCCAATCAGTTTCTGGTAAGGGCCCCCTAGATAAGCCATCGGCGTCCAGATGCTTCTTTCCCGATTTATGTATTATATCGAAGTCATATTCTTGAATTTTCAATGCCCATCTTGCCATTCGACCTGTTGGATCCTTCAAGTTTTTGAGCCAGCATAAGGCGTGATGGTCTGTTACTATTTTAAAGTGTCTTCCATAAAGGTAGGGTCGTAATTTTGACATTGACCAGACAACGGCCAGACATTCTTTTTCAGTGGTTGAATAATTTTGCTCCGCTTTACTTAGGGTACGACTCAAATATGAGATCACCTTCTCTTCACCACCGATGTCTTGGACAAGTGTTGCACCTATGCCGATGTTGGACGCATCAGTATGAACATAAGTAGGTGCATTTGGATTGAAGTGACCTAAAATTGGTGGACTTAATAGTGCTGTTTTTAGGGTTTGAAACGCTTCCTCTTGTCTTTCTGTCCAGGTAAATGATACACTTTTTTTATAAGGTTGGTCAAAGGGTCAGCAATTTTTGAAAAGTCTTTGATAAATTTTCTATAATATGAACACATTCCCAAAAAGGATTGTACTTCTTTGACCTTTTTGGGCCGAGGAAAATTTCTGACAGCTTTGATGTTATGTTCCGCGGGTTTTATACCATGTTTGCTCGTTATATAGCCGAGAATCTCCAATTCTTCAAAAGCAAATCGGCATTTTTTGTCGTTTAACCTTAAATTAGATTCACGAAAACATCTAAAAACAGCTTCAAGTCTTTTGAGGTGCGTTGGAAAATCCGGGCTATATATGATAACATCATCCAGATAACACAAACAAATTTGCCATCTCAGATTTCCAAGCATATTCTCCATATTTCTCTCAAAGGTAGCAGGCGCGTTACAAAGTCCAAAAGGCATCACGTTGAATTCATATAATCCATGCGCTGTAGTGAAAGCTGTTTTCTCTTTGTCTCTTTCTTCGACTTCAACTTGCCAATATCCAGATCTGAGGTCTATTGCTGAGAAGTGTGTAGATCCTTGGAGAGTGTCCATAACTTCGTCTATTCTAGGGATCGGATAGACATCTTTTACTGTCACATTATTCAGTTTTCTGTAGTCCACACAAAATCTGTATTTACCATCTCGCTTCTTGACCAATATTACTGGAAAAGACCAGGCGCTAGAAGATGGCCTAATTATGCCTTCTGTAAGCATCTCGTCAATTTGCTCTTTTATAATATCTCGTTCTTTAGCACTTACCCGGTAAGGCTTGTGTTTAATTGGCTTTGCGTCTTCTGTGTCTATCCGATGTTTTGCCAAATTGGTTCTCCCTAATCTCGATGAAAAAAGATCTCCATACCTTTCTAAAACTTGTTTTAACTCCTTCTGTTCCTTTGGTGAAAGATTTTTGTTTATTTGGAATCTAGGTTCTTCGTTCTTTTCTACCTCTCTTTCCCGACTCACATTTATTTTCGCTGGAATACTTCCAAAAGCCAATGTTTGGTTTTTCATTATTTTTAACGGTCGAGGATACGGATTAGTTATCCAGATGTGTGTTTCCCTATTTATAACATTGATCAAGCTTCTTGCTAGACGAAGTCCATTTGTTTGAAACATTTTGCTGCTCTCCTCGATAATATATTCTCCATCCTCTGTTTCTACCAATGCCTTGATCAATTTCATGGAACATTCCGGTACAATGGAATCCTTGGCACTCTTTATTTTCAACATTTCAAAATTGATTTTGTCATGATTATTCGTCAAATCATATTTTATAGTTTCTTGCTTACAATCTATTTTTGCGTTCATTTTCTTAAGGAAATCTCTCCCAAGAATTAATGTCCGTAAATGCGTTTTCAATATCACAAAGTTGTGTGATAATGTTTCGTCATCAATTTTTATATTTAAAAATATACTTCCTACCATGTCCAATTTTTTTCCATCGGGTCCTGCACAAATTTTTGCGAGTTTACTTATACCATGGCCTGTATCGAGGGCCGTTCTGAGGTCGACCACTGAGAGGTCAGCACCTGTATCAACCAAAGCTTCAAAAGTCCCTATCTTGTCCACATTAATTTTTAATTTGTATTTAGGGTCCAACTTCTTGATTCCGTTTATGGTCGACTTGCTTTGATTGACAGATTCAGGCGCGACGCTTAGTTTAAATCTTCCAACACGGAATATCTATTCCGGGTAGGAATATTTGTCTGTGTGCTATGACATACATCAGCATAAAGCCGAGGTCCTGATTTCTCTGATATTTCATTCATTTGGCATTTTTCTTCGACCTTCTCTTGGGTATCTGCTGGATCCTCTTCTAGGATTCTTATAAACTTGACCCTACAATAACGGGCCACGTGCCCTGGCTTGTTACATTTAAAGCAGATTGGTCTTCCATCTTCCGTCCTATTTTTGCTCACTTCTTGGCTTTTATTGTAAGTGTTTCTCTGAAGGTTTGGTTTCGGCACAAAGTTAGGATTATAAGGACGTCTAGGGGTAGAGGGCTGGGGAAAGTTGTTTCGATACTGTCTGGGGGTAGGAGGGGAGTCGTTCTTGTAATTATTGGAAACAGGGGCTTGGGGCCTGGAAGTGGTCTGGTAGTTTCGTGCGGCAGTCGGCGGCACGTACCTCGATTGTTGTTGGGGTCTAGAATAGCGTGGACCGTTATATAGGTTTCTGGATTTCTCCACACGTTCCCGATACTTATTTTCAAAAGAATCCATTTTCTTGCACACGACAAGAAGGTCATCGGTCGTTTTAGGAGGGTTCAGGTAGAGCGCGAATGAGTACTCTTTTTTCAGTCCTCCAATAACATGTTCAATTTTTGTTTCTTCTTCCATTGCGGGGTCAACCTTGTTGCACAACACTAGAATGTCTTCCGCGAACCTGATTGCTGGTTCATTCCAGTGTTGCATTCTGTTGAGCTTCATTCTAAGTTCTTCTTTATTCGCGTCCAAAGAAAAATCCTGAATGAGGCGGATTTTAATATTTTCCCAGCTCGTGAAACTAGCTTTGTGTAAATTCAACCAGGTTTTAGCGCTTCCCGTCATGTTCATGGCGGCATAACGAGAGATAATGTAGTCTGCCCAATGGTACAAGAAGCCAATTTCTTCAAGAGATTCAATCCATGGGCGAGGGTCTTCCGTTCCATCATACTTGGGGATGTCGATGTTGGGATTCAGGACAACTGGGTCGGAACTAGCATCTCTACCAATTGTTGCACCAGGTTGCGGCTTGGCAGACTCTTCAGCCTGGATTCTCTCCTGTGCTGGGTCTTGCATCTTACCAGAGCGTGTTTCAACCATCCTACAAATTTATAAAAGGGAATAATGAAATAAGTCTTCTTTAAGTAGCCTCCAGAATCCTTTATTTATTTTCTCACATCAAAGAGAGCAGTGAAGTCACACGTATACCTAAATACAAATGATGACAATCTAAATAATCTGTGTTTTAAATAAATATCATAGAATATTTTATATAAAAATAAATAAATATATAATTTAAATTTCAAATATATTAAAAATAATATAAGAAATACGCCATTAATCATGATGTAACAATATATATATTGTAACAAAGTATTTATTATTTTATTAGCAGAGTATTATTTTTATGTATATTTTTCTATACTCTGTACACTTCCCTCTTTTAATAACGAGTTTACAAAGTGGGAAGAGGAGCTTCTTTTTATTAGCATGCACACAAGCTTTCGGACATATCGTCCTTCATCAGGTAAGAGTAATAAACGCGCTGAGGATCCATATATACACAAAGCTGAAAAGAAAATTTACATAACTGCAAAAGATAAAAGTATTTAAAGATAAAAATAAGAACCAAATATGCTAAAAAGATTATAGGGATTAAATGCTAATAAATCTGGACTAAGTACATATGCACTATGAATGGTGTTAATCAAGGGCAGGTAAATGCAACCTATGGCTATTCACATAACATATGGTATTGTTCTGGTATATCTATATGCCTGTTGATGCTGTTTGTTTTTATTGACACAAATGCCTCTAGTAAAAGTCTTTGGTACTTATTATTGATATTGCTGTATAGAATGGATGGCTTTGTTAGATTGAATGTATGACCGGTTTGCATAGAATGACTGTAAATAGGGGAATTTAGGTTTTTATTAGAGATGTTTCTGGAATGCTCAACCATTCTGATGGCGACGGATCTACCCGTCTCCCCGACATAAGTGGCATTGCATTGGTCGCAAGAGACGGAATAGACAGCACCACCAGAACGGAGAGAACTCGCATGAAGGGAAGATCTGGTAATGGGGTGTCGGATTAGTGTGGCGATGTTAGGTGGGTTCTGGAAGTATGTTGTAATGCCATGTTGCCTTAAAAACCTGGCTATGGTGATAGACTGGGGGCAAAAAGGAAGGGAGCAAATATTTCTGTGTATAGCTGGAGCACTGTTGTGGTGAGGGTCATGCATGTGTTTAAGAATGAAGGGGGTCGGGTAGCCGGATTTGGATAAATATGAAAATATTTTAGCCTTTTCTATTGTTTGGAATAACGGGAGGGAACAATGAGTAAAGATACGTTTAGTGAGAGCTCTAACTGTATTGATTTTGTGTGGTGTTGGGCAATGTGACCGGAAGTTTGTGTGGTGTGGGGGTGTGTTGTTTTTATAGTATACTGTGGTATGGAAACTGCTGGGGGTGCGTATGACTAGTGTACCTAGGTAAGGTAGGACTGAGTGATTTTCTGTTTCATGAAACAGAAAATCACTCAGTCCTACCTTACCTAGGTACACTAGTCATACGCACCCCCAGCAGTTTCCATACCACAGTATACTATAAAAACAACACACCCCCACACCACACAAACTTCCGGTCACATTGCCCAACACCACACAAAATCAATACAGTTAGAGCTCTCACTAAACGTATCTTTACTCATTGTTCCCTCCCGTTATTCCAAACAATAGAAAAGGCTAAAATATTTTCATATTTATCCAAATCCGGCTACCCGACCCCCTTCATTCTTAAACACATGCATGACCCTCACCACAACAGTGCTCCAGCTATACACAGAAATATTTGCTCCCTTCCTTTTTGCCCCCAGTCTATCACCATAGCCAGGTTTTTAAGGCAACATGGCATTACAACATACTTCCAGAACCCACCTAACATCGCCACACTAATCCGACACCCCATTACCAGATCTTCCCTTCATGCGAGTTCTCTCCGTTCTGGTGGTGCTGTCTATTCCGTCTCTTGCGACCAATGCAATGCCACTTATGTCGGGGAGACGGGTAGATCCGTCGCCATCAGAATGGTTGAGCATTCCAGAAACATCTCTAATAAAAACCTAAATTCCCCTATTTACAGTCATTCTATGCAAACCGGTCATACATTCAATCTAACAAAGCCATCCATTCTATACCGCAATATCAATAATAAGTACCAAAGACTTTTACTAGAGGCATTTGTGTCAATAAAAACAAACAGCATCAACAGGCATATAGATATACCAGAACAATACCATATGTTATGTGAATAGCCATAGGTTGCATTTACCTGCCCTTGATTAACACCATTCATAGTGCATATGTACTTAGTCCAGATTTATTAGCATTTAATCCCTATAATCTTTTTAGCATATTTGGTTCTTATTTTTATCTTTAAATACTTTTATCTTTTGCAGTTATGTAAATTTTCTTTTCAGCTTTGTGTATATATGGATCCTCAGCGCGTTTATTACTCTTACCTGATGAAGGACGATATGTCCGAAAGCTTGTGTGCATGCTAATAAAAAGAAGCTCCTCTTCCCACTTTGTAAACTCGTTATTAACCTTCAGTGAAGAGCAGTTCTACTTACTTCCCTCTTTTGTTTATCACTTATAGTTTGTTCTTGCCTGAAATAAATTATTATCTCATCCCGAAGTTGGTCTTTCCTAACTTTCCACGTGGCATTTTGGTGGAGATGCTGGGTAAATTAGGGAAGACAAACTGAAGATCGCCGAAAAGACCTAGAGGCCATGGCTGCTATGATCTACATTTTCGGAGACTGGCTCCAGGAGATCACCGACGTGTCAAAACCAAGACTTTCCTCCAAGATGACGATGTCCCTATAGACGATACGACGACACAGCCGCTCTTCACGCCGCAAGAAAAAGGACGTAAAGGTACTAGGGACAAAGTTCCAAGACTTCGATGGAATCCTTGGCAGAAGCACGTCAGATTCATGTCAGCAAATACAATAATTGCTAGCTGTGGGTCACAGCTCCCATAGCAAAGGAGCTATGTAACAAAGTATTTATTATTTTATTAGCAGAGTATTATTTTTTATGTTTATATTTTGCTATACTCTGTACACTTTCCTCTTTTGCTTATCTTTTTTTTTAATCACTCATAGTTTGTTCTTGCCTGAAATAAATTGCTGTCTCATCCCGAAGTTGGTCTTCCCTAATTTTCCATGTAGCAATATCAATAAATATAGCTTTTAAATACTAAAAATTGATATATATTTTACTTTTCAATTATTCATGTAGACCAAAAGATTTTTCTAAAACTTATTTGGACGCGTATATGTGTTATGAAAACTAAAATAAAAATAGTTCTTAGAATAAAGAGACACTTGGGCCAGTAAATGTTTTTATTTTCTCAACGTCCTATTTGTCTATGTCAGGAAAAATAAAAATAGAGCATTTGTCAAGGCGTTACGAATGATTCTGAGGTTGTTTGAATGCCGGCCAGGCAACCTCTATCTTCAAGATTCAATAGTCATTAAAATGAGCATAATTAAAACCTAGAAACATATTGCTCTGCTGGACTGTTGAAAGTTTGTGAGAATTAAAGATTATACAAAGGGGATATAAATAGAAGTGCAATCAAGAGACAAACTATAAAAGCAGTCGTGGCCGAGTGGTTAAGGCGTTGGACTCGAAATCCAATGGGGTCTCCCTGCACGTCTCCCCGACGTTTCAGTGACCCGCTCTCCTCAGGGAAATGATTATTTTTTAAATTTTCTACTTTTATATGTATATGTCATTCTCATACCAGGCCCTCTCATTAATTTTTCCATTGCAGTAAGGGCAGTAGAAATTGTTTAATATCAAAAAGAATCTTACGCCTTTAAAATAGTTTTGAATTTTGATAACAGATGGCGCGCTAGTGCATCATATGTCATTCTACTTATATATGTGTACATTATTCCATTGAGGACAGCGAGTCACTCTAAAACGTCGGAAACTAGATTTGAAAAAAAAAAAAAAGGTTGATGTAACCGTATATTTTTCCCAATTGAGTTATAGTTTTAAGAAATGCTTTCGTATATTTATTTGCTTGTTTATGATAGTTATTACAACGAAATCATTCACAATAAATTTCTTTTTAAAGCTCTTAAATTTATATAAAACATTTTCATAACACGCATCAATGTAACTTATTCAATCTAACTTTGCTATCTGAAAATAAATATACATTTCAAACTCTATATCATTTATATTGTGGCAGATTATTTTACAATTAATCAAGGCTTGGGGTCACATCATGAATTGGACCTCTTCTTGCGTTGTGAATAAAAAAAAAAAAGACTTAAGTCAGAAGGACAACCCGGGTAGTTGGCGACTTCTGTACGCTTTAGGAGCTTGGGTTAACCAAATAAATAATCATACAAATATAGCTACGTCGACGGAGTTGTATTAAGGATGGTCATATGAGCACACTGGATCAATAGGGGATCTTTCCTCGACTCCTTTTTTTATTTTCCTCCGTGTATTATGAAGCACGAGCAAGTAGCAGACAGGGAGGATTATCCAACAATGCCGTTAACAGGGCAGAACAAGACTACAAGACCGTCAGCTGGGCTTCTTTCTTCCTGATTGGTCCGTCTACCCCCCGGTCCACAGGTGGTGGACGGTTTTAGCCACGTCGTCGTAACACTGCCCTCCTCCTAACCCTCTCCAGTCTTCTGGAGGATCTTTACACTCCTGAATGTCTCCGACCACATGAGGTTTGTCAGCCGTCCTAAAACATAACGCCAGAGTTACACCTTGTTTGTTGAACCACGTTCCAACTCCGGGCGATCACAGGACGATGGTTCTCCACTTGATGATGATTCACTTCTTTCGATGATTTTGTCTGTGGCTTGGTTTCTTCCTTGCGTACATTCTGGAGCCGCCATTTCCGTATCATTGGGAACTTCTATAGTGAGCCCTCGTCGTTTCTGCTCAGGGTAGCGCTGTAGATCGTCTTTATTTGCTGTTGAAGTGTGTTCTCAACTAAAACTATCCATATTGTGTCTGTCTGGCACATATTCGTTCATATCAGTCTCCCAAAGGTTGCCGGAGTGGTCTTTTTTTCCAGCGGAAGTGTTTTGTTGTCTCCCGTTTTCTTTATCCTGAAACTAGAACATTTAGATCTGGGTCTGTTTGGCCAACCATACATTGGACCATGGGCTGTGCAAATTTACTTAAAGCGTCGGGTAACGTGATAGTAATTACAGAAGAACTACATCCAAGTGATGGCTGTTTGGCTTGTTGAACAAAGGAACTAAGATGGCGGAGAGAAATCCGTGAATTTCCTCTTCGACATGGAGTGCAGATGGCGGCGCTGACACATCACATTCCTGGTTAAAGACACTGTCGTCGGACTTCCATGGAGCTCTCAGTTCTTCGTCCTGTTCAGTCGTTTGCCGGCTACAACTTCGATGTTCTTTAACTATCCAGTCTTTTCATACCGACACGGAGCGCCCAGCTACGAATTTTCCAATTGAATCAGCACTGTAATCCCAGACAGTCTAGCCTCGTCGCAGTAGTCCGTCACGCCGTTGCATTGCAGCTCACCATGATCCCCGATTCTCCCGCGGAGATGTTTAGAAGGGATGCAGAGTGCTGAGTTTCTGCACCGCATATCATCCACAGGGTTCTCTCCTTCCACTGTCCTGGTATTGTCCTTGAGAGATTCCAGCTGTCGGTCGAACTCCTCATTCAAAGCTGTAGATTGCTCTCCAAATTTCGATACTGATAAGATAGCCTGAGAACGAGTTGTGCATGTTACGTTACCAATTTCTGGTTTCACAGGCATCCAAAACTTTTCACGAACATAGATACCCGCTTCTGACACCATTTGTTACGTCCCCTGCTGCTGTATCAAGGGTGGTCAAATGAGCATGTGGGATCGCTAGGGATCTCTGTTCGACTCCTTGTTATTTACTTTCGTGAATTATGAAGCACCAGTAGGTAGAAGACTGATAGGATATCATCCAACAACGCCGTCAAAAAGAGGGAGCGAGACTTGGCTGCCGCTGATTAGACTTATTTCTTCCTGATTGGTCCATCTGCCACCCCCCCCCCCCCGACGGTTTTAGCCACATTCGGACGTAGTCGTAACAATATGTCGATATTTGATTTATCAATATAAATTGCTTTGTCATACTCATGTTTGTATTCTCTTATTTTTCTACGTGATATATTGGTGGGGATGTTGGGCAAAATAGGGAAGCTAACTGAAGATCGCCAAGCAGACCATGAGTACTGTAAACTACATTTACCGCGACTGACTCTAGGATTCCACCGTCGAGTCAAAGCCAAGGCTCACTTCCATGAGGATGATGTCCCTATAGACGCTACGACGACAAAGCTGCTCTTCACGACACAACCGAAAGGACGCAAAGTCACTATGGTCAAGACGCTGAGGGAAATCTTGATAGGAATACACAAGATCCACGTTAAGTAGCACACACAATTTGCAAGCTGCGAGTCACGGCTCCCTAGGGAAAGAAGGAGCTATGTAACAGAGTATTTTAAAAATTAATTCATACACATTTTTATTTTACATATTTTGTTGTTCAGGACTTTTCTCAAATTGCCTCTGTTTTTTTCACGAATATTTGTTGGTTTTTGTTGTGTATGAAAATTGTTAAATATCTGTATGTATTTTGCATATTTTTTATTATTAATATGTAAATATATATTTGTATATATAGGACATTAACGGTGCAATTAAAGAGAAATTGACCAGTAAATATAGGCTGCGTGTCGTGACTAATACTGGGAGGCGAAACAACAACTGGCGACGAGTGTGTGGGAACCGGTTCAAGTGCTCTTTCACAGGTGGAGGAAAACAGAAATATAAAGCGAACGAGAAGCCAACAGTATGTCTGGGTGTCCAATGATTGTACCGTTCTGTTTCTTCAGGCCAGGGGAAGAATCCTTTGAGATTTTCGTTCAGAGGTTTGAAGCAGCTTTTAAGGCAAATGCATTGGAAGAAGGAAAAAGAATGCCCATCTTTGTTTCTCTACTGGATTCGGAAATGTTGAAGCTGGGCAATGATTTGTTTTTCCCGAGTACAATGAAAGAACAGCCTTATGAACGTTTAATACAAAGAATAAAGCTACATCTAGTTCCAAGAAAGAAGGTGATTACTCAACGATGCAGGTTCTTGAAGAGAATACAACTAGAGAATGAATCCGTCTCAGAATACCTGCGTGAGCTCAGGCATTTGGCTATGGATTGCACCTTTGGTGAAATGTTGGAGGTCATGTTACGAGACCGTTTTGTGGCTGGTATAAATCGGAAAGCCTTCAGAAGAAATTGTTACAGGAGGATGACGATGTCACCTTGGACAGGGTATTTTCTATAGCAGTCTCGTTTGAGCTAGCTGAACAAAATGCTAAGGAGCTGCAGGATGGACTAGTGGCTAAGATGGATATTGTTCCGGGAGGAAATAGAAAGAATGAAGCTCGTAGAGGATAGCAGCATGGGCCCGGTATGCAAAGAAGGGAGACAATTTGTTTCCGATGCGGCCTAAAAAACTCTCACCTGGCACCTGCATGTCCACATAAAACAAAATCCTGTTTTAAATGCAAGAGAATTGGACATTTGAGCAGGGTGTGCAAAACGGGTAAATCATTGCCAGACTGCAGATATGTGCAGGACGAATTTATTTATTCGGTACAAGGTGATACTGATGCAAAAATAAATCTACATGTTGACGAGTATCAGTTGTGTTTTGTGGTGGACACGGGAAGTCCCGTCACACTGATACCGAAAACAATTTATGAAAAAAATACTGGAAAGATAATAAATTATCTCCATCTTATTTAAGATTGAGGTCCTTTTGCGGAAAATCAATAAAAATTATTGGTGAGAGAAGAGTTTTTGTGAAGGAGGCAAATCAAGATTTGCGGTTGATAGTTGTAGATGAAGATATTTCGATAGTTTTGTTGGGACGAGAATGGCTAAAAGGTTTAAATCTTGATTTTTCTAGGTTATTGAACATTAGACAAGTAAGCGAGTCCGATATCAAAGTTATAATAAATAAGTATGCTAATTTATTTAGCAAAGAATTAGGTTGCTTAAAAAACGTCCATATTGATTTTTATTAAAAAAAAATACGACTCCTGTATTTTGTAAGGCGAGAAGTTTGCCTTTTTCTTTGAAGAAAAAAGTAGAAAATGAAATCGATGGTATGGTTAACGAGGGAATTTTACAACCTATTGAGTATGCAAACTGGGCCGCACCTATAGTACCAGTACTGAAGAAAGATGGAAGCCTTAGAATTTGCGGCGATTTCAGATGCACCGCAAATAAGGCCATATAATTGGATAAGTACCCGCTTCCATCAATAGACGAAATATTTTCAAAATTGTCTGGAAATACAGTGTTTTCGTCATTGGACTTATCCAGAGCTTATTTGCAGGTCAGGTTATCTGAAGAGGCCAAAAGAGTGGTGAACATTAATACTACGAAGGGGTTATTTGCCTTTAAAAGGCTACCCTATGGAGTAGCTGTAGCACCAAATAAGTTCCAAAGAGAAATGGACAATCTATTTGCAGATATGTCGGGAGTGGCTCGCTACATCGATGACATCCAGGTAGCCGGAAAGGATCATAGGGATCACGAGCAAAAGCTGGAATTGGTCTTTAAAAGGCTGCAAGAAAAAGGTTTAAGATTAAACAAGGATAAATGCAAATTCGCAGTAAATGCTGTTGAATATTTAGGTTTTAAAATAGATAAAAAAGGACTGCATCCCATAAGTAGTAAAATAGAAGCGGTGGTAGAGGCGCCTGAACCTACAAACGTTTCTCAATTGAGATCTTTTATAGGTCTCCTTATGTATTACTCTAGGTTTATAAGAAATATTGCAGATATTTTAGCGCCCTTCTATCACCTCTTAAAAAAGAATTCCAAATGGAACTGGACTAGCGAACACCGTATATTATTTGCAAAATGCAAAGCATTGCTAACTAACGAGTCGGTGCTGGCACATTATGATGCAACTAGGGAACTAGTCCTTGCATGTGACGCCTCTAGCTATGGTTTAGGAGTGGTTCTGAGTCACAGGAACGATAGAAAGGAAGAAACTCCTATAGCCTTTGCTTCAAGAACGCTAACTGAAGCGGAAAGGCGGTATTCGCAATTAGAAAAAGAAGCCTTAAGCATCATTTTTGGTTGTGAGAAATTTCGACAATATCTATTGGGACCTGAATTTGTGTTGATCACAGACAACCGACCTTTAATGCACATTTTTTCACCCCAGAAACCGATCCCCATACGTGCTGCATCAAGAATTAAGAGGTGGTCTTTAAAATTATCTGCATTTAAATACACTGTGGAGTTTCGAAAAACTGATGATAATGGCAATGCAGACGCGTTTTCACGATTACCTTTAGTCTCAAAGACCACGGAATCTTTGGATGAGGATCAGGTGCTTCTCCTTCGGAAAATGAGTGAGGTCCCCTTCTCATTCCAGGATGTGGCAGTTGAGACACGCCGGGATAAATTACTATCAATTGTGTTGAGAAATGTTAGGGAAAATAATTGGCAAATTCCAAAGGTATCACAGGAAAATCCACTTTATTCCTATTATAGGATAAAAGACGAATTAAGTTGTGAGTTTGGGTGTCTGCAATGGCGTGAAAGAGTGGTAATTCCCCAGAAATTAAGATCCTTAATTTTGAACGATTTACATGAGATGCACCTAGGGATGGTGAAAATGAAAATGATTGCTAGACGGTATTTTTGGTGGCCAGGCATAGATAAGAACATTGAAGAGTTGGCTAGAGATTGTAGAATATGCCAAGAATCTGCAAGTATGTCGCCGTCTACCATTTCAGAGTGGACTTGGCCTGAGAAGCCGTGGCACCGTCTACACTTAGATCTAGCAGGTCCCTTTATGGGACGAATGTTTATGGTCCTTGTAGACGCGTACACCAAATGGCTGGAGATTGTCATCATAAAGGACATTACGAGCAGGACTATCATAGGACATCTTAGTGCTATTAGTGCTCTTAGATCTAAGGGAGATCTTTGCCAGATTTGGATTACCTGAACTTTTGGTAACCGATAATGGCAGACAATTCGTCTCAAGTGAATTTGAGGAATTTAAAAAAATAAATGGTATAAGACACACAAAAACGAGTCCGTACAATCCCAGCACTAAGGGCTTAGCTGAGCGATATGTACGTGAATTTAAAAACTCTTTACGAAAGAACCAAGGAAAGGACAGTATAGAAATCAATCTACAGCGATTTTTATTCACCCATAGAGCTTTTCCTCAAACGGTATTAAAAGAGTCTCCCGCAGAACTTTTAATGAAAAGAAGTCTAAGATCAAGATTTTCAAATTTGATTCCGAAAATGGCGAAGGTAGGAGAGGTGTACCATGATGCCATGAGGAAGCAAGAGCATTTTGCGGTCGGCTCTGATGTGTATTTTCGGAGTTTTGCTAACGGACCAAAATGGAAAAGGGGCAGGGTCATGGAACTACTGAGCTGCCGACATTACCTTATAGAAGACGAAGGCCGTTATGTGAAAAGACACATAAATCAACTAAGGCCAGTTATCAAGAAAGAAGTTCCTGAAGTGAGAGATTTGGTATTGCCGGGTACATCAAGAGATTTTATACTGCCTGGCACTTCTCGAGATCACCCTAGGCTTGGACGACAGGAGAAGACAATGGAAGAAGCCCCGGAGGTGGACGAAGAATTGAAAGGAGCGGAGTCTTCAGCACAAGAGGACACTCCAGAACCAGAACCGGGCCCTGCTGCTGCGGCTGTCCCTGTCCCTGTGCGCAGTCCAAGACCGCAGCGATCCAGAAGACCGCCAGACCGGCTGCACTACTATTAAGAGGGGAGATGTGTTGTGTATGTAAATTGTTAAATATCTGTATGTATTTTGCATATTTTTTTATTATTAATATGTAAATATATATTTGTATATATGTGACAATATAGTGGTAATCATGTGGTGAGGTGATAAATAATCACACGACGAGTTGTTAGAGCAATCATCCAGGCAGCCAGCCGAGAGAGAGCGAGCGATACGTTATCAGCTGAACGACTGTTTTTCCTGTGTACACAACCGGGGGGCTAACCAGGATAGTCGCCAGGTGGTGACGCCCCCCTCAGGAATGTGGCCAAAAAATGGTCGTTAGTTAGTTGTCTAAAGTGTCTCGCTTTAGCTGCCCATTTCTCTCTCGTTGGCTGTTGGTTTGTTTTATTAATCCTGGAAGAGCATATATTATGACATATATATATATAGGACATTAACGGTGCAATTAAAGAGAAATTGACCAGTAAATATAGGCTGCGTGTCGTGACTAATACTGGGAGGCGACACAACAGTTTTGATCAAAATAAAGTGCTTTGTCATCCTCCTGTTTGTCTTCCCTTTACGTGACAATATTTATATTTTAGATTTTGTAAAAAAATCGCGCGCGAGCAAGGGAGTTTCTTACCCATACCAAGGTATAGACATATCGTAGGGTGAAGTGTTTCCTTGATTAGGAAACAAATGGCAAAATTTCGAGCACACTTTTCTCCAACTGGCTAAAGGGAAATTGCTGCCAAGAATGTAGTTCGTAGGGTGAAAGTGTTTATTTTATTAGGAGACAAATAGCAAGTTTTCGAGAACTTTACTCATTCTTGGTAGCGTTTTCCTTTTAGCCAGTCGAGATATGTGTTCTTTGACTTGGTTCGAACGGTGCTTTCATTCTCTAGATACGCCCATTTAATCATCCATGTGCATGCTTTTGCGTTCATTTTGACTCTCTGACCTTTGCTCCCCTTTATTCTTACTTTTTATCGCACATTTCCATATATACCAAGAAGACCAGGTATATTTCAAGATGTATATAAAGTACTTATTAAAAACTATCGGTTGACTGTCTCCTCACACAAACTCACGGACTCCGATCGGTGACAAAGCCACAGCACCAGCTTTTTATAAATCAATATCCTCCCGGCGAAATTCCCAGCTATGGAATCCTTTGCAAAGAAAAGCGTCAAAAGCTAAAAGTTCAACAGATGCACATACAAGTTACTTTAATTAAGTTCCCGCGGAATGATGTAATTTTTAAAAAATCTGACCGTGGACCAAAATAAGGAGAGCAAAGTGAATTCGTCAAAATATCAAGACTTTAAACAAGAAATATAATAATATATTATATTTTTTATGATGCATTAGCGCGTTATCTGTTATAAGAAATTTAAGCTATTTTTGACGCGTAGGATTCTTTTCTAAAAATAAAACAATTTTTCAACTGCCCTTACTGCAATGATAAAATATTGGGAGGACCTCGCTCATCAGTGATGAACCATCCCAGCGGTTTCGCCAGTTCATTCTACCATACCGCTGTAATATTGCATTTGAGTGTTTTCCTTTTATACCGGTACTGATGTCAGACTCTTGGAAAGGGTATTTTGATTGAACTATGGACATAAGCTTTGAGGACAGTAGAAATTAATTTTTGTTTACTCTCAGCGTGCTTTTGGCAATTTTCTGATGCCTAAAATTTATGAGCAACGAATATGCATTCGTATCTATGTAATAAATGGAATTCCAGTTTAAGAAACGTTGTTAGTCCTTCGAAGGCATTCGGCGAGACATGCCTGCAGTTTAGGAATGTTATAACCGCTTTTAAAGTGCAAGAGAGAGCGGCTGTGTGTGCGTTTTGTACTCAAGATGATCCCAGAGTTGGAAGACCTATAAAGAAAAAAAAAACAGAAAAAAAAAATAATTGCCGAAAAAATTGCCAAATATCGAAATATTTGCATACTAGAACTTTCGGGGATAACGATTCTTTTGATGGGGAAGTAGTTCACTCCATTATTTAAGACAATGTGCAAATTGTAAAGAATTTCTCCAAATTTGTTTCGAGATATCTCACATTCGAACAGAGACGCCGAGAAACATGAGATCACGCTTGAAATGGTCGCAGATGATAATGTACGGTTCAAGAAAGTGATAGAAGGGCGCCGCGGTAATGAAGAATCGAAACCAAAAGTTCGCTTTTCAAACTCCAAACTCAAGGCTCTGTCTGCAAACTTTTTAATAATAAAATACTGATGTTCAATTATTTTTTCATGAAGGATAAACCATTAAACCAGCACGTCTATATCGATGCTTTGCGGCCGCTACGGGAAGTCATTAGGAGGAAACGACCAGAAAATTGGCTTCGCAGGATTGGGTTCTCCACCACGACAACGCCATACCTCAAACGGCCAAGAGCTAAGTTCCTATATTTCCTCAGGCCCCATTCTCACAAGTTTCTCAGAGGCTTGAAAGAAGATAACTATAAAAATGCCATGAAAACTGGGAAGTGAGGTGGCATAGATGCGGAAAGGGATTTACTTTGAAGATTACTAAATAAAATTTGATCTTGTATTATTTTTGATTTTCAAAACTGCTGGAATTCAAGGAAAGTACGCTGTAGAGCAACTCACCCAGGTAGACGAGGTCGTCGATGTCCGAGGACAGAGGCAGTTCCCGCAGGTACCGCCCGGCCAGCGTCAGCCGTCCCGTGCTCTCGGCCTCGTCCAGGGCGGCAGCTATGAAGTTACGGGCCGCCATACAGTACTGTCGTTATCTGGCCGGACGTCCGCATCCGTCTTGGGACAACTGCTTGGATAACTTTGGGCCAATAGGTCCTTCAACAAGTCTTTAAACAATGTGCGCTCTATAAAATGCCGAAATTCCATCTTATGAAGTCCAGGATTTATGAATTCAAATACAGACCATTATTTAATCTTGTAAGATGGAAAGTTATGAATTCCCGAATTCATAAAAAAAAAAAAAAACTGAAATTCAATCTTATAAGATGGTAGTCAAGGAATTCCTGAAATTCCATAAAAGATCGACATTCCATGAAAGAAGATGACTATAAAAATGCCATGAAAACTGGGAAGTGAGGTGGCATAGATGCGGAATTCCTTTAGGATATTAGGATATCCTGGTCTTTACAGCACTAATGAAACTTGCCAACATTGTTGTATTGTGCTGTAAAAAACAATATCATACGCAATAATAATAATAATTCCATCTTATTAGAGGAAGACCAGGAAGTACTGAATCCATAAAAACCGATATTCAATCTTATTGAATTCCATAAATTCTCCCTGAATCCATAAAAGTACGATATTCCATTCTATGAGATAGAATATAGGTATTTTTTATGGAGTGCACGTTGTTTTAAGGCCAGACGAAGAGTTTTTCGGTCTGAAAACTAGCTAAATAGAATATAATAAAGAAACACATATCTCTATAATGAAGTATTGTAAAGAGAAATATTTTGTTAATTTCCGATCACTTAACAAAACTTACCTGGGCCTGTCAAAGAAACTGTTCGTGATGATCCTTACACAATATAGAACTTTCATTCTAAATATATTTACGATACAGTGTTTTAAGCCACTCGTGTTTCAACCTGATGTATGCAGCTAAACTCAAGTGTTGTCATCTAGTATGGGTACTCAAACCTGTTGGTCATACAAGTTCGTAAATAAGATCAAGCGAAAAAAAAAGGTAGTCTGGCAGGAGAGACCACCAAACAGCCGACTCTATATCAGGGTGACACGAAAATAGGTATTTTTGGACCAACCGAGCCCGGCAACACTGCACCCGCTGAGCGAGCAGAAAAAGGATTAGCCCTGAAATTTCCGGTAAACAAAAAGCTGTTTTCGACGCTAACGTTTGGTTTTGACAGGCCTGAAAAAGAACTATCTCTCATAAATTTTAATAATTGTTTTGAATAATATTTGTATTAATATTAATTTGTGTGATTTTTAAATAAATATTTCTTTCAATAAGTATTAAATTATTCAACACTGTTTTCTAACTTAGGCCTCGTCATCCACCGTTGTGACTCAACTTTTACTGATCCCTGCAACAAAGGTATTGATTTATCAATTTATAATTTTTCAAGTCAGTTTCCAGCATTACTGTAAAGCTAGGAACTTTTAGTTCAGGTTAAGCCATCAGGACCTTGTTTTGTCTTTATTTTTGTTCAAATTTAAGAGAAGACAACATTTTGGCGCAGCCGGCAGGATACAGATTGAAGAATTACTGATTACACAAAGGTGCAACTGTGAACCAGTGATTACTTTTCAGGATGGCTGACCAACCAGTTAGTAGTGCTGAACTGAAAAAGCTTAGGACGCCAGTGCGTGCAAGGTTCACCAAGGCGTTCAATGAGCTCGAAACAGAGATCAAGAAGAATGAAGTCAAGAAAGCAGATGTAGAGAAAATCCTCCGCCGACTCCAGACCCACCATGAAAAGCTTTCAATATTGAACATGAGGATGGAAGAAGCTCTGCTACGAGAATCAGCGTCTGAAGACATTTTCACTGCTGAGTACGAATCCGTTTGTGAGTACGAAGATAATTTCAGTAACATTATGACTGATTACGAGGCTCTTGCGGAAAAGGATGACGTTAGTACAATCAGCGGCACAGCAGCAATGAACTATCAACTACCGAAGCTGGAGTTCAAGAAGTTTGGGGGAGAACCAAGAGAATGGATTACATTCTGGAGTCAGTTCAGCACGATTGACCGGGATCCACAGATGCCTCCAGAAACTAAGTTTCAGTATCTCTTTCAAGCCACCGCCGAGAACTCCGAGGTAAGAGAAGCAGTCGAAAGTTTTCCACCGAGTGCCGACAACTACCCTAAAGTCGTCGAGTATATCAAATCACGTTTTGGAGAGGATGAAATGCTTGTTGAAATTTATGTACGTGACCTGCTTCAGAATGTGCTTCAGAATGTGAGAGCCGAAGGTAGGATGTCTGTAGTGAAGCTTTACGATAGACTGGAGACACAACTGCGAGCATTAGAAACATTGGGCGTCGCTCGTGACAAGTTTGCGGCTATGCTGTACCCACTCGTCGAATCAGCGCTACCAGAGGACACCCTTAAAGTATGGGAACGAAGTCAAGATACGGTGAGGGAAGAGGAGTACAGGATAAGTTGACACAACTCATGACGTTTTTGAAGACAGAAGTGAAGGGCGAGAGTCGAGTGAATATGGCCAAAGCAGCGTTCAAGATCGACAACAATCAAGATGCGAAGGATGATCGATCAAACAGGAAATCTCTTTCTAAGAAGAATACTGGAAGTAAAATGCCGACGGCTACTGACCTCGCCAACACCACTCAGATGCGAAACAACTGCATCTTTTGTGGGAATGGTCACCCGAGTCAAGAATGCTACAGTGGACAGCGGATGCATCTACCAGAGAAGAAAGATAAGGCTAAAGGGAAGAATGTTTGTTTTTGGTGCCTGCTTCCTGGCCACGGATTCAAGAAATGCCAGATTAAGCCACGTTGTCCTGTCTGCGGAGGGAAGCATTACCCCGTTATGTGTCCTACTTTGGTAGCCCAGAAGACTTCTCATCTCCAAAAAGCGGAACTAAAGGTTTCAGGGGAAAGTCCTGCAACAAAGCAAGAGACCGCCAATCAATTCACGTCAACAAATTTAAACAACGCTACCGTGGGAGGAGTCTATCTACAAACTCTGATAGTCAAGATAAGCGGACCAAAGGGGAAGCATAATGTTCGAGTGTTGCCTGACTGTGGATCCCAGCGGTCCTATATTTCAAAGAGAATGGTGGACGCACTGGGCCTAAAGAGAGTGCAGCAAGTTACACTTACCCACAATCTGTTTGGAGGCGGAGAAATTCGTCAAAAGAAGCACAATGTGTGCAAAGTAAATGTTTCCAGCCTCAACAACGAATACATGGATGATCTCAAATTCTTGGATCAGGAAGTAATTTGTGGACACATCAGTCAAGTACAGGATCATACTATACTCAATGAGTTAAAAGCTCGAGGGATCAACTTGACTGACACATGCCAAGGTGAAGAGATATCAATCCACATGTTGATTGGTTCAGACTTGCTTAGCAGCATTCTGACAGGCAGAATGCAAATATTGCAAAATGGAGTTGTGGCGACAGAAACCAAGCTGGGGTGGACAGTAATGGGACCAGCAATAGGGAACGACATGGAAGATTCATGCCTGATCGTGACTTCACTTCACGTTAATAGTTTTGACGTACAGGATTTATGGAATTTGGATGTGCTCGATATCATGGATGCAGCAGAAGCAAAATATAGGAAAGGTCTGATCGAAACCTCCAACACTCATGTCAAGGAGATCACAATGCTTACGAAGGTTGAAGATTGGAACCATGTCGCAGGGGAACACAATCCAGCAGATCTCCCATCCCGTGGTGAATCCCCATCGAAATTAACAAAATCCGGATGGTGGGAGGGACCAAAATGGCTTCAGGAAAAGAAAGAAGACTGGCCAGTATCAAAAGTACAGTATGATCTGGAAGCCATTGAAGAAGAGAGGAGGAAGACTGTGGTGGCTGGATTTGTAGCCAAAAAGCCCGAGGAGAATCCATGGTATCTGAATCTATACGAGGGAAAACGTGAAGTGACTCTAACTCAAATACTGAGAGTAATCGCGTGGATGCTACGTTTCAAGCCCTCTGAATACAAAGGAGATTTCATATCACAAGAGGAGCTAGACAGTGCTGAAAAGTCCCTAGTTAAGATAATACAGAGTGAATCGATCGGTGAGGAAGATCCCAAGATGAAGCAGCTACACGCGTTCCAAGATAAAGAAGGATTATGGAGAGTGAAAACGAAGATAGTGAATCGAAATGACGATGAACTGTTCCGATTGCCAATTTTGATCCCAACGAATCATCCGGTCACAGAGCTAATTGTGAAATCAGTCCACGAGAAAATGTACCACTGTGGAGCCCAGACGCTGCGATCAGTACTAAGAGAGAAGTTCTGGATTCCAAAAGCTCGACAACTAGTTCGTAATGTAATTCATAAATGTCCTCGCTGTCGACGATTTGAAACCAAGCGAGTCGACGTACCAGAAGCATCGTTGCCTCAACATCGCGTACGAGATGTTGTGGTTTTTGAGGTGACAGGAATTGACCTCGGAGGACCTTTATATCTGGAAGATGGACAGAAGGTTTGGTTCGTCATCTTCACCTGTGGCGTATACCGTGCGGTCCACCTCGAACTGGTGACTTCCTTATCGACGGAAGCATTGGTGGGAGCAGTAGAGAGGTTCGTAGCAAGACGAGGTTGCCCTGCAGTCATCTACTCAGATAATGGGACGAATCTAGTTGGACTCCGGAACGAGCTTTATCGAGTTAATTTTGGAGTGAAATGGAAACTCAATCCTCCGGCAGCACCATGGTGGGGAGGTTGGATAGAGAGAATTGTTGGACTCACCAAAAAGCTGCTTCGAAGATTGCTGGGAAAACGTGTTGTCAACTACAAAGAAATGGTGACGATCCTCGAAAACTGTGAACGAGTTATCAACGCGCGACCACTCACCTACATTGCTGAGGACAATGATGACCTTGTGCCATTAACCCCAGAGATGTTTCATCGAGAACCAAGAGCTGAAGGAGAGATTGATCTAAATGAATTCAGGTGTAACTTTGGAAAGAGCTATGAGAAACGCAAACGACTCCTGAAGGAATTCCGTAAGAGGTTCAGAAGCGAGTACCTAGGATTGTTGGTGCATCACGACAATCGCAAGAAACAACGACAGTTAAAAGTTGGAGATATCGTCCTTGTGGAGGTTGAAAACAGGAAGCAAAAAACTGGCCTATGGGAAAGATTACGAAGGTGTTTCCTGGAACTGACAATGTGCGAAGACTTGTGGAAGTTAAGACTAAGTCTGGATTCATGAAGCGTGCAGTACAACGATTGTTCCCATTTGAAGTACCATCTGAGGACGTAGAGCAAGGCGACGGGGAGCTTAAGTCAGCGGAGGATGAGATCATCAGGGAGAAAACATCCGGTGTGGAGCCCGCGTCAGTGCAAGAGAAAACTACTCCAGTAAAAGTAGGGAAAGTTTACACGCGTTCTGGAAGAAAAGTCAAGTTACCGATTAGGTTTAATTGAAGTTTGTTTTTTTAATTAATATTGACCTTATAGCAAAGTTCAAAAGGTCAAGGTGGGAGAGTGACACGAAAATAGGTATTTTTGGACCAACCGAGCCCGGCAACACTGCACCCGCTGAGCGAGCAGAAAAAGGATTAACCCTGAAATTTCCGGTAAACAAAAAGCTGTTTTCGACGCTAACGTTTGGTTTTGACAGGCCTGAAAAAGAACTATCTCTCATAAATTTTAATAATTGTTTTGAATAATATTTGTATTAATATTAATTTGTGTGATTTTTAAATAAAAATTTCTTTCAATAAGTATTAAATTATTCAACACTGTTTTCTAACTTAGGCCTCGTCATCCACCGTTGTGACTCAACTTCTACTGATCCCTGCAACAAAGGTATTGATTTATCAATTTATAATTTTTCAAGTCAGTTTCCAGCATTACTGTAAAGCTAGGAACTTTTAGTTCAGGTTAAGCCATCAGGACCTTGCATTGTCTTTATTTTTGTTCAAATTTAAGAGAAGACAACACAGGGTACGAAGTCTTTGCCGTCCGCCCATACAAAGGTCGCTTCTCCCCGGCCCAGTTACCCGTTGTTCCAAAGGTTGATCTTCCAGCCCGGCCGACGTCTGATTTTCTCCCAACATGCTCCTCCCCGATTTCTGAAGGAACTCAACATCATGACATTCAGCATGGCCAACTTGATGACAGGTCTTCGAAAGGTGGCAGTTCGGGCATCTGCAACTCGTACAATCCTGTTTTTTTCCTGAGAATACTTTTCCACAATTCTGAGAGGCTAGCTTCCGCGTCTTAGAATCTCGTCCACTACAATGATCATATCACCGACGGCAATATCAGGGCTGTTGTTAATCCACTTGTTTCTTCTCCGTAAAACACATAATATAAAAAAATTGTGAATTTTAAGCAATTATTTTTTGAAATCTTATTTATAACCAAATATATTTTTGTTTCCCTTTTTAAAATAATAAAAAAAAGTTATTTTAATTGTCTCTACGAGTTACAATTTACCATAATGTAGCAGAGTATTTATTATTCTATGAAACTATTTTAAATTATGATATTTGTATTTTGATACACTGTAAAATTTTCACATTGCCTCTCTGATATTTTATTGGTTTTAATTTGGTTCTACATTAATTAAATTGCCGTGTCATATATCCTGAAGTTTATTTTTTTTTCTCTAATTTTCTACGTTACATTTGGTGGAGATGCTGGGTAGATTAGGGAAGACAAACTGGAGATCGCCGAGAAGACCTTGATGCCATGGCTGCTATGATATACATTTTCAGAGACTGGCTGCAGGATTCCACTGCCGTGTCAAAGCTAAGACTTCCCTCCAAGATGACGATGTCCCTATTGACGACATGACGACAAAGCCGCTTTTCACGCCGCAAGAAAAAGGACGCAAAGCTATTAGGGACAGACGTCCAAGACTCCGAGGGAATACTTGACAGAAACACGTCCTATACATGCCAGTGGCAACAAGATTTTTAAGCTGTGGGTCACAGCTCCTATATAGGAGCTATGTAGCAGAGTATTTATTATTCTATGAAAAGATTTTTAATTACGATATTTGTAGTTTACTACACTGTAAAATTTTCACATTGTCTCTCTGCTATTTTATTAGTTTTAATTTGGTTTTACATTAAATAAATTGCCGTGTCATCCTGAAGTTTGTCTTTCCCAATTTTCTACGTTACAATAATATTGCTCTCTGATTTTCAAAAAATATTAATTCAGGTGTAATCAATTAAATTTTTATAGAAAAGTCCATGTGTCTAAATTAAAATGAAAAATGTTTAAATTAAAATGAAAAATGTCTAAATTAAAATTGAAAATGTCTAAATAAAAATGAAAGTATCTAAATTAAAATGAAAAATGTCAAAATATAAATTAAAATTGTCTAATTAAAAGTTAAAAACCTATATATTAATTTTAAAAAGAATATTTTAAAAGATGCATTAAAAATGATTTTAGCAGCACTGTTGTATTTAGAAAGAGGGAATCATATATCGCCGCAACTCTTTTTTTTTTTTTTTTTATTAACGCGATTAAGGAAGCTTTCGGGCAAGCCCTTCTTCAGCTAATTATAGTGTACAAACAAGGAGAGATTATATATCGTTTTTAATATAAAATAAAATAAAAGAAAATAAAATTACCACGCCCCTATCGCCCTCGTTTCAATAGCACCGCGTGGCCACGTCATGTCTGATCCTAACTTCAAATATAATATAGTACAAAAATATCTTAAAAGAAATTTACGTAATTGAAATAATATAAAGAATCAACTATAAACAGTTCAAAGGATTTAGTGGAGACTTTTGAAGATTTTTAGGATAGAAGGGGAACGTACTGTGATGGCAACTGTATACTTTTGTTTAATGGTTTAGGGTGCTTCATGATATATATAATCTCTCCTTGTTTGTACACTATAATTAGCTGAAGAAGGGCTTGCCCGAAAGCTTCCTTAATCGCGTTAATAAAAAAAAAAAAAGAGTTGCGGCGATATATGATTCCCTCTTTCTAATTTGTCGAAATCCGCAAACCGTTTACCATGAATACTGTTGTATTTGTTTACATTTCGTTCATATATTTATAAATCGATATTAAATAGTTCGTTTATTTTTAAAATATTAGTTTTAATTTATTTATAATGTTATATTAAGTATTTGATAATTAAAATATATATAGATTCCTTCAAAAATATTAGTTTTATTTCATTATATATATTTTTTAATGTTAAAAGCGATGATATGGAAGCGTATTTGATGAAATTTAAATGCCCTTGTAATGTATCAAAAATCGAATTACTCTAAAATTATTTAACTCAAGAGAAAAAAAATCATCATCGCCATAGTAACAACAATGGATACATTTTTAAAGCCATTTTTGAGAATTCTCATTTTAAGTTAGACGTATATTTGAACTTTGCGCATCTGGAAGAATAATTAATGCATTTTTATAAAGTTGACAAGAAGCATTGCCTCAAGACCTACATTTGAATTTGCTGCGAAAGAGGGCTTTAAAAAGTAATAAATTTGTTTTTGATTCAATTTGGAGCTCTTTTGCCAACTTACGAGCCCCAGAGTAAATTACAACAATCTGCTTTTGGATCTGATTACTTTGTTGCTCTAAAAACATAGCAGTGACTCAAATTTTCTGAATTTTCATCTGACGAAATTTCTCAATACGTCTGATTTAGTCCAAGCAATATCAACGTCTCCGTTAAAGCGATTTGTAAACCCTACTTGTTTCGCGATTCTGATGCCGAAATATCAGCGCCGATGAATAGATGAACTGATTGGGATACCAAATTATTTTTCCATGTGGCTATCATAATATTAGCGCTGTTGCGAACACCGATTTTTGTGAATTTTACAGCGTATTCGATCAATGGACGATATATTACCAGACGTCTTATTCATCCGCAAACTGATGAAACATATGTTCACGCTTTCCGTGTCAAAGTATCAGCACTAATTGAAAATGGGAGAAGGATGTATTTTATCATATGAGAAACCAATAATAATTTACTCTCTCTCCGTGTGTGTGCTGATATGTGCAGCCCTATATGCGGAAAAATCATTTGAAAGTTTATAACATCCAAGCAGGAACTTTACATTATCGAGCCACGGTTGGATTATGATTTTCAAAGTATGTCTTTTGAAAAACAAATCGATTCAACAGGGAGATCCAATATAATGAAAGGTTTTGCTCATTCTTCGCTGGTTATAATGGTTCCGCGAAATCAAATCTATGTCGCTGCCTACAATATACAGAGCTGATATAAAGCGAGGAATCCGAGTTTTTTTCAAATATTGAATAAGAATGGAATTATATGATACCAGTGCATGTCGCATGGAATAACATTGAGGCGCGGGGGCTACAAAATCTGGCCCTCGCGTCGAAACCTCTATGGAGTGTTCAGAGATGCAAAATATGTATTTTGTAGACATAAGTCTGGTAGAATCATTTTGAGCGGTACAAGGGCTGCAATTTACGGTCCTGGACATAGATCCTTTGCGGAATGATATGTTGGCGATAAACATTCGAAGTCTTGGCATGGGACCCAGTTGGATTGGACAAAGGATGAAAAATGATTGCCATTGACAGAGTTCTAACGAAGATATATCTATGGATGTCCAAAGCGCCAGAGCTTGTATTTCTTGATATTTGCTACTCCGCCCACAAAAATTTAAAATAAACTGTATAAAGGCCTGAAGATAAGTATTTATTCAAAACTCTTATCCCATACTTGCGTAAACATGTTGCTGGCTGTTTAGGATCAGATCGAAAGCTCATGCATGCTGCGCTCTGTTTGCACTTTCGTAAATGCTTTTAGCTAGAAATCAACCACTAAATAATCTAAAGTCCAATACATTATTTTTACCTATGCGATTTATAAAAGTTCACCTTTGCCGTTATATCTAAAAAAATATTAGTTTAGCACAAGAGGGTTGAAAAAAAATTAGTCACTAATCTGGCAATGTAGTAAAAATGGGTAAAACGCTAACCTAATATCATCGCGTAAGGGCTAAACTGGCGAGTTCAAAAATTTGATGCGGTCATTTATAGTCAGTCGCTGTCGCGCGCTAATAAAACACGATCGTTTTAATTGGCGCTGTAGTTTACCTGTAATATATCGCCTCCAATCTTGGATTCTAGTTTAAAAACGAACGATGATCCACGGGGTGGGTTAAAGATGTCCCTATGTATATACGAGGGCCATCCAATAAATAAGTTTCCCTATTTTTTAACAAATAAACAACATTATTTACAATTATGCAAGTATTTTATTCTCATTATACAACTCATAGACTACTTTTCTACATAATCACCATTGCTGTCCAAACATTTTTGGTACCGTTGTAGCAATTTTTTGATACCACTGTTGTACCAAGCCGTGTCCTGTCTTCGTAGCCAGTGGTTCGCCTCCGCCTGCACTTCGTCATCATTCGCAAAGTGCTTGCCTCCAAGGTGCAACTTGGTGCTGGAAAAAGATGGAAGTCGCTTGGGGAAGATCCGGAGAATAAGGTGGATGTGTGAAAATTTCCCACTTGAAGTTTTCCAGCATTGTTTGGGTCGTTCGAGCTGCGTGAGGGCGAGCATTGTCATGGACGAGTAACACTTTCCGAGACAAAAGTCCAGGACGTTTCCGTTTTATTGCAGCTCTGAGTTTAGTGAGAATTTCGCAGTACCTCGCAGCGTTAACCGTAGTGTTTGGGGGCAGGTAGTCAACCAATAAAACACCCTTACAGTCCCAAAAGACGATAGTCATAACTTTGCCTGCAGAGATTGTGACCTTTGCCTTTTTTGGTGCACTTTCGTCAGGCTTCTTCCACACCATACTTTGTCGTTTTGTTTCTGGAGTAGAATGATGCACCCAGCTTTCATCTCCAGGGACAATACGGGAAAACAGTTGATCTCCATATCTTCGATGCATTTCCAGGAAAGCTCGGGCTGCCTCCATCCGTTGTTGCTTGTGATTTTCCGAGAACAAACGCGGGACCCATCTTGCGCAGACTTTGCGAAAATTCAAAACATCTGACATGATTGTTCCAATCGAAGAGCGTCCAATTTCGATTCCAGGAGGCAGTCGAATCATTATTTTGTCAATGGTGACGCGGTGATCTGCTTCCACCACATTCCGAACAGCAGCAACGAATGCATTGTCCGTAGCAGTAACGGGCCTGCCGCTTCGCTCGTCATCATGCACGTTTTGCCGTCCTTCCAAGAACCATGAACGCCATCGGCGCACCATTTGGATGCTCATACATCCTTCACCATACACTGACACTAAATTGCGATGAATATTGACCGCAGTTTCATTTTTCGCCGTGAAAAAAACGAATTACAGAACGGAGTTCGCAAGTGGACACGTTCACCAGTGGTAGCTCCATGGAAACTGAAGCGCTACGGACTTGCGCGTACGAGTAGCGTGATTTTGAAGGTCACGCGCTTCCAACGCATCCTAGTGACCATTTCTTACACTATTAACTAATTTTTACAACGTTTCGTTCGCAGAAAAAAAATAGGGAAACTTATTTATCGGATGGCCCTCGTATAAATCAATTTAAAAAAATGAAATCAGGAAGATTTCAAACACGGGATTAGGGACGCTAAAATTGTATTTAAAAATAGTTTCATTACATTTTAAATAAAAATATTTATTTTTTTAACCAAATATATTATTAAAAATAAAAAAGGCATATCCTGACCAGGAGAACATGTGCTTTTCAAAAGGCAGAGCGCCATCTGGTGGAACAGAAATCAACTAAACATTGATTTAGCCTGTTCCCTAATATTTGGCCAACCCATTTTCCATAAATCAAGAAAAGCCATCCACGAACGCGAACAGCCTACTCCACGTTGACGAGTACCAACAGCGCGAGACGCGTTCGTGGATGGCTTTTTATTGATTTATAAAGATATTGGGTTGACCAAATATCAGGGAACTGGCTAAATCAATGTTTAGTTGATTTCTGTTCTACTAGATGGCGCTCTGCCTTCTGAAAAGCACCTGTGTTCCTGGTCAGGAGATGCCTTTTTTATTTTTAATATCAACACCTGACCTTTTTATTTTTTATATTATATTTTCACAAATATATTTTTGTATCATTTTTAAATTAAAAAATCAAACAGTTAATTTAATTGTCTCTAAGAGTTTTTTACAATATACCATAATATTGCCCTCTGATTTTCAAAATATGTATTTTTCATTGTTTTCTACTTACATTTACATTATGAAATTAAACTTAATTATTCAAATAGAAAATATATTAATTCAGGTGACCAATCAAAGTTCAAAGCGTATTATGATGCATTTATTAAAAAATATATTGTAATTTTTATTTATAATTGAATTTAAATATAATATAACGAAGAAATGAAGCCCTAGATGCCCAGAATTCTGACAAATCTCAAAGGGTAAAAAGGTTAAATATAAAACTAATATTTTAAAACTTTATTTATACATATAAACTCCTGGCCAATGTGAATGCACTAAGGAAAATAATATACAGTAGAATTAAAGGTAAAGACTCTTCTAGTAAGGTAAATCAATTAAGAAGGATTAGAAGGATTAGATTCTTAATTGATTTACAGTAGAATTACTGGAAAATTTAACCAGTGACTAGTTGAAGCAGAGTGCTGATTAATTTAATAGGGTTCAGTTAATAACATAATTAGAGAAAATCACACAAAAGGGAAGATAGCATGTAGAACAGGGGGACATCATATAGTACAAGGTGGAGTCTTGGACATGTCTGTGTGATGGACAACAGCGACTGTTCCAATAAATTTCACACTTCTAACAAGAATCATGTTCCTTGTACATATCCAGTATCATGCCTGTGTGTACACTGTGTACTTGTTATAAAAATTCAAAATAAATTTGTATTCATCAACAACACAACAAAAGGCTTCATTAGGTCCCTCGTCCCATACATGATTCTTCCAGATGGACAAACAGAATCAACATAATACTTATCTACAGAAAGTGGAGAATAACATCAATATTTACTCAAGTTGAGTCCCTCTTCTGTGTTACGCCTCTTGACTGTGCTGTTATTCAGAATTTGTAAAAATCCAATGCATTGGTCTTTCTTTTCACTACTTTTACCAATAAACATATGGCAAATTAATTTCAAAAGCCATCTTTTGGTGGAGAATCTGCATCTCTTTCATCGTCCAAAGCCGGACAGTAAAAACGTGTTGTATTAATCATAAGAGGACATATATATATTATATGATCTAAAAACTCAAATATTTCTATATTAAAAAATATATATATACATATTTATTCATTGATAATTCTACTTTCTGGTTATCATCGTTTTTAGAATTACTTTCAGTTTTGTTGTAAATATGCGTAGTTAACATATCTATCTTTTTGAATCACTAATATAGGATTAACTTTATAAATTCTATATATTGTGAAAATACCTAATGTGTAATCTTTCTTCAAGTAATTGCAAATAAAAGCTACTTGATGGTAAAAATTATCTTTTATTTTTATCACAACGGCACTTCAACCCTTTACCTTATCGATTCTTTGTCTTATCAACCCTTTCTCTAACAACAAACAAATAATATATATGTGGTGAGGGTCTATATATTAGTAATTTAAACCAACAACCCTATATTGTATAATACTTATAACAAGATTGTCTTGTTGTATATAGAAACAAATCTATAAATAATTATACGCATGATTGACATGTGTCATTGCATCACCATAAGTAATGTACTTTGTACAAACTGAGGATGAATAAATAAAACTATGTAATAGATTAAGAGCTGAGCTAAGAAAGAGATCGAGATAGAAATACAACAACCCTAAAAAGGAATTTGGCAAGCCGTTGCCATCAGGTCTAAAAAGTGTGGAGGATGCCGCAGCCACCCCACGCACTTTGCACCCGTTCAAAGTCCAAATTCTCGCATGTCTCCCCCCCTCGGCGAAGATATATAAAACATCTGCCCTAGCCGAAATGTTACTTACTGAGACTTCACCATCGGCGTGAGCCCTTGTCGGTTGTACCCAGGACCACCTCATCGCCATGTAAAACAGTAAGATCTCTTCTATCTCCATCTTGCTCTTAGCTCGACTCCTATCTGTTCACGGAACTTTCCTACTACAACTGTGTCTCTTCGTTTTTTGTGTGTGGACATTCCCAAGCTTTCCTCTGCCTCGACCACGACTGCCTGTACTCTGTGAGAACTGTTAAAGGTCCTCTAAGGTGCAGAGAGGTACTGGAAAACTCTTCACGCCCTGACTGTCCCTCTCGGTTACTACTGGTTTGACCCTCGGTTACCACATATATATTTATTCATTGATAATTTACTTTCTGGTTATAATCGTTTTTAGAGTTACTTTCAGTTTTGTTTTAAATATGCGTAGTTAACATATCTATCTTTTTGAATCACTAATATAGGATTAACTTTATAAATTCTATATATTGTGAAAATACCTAATGTGTAATCTTTCTTCAAGTAATTGCAAATAAAAGCTACTTGATGGTAAATAATTATCTTTTATTTTTATCACAACGGCACTTCAACCCTTTACCTTATCGATTCTTTGTCTTATCAACCCTTTCTCTAACAACAAACAAATAATATATATGTGGTGAGGGTCTGGTAGCCTCTTGTAGAATCCTGTCGACTAAATATGTGATGAGGTATCCAGTCGACTTAAACTATGGTGTGAGTCCCTGTCAACTCTCGCTATACTGTGTTGACCGAGAGGAACAGTTAGGATGGGGAGTTTTCCAGTACCTCTCTGCACCTTGGAAGACCTTTTACAGTTCTCACAAAGTACAGGCAGTCGTGGTCGAGGCAGAGTGGAAAGCTTGGTAATGTCCACACAAAAAACGAAGACACAGTTGCACTAAGAAAGTTCCGTGAACAGATAAAAGTTGAGCTAGGAGCGAAAGATGGAGATAGAAGAGTTCTTACTGACTACATGGTGGATGAGGTGGACCTGGGGTACAACCGACGAGGGCTCACGCAGATGGTGAAGTGACTGTCAAGTGACTGTATTTATAGGTTAAGACGGGGGCCTTATATATATCTTTCCCGAGAAAGGGAGTGTTGCATTTCAACAGATGCACACGAGGGTGGATCAGGGGGGAAATTGGACACTGGCGCCGTGGCAGTTTCCATCTCTAGACCTTGTTGTTTTGGGAATGCTATATGCTCGATCTCTGCTTTAGCTCAACTCTTAATCTATTACAGAGTTTTATTATTTTTTATCCTCAGTTTGTACAAAGTACATTACATATGATGGTGTAATGACACATGTCAATCATGCGTATAATCATTTACAGATGTGTTTCTATTATACAACATGGAAATCTTGTTATAAGTTATATACAATATGGGGTTGTTGGTTTAAATTACCATATATATATAGTATATTTTAAACTGTATTAAAATGTACACCGTTTCTATTTGATACCACCCCCATATTTTGTATATATTGTCAAGTAGCTCCATCCAGATGGGACAACTGTCAATCATCCCTGGACCCCGGGGGGGACCACAGGTGTGGGGGCTTCTGGGAAGCTGATCTGTAAATAAGGAAAACGGGGACGGTGGCTAACGCCGTTCATTCAGGATAATCTTCAACTTGGGGTAAGTTGTACAAAACTCTCTCCCCCTATAAATACCCCTTATAATAAATTATTTATTCCCAAATTTGCCCTTGCTTTATTTATCTCCGCGACGTATTTTGGTGGAGATGCTGGGTAGCGTGACGGAACTTCGAAGAAGTCGACGTCTACAGGGACGTGAACCAATTCTTCAACCTTTGCCACAACGAATAGAAATGGAAGACGACCACAGACCTACTGTTAACGGATCCTACCTCCCTTGTCAGCGCCAACGAGATCCTTCTACCTTTTCTGGAGATGGAAATATAAACCCTGGACGGTGGTTGAAAGAGTACGAGAGAGTTTCGAAGTACAACAGATGGGACGAGACCATGAAGATTGCCAACGTCGTATTTTACTTGAACGGAACTGCTGGAAGGTGGTTTGATAATAACGAAGAATCACTCAACTCGTGGAGAAGCTTTGAAGACGCATTCCGCGGTGTGTTCGGACTGCAGGAGGATTCTGCTCGACGCGCCGAGGAAGTTCTGAAGTCAAGAGCACAGAAGGCCGAGGAATCCAGCGAGTCATACATCCAGGAGATTCTTAGTCTCTGCCACCAGGTGAACCCTCGCATGGAAGAAGGTGAGATAGTTGCTCACATTATAAAGGGAATTTCGGAGGACACATACCAGGTATTGGTGGCGAAAGACATACAGACAGTAGATGAGATTCTGAAGTTTTGCCGTCATCTGACAACCGTCAAGCAGCGCCGGATCGGCCGTACGAAATTCGCCAGGTTGTCAAATGTAATGCCCATTTCGTGTGTTGACGACTCAGACGACTTGGCCGGCTTAATTCGCCGCATCGTTAGAGAAGAGATACAAAAGGTTTTCTCAGCACCTGAAGTGATCAATCCTCTCCGAGAGGTGAACGCCCTGGAACAGACTGTGAGGGAAGAGGTCAGCCGTGCTCTACAACCTACCAGACCACAAGTCAACGTGGTACAACAACAACCACGAACGCCCTATTATAATATCGACCGACCAACCCAACCCAGGAAGACGGAACATTGGAGAACCTACGACGACAAACCTATCTGCTTCCACTGCGGACGACCCGGACATGTCGTCCGTTATTGTAGGGAACGACGGCAGGTCTTCGCTGAAGCCAGGACAAGGAATGGCGGAGAAGGAAGAAATGTTGGATTTTCGAGTCGACCCCGAGATATGACGCCGACGACGACTATGTAACGCCCAAAACCTCGACGTACTTCTACCGGAGTTCTTCCCCACATCCAAGCCGCGCAAGGTCGCCAGCCCGAAGACAATCCCAGTCGCCAGCCCGTCGTTTCAGCCGTTCTCCCAAGCCTCAGAATGTGGAAAACTAAGTGGAGCGGCTTCTAACGGGGGTGAGGTCGCCATTGAGGAAAATCCTCCAGGGTATATCGCCGCTAAATTAAAAGAAAATTTTGTTATGGTCGAAATAAATGGACGCAAAATTAAAGCATTGGTGTATTCAGGAGCCGACTTTTCTGTTATTTCAGACAAATTTCGACGCGAACTAAAGACACCTCTCTTCAAAGAACCAGGTCCCATTCTTAAAGCCGCAAACAAAAATTTAATAGAAACCATAGGAAAATGTGTCCTGAACATAGAAGTTAATGGTCTGAATATCTCATTTGAATTCGTTGTTATGGTGGAATGCAGCCATGACATCATATTTGGATGGGACTTCTTCAAGGCCACCGAAGCCGTCATTGATTGTGGCAGAAATGAACTCCATCTCGGGGAAACCTCCGTCCTGGAATCTCGAGAGGAGGAAAACCAGAGATTGTTTGCTTCCGACGACTTCGTCATCCCGCCTAAATCAATAAAGAAGATCAGTGTGATAAACGAAGAAATATGTGGTGTTAGAAATGTTTTAGTCTCAACTTCTAAAGACTTATTATTAAGAAAGGAAGTTATTATACCAAACTCATTGGTTACATTCCGACACGTCCGAGGTAGCATTTGGGTGGCGAATGGAGCGTCTTGGCCGCAACTGATTCCATCAGGAATGAATATGTGCACCATGGAAAGTTATGAGAATGGGAATATCTGCAGTCTTATTGAATCCAGCGATGAGTTACAAGAAACGCAGCTAAAGTCACGTGAATGGTCACAGAAGATAAACCTTACTCTAGATCCAGGGCTGTCTGAAATTCAAAGGTTACAGCTTGTTTCTTGCCTTGACGAGTTTATTGACATATTTGACTTTGGGAGTACTCCTATTAAGCCCACCAGTACTGTGAAGCACAAGATAAACACAGGAGACCACTCTCCTATCAAACAGCGGCCCTATAGAGTAGCACCAAGTGAACGACGACTAATTCAAGATGAAGTGAACAAGATGATTGAAAATCACATCGTGAAGCCCTCTGAAAGTCCTTGGTCATCTCCAGTTATTCTAGTTAGAAAGAAAGATGGGACCTGGAGATTCTGCGTAGATTACCGTCGATTAAATAAGATAACAAAAAAAGATGTTTACCCGCTGCCACGCATTGACGATGCCTTGGACAGTTTTGCTGGCTCTAGTTACTTCTCAACGATGGATCTTCGGTCCGGGTATTGGCAGATTGAAGTGGACGAAAAAGACAGGGAGAAAACTGCCTTCATCACTCCAGATGGGCTGTATGAATTCCGAGTAATGCCTTTCGGTCTATGCAACGCTCAAGCAACGTTTGAAAGGATGATAGATAGTGTTCTGGGCAGTCTTAAATGGAACATGTGCCTTTGCTACCTGGACGACATCGTAGTTTACGCACCTACCTTTGAGGAACATCTACGTCGTCTACAACTTGTATTAAGGTGCATCCAGAAAGCTGGACTAAGCTTGAACCACAAAAAATGTCTTTTTGGATCAAGGAGGAGAAAGATTTTAGGACACCTTGTTGACGCCAATGGAATTCATCCAGATCCAGATAAAGTTGAAGCCGTCTCTAAATTTCCGAGGCCAAAGAATATCTCTGAACTGAGGAGCTTTCTTGGATTATGTTCCTATTACCGAAGATTTATTGAAAATTTTGCTGACAAAGCTAGATCTTTGCATGACCTACTGAAGACTGAAAAACAATTCTATTGGGATGCATCTCAAGAGAAAGCGTTTGAAGTCCTTAAAACAGCTCTAATTTCAGAGCCTGTCTTGGGACACTTTGATGAATTCGCTGATACCCATCTACACACGGATGCAAGCGGACATGGTATTGGAGCTGTTCTTCTACAAATACAAGGTGGAAAGGAGCGGCCTATAGCTTATGCCTCTAGAAGCTTGACAAAGGCTGAACATAACTATACTACAACAGAAAAAGAATGCCTTGCTGTAGTCTGGTCTATTAGCAAATTCCGTCCATATTTGTTTGGTCGACCATTCACGGTTGTCACTGACCATCATTCTCTATGTTGGTTGGTAGGACAGAAAGATCCTTCTGGCCGTTTGGCAAGATGGGCGCTGAAGTTGCAAGAATTTGACGTGACCGTTATCTACAAGAGCGGACGCAAACATAAGGATGCCGATTGTCTGTCAAGGAGCCCGCTTGAGAACGATCAACCAAGTGCTGTGATGTCACTAACCAACGTCGATTTAGAGCAGACTAAAGACCCGGATTTAGCTAAAATAATCGATAATTTAAACTCGGGCTACACCAGAAAGGAATTCAGCATTATCGACGGCATCTTATACAAGAAAAACTATAGCACAACTGGAAGACCCTGGCTTATATGATGATTCCTAAACACTTAAGATAGGAAGTTATGGCAGATTTACATGACGCTCCTACAGCTGGGCATTTGGGTTTCGCCCAAACGTATGACAAAGTGAAGAAACGATTCTATTGGCCTGGCCTTTATAGAACTGTTCGCCAATATGTAAGCCATTGTCGGGAGTGTCAACGAAGAAAGAAATTACCTCGACGTCCGGCTGGACAACTTGTATCCATACCACCTGTAGAAAAGCCATTCCATAAGCTCGGGGTCGATCTCCTTGGAAGATTTCCAGTTTCTAAAGATGGAAACCGTTGGATCATTGTGTGCACCGATTATATGACAAGGTATGCCATAACGAAAGCGATCCCAGACGGAGGAGCAATCGAAACAGCTAAGTTCCTGGTTGAAGATGTTATCTTGAAGCATGGAGCTCCTAGAGAAATGATAACAGATCGCGGAAGAAATTTCATTTCTCAAGTAATAAAAGAGATCAATGCTCTGTGCGGAATTGTGCACAGATTTACAACGGCCTACCATCCCCAGACCAACGGCCTGACTGAAAGGTTCAACAAAACTCTGGGAGACATGTTGTCCATGTACACAGGTGTCGAGCAGAAGGACTGGGACCAAGTTTTACCCTACGTAACTTTTGCTTACAACACTGCTAAACAGGAGGCGACCGGCTACACTCCGTTCTTTCTTGTCCACGCCCGCGAGGCCGAGACCTACATCGATGCCGTACTACCCTACCTACCAGATGAGATCTCTGACGACTACGTTGGAGAACTTGTGACCAGAGCTGAGGAAGCGCGTCAACTCTCCCGATCACGCCTTCTACAATCACAGGCGAAAGACCGTAGACTTTACGACCAGAAACATACTCCAGTCTATTACCAGAAGGATGATCTTGTGTGGGTTTTTACTCCCATCCGAAAAGTAGGGCTCTCAGAAAAGCTACTGAAGAGATACTTCGGTCCCTACAAGGTGACCAAGAAACTTTCAGAAGTTACGTATGAAGTAGAGCCCGTGGACCCGTCTCCCCGATCACGGAAATCCAAGGATATCGTTCATGTCATTCGGATGAAGCCCTACCTAGACCCTGAAGAACAACATTCCATTCTGCTAGGGAACACAGGCCGTGATAGATTTCCTTCCAGAACAAGGGCTGAGACAAGCTAATCAGCGGGTCGCTGTTTTTTCTAAAGAGGGGGTAATGTCAAGTAGCTCCATCCAGATGGGACAACTGTCAATCATCCCTGGACCCCGGGGGGGACCACAGGTGTGGGGGCTTCTGGGAAGCTGATCTGTAAATAAGGAAAACGGGGACGGTGGCTAACGCCGTTCATTCAGGATAATCTTCAACTTGGGGTAAGTTGTACAAAACTCTCTCCCCCTATAAATACCCCTTATAATAAATTATTTATTCCCAAATTTGCCCTTGCTTTATTTATCTCCGCGACAATATGCTATATCCTTATTAATACGTACACGCTTGTTCGGCGGTACATATACTAAAATTGGAACGATACAGAGAAGATTAGCATGGCCCCTGCGCAAGGATGACACGCAAAATCGTGAAGCGTTCCATATATCCTTATTAATAATACCTGTAAACCCATATTTTTATGTAAAACTAAAAATGTTGACGTTCAAATAAAGATCCTGCTGGACCGCGGCGGCGGGCGGTTGGCTTCGGCAACACTGGAGCTGACGTCACTTCCTGTTGATGTAACCCTGCAAGCGGCAACTCCACGCTGACTTATTCTCTTTCTCCATGTTTACCATTTGATCTATATATAATCCTTTTACTTTGTAGTTAATTAAATAATAATTAACGTTGAGCGCTGTGTGTAATCAATTGGAATACAACAAAGATTATGAGACTGAAGAAGCGCAAGGCCTAAAACGTCAGACTGAAGAAGCGCAAGACCTAAAACGTCAGACTGAAGAAGCGCAAGGCCTAAAACGTGATTAACCAAATTTCCTTTGATTACTTGGCCCATCATTTTTCTACTTATTAAATATTTTGTAAAATGGCAAACACGACGATTACAAAATTAAATGGTGCTAATTACTCCAGCTGGAGCTTCCAGATGAAACTCGTTCTAATCGAAAACGACTTGTGGAGTTTGATCAATCCAGGAGAGGCTAAGCCTGACCCTAGTGACCTTGTTGCAACAAAACTTTTTTTTGTCGCGGGAGGGTAAGGCGTTTGCAAAAATTTGCCTCGGGATTAATGATGAACAACAATTGCATGTTCAACATTTGAATACTCCGAAAGAGGTCTGGGAGGAACTGGAAAAATTATACGCACCAAAGGATAGTAGATATCGAGCCGTACAACTAAGAAGGCAGTTATATGGCGAAAGGTTGACTCAGCACAGCAATATGGAAGGGTATATGGGGAAGATAAACCACATTGTAAACGAACTGGCCCAAATTGGCGACAAAATTGATGATGGCGATTTGGCTATGGTTCTTTTGGGTGAATTACCAGAGGATTGGGACACCGTTGTCTCAACCATATGTAACTTGCCTGATTCAGACTTCACGACCGCCACAGTTAAAAGACGGCTGTTGGCAGAAGCAGAAAAGCGTTCGTCAAATCTACCAAAGTATGCGGGTGCCATGGTCGTTAATGCCTCTTCGAAGCCCATTGAAACAGAAAAACAATTTAAAGCAAAGGTTGTTTGTTTCAAATGTGGAGGTAAAGGCCATTATGCAAGGAAATGCAGGAAGAAAGGAAAGAATGAACAAAGACCAAAGAGGTTTGATCAAAACAAAGGCGTAAATATATCGGCAATGTGCAACACTTTGTTTGGAGCTACCGCCGAGACCTGGATCATAGATTCTGGAGCGACGCACCATATGACTCCCAAGAGAGATTACTTCACATGTCTGAAAGAGTGCACAAGCAATATGAGTTCCATCACTGTTGCGAATGGCTCTTCTATAGAAGCATGTGGTATCGGTACTGTCAGTGCCAATATTGTTGGACACAAGGGAGATGCCAGCAATATGGTTGCCCAGAACACCTTGTACGTTCCAGATATGCGTCACAGTGTTCTTTCTGTACTCCAAATGATAGAAAACGGTAGAAAGGTTGTCTTCAACAGGAGTGGTTGCCACATTATGGACATGAAAGGTAAACTCTTGATAGAGGGAAAGAAGCTGGGTAGACATTACTACGTCCAGACTACTCTATCCTCTCCGATAGATCAGAATGATCGTGTTTCTCTTGCATCTGAATGCAAGGAAGAGCTTACACTGGAACTTTGGCACAAAGGCTGATGCATGTAAATGCATATACGATAGCAAAGATGGTCAAGAACCAAAGCGTAAGAGGACTTGATTGCAGCCCGGCAAAGCCAGAAAAGTGCGAAGACTGCTTGATCGGCAAGTCTTACCGTCTGCCATTCCTTCAACACTCACACAAGGAGAAAAAGAAATCATGCCGTTGGACTTGGTGCATGCGGACTTGATGGGTCCACTCGACGTATTGAGCTGGGGAGGAGCCAAGTACGTCTTAACCATCATTGATGAATCTACGAGATATACAAGCGTATTTTTCCTGAAAAACAAAGGCGGAACCCTGGGAAAAGTCAAAGAGTGGATTCAAGAATCTGAGAAACAAACCAGCCGGAAACTAAAACGAATACTTACGGATAATGGCTTGGAATTTTGTTCCAAGGAATGGGACACTTTCTGGACGAGCGTTGGAATAGTTCATGAACACACTATGACGTATACACCCCAACAGAATGGTGTGGCAGAAAGAATGAATAGGACACTCCTAGATCTTGTCAGGAGCACTATATCTGGAAGTTGTCTGCCAAAGGCTTCCTGGGCGGAGCTGACTTACACCGCAGCCTATGTCAGAAACAGAGTTCTCAACAATCACAATGGTGAAAGCACGCCATATGAACTGTGGACAGGGAACAAGCCTAGTCTTAAACACATAAGAGCTATTGGCTGTCAAGTATTTGTCCATATTCCAAGACAAGTCCGTAAATCCAAACTCGAAAGGAGAGCTGTCAAAGGTAACCTTGTTGGATATGCACTCAGAGGACGTGGCTACAGAGTGTGGATTCCTGAGATGAAGAATGTGGTGGAATCTCGGGACTGTGTCTTCAAAGAGAGTGATGTATCGAGGAACGACAGCAACCGGGAGGTGCTTCCATCAGTTGAACACTACAGCTATGGGACTCAACGGGAGATTGAAGAGTATCCAGTGTCTTTATTAGATCAAGAAGACGTGATACCTACAGAAGAGGACAGCCATAATGAAGATACTGTGAAGCCTTCTCCTACTCGATCTCATCCAATGATCCTAAAGAACCAGAGAAATGCTCAGAACTCAATTGAACTCCTCAGTACTGAAGTAAATAAGGGAGATCCTACTTCGTATAAAGAAGCTATCCAAGGCCCTGAAGCTGAGCATTGGCTTGAAGCAAGTGGAAGAAACCTAGCGGACATTTTGACCAACTTCATCGTTCGAGACTCTTAAGCGGCGAAGTGATCCATGAATAGGAGGTCACTTCGAGGGAGGAGATTGCTGGACCGTGGTGGCGGGCGGTTGGCTTCGGCAACACTGGAGCTGACGTCACTTCCTGTTGATGTAACCCTGCAAGTGGAGTCGCCACGCTGACTTATTCTCTTTCTCCATGTTTACCATTTAATCTATATACCATTTAATCTTTTACCTTGTAGTTAATTAAATAATAATTAACGTTGATCGCTGTGTGTAATCAATTGGAATACAACAGATCCAAAGAGCGGTCAGCTGGGGAAAGCTGGGGAGAGAGGAGGAAAATGCCAACGTCCATGTGGGGCGGCCCCAGGGACTCTTTATAGACGACCCCTGAAAACAAGACAAGTTTTGACAGATGGTCAACAGATGTTCTAGAGATGTTGCTCGGCAGTCCGCTTCAGCCTTTCTCTCTCGCACACAGTCTCTCCCTCCATGTCTCGGAGATAGCATCCAAGTTTGTGTCATGACCTCTACCTCTGTCCCGTGGGCTGTCCCCGATCACTCTCGGTGCTAGCATCCAGCCCTGCCTCTGCTTCTTGTTGTCCGCGTGTGGGAAGATCATCAACACTCGCCTCACGTACACGACTGCCAGTTCATCCATACGTCGGCACATTGCAACAATATTACAGAAAGTCGACAGGATAACTGAGGACAGCGGCATGCAGAGGATGACAGAGGCACCTGTGGTCAACGGCGCATTCGTGTGGATGCTCCTTCTACTTTCTCTCCACCTTGACGATCCAGTGGACCATCTCAAAGACGCCATGCGAGGACTAGCCGTACTTCGCACCGAGGAGATCATCATCGCCCCCATCGACATCTCCTGCGCCACGAACATCTTCCTCCATCGGCTCGAACAGGCAGACAAGATTCATCGAGAAATCCTTGCATTGCCTCGCCAACCAGCATCGACGATATCCCATGACAACCACCGCAAAAAGGATCACCAGGCCTCATCGCAAGCAACTCCACAAGACCCATCCAAGACATCATCCATCTGGTAGGAGAATTTTCTCTACAGAACTTTCTTAAAGTAACACTATTTCCGTTCTTTCCGCACTGAATTAACTACTCGTTCGATACCATTTTTTATAGCAATAACATTATTATTATAAATCAATCAAGTTCATTATTTTACCTGCCCTATTACTATTTCAATTAATACAACTTTAGATGTGTATAAAACATTTTAAAACCATAATCGATTATATTATTAATTATTATTATTTTGTGTTTCATTTAACCATTCATTAGCAATGCCGTCAGCCATCAACAACTAATTATTTATTTATTTTTTCTTCAAATCGTAATCATCATCATCATCATCTCTCTCTCTCTCTAGGCTTACACATATTATAACTTCAACCATCTTTCTCATCATTTTAAAACTTTTAATATATTGACAACGTCAGCAATATTTTTTAATTGTTAAGATATTTTTGAATTTATATATTTTATCTATTTCGTTTTTCTAATTTTATCGTTGACGTCTCCTAACCTCTCCTGCCCATACCTTCTCGTGCATTGCCCCAAGGGCTTCCTGTTCGCCATTTTTTTTCATTGATCAATCCAACTGAGAAATCCTTCCTCGCTATATCATTCCCAATAGTGAGTCCAGGATACCCAGCTAGATTATTTTTCTTATCACCCGGCTCATCATTACCAATCATCATTTTTATTATTATTATTATTTTTTATTACCATTCAAGTTGGGTGAAATAATCATTGGCAACAGAACAAACCTTGCAGCTACCTTCCCTTTCTTCCTTCTCCAATCTCATATATTCCCCTCAAGAGAATATTGCTCCCCAGAATATTTTTTTACCCGGTTCATCATTTTTATAATTTTATCATTTTTATCTTTTTTTTCATCATACAAGCCGGGCACCATCATCATTGGCGCAGTACATCTCTTGCGTTTACCTTTCCCTTTCCACATTCTTCAACCTACCTACATCTCCCTGCTAGTCTGAACTAATAATGCAGACGGAACATCTTGAACGTTCTGTTAATGAAAACAGTACCTCACTAACACAAGTTCGTACTGCATTGCAGAACTCATTAAGTTATTTCTTTGCAGGAACATACTCAGACATCCCATATACCCTCATCAACCCTCTGCGTCAACTTATAACCTTAGTTCAACTTAATAGCTTTAGGCTTTTCTTTTAGTTATTTCTCATACAAACGATTCTCAAATATTTTTCTATAAGTAAATTACTTTTACGACATTTCTAATTTTATTTTGCATATTTTCTCAATTTTATAATTTATTCTTATGTATTTTTCTTTCATCATATTCTATATTTTATTGAGACGTCATCTTTATATTATTGTTCTATTTCATACTCCTATATTAATAATAATTTTAACTAATTTGTGCCCAAATTATTTATTTTGATTTTATAATAGGTTTGTTAGGTCATCATTCATGTTATTTCATTTCCCCCCAAACAAACCTTCATCACCGGGGGCACATTCTATAGTATATTTTAAACTGTATTAAAATGTACACCGTTTCTATTTGATACCACCCCCATATTTTGTATATATGCTATATCCTTATTAATGATACCTGTAAACCCATATTTGTATGTAAAACTAAAAATGTTGACGTTCAAATAAAGATCCAAAGAGCGGTCAGCTGGGGATAGCTGGGGAGAGAGGAGGAAAATGCCAACGCCCATGTGGGGCCGGCCCCCAGGGACTCTTTATAGACGACCCCTGAAAACAAGACAAGTTTTGACAGGGGGTCAGCAGATGTTCTAGAGGTGTTGCTCGGCAGTCCGCTTCAGCCTTTCTTTCTCGCACACAGTCTCTCCCTCCATGTCTCGGAGATAGCATCCAAGTTTGTGTCATGGCCTCTACCTCTGTCCCGTGGGCTGTCCCCGATCACTCTCGGTGCTAACATCCAGCCCTGCCTCTGCTTCTTGTTGTCCGCGTGTGGGAAGATCATCAACACTCGCATCACGTACACGACTGCCAGTTCATCCATACGTCGGCACATTGCAACAATATTATATATATATAGTGTAGAAACTATATAACAAAATTATAACAGTGATTCTAATTTTAAAACTTAAGGAGCAAACTGATAATAATGATAACTTATATCAGTTAGATTTGATTAGATTAGCAAGCTAAATCTAAATTAATTATAATAATAAATAGTTATTTAATTTTATAGTCCAGTTTTGTATTAAGATTATCTTCACTATTATGATCATTTAAATTCAAATTATAAAATTTGTAAAATGTTATTAATTTGTAGATAGAGAGAGAAAAAAAATCCTTTACTTCTAATACATCCTCAAGTTAATTATATATTTATAATTAATAACAATAAAAATTAACAAAGTAACGTCTATTACATCGGCTTTTACACGTCATTCAGACATACTCTAATCCTATATATAGAATAATCGAAGAGAGAATATATATAATAGTTAGAAAAAAGAGAGAAAGACAGAACCATGCACTTTTAATCAAACTAATAATAAGGAAAAAAAAAAGAGTTTTATAAAGAAGGTAGATAATATTGTTAGTATATATATATATATTTTTTTATGATTTTATATTTTATCCTTTTTTTTTTATTAAAGATTTTTAAAGGTTTTTTTATTTTATAATATGATTATAAATAGTTGTATTTAGTAATATATCTATAGTATGAATTAACATTTGTTATAAGTTTGGATATTATGTTTTGAAACCCTAATGGTAGACCAGACATACACAAAAGACTATAAATTGAAATGAATTGGAAAAAGAGATCTGCTGGAACGGGGATCTTCAGATAATTCAGATCTTCAGAAGGGGTGAAATGTCGCTGGAATTTTATCTGAAGATCCCCGTTCCAGCAGATCTCTTTTTCCAATTCATTTCAATTTATAGTCTTTTGTGTATGTCTGGTCTACCATTAGGGTTTCAAAACATAATATCCAAACTTATAACAAATGTTAATTCATACTATAGATATATTACTAAATACAACTATTTATAATCATATTATAAAATAAAAAAACCTTTAAAAATCTTTAAAAAAAAAAGGATAAAATATAAAATCATAAAAAAAAAATATATATATATACTAACAATATTATCTACCTTCTTTATAAAACTCTTTTTTTTTTTCCTTATTATTAGTTTGATTAAAAGTGCATGGTTCTGTCTTTCTCTCTTTTTCTAACTATTATATATATTCTCTCTTCGATTATTCTATATATAGGATTAGAGTATGTCTGAATGACGTGTAAAAGCCGATGTAATAGACGTTACTTTGTTAATTTTTATTGTTATTAATTATAAATATATAATTAACTTGAGGATGTAGTAGAAGTAAAGGATTTTTTTTTTCTCTCTCTATCTACAAATTAATAACATTTTACAAATTTTATAATTTGAATTTAAATGATCATAATAGTGAAGATAATCTTAATACAAAACTGGACTATAAAATTAAATAACTATTTATTATTATATATATATATATATATATATATTGGGTTACCGGGTTATCCGCATTTAAAAAATTCACTTTTAATTTGCATAAGATAATAATTTCGTGTATTTTTTATTTTAATTTATTTAGATTTTACCTTTGTGCCTGGAAAGTCTCATATTTGCAAATAAACTTTGCTTTTCATCTTTAATCTCAAGAAAATCGCAACCAACGCTTAACAAATGCTGTATAAAGCCTATGGCAACAATGCTCCTTCATTAAGAACCTGTCAAAAGTGGTTTAAGTGATTCAAATCTGGAGATTTTGGGTGTCAACGACAAGGAATACGGAAAGGTCGAGGACGAGAAACTGCAAACATTTGGATGAAGACGATGCTCAAACACAAGAACAGTTAGCGGCTCCTTCGGCGTCACTCAACTCTTATTTAATTTGCATGCTATGGGATAAGGAAGGAAATTAGTTGCCCCACGAATTGTGTGAAAATAACGAGTAATATCGAAACAGTCACTATTCATCGTTATCAACAACAATTAGCGTAGTTAGGCCAACAATCTCAGTAAAACGACCAGAATGGGAATGACAACGCAAAACCACATGTCGCACAATCAATTAAAGATACCCTGAAAGTCTTAAAATTCTCCACCCGCCATACTCTCCAGACATTGCTACATCGACCTCTTCCTGTTAATCTGGCTGACTAGCACTTCGAGAACGGCGAAGAAGTTGGTTGATGGATGGATTGCTTCAAAGTCAAGATTTTATTTTTATGACAGCATCTATAAACTGCTCTAATTATGGGAGAAAGTTGTATGTATACAACACAATGGAAATAATTTAAAATAAATATCAAGTATAAAAATATATCTTGTTTCCCCATTTCATAAAAGTTACTAACAAGAAAAGAAAACGCGGAGTTATATTTGTGTGCAAATCTAATACAAACGTACAATAAAGCTGATTATTGGGGGAGACTCCTCCTACACAATATATGGAAAAATACTCAAATAAATATGCAAAAAGGTTGGGTTCAACGAGTTTATTTTCTTTTAAAGGCTGCCGCCGAAAAGGGAGTTGGCTCCTTGACCTAAGCTCTGGAAGAATCTGGAGCCCATTCCCAATATAGCCTTGGCGCCTTTTTTGAAAGCCTGCACATACAACAGCAACTACTGAATCTAGTAAAGTTTTACATCCCGACAAAATACAGGGTACTTATAGAAGGAATAGTTGAATAGGACAAATAACAGCATATCCATTCTTTAATACATTTTCTATAGGCTCGTATGTCATAGATTCTATGTGAACTAAATCCGTCAAAGAGCTTGTGATCTCTCTATGTATAAAGTCACTGTATGTAAATATGCTTGTCGGCTATGCATGGCCTCAATGCTTAATTAATATACCTGGAATTATAACAGTATATAGGATTGAATCCGGAAAAACTTATAGTCAAATTTTCAGGTATCTATCTCGAATATCCTTGGAGTTATTTAAAAATTTCTCTATTTCACTAGTAACCAGCGCCCCACTGCGGTTACTGAGAGAAATATGTCAAGGACGTGTGCAGCGACCGAAGTCGGAGATAGGTTTCGGTTTTGTCAGGAAGTCTGCTGCATGCCTTACGACCTCTGTCAGGTACCATATTTTAAAAAGATTAAATAATTAATTCAAATACACTGGCCCGCAAAATTAAAGGAACAACATTTTTTTTTCAATTATCTCAAATTTTATTAAACATTTATCAATGAAATTTTATACACAATTTTATTATTCCATTATTGATTCAAATACCCGAAATCAAAGAAATCTAACACGTATGCAAATTAGCCGGCCAAGCAATGATCTTCTTGCAGTCAATGCATAAATATCTTGGTTATTGTTGTTAATATGGGGTGTGATCGCCTTTAACTGATAGACAGGCTCTACATCGGCGACCCATACTAAGAATTAGGGAATTTAACAGTTCCTGTGGGATCAACTCCCACTCTTGTGTTAAGGCTGTTTCTAGCTCATGAGTGTTTCTATGAAGGGTTTGGAGGGATGAGATCCGCCGTCCTAGATTGTCCCATACATGCTCAATGGGATTTAGGTCTGGAGATCGAGCTGGCCAATTCATCCGAGCAATTGCATGGCTTTGGAGAAAAGTGTCGACCACACCAGCCCTATGTGGACGGGCATTATCATCCATTAGAAGAAAGTTTTCTCTCATTTCAACTGACACAATACGCAGAAGTCTTCACATGAAGAGCCTCTATGCTCGACGACCCATAATTTGTGTGCCATTGACACCACCTCAAAAGAGAGCAAGGAAACTTTGGTGCAGACAACATGTCGCCTGGAATCCAGATGAATGGAGACGTGCAATGTTCACTGATGAGTCCGGATTCTATCTAAACAGCGATTCTCGTCGTGTCTTTGTCTAGAGAGGGGTAAAACCAGAAATAACCCCCGGAATATGGTTAAAAGGGATCCCTACTGAAGCCAAGGTTTTATGGTCCGGGCTGGAATCTTCTTGGGCGGTCTCACAACACTCCATATTTTTTCGGCAAGTAACCCTGACTGAACAGAGGTATTGGGACGAGATCTTGGCAGCATATGTGATGCCTCAAGCATTGGAAATGGGATAAAACACTTTCTAATGGATGATAATTGCACGTCCACATAGGGCTGGAGTGGTCGACACTTTTCTCCAAAACAATGCAATTGCTCGGTTGAATTGCCCAGCTCGATCTCCAGACCTAAATCCCATTGAGCATGTATGGGACAATCTAGGACGGCGGATCTCATCCCTCCAACCCCCTCCTAGAAACACTAATGAGCTAGAAACAGCCTTAACACAAGAGTGGGAGTTGATTACACAGGAGCTGATAAACTCCCTAATCGATCACACCCCATATTAAAAACAATATCCAAGATATTTATGTACTGACTGCAAGAAGATCATTGCTTGAGCGGTAATTTGCATAAAATACGTGTTAGATTTATTTGATATCGGGTATTTTAATCAATAATGGAATAATAAATTTGTGTATAAAATTTCATTGATAAATGTTCAATAAAATTTGAGATGAATGAAAAAAAAAGTTGTTCCTTCAATTTTGCGGGCCAGTGTATTAGTGCTTTATAATGGCTATCTCTCTCTCCTTGAGGTTATCGATGTGACATTAAAAAAATTCCATTTTCTTTTCTAATTTTAGATTGTTAAAGAAAGCAGGAGAGGCATTGCTGAAAGTGTTGGAGGGAAAGTTTCAGGGGAAGAGATCGAGGGGAAGGAGACGACAGGGATACACAGACGATCTAAAACAATGGACTGGACGACACGAGGAGATTGAAGAGGATGGCCAGCCACCCTCAGTAGAGGAAGGCATTGAAGGAGGAAGTATGGGGTTTCGGTTTCGTTTCGGGGTTAGAAGACCATGCTCTAAATGGCCAATTAACCCGGAAGAAAGACAAGACAAGGAGGAAGTATGGAGATACCATGTGGCCAGCCACCCTCAGTAGAGGGAGGCATTGAAGGAGGAGGAGGATACGAAATATATTTTCCCTTACGTATCATACTTTATTTAAAAAAATTAAGTAATTATGCGTAAAACGCGATATATTTACGATATATAAACGTACTAGCGAATGTGTACCCGGCTTCGCCCGGGTTTTATCCGAGTGAAAGTTTGCCTAACGAATATTATTGATAATAATATTCCTGAACACACAGAATATTATGATAATAATGATAATAATATTCGTTACACATATATTTATATGATATATAAAATATATTTTTCGAGCAAATATATCCTCTCTCTCTACTGAATAGATTTTTAAAAAAGATATATATAAATAAAAATATCTAGAGATATACTACATCAAGCATGTCAAACTCGCGGCCCGCGGGCCTCATGCGGCCCACAACGAATAAATTTGCGGCCCACCAGACAATATATTTTAATAATTTTTTTATAAATTAAAAAAAAATTAATAAAAATTTGTAGCCTAATTTTTAAAAATTGTAATTATACATAATTTATTTATTAATAACGAACCACTGGTCGCCATACATAAGTCGTAAGTTTTGATAATATTATACCTACATACATAACGTATGTACATCGCCATAAGTATTGTGTGCCTAAAAGTTTAAAGAAAATATTCTTTCGGAGTACTAGAAAATTTTTTTTTTTTAAAGTTACGTTCAATAATTTGTGCAGTTATTCTGTGTCTGGTAAGTTAAAAAATATTGATTTTTAAAGTTTTTTTAAAATATTAATTAAAACGTTTTATTATTTTGTGTTAGCGATTACTAATTTTTTTTCAGACCTTTGTATTCAATATGTCTTCATCAAAACCAAGTGGCAGTAAAACTAAACGAAAAATTGCTGACGAACATAGGAATTTTCAAGAAAAGTGGGAATTAGAGTATTTTTGCTCTGAAGTAAAAGATAAAATCATCTGCTTGATATGTAATAATGCTATTAGTTTACTTTCTTTTTTCTTATTAGTATTTTTTAATATAAACATACATAAATGTTACTATAAAAATTTAATTACTTGTTTTCTTTTTTTGCGGCCCACATAATCTTATTACTTTTTTATTTGGCCCGTATTAGGATTTGAGTTTGACATGCTTGGGCTAAATCAACGTTTAGTTGATCTCTGTCCCACTAGATGGCACATCTAAATAACGCTCATGTTAGTAGTCAGTACTTTGTCTTTGATAATTTATATTGTGGCGTAGAAAATTAGGAAAGACAAACTTCAGGCTGACCCACAATTTATTTAAGGCCCAAGTACAAAAACAAAAATTTATAAAAATACATGAGAAGCAATAGGGAAGTTTACAGAGCAGCAATATATAAATAGCAAAATTAATAATCTGTTTATGAAAATAAATATTTCTCTACAATGTTTATTCGATTTTATATTTATAAACGAATAGAATTATTATTTTAGTTGTTATCTATATCCTTCCTTCCTTATAAAAAACTAAAAAGGTTAATGGGCTTTTTTAAAAAAATGTAAAACCAAAAAGCGTTAGTTCCAGCCTTTTATCGCTTTGGTGCAGCACTGGTCGCGACGATAAATGAATTTGATTGGTTAATAATTTACACGTGGTTTGTTTACACGATGAATGTTTTTAAAAGGTAAGATTACCCAATCGCCGTGAAACTTTAGGAAGTTATTTACTATACTACTGGGAAGGTTTCTGGTTTGAATTTGATTTGAAATAAATATTCTTTGCAATTTTATTTGCAAATTTTCTACTTTCACTCGCAAGCAGCGCCTCTAGCGGCTTCTGGTGAAATTATATTTATAAACTAGCGGACGTACCCGGCTTTGCCCGGGTTTTAGCCGAGTAAAGGTTTGTCTAACGAACATTTGTTAAAACAATTCTATATAAACTTATAAAAAAATAGATATATTTTGATTATTTGAAACTCGTAAATTTGAATCTCTCGATAAAGTGATCATTTTTTCCCGGTCCCTGTGTGCCGTGTCATCCTGAATTTTGTCTTTCCTAATTTTCTACATTACAAAATCATCGTTTTATCTAGTGAACATTTTTTCCCGGTCCCTTGAAAAATACTCGATGAGTTGAATAAAATCATGGTCGTTTATGGAAGATGGACGAAGTTCCCGGAGGTCATCTTGGGCAAGCCCCCGCGAGGCTATTTTCTTGTCTACTTGGCACAGCTGTGTCACCAACTCTGCCCCCGCGCGCCAGGACCTCTTGACCCCTCTGCCCCTCCGATTGGTCGGTGGGTACTTGGACTGTCCATCCAGCAGGCGGACGATTACATTCTCTCGACAGGGGGTGGGGGGCGGACGATTACATTATCTCGACAGGGGGTGGGGCAGCCTATCTCCGTCGCAAGGTGACGCTGCTTGCGAGTTAAATATACAAATCTGCAAATAACTCTAAAGATATTCAAGATATTCAAGAATTTATTTTTCAGAAACCTTCCCAGTACTATACTAAATAACTTCCCAAAGTTTCATGGCGTTCCAATGAGTGGTTTGGTCAGGCATAAAGGACACACACACACATACATTCATCCTTATATATATCTATAAAAATGAAATCCAGAATCGATGTTTGTTATCGCGTTACGCAAATTCTACAGAATGAATAATTATAAAATTTCGCGTGTAGGTAGCTGAATATTTCGTTCAACATATAGGCTATTCAAAAAAACTAAAAAGGTTAATGTGCTTTTAAAAAAAATATAACACCAAAAAGCGTTAGTTCCAGCCTTTTACCGCATGGGCGCAGCACTGGTCGCGACGATAAATGAATTTGATGGTTAATAATTCACACGTGGTTTGTTTACACGATGAATTTTAGTTTGTTTACACGATGAATGTTTTTAAAAGGTAAGATTATCCAATCGCCGTGAAACTTTAGGAAGTTATATATATTTACTAGCGGACGTACCCGGCTTCGCCCGAGGTTTTACCCGAGTAAAGGTTTGTCTAACGAATCTCTCGATAAAGTGAACATTTTTTCCCGGTCCCTTGAAAAATACTCGATAAGTTGAATAAATTCAATATTAATCGGTACCCGAGTAAAGGTCTGTCTAACGAACATTTGTTAAAACAATTCTCTATAGACTTATAAAAAGAAATAGATATATTTTGATAATTTGAAACTGATAAAGTGATCATTTTTTCCCGGTCCCTGTGTGCCGTGTCATTCTGAATTTTGTCTTTCCTAATTTTCTACATTACAAAATCATCGTTTTATCTAGTGAACATTTTTTCCCGGTCCCTTGAAAAATACTCGATAAGGTTGAATAAATTCATGGTCGTTTATGGAAGATGGACGAAGTTCCCGGAGGTCATCTTGGGCTGCTCCCGCGAGGCTTTTTTCTTGTCTACTTGGCATAGCTGTGTCACCAACTCTGCCCTGATTGGTCGGTGGGTACTTTGACTGTCGGCCGGCGGCCGGGCGAATCCATTCTCGTACGGGGTCTGCCCCACTCCAAACTTTTGACAAAGCACTTTCTAATTAAAGATTATTGTCTTAAATAATCTTTAAGAACAAAAAGTATAATAATTGAACGATAGGAAATTATAGTAAACAATTATACTAAACTAAATGATGTAAAAATAATTATACATGAAATTTGAAATAAGTTTTAGAAAAGTTATCGTTAAGTCCACGGGAAAAGATGTAGCCAAAACAAATAGGTTTTTAACAGTGACACGTGAGCACCCGCCTCGAGACGCGCTCCTCTCTCCTAACATTACTCCCCCTCTTGAAAAAGCCTATCTCCGTCTCAATGGTGGCGCTGCTTGCGAGTTAAAGCTACAAATCTGCAAATAACTCTAAGGATATTAAAGATATTCAAGAAATTATTTTTCGTAAACCTTTCCGGGGATACGCCTAATAATATCCCAAAATTTCACGGCGATTGGATGTATGGTTTTTGAATCCATAGAGGACACACACACAGACACACACACAGACATTCAATTTTATATATATAGACTATACTACTGGGAAGGTTTCTGGTTTGAATTTGATTTGAAATAAATTTTCTCTGCAATTTTATTTGCAAATTTTCTACTTTCACTCGCAAGCAGCGCCTCTCGCGGTATCTGGTGAAATTATATTTATAAATTGTAACAATGCTTAAAATGTGTTCCAAGTATAATATTTTTATTTGTGAATTTAGTAATTTAATATTCCAATGACGTAAAAAAAACTTGGCATTTTAATATTATTATATATTTAAAGAAAATATTGTAACGTTTTTGTGTTAAATGTTAAAATGTGATTTAAAATATATTTTTACATTGTTAATTTAATTTGTTGTTGTTTTATAATGATGAAAATGCAAATTACATTGTTGTTGTTGTTTATTATCGTTTGTTTATATAAAAAAATTACATTGTATGTGATGATGATGATAACAAAAATGATTTTTTAAAATTAATATATATATTTCATTGAGAGAGAGAGAGAGAGAGAGAGAGAGAGAGAGAGAGAGAGAGAGAAAAAGAAATAATTAATTATCAAATTCACAAAAGTGACAATATCTTATTTAAAATATAATAAACTAGCAGACGTACCCGGCTTCGCCCGGGTTTTACCCTAGTAAAGGTTTGTCTAACGAATCTCTCGATAAAGTGAACATTTTTTTCCCGGTCCCTTGAAAAATACTCGATAAGTTGAATAAAATCAATATTAATTGGTTCCCTCGGTAATTGGAAGTTAAAGGAATAGTATCTTGCCTTGGAATTGTATCATTATTCTTGTATGGATGTACCCGGCTTCGCCCGGGTTTTACCCGAGTAAAGGTTTGTTTAACGAATCTCTCGATAAAGTGAACATTTTTTCCCCGGTCCCTTGAAAAATACTCGATAAGTTGAATAAAATCAATATTAATTGGTTCCCTCGGTAATTGGAAGTTAAAGGAATAGTATCTTGCCTTGGAATTGTATCATTATTCTTGTCTCAAATAAATTGCCGTGTCATCCTGAATTTTGTCTTTCCTAATTTTCTACATTACAAAATCATCGTATCATCATGATAATATTTAGAGCAGATTGTTGAATTATAACAGATAAATTAGAATATTTATCTTGATTATTTCTAGGCGAAAAGTTATTTCAAAAATTTTATTTGCTAGAAACCTTCCCAGTACTATACTAAATAACTTCCCAAAGTTTCATGGCGATCCAATGAGTGGTTTGGTCAGGCATAAAGGACAAACAAACAGACACACATACATTCATTTTTATATATATAGATGTTTTCAAAATATTATGTGTTTCAAAAATATATTTAAACGCATATAACAATATTTATATTTATATACGTTTATAAATCAATATATAGGTGGATTGGATGTTTTCTAGAATCGTTTTAACAAAAGTTCGTTAGGCAAACTTTTACTTGGAAAAACCGCGCGAAGCCGACTACATTCGCTAAGTACAGATATTTATAAATCTTCGTTTTTGGCAAGATACTATTCCTTCAACTTCAAATTAACGAGTAGACCAAGCATGTCAAACTCAAATCCTAACACCGGCCAAATAAAAAAGTAATAAGATTATGTGGGCCGCAAAAAAAGAAAACAAGTAATAACATTTTTATAGTAACATTTATGTAGGTTAATTTAAAAAAATACTAATAAAAAAAAAGAAAGTAAACTAATAGCATTATTACATATCAAGCAGATGATTTTATCTTTTACTTCAGAGCAAAAATACTCTAATTCCCACTTTTCTTGAATATTCCTATGTTCGTCAGTAATTTTTCGTTTAGTTTTACTGCCACTTGGTTTTGATGAAGACATATTGAATACAAAGGTCTGAAAAAAAATTAGTAATCGCTAGCACAAAATAATAAAACGTTTTAATTAATATATATATATATTTTTAAATTAATATTTTTTATCTTACCAGACACAGAATAACTGCACAAATTATTGAACGTAACTTAAAATTTTTTTTTTCTAGTACTCCGAAAGAATATTTTCTTTAAACTTTAAGGCACACAATACTTATGGCGATGTACATACGTTATGTATGTAGGTATAATATTATCAAAACTTACGACTTATGTATGGCGACCAGTGGTTCGTTATTAATAAATAAATTATGTATAATTACAATTTTTAAAAATTAGGCTACAAATTTTTATTAATTTTTTTTTTAATTTATAAATTTTTTTTTATTAAAATATATTGTCTGGTGGGCCGCAAATTTATTCGTTGTGGGCCGCATGAGGCCCGCGGGCCGCGAGTTTGACATGCTTGATTTAGCCTGTTCCTTGATATTTGGCCAACCCATTTTATTGATAAATCAAGAAAAGTCAACCACGAACACGTTTGGGGCTGTTGGCCCTTGATTTATCAAGTAAATGAGTTGGCCAAATATTAAGGAACAGGTTAAATCAACGTTTCGTTGATTACTGTTCCACTAGATGGCACATCTAAATAACACTCATGTTAGTGGTCAGGATATGCCTACTTTGTTTTTGATATCAACACCTGACCTTTTTATTTATTTATTTCCATTATTTTTTTTCACAATATAAATTATATGATGAATATTAAATTTCTTTTAAATGAATGAAATATTTTATAGCAATATAAATAAATAAGTCGTGTTATAGTCTGTGCATTATTTGTAAAATATATCTAGAATTAATATTATATTTTAAAACATTTTTATGAATCAATTTGAAATATATTGATTTAATAAAAATATCAGATTTAATTTACATATAAAAATCAAAATAATACAATTTTCAAAAATCGTTGTAAAAATTTATATTTTTAAGGCAATATCTTTATGTTTATTGACATTATTTTATTATCATCATCAACATTATAATGCAGATATCATATAATAATACGTTACTTTCATTACTTTTTATCTTCCCACATGGCAACATTAAATCATAGGACATTTGCACTTTCTGGGAGCGGTTCTTGAACGATGGCCAGCTCTAGGCCCTATATTAAACTACTAGAAGAAAGGCCCGGGCAACGCCCGGGGTTTACCCGAGTGCGAATATATTTTAAAAACGTTGTCTTGGGTGGTCGCTATAGACAGGGTGGTCTGTATAGACAGGTGTATGTATCACACAGCCGATAACAGGGTTGTCTAGAATGGCCGCTATATACAGGGTGGTCTGTATAGACAGGTGTATGTATCACACAGCCGATAACAGGGTTGTCTTGGGTGGCCGCTATAGACAGGTGTATGTATCACACAGCTGATAACAGGGCTATCTAGAATGGCCGCTATATACAGGGTGGTCTGTGTAGACAGGTGGATGTATCACACAGCTGATAATAGGGTTGTCTAGAGTGGTCGCTATAGACAGGGTGGTCTGTATAGTCAGGTGGATGTATCACACAGCTGATAATAGGGTTGCCTAGAGTGGCCGCTATAGACAGGGTGGTCTGTATAGACAGGTGGATGTATCACACAGCTGATAACAGGGTTGTCTAGAGTGGTCGCTATAGACAGGGTGGTCTGTATAGACAGGTGGATGTATCACACAGCTGATAACAGGGTTGTCTAGAGTGGCCGCTATAGACAGATGTATGTATCACACAGCTGATAACAGGGTTGTCTAGAGTGGTCGCTATTGACAGGGTGGTCTGTATAGACAGGTGGATGTATCACACAGCTGATAACAGGGTTGTCTAGAGTGGTCGCTATAGACAGGGTGGTCTGTATAGACAGGTGTATGTATCACACTGCTGATAACAGGGTTGCCTAAAGTGACCGCTATAGACAGGGTGGTCTGTATAGACAGGTGGATGTAACACACTGCTGATAACAGGGTTGGACAGGTGGATGTAACACACTGCTGATAACAGGGTTGTCTAGAATGGCCGCTATAGACAGGTGTATGTATCACACAGCTGATAACAGGGTTGTCTAGAGGGGGGCGGGCAGGGAGGTCACGTGTTTGCTGGCCGCCAATGGGCGCGCATTCTATCCGTGAGCTTCAGACAAACAGAATAAGGCAAATATATAAGTAGATTACCTATATACACCGCATGACTTTGAATTTGCAACACCAAGAATTACTGGGCAGAAAAATATGCAAATTTCAGGGTAAAGGTATGATAGTAAAGTCATGTAAATGATGTGTTTGCGCAGCTATCCCGCGCATGTTAATTGAGATATAAGAGAGAGAATATTTGACAATATTCGCACTTCTATGTCTTGATTTTTTTTGACGCAGAGGTTTAGCAGCAGAGAATGCCAGGCCACCGCCAGCTATGGCAGTTCCAGCACAAAATCTATTTCTCCCACGAGAGGAATAATGATTAGATTTAGAAGGCCGGTTGGTCTATGCGTAAAATCTCTACAGACAGACACCTCTACACGTCCACAGTGCACCGGCTATGGAAAATATGGTTGAAACAAAGAAACATGGGGCGTTTAAGGGCTGCTGGTACGGCCAGAGTGACGTCAGCACGCATGAACCGACGCATTAGTCGGATGGCGTTGGTGGCCCCACAGTCCACTTCTGTCGCCATTTTGCTGCAAGTGTAAGGCACCCTTGTTTCTCCCATATCGACTAGAACCATTATACGCAGATTGGTCGCCGGCGATCTGCACTCATGGCACCCGTTAAGAAGACTGACATTGACCTAATGACACAGAAATCTCCGTTTACAATTTTCTCGGGATAGAGGCACATGGACAGCGTAATGGCACAGGGTAGTGTTCTCAGATGAATCTCGCTTCTGTTTTAGCAATGAGAGTCACCGAGTAAGAATTTGGCGCCGTCTTGGTGACAGGTCCAATCCTGCCGTATATGTGGAACGCAGCAACTCACGACAGCGCGGCATTACGGTTTTGGGAGACATCACCTATGATAGAAAATCACCTCTGATTGAGCGCAATAACTATTTTTTTTCTCAAGTATATATACATGATACGAGCCATTATAATCATGGTTGGTAGATAGCAAATGCATTATCATAGTTACATATGGTGGAATCAGTTCGAATTTGCCCTTACAAGTTGTCAAGACCCCGTTGCTTTATATTTATTATTTAGATTTAAATTGAATTTCGCTTATACTAACAGATAAAAGCTCTAATAAACTCAAGACGAAAATACCAGGCTTTTAGAGATAATGTGAAAAAATAGCACAAAAGCGAAATTGTACTGGAATAAGGTGGATATATTAAGAAAAAGGCATCTCCTTATCGTGAAACTGAAAGTTGCTGATGGCTTGCGCCATCTGTCGGAATAAATATCAACTATTCTGTTGATTTTTAATTATTACAGAATTTAATCAACGTACATGGTTGGATTTTATTGATTAATCAAGAATGGGTATTTGGACAATTCTGGAATAATAAAAAATCAACAGAATAGTTGATATTTATTCTGACAGATGGCGCAAGCCATCAGTAACTTTCAGTTGCAAGATAAGGAGATGCCTTTTTATTAATTCTAGGAATAAGTTTCTTTTTTCATAATTCAAAGAATTAAAAGAAAATGATCTCAAAAAAGAAACTTATATCTCTGTAAGTCTGATATTTTCACCTTTATATTGAAATATACAATAAAATACAATATATATACAATACAGGGTGATCCAAAAGTCTTGCACAACTTTAAAAATCAATAACTCCGTGAATATTTGTGCTAGAGCAATGCGGTAAACACCAGGATGCAATGGGATTTTTTAGGGCAAATAATGAAAAATTCGAAATTGATTTTAGTTACAATTTTATTCGCTAGATGGCGCTCTACCAGAATCAGAGATTCAGCGGCCAAATTGTTTGATAAATTGAAATATAACTGATATATTAATATTCTTTAAAAAACAGATACCTGAGGAGATACTTATATATCCTTGCTTTGTGTTTGCACTTGATTGTTACTGAGTGTGATAAATAAACATTTTCTACAAAATTTCAAAGTATTACAAAGCAATAAAAACGCCGTCTATACATAAGAAATGAAAATATTCGAAGCACCAATGTTTCTTTTTTTTTTTTTTCACAAAAATCTAACTTCTACTGTTCTTACTGTGATGTAAAAATATTTGGAGGGCTTGGCTTATCAATTGTGAACCCTCCTAGCGGTTTCGCCAATTCAATTTTCCAAAGTATATTTATGGATAGAATTTTTGTGCCGAGAGGAGGATATTGATATTTTATAAAAAATGGTCACCTCTCCCCTCAAAACAGACGCTAAGACTAATCGCCATCTATTGATCATTTCGCAAACTATCAAACTCGGGTCGGGGACAAAGTCACAAGATATTGGCCTATAGACATCTCTTTGGAAAATTTTCATGGAAGAGTTCATGAATTCCACACGGATGTCATGTCCGTCCTGGACTGACGAGGGATATATTCACAAAACCATGGTCTCCAGGTGAGCGTTCTATGTTTGCCAAAGCTGGTGTTGTGGCATTGTTCCCTACCCGAATCCACTAAATTTCAGAGTGGATGAAATGACAAAGTTTCAGGAGGATGATATTCATACATCAAAATAGCACCTTTCCCTTTAAAATACATTAAAACAAGGCAATATCTCCACAATACAAAACATAATGGCGGTGATAAAGAATGGGGCATCTCACCAGTTGTAGCGCCCCTGTACTGAAGAGGATCATAGTCCGAAACCATGATACACAGGTTGTTAGCCTTTATCTGAATTTTCCAGAATTGGTGTTGTGGCACATTATCTTTTTACAACGTTTTGTACTGAGGTGATAAACAAAATGCATTGTTTTAATGCCTTTTTATTGAAGGGAGAGGTACTTATTTTGGTACATCATATACCTTTATAGAGAACTAGCCGAATGACCCGGGCAAACGCCCTGGTTTTACCCGATTAAATATTTTTATTTAAATACTATTCGTTACAATTATAAATTGGCGCCATGGATGTCACTCTTGTGAAACGTCCCGCTCCAAACTTTGAAAATGTAAATTTTCACAACGATATTTGAAATTTGTATCACTTTGATTTTTTATATGAATATATTTTAAATTTGATATATACCTAAAATATTTATCTCTTACGAAAACATACTCAAACTATAGGTTACTTTATGATTAATTTATTCCAGAAAATTACTTTTCATGTAATCTGTCTTCAGCTTTAGTGAGTTTTATTGCACAGATCAGATTAATGTCAACAATGATCAAAGAAAATCATATTTACGCAATTAAGAAAGAAGATTTGTACTGTGGGTTATGTGGAAGTCAGATAACTGATGAAATATACCATTTTATTGCTGAATGCGGGGATCTGTAAGGAGAGAGAAAAAAGATCCTGAAAAGTCTTCCTAGACCGCATTTGAACTCAATAAAGCTAATAAAAACTGTTTCAGATAAGAAAAGTTGGGCAATTGAACTGTTCAACTTTCAAAAAGCGGTTGGGAATAAAATTGCACTCATGGAAGAGAGAAGAACAGGGGCACAATAAAAAGTCACCCTGTTTGCCATACCTTAACTGTAAATACTCTATTTTCACCTGTTCTCTTATGGATAATATTGTCTGTAACTCCACGGAGAATCCGTACAGGGCAAGATGCCCTAATAAAGCTGTTTTGTTGTTGTTGTTGTTGTATATACCTAAAATAATGATAGCAAGTGATTTCTTGCCCCTACGCCGTCATTACGTCACTCAAGGCCTTGTCAAATGTTCCGCTCCACCAATCCCCTTTCGCCCCACGTGGTCCATCCTTCCTCAACTTTACTTCTCGAAGTTACCGCAGTGAGTGAAATGGGAAAATTTGTTAATTATTTGTTAATAACTTTAAGGATGTTCGAGATAGAAGCCTGAAAATTTGCCTATAAGTTTTTTCCAGATTCGACTCTATATACTGTTAAAAATTTCAGCCAGATTAGTTACGTATTGTAGACGTGTATAGCCGACAAACATACAAACATACATACATGTGATGATGAAATGTTGACTTTCGCTATACTGTGTTATACTCGCTATACTGTATACTGTTCTACAGGTAAACTCCGTATAATTAGTATAAACGTATAACGAATCTAAAGTTTCACGAAGGAGCCTCTTTTATTATACTTTTGCAAGCTTTCGAACCTTTCGGTTCTTCCACAGGCGTGGCTAGTATGACTACACTAACAGGGTATAAGCGCGCTTGAGCCATTATATACAACATATAAATTTACATTCGGAGTGATATTTCAAACGTAATAAAATAGAAATAGGAATTATGACTATAAAAATAAAAATAAAACTATGTAAATGAACTTATAGATTTTAAAATTTAGATAAAATTATGGCAAAAACTTTTAAATACGATAAAAGTTAAGTAAAATAATGATATTCACTGTATGTAAGCCGTGTGACACTTTAAAATTTCGTAACATTTAAAACCAGTAAAATTTTAAAACATCTCAACACAGAAAAACCAAGCGGGGGTCCACTCCAACCCGACCACACACCCGAGTATATCACGGTATAACTATTGAGATATTATATGATATATTTCCGGTAGATCTATTTTCCTATTAATGCTGTTTGTTTGTGTTGATATGATGGATTCCAGTACCAATCTGTGCTGCTTATTGTTTATGTGCTGATATAGGATTTTAGGATGATCTAAGTTGAAGTTATGGCCAGTGTTTGAAATATGTTGGTATATAAGTGACTTCGGGTCTCTATTGTTTATGTTTCGTTTGTGTTCGGTGATTCTGATATACGCGGTTCTGCCAGTCTCCCCCACATAGGAGGCTGGGCAATCCTGGCAAGAAACCGCGTATACTGCTCCGGTGGAGTGGATGGGATTGTTGGGTGCGTCTGCTTTGGTGATAGGATTCCTGAGGAGGGCAGCAAGATTGGGAGGGCTGTTAAAATAAACTTGGATGCCATATGGGCGAAGGATTCTGGAAATGGCAACAGAGAACGAGGAATATGGAAGATAGCAGACTGCTCTATAAGTCGTGGAGGTCCTCGGAGCAGTGGGATCAAACGTGTGTTTATCTATGAATTTTCTTGGGTATCCTGCAGTGGTTAGAAGGGTGGTAATTCTGTTTTTTCTATGGCTTTGAATATAGGTAATGAGCAATGCGTATGTACTCTTTTGGTTAAAGTCCTGACTGTATTTACTTTATAGGCTACCGGGCTATTGGAGGAGAAATGGGTGTATAGAGGTGGGATATTCTTTTTGTAATATACTGCTGTGTGCAATCTGTGTGGAGTGCGGATAATGAGGATGTCCAGAAATGGCAATACTAGGTTTGTTTCTGTTTCGTATGTGAATTTGATGTCTGCGTGAAAGGAATGTAGAGTGTTAAGAATAGGTTGGAGCTCATTCGGTTTGATTATATAGAAGATGTCGTCTACATACCTCCTCCAATAATGGATGTCGGAAGAATGCGTCTGATTGATCCACTGGTCCAAGGACCCCATCACGACTTCAGCAACTTTGGATGAAAGAGGACTGCCCATTGGGGTGCCTCTGATCTGCTTATAATGCTGGTGGTTAAACGTAAAGGTGCTAATGGAAAGACATAAAGACGTTAGCTGGGTTATCAGGGTTATTGTTTGATCTTGAATACCTGCTGACTTGAGAAATGACTGTAATTTGTTTAAAATGAGGGCGTGTGGAAGGGAGAGGTATAGCGCTGTGACATCAAATCTACTTATATATTTGCCTTATTCTGTCTGTTTGTTTGTCTGTTTGTCTGAAGCTCACGGATAGAATGCGCGCTCATTGGCTTCCAGGGAACACGTGTCCTCCCTGCCCCCTCTAGACAACCCTGTTATTCAAAAACCATACATCCAATCGCCATGAAATTCTGGGATATTATTAGGTATATCCCCGGAAAGGTTTTCGAAAAGTCATTTCTTGAATATCTTGAATATCCTTAGAGTTATTTGCAGAATTGTAGATATAGCTCGCAGGCAGCGCCACCATTGCGACGACGGAGATAGGCTTAAGTTTGCTGCTCCACCCCTGTTGACCTTGGGTCATCGTGTGAGTCACAGCATGATGCAACAAAAACACTCTCTCTGGGGATTGCAGCGTCAACAACCTGTAAGTTTGCCTCTCTCATAAACCTGTCTATACAGACCACCCTGACTATAGCGACCACTCTAGACAACCCTGTTATCAGCTGCCTGTCTATACAGACCACCCTGTCTATAGCGGTCACCTTAGGCAACCCTGTTATCAGCAGTGTGATACATCCACCTATCTATACAGACCACCCTGTCTATAGCGACCACTCTAGACAACCCTGTTATCAGCTGTGTGATACATCCACCTGTCTATACAGACCACCCTGTTAATAGCGACCACCCAAGTCAACGTTTTAAAAATATATTCGCACTCGGGTAAACCCCGGGCGTTGCCCGGGCCATTCGTCTAGTGAAACCATAATGTGATGTGCGGGTGGCTGCATTTGTGTGATCTCCTGAACGAAACTGGGTGGGTGTGTGATATTGTACTGGTTAGGATTGTTCTTCATGATAGGGGATAATAGTTGGGCCAGATATTTAGCTAAGGTGTGAGCCGGGGAGAGGTGGTATGCGATGATGGGTCGGAGTGGTACCCCAGGCTTGTGTATTTTAGGAGCACCATATATGTACGCATCCCGTGTGAGGGAACCGGTGAACTGAGTTAATTGTTCCTTGGTGATCTGCTTCGCCTTCATCAAGTTCGCCTTCATCAAACACTGGCCATAACTTCAACTTAGATCATCCTAAAATCCTATATCATCACATAAACAATAAGCGGCACAGATTGGTACTGGAATCCATCATATCAACACAAACAAACAGCATTAATAGGAAAATAGATCTACCGGAAATATATCATATAATATCTCAATAGTTATACCGTGATATACTCGGGTGTGTGGTCGGGTTGGAGTGGACCCCCGCTTGGTTTTTCTGTGTTGAGATGTTTTAAAATTTTACTGGTTTTAAATGTTACGAAATTTTAAAGTGTCACACGGCTTACATACAGTGAATATCATTATTTTACTTAACTTTTATCGTATTTAAAAGTTTTTGCCATAATTTTATCTAAATTTTAAAAATCTATAAGTTCATTTACATAGTTTTATTTTTATTTTTATAGTCATAATTCCTATTTCTATTTTATTACGTTTGAAATATCACTCCGAATGTAAATTTATATGTTGTATATAATGGCTCAAGCGCGCTTATACCCTGTTAGTGTAGTCATACTAGCCACGCCTGTGGAAGAACCGAAAGGTTCGAAAGCTTGCAAAAGTATAATAAAAGAGGCTCCTTCGTGAAACTTTAGATTCGTTATACGTTTATACTGTATACTGTGACCGAGAGGAACAGTCAGGATGGGGAGTTTTCCAGTACCTCTCTGCACCTTGGAAGAACTTTAAAAGTTCTCACAAAGTACAGGCAGTCGTGGTCGAGGCAGAGTGGAAAGCTTGGGAATGTCCATACAAAAAACGAAGACACAGTTGCACTAAGAAAGTTCCGTGAACAGATAAAAGTTGAGCTAGGAGCGAAAGATGGGGAGATAGAAGATTCTTACTGGTCTACATGATGGATGAGCTGGACCTGGGGTACAACCGACGAGAGCTGACGCAGATGGTGAAGTAACTGTATTTTTGGCTAGGACGGGGGCTTTATATACCGTTTCTGAGAAAGGGGGTTTTGCATGTCACCAGATGTGAAGAGTGTGGGTCGTCTGGTGACATTCTACTGGCGCCGTCCTGACAGCTTCCAATCTATCTTTAGATGTTGCTTTGTGGCTTCCATCTATCTCGAATTTAGACGTGTTTGACTTCTATCTCTCTAGCTCAACTATTAATCTATTACAGAGTTTTATTTATTATCCTCAGTTTGTACAAATTACATTACATATGATGATGTAATGACACATGTCAATCATGCATATAACCATTTACAGATGTGTTTCTACTATACAACATTAAAATCTTGTTGTAAGTTATATACAATATGGGGTTGTTGGTTAAAATACCATATACATACACTGACCTTTTTCATATATATCGTAATTTAAACAAAGCTATGTAAGTAATAAAGTATGACGTCTTTTCTAGTCGTCTCAAAGTGACCCTAGTTTGCCACCGGACCCCAGGGGAGGGGAGGATGACCCACATAAGACTGACCAATGAGCATCAACGCCCGGAGAATCCAGAGAGGGACAAAAAGGAACGTTGGTCCGGATGTTGACAGTTAGGTTCTGGTGGATATTTCGGACAGGCCTGCTCAGTACTAGGTCCGTTGTCATCTCACGGCGACCCTCGTGGCCGCCGTTTTGGCTCCTCTCTGCCTCCGCGGCTTCAGGCTGGACGCCGAGCTTTCCTCTGTTAATCCTCAACTTTCCCCTGGTTCTGGTGCCACTTGAAACGTACTGGGAGAGTGTCTTTTGATCCCAAGCTTTGTCCTTAGTGTCCCGTGCGGACTTCCCACTCTGCACGCCTTGCCACTCAACCCCGACTTGGTATATATATATAGGGATTTTCATTTTACCACATTCAGTAACAATCAAGATACATATTGCGATGGTTGAATTTAGGGAAAATGCTTAATACTTACGTTAATGGCGCGTTGTGGGATCTCCGCCATTTGACGAATGCCGTTGGAGAAGAAGTCGAAGATGGAACGCCTGTCCTTCCTTTCCTCCTCCTCTAAATACATCACGGGTGTACTTTACCTGGGTGAGTTCTTAGCGAGCAGTCGCCATTTAAGATATTAGCAAATAACTACGTTTCCTATCGAATGTAATTTTTCCTAGGAAAAATTTTCACACATACGCAGGGGGTGTTTCGAAGTAAAGTAACAATTTAGAAAATTGTTTAAATATATTTTTAGACTAAATTCTGTCTATATGTCCAACATTTTTGCTGATATTCATTACTTTTGTATTTATCTCTATTTCCTCGAAGAAATACTACTTTCACACAACGACATATTTCCCTGTGCGGAGAACTCCTCTGAGGTTTATGATAGAATTCATACACACATTTATACACACGCTAGCACGCATACACATACGTAGGCACAATATACATGCATAACACTTACCAACGCTCACTAGCTCGCACACACACTACTTTCAGAGAGGTACAACATACATATATGCATACATGCACATACACACAAACACACACACACACGCGAGCGAGCGGCCACGCTTTTTCGAGCTCCGCCGTTTTCGCCTCTGGCGTGCGTGTTGATGGCGGATGGTATGTCGAATTTGGTACCAAAAGATGGCCCAGGCTCTGCTGATCAAGTGCCTGAAAGGCCCAGCAACCTGTCGCAAGCGGGCGAGAAATTAGCCCCGAAATACGGAAATTTGAAGAATTTCAATGAAAATTCTTCAGAATCTGAAAACTATGCAAATTCGCCGGCAGGCGACATGCATGCAAATCCGGCCGCCGCGCGTGGTGACGTCACGGCGCCGAAAACTGCTGCTGCTACCAGCGCAATTCCAGCTAGCCCTGCCTCGCTCAACTGGGCCGACAGCGAGATGGCGGAGGTCGACGCCAACGAGGGTTTTACCGTTGTGAAGAGCAAGAAACGGCGCCGCACTTCAACAACGCCGGAGCACGCCGCCAAGCAGCCTAGCAGGCCTGCTGAGAAGCCCAGCTCCCAGCAGCTGAAGCGGCCAACAGGGCCGAGAACAGTGCCGCCTAAGGAGATCAAGGCGACACGCGCCAACATCGCCGAGGCCAAGGCGAGGCAGAACTCATCTACCCACGGAAACTACATCTTCGTGGAGCGGTGCCCAGAGATCCCGGACTACACCTACCTAAAGGCAATGTCCAAGCTGGTCGGGGGCCAAATAACATCACACATTTCGGCAAAATGAACGGCCATTTCCTCGTGGGCTTGGCGACCAAAGATCTTGCGCGCCGTCTGGTTGAGGGCGACCTAGAGATCGAGGGAACGACCCTTAGGGTCTTCCCCTACCGCAAGAGGGCCGAACGGATCGTCGTCGCCAACCTGCCAGGCTTCGTGGAGGACTTCACCGTCGTGAACGCCCTGAGCCCATACGGGAGGGTCACCTCCATCGCCCCCATCCTGGTCAAAATGGGGGAGTTCACATTCACCGACGGCCACCGGGAGGCCTTCATCCTGCTCAACGACGGCATCAAACTGGACAGGCTGCCCACCCGCCTGGAGATCCAGTCCAAGGGAGCCACCCTGCAGGCCTTCCTCTCCTTTGGCATCAAATGCTCAAAATGCGGGAAACAGGGCCACCGCAGAGCCAACTGCCCAGCGCTCGCCAGGCAAAGGAACGGCAGCCCCAGGCAAGCAGCGTCTCCCACCGACGCAAGGCCTCCCCCCCTCCTCCTCCTCCTCAGCAGCCAAGGAAGCCGGCACCGGCGCCCGCAACACCGGCGTCCCCTGTCCAACCGGCAAAGAAATCAACAGAGTCTCCGGCGATCCCCTCGGCGCCCCATCCTGCCGAACCGATGGATCTCGCCCAGCCCGCCCATGCCGCCCTCCCTGCTCCCCTGGCTGCCCAGCGGCTCCTCGAGCCTCGCATCTCTCCGCTCGACCACGAGATGTCGGTGGAGAAGCTGACCTCACCTCCCTCCACGCCTGCCCGGGGAGAATCCGCCCTCAAACAGCGGCTGAAGCACATCGAGGAGACCCCCACTCTTTCCATCGACTGGGACAAGCTGCCCGGCCTTAACTGCAAGGACTCACAGCAGCTCCTCACCTCTGAGACCACCATGAAGAGGCTAGCGCCCACGCTGACAGAAGAACAGGTCGCCACCCTCGACAAGTTGCACGACACCTTCAAGGCCTCGTGCCCAGACTCCAACTCCACCATCCGCAAGACCCTCCAGAAGACCAGGAAGGTCCGGCGAGATCTACAGCGCCAATGAACCACCGCGTCGCCACCATCAACGCGCGAGGGCTCGCCACTCGGGGGAGGAGCCTTGCCCTTTGTCATCTCCTCAAACAACATCACGTGGACATCGCGTTTGTCCAGGAGACAAACGCATTTCATCTGGGCAGCGGCCAAGACCTCTGCCTCGGCTACAGCGCTGTTATATTGGCCCATCCCGTAGCCATCTCGGGATCCGGACTCGCCTGCGTCTTCGGACCAGGCGTCGCCGTGCTACGACAGCGTATCCTGTGGCCGGGCCACATCGCCTTGGCAACAATAGATGTCCACGGCGAGGAGATGACGGCCATCGCCGTTCATCTGGCACATGAACCCCGGGAGCGAAACCGGCAACTGGAGCTCCTGGCGGCGACAGCGGCACAGGAGGAGGGGGCCTGCTGGATCATCGGCGATTTTAATATCAGGGATCGGGGGCCCTCATCATCATCATCGTCCTATGCCCTCGCCGCTCTTCTGGACCTGGCCGCGCTGGTCGACGTGGCCACCCAGTTCGACGCCGCCCACCTGCCCACCAGAGTCGCCATGCACGGCGACCAAGTCGAATCGAACCGCCTGGACCGGATACTCGTCCCTGCTGGAGTCCTGGATCGCGTGTCCATCTACGCGACCAGCCACTACCACCTCTCGGACCACCGCCTCGTGCTGCTCCAGGTGGGCCCGCCCACCACCGCCGTCTCCTCCCCCACCCAGCCTTGCTTGGCCGCGATGCTCCGCTCGGGCCTTGCTCTCGAACATCTGGCTGGCTACATCCGGGAGTTGGAGGAAGACGCAGCGCACGATGACGACGACGGGACCTTCTGGAATAGGTGGACCTCCATCAAGGCGGGGCTGCTGGCGGAGGCCAGATCCCTGCACGACCCACGCCACGCTGCCAGCGACAGCTACGTCTACAGGGCGAGACGTTACATCGCGGCGCAGCTCGAGGCCTCCTCCATCCGGGCCAACTACCCATCGCTGCCGGACCTGGCACGCGCCATCCGCCTCCGACGCCCGGTCAGCGTCACAAGGGACGACGATGATAACGTCATCGAGGGCCCCGAGCTTCGGCGGAGGGCGTTCGCGACCTTCCGGCCCCGCTTCGCCCGTTCCACCACCGATCCAGCTGCGGGAGCTGCCTTCATCGCCAGCAGCGCGCCCACCACCACCTGCGAGCTGAGTGAGGAGGACCCGCTCCACCGGCCGGACATCAGCCCCAGCGAGATCGCCAACGCCATCGAGCACCTCCCTCGCGGAAAGGCCCCCGGCTGGGACGGCTTGCCGTGCGAACTCCTCGTCGCCTTCAACGAGGACTTCTTCGCGGAAGCTCTGGCCCGGGTGTTCGCGGCTTCACGGCTCCGCGGTGCCCTACCTCCGTCGACGCGGCGCAGCTCCATCTGCCTCGTGCCCAAGGCCCGCGGAGGTCGCGGCCTTGACGGTTACAGGCCCGTCGCGCTGCCCTCGGCCGACTACAGGGTCCTGGCCGTCATGGGCGTCGACTTGGAGTCCGCCTTCGATTCCCTGGACCGCGGCTTCCTCGAGTCCCTGATGACGTCCCTCCACTTCCCGCCGGCCTTCATGGGCTGGATTAACATCTTGTACGCCGGGGCGGACGCAACGATCCGGGCTGGAGGCTTTCACACCACCGCCTCCCCCCTCCTCAACGGCCTAAGACAGGGCTGCGCCGTGAGTGCCGCCCTCTTTAGCATCGCTACGGGGCCGCTGCTTCGTCGCCTGGAGTTGACCCTCGGCGTGGGCAACGTCATCGCCTACGCCGACGACATCGTCCTCCTTTTCCATCGCGACGAAGAATTCGAGCGGGTGGCGACCGTCCTCGAAGACTTCAAGCGGGCCTCCGGTATCGCCGTCAACCTCGGGAAGAGCGCGGGCCTTTGGTGCGGAGCCTGGCGTAACCGCGGCGACTCCCCTCTCGGCGCCTCCTGGTCGACCACCTCCATCAGGGTCCTCGGGCTCGACATCGCCCCCAGAAGCTCCGTAGCCCATCAGGAGCAGCATCTTCTCGCCCTCCTGGAGTCCGCCTGCCGCAGATGGACGCCCTTCACCCGCGGCCTATCCCTCGTCGGACGAGCTAGAGCGGCGAACTCGCTGGTGGGCTCCACTATCCAGCATCACCTGCACGGGTACCTGCCATCACCCCCGACCATCGCCAAGCTGCAGGCCAGACTAGCGAGGTTCGTCTGGGGGCCCGAGCACACGGCGTGGCTTCCCGCCGCCGTCATGGCGAGGCCCGTAGCCATCGGAGGCCTCGGCCTCCTCGACCTGGCAACCCAACTCCAGCTCGCCTGCCTCAAGGGTGTGCAGGTCGCGCTCCGCGGAGGCAGGAACGGCTTCGACTGGCTGGTCGCCAGCGGCAGCGAGGCCTGGATCCGCCCTCCACCAGACGGCACGCGTCTCCAGCCCCGCCGTCTCCGGTTGCTGAAGCTGTGGGAGGAGGCCTCCAAGATCCTGAGCCTCAAACACCGGGCGGTCCCCGCATCCCTGCTGCTGGACATCCCAATCATCGGTGGCTGCCGGTTCCTTCGCCCTCCCGACCTCCTGGCCCCTGCCCGCTGGCGCGGAGCCCGAGTCCGGGACCTTCTCGCGGAGGGCCACCTCACCGCCCGACCTACGCGCTCGGCCCTGGCTGACGCCGCGGCCCTGGGCGCATTCTGTCGGAGGCTGACCTCCGAGAACGCCGTGGGCTTCGGGGCGGAGTCTGCACCCTCATCTAGCTCTTTAGCTGCGGCCGTGGTGCTGCGAGGGACGGCTACGCCGTTCCTCAACGGCCTCACAACCCGCTCGGCCCGACGGGCCCTGGATCGCCCGCGCCTCGCCGCCACGCCCATCTCAAGGTTTACCTCGAGATGCCCACCATCGGTCCACCACCATCCAGGATCGACTGGGCCTCGCTGCGGCGCTGCGCCCACTCGGGCCACGAGGCTGACGCGGCCCTCAAGTTGGCCCTCCACGCCCTGCCCCATCCGGCCCATCCTGCCTCGGTCGGCCCCTCCTGTCCTGCCTGCGGGTCCATCGACCGCTCCCTCGGCCACCGTTACTGGTGCTGCCGCTCCATCAGGCCTCTCATCAGAGAGACCTTCAACATCATAGGGCGGCCCCCTGACCTGCAGGCTTGGATCTTCGGCGGGTCTGGCCTTGAGGACGACGCCCTTTCCATCCTGGCGTCGGCAAAGTTGCGAATTTATCGTTACTTTGTCCAGGTTGGGCTCGGAGAAGCGGTGGAGGACCCGCTCATCGCCTGGTCCAGGACCCTCCAGCGTCGAGGTTTCCTATCTTCATCCCCCTTGTAAAATATATGTAATATTTATGTAAATCTTTCATTCATTCTTTTTGTAATTTTTTTCTTTTTCTTCTCTTTCGCTCTCTCTTTGATTGATTGATGTAATATTGTCTAAGATGACAATAAATATTTTTTAATTGTCAAATTGTCACACACACACACACTCGGGCGAGCGGCCACGCTTTCGCGAGCTCCGCCGTTTTCGCCTCTGGAGTGCGTGTAAATGTCGTTAGACATGCCAAAATTGGTACCGGCGGAGAGCCCAGGATCTGTTGATCTAGTGCCTGGAAGGCCCAGCATCCTGTCCCAAACAGGTGAAAAGTTATCACCGAAAAACGGCTTTCAGAGAAAGATTTCTTTAGAAAACTCTGAAAATGAAGAAAATGCAAATTCGCCGGCAGGCGACATGCATGCAAATCTGGCCGCCACGCGTGGTGACGTCACGGCGCCGCCGACTGCTGCTTCGACCAGCGCTACAACACCTAACCCGACCTCGCTCAACTGGGCCGACAGCGAGATGGCGGAGGTGGACGCCAACGACGGCTACACCGTTGTGAAGAGCAAGAAAAGGCGCCGCACTTCATCGCCGGAGCACGCCGCAAAGCAGCCTGGCAGGCCTGCTGAGAAGTCCAGCTCCCAGCAGCAGAAGCGGCCAACTGGGCCGAGGTCAATGCCGCCCCAGGAAATCAAGGCGACGCGCGCCAACATCGCCGCAGCCAGGGCTAGGCAGGCCACCACCAACCACGAGAACTACATCTTCGTGGAGCTGTGCCCTGACATCCCGGACTACTCCTACCTCAAGGCAATTGGCAACCTGGTCGGAGGGCCCAAAAACATCACACAATTCAATAGGATGAACGGCCACTACATCGTGGGCCTCGCGAGCAAGAACCTTGCGAGCCGTCTGGTGGAGGAGGGCCTGAACATCGAGGAAACACTCCTCAAGGTCTTCCCCTTCCGCAAGAGGGCCGAGAGGATAATCGTGTGCCAATCTCCCCGGCTTCGTAGAGGACGCCACCATCGTGCAGGCCCTGCGTAAATATGGAGACATCACCTCCATCGCCCCCATCATGAACAAAATGGGGGAGTACGCCTTTAGCGACGGCCGCCGGGAGGCGTTCATCCTGCTCCACGAGGGCGTAAGGCAGGAGACGCTGCCCACCCGACTGACCATCCAGTCCAAGGGGGACGCCCTATCGGCCTTCCTCTCTTTTGGAATCAAGTGTTCCAAATGCGGTAAGCAAGGCCACCGCAGAGCCAACTGCCCAGCGCTCGCCAGGCAAGGGAACGGCAGCCCCAGGCGAGCAGCGTCTCCCACCGACGCAAGGACCCCCCCCCCTCCTCCTCCTCCTCCTCAGCAGCCAAGGAAGCCGGCACCGGCGCCCGCAACACCGGCGTCCCCTGTCCAACCGGCGAAGACATCAACAGAGGCTCCGGCGATCCCCTCGGCGCCCCATCCTGCCGAACCAAAGGATCTTGCCCAGCCCGCCCCTTTTGCCCTCCCTGCTCCTATGGCTGCCCCGCGGCCCCTCGAGCCCGCGATCCTTCCGCTCGACATCGAGATGTCGGAGGAGGAGCGGACCTCAACTCCCTCTACGCCTTTTAAGGGAAAACCCGCAATCGTCCAGCTGCGGGAGCACCTCGAGAAGCTCCCCTCCATTGCCATCGACCACTCCGGGCTGCTCGGCCTAGACTGGGAGGACGCACAGAAGCTCCTCGCCTCTCCAACCAACATGAAGAAGCGAGTGCCCTCGCTGCTGGAAGCACAGGTCACCGCCTTCACTGAGCTGGCCAAAACCATCATGGCCTCATGCCCTAACTCAAACACCCTTGTCTACAAGACCCTCCAGAAGACCAGGACGGTGCTGCTTGTAGGACGGCCCAAATGAGTTACCGCGTCGCCAGCATCAACGCGCGAGGGCTCGCCACTCGGGGGAGGAGCCTTGCCCTATGTCATCTCCTCAGGCAACATCGCGTGGACATTGCGTTTGTCCAGGAGACAAACGCATTTCATCTGGGCAGCGGCCAAGACCTCTGCCTCGGCTACAACGCTGTTGTGTTGGCCCATCCCGTAGCCATCTCGGGATCCGGACTCGCCTGCGTCTTCGGGCCAGGCGTAGCCGTGATACAACAGCGCGTCCTGTGGCCGGGCCACATCGCCTTGGCAACCATAGATGTCCACGGCGAGGAGAAGACGGCCATCGCCGTTCATCTGGCGCATGAACCCCGGGAGAGAAACCGGCAACTGGAGCTCATGGCGGCGACAGCGGCACAGGAGGAAGAGGGGGCCTGCTGGATCATCGGCGATTTTAACATCAGGGATCGGGGCCCCTCGTCATCATCATCGTCGGATGCCCTCGCCGCTCTTCTGGACCTGGCCGCGCTGGTCGACGTGGCCACCCAGTTCGACGCCGCCCACCTGCCCACCAGAGTCGCCAGGCACGGCGACCAAGTCGAATCCAGCCGCCTGGACCGGATCCTCGTCCCTGCTGGAGTCCTGGATCGCAGGTCCATCTACGCGATCAGCCACTACCACCTCTCGGACCACCGCCTCGTGCTGCTCCAGGTGGGCCCGCCCACCACCGCCGTCTCCCCCCCACCCAGCCTCGCTTGGCCACGATGCTCCGCTCGGGCCTTGCTCTCGAACATCTGGCTGGCTACATCCGGGAGTTGGAGGAAGACACAGCTCACGATGACGACGACGGGACCTTCTGGGATAGGTGGACCTCCTTCAAGGCGGGGCTGCTGGCGGAGGCCAGATCCCTGCACGACCCGCGCCACGCTGCCAGCGACAGCTACATCTACAGGGCAAGGCGCTATATCGCGGCGCAGCTCGAGGCCTCCTCCATCCGGGCCGACTACCCATCGCTGCCGGACCTAGCACGCGCCATCCGCCTCCGACGCCCGGTCAGCGTCATCAAAGACGAGCAGGATAACATCATCGAGGGCCCCGAGCTTCGGCGGAGGGCGTTCGCGACCTTCCGGCCCCGCTTCGCCCGTCCCACCAGCGATCCAGCTGCGGGAGCTGCCTTCATCGCCAGCAGCGCGCCCACCACCACCCGCGAGCTGAGTGAGGAGGACCCGCTCCACCGGCCGGACATCAGCCCCAGCGAGATCGCCAACGCTATCGAGCACCTCCCTCGCGGAAAGGCCCCCAGCTGGGATGGCTTGCCGTGCGAGCTCCTCGTCGCCTTCAGCGAGGACTTCTTCGCGGAAGCTCTGGCCCGGGTGTTTGCGGGATCACGGCTCCGCGGTGCCCTGCCTCCGTCGACGCGGCGCAGCTCCATCTGCCTCGTGCCCAAGGCCCGCGGAGGTCGCGGCCTTGATGGCTACAGGCCCGTCGCGCTGCCCTCGGCCGACTACAGGGTCCTGGCCGCCATCCTTCACCGGCGCCTCAAGCCCCACCTGCGGAGCCTTGTGCCGGAATGTCAGACCTACGCCGTCCCCGGGAGGTCCCCGTCATGGAACATCGCCATGGTGACGGACGCCGTCGAGGAGGCCACCGCCCTGGGCTCGCCGCTGGCCGTCATGGGCGTAGACCTGGAGTCCGCCTTTGACTCACTAGACCGCGGCTTCCTGGAGTCCCTGCTGACGTCCCTCCACCTCCCGCCAGCCTTCAGGGCCTGGATTAACATCCTCTACGCCGGGGCGGACGCCACCATCCGGGCCGGAGGATTCTACACCGCCGCCTTCCCCCTCCTCAACGGACTAAGACAGGGTTGCGCCGTGAGTGCCGCACTCTTCAGCATCGCCACGGGGCCGCTGCTACGTCGCCTGGAGTTGACCCTCGGACATCGTCCTCCTATTCCATCGCGACGGAGACTTCGAACGGGTGGCGACCGTCTTCGAAGAGTACAAGCAGGCCTCCGGGGTTGGCGTGAACCTCCGGAAGAGCGCTGGCCTCTGGTGCGGCGCCTGGCGCAACCGCGGCGACTCCCCTCTCGGCGCCTCCTGGTCGACCACCTCCATCAGGATCCTCGGGCTCGACATCGCCCCCAGGAGCACCGTCGCCCACCGGGAGCAGCATCTCCTGGCACTCCTGGAGACTGCGTGCCGCAGATGGACGCCCTTCACCCGTGGCCTCTCCCTCGTCGGACGAGCAAGAGCGGCGAACACGCTGGTGGGGTCCACGATCCAGCACCACCTGCATGGGTACCTCCCATCACCCCCGATCATCGCCAAGCTGCAGGCCCGACTGGCGAGGTTCGTCTGGGGGCCAGACCACACGGCGTGGCTTCCCGCCAACGTCATGGCGAGGCCGGTCACCATCGGAGGCCTCGGCCTCCACGACCTCGCGACCCAGCTCCAGCTCGCCTGCCTCAAGGGGGTGCAGGTCGCGCTCCGCGGAGGCAGAAATGCTTTCAGCTGGCTGGTAGAAAGCGGTGAGGCCTGGATCCACCCTCCACCGGACGGCACCCGTCTCCAGCCCCGCCGTCTACGGCTGCTGAAGCTCTGGGAGGAGGCCTCCAACATCCTGAGCCTCAACCACCATGCGCTCCCCACGGCTCAGCTTCTGGACCTCCCCATCATCGGCGGCTGCCGGTTCCTCCGCCCTCCCGACCTCCTGGCCCCCGCCCGCTGGCGCGGAGCCCGAGTCCGCGATCTCATCGTGGAGGAAAATCTCATCGCCCGCTTAACGCGCTCGGCCTTGGCTGACGCTGCGGCACTGGGCGCCTTCTGCCGGAGGCTGACCTCCGAGAACGCCGTGGGCTTCGGGGCGGAGTCTACGCCTTCATCTAGCTCCTTAGCTGCGGCCGTGGTGCTGCGGGGGACGGCTACGCCGTTCCTCAACGGCCTCACGACCCGCTCAGCCCGACGGGCCCTGGATCGTCCGCGCCTCGCCGCCACTTCATCTCCAGATTCCTGGCGAGATGGACGCCCACCATCAATCCACCATCCAGGATCGACTGGGCCTCGCTGCGGCGCTGCGCCTACTCGGGCCACGAGGCCGACGCGGCCCTCAAGTTGGCCCTCCACGCCCTGCCCCATCCGGCCCATCCTGCCTCGGTCGGCCCCTCCTGTCCTGCCTGCGGGTCCATCGACCGCTCCCTCGGCCACCGTTACTGGTGCTGCCGTTCCATCAGGCCTCTCATCAGAGAGGCCTTCAATATCATAGGGCGGCCCCCTGACCTGCAGGCTTGGATCTTCGGCGGGTCCGGCCTTGAGGACGACGCCCTTTCCATCCTGGCGTCGGCAAAGTTGCGAATCTATCGCTACTTTGTCCAGGTTGGGCTCGGAGAAGCGGTGGAGGACCCGCTCATCGCCTGGTCCAGGACCCTCCAGCGTCGAGGTTTTCTTCTATCACCCCCCTTGTAAAATATGTATCATACATGTATTATATTTCATTTTTTCATGTAAATATTCTTTTCTTCTTTCTCTCTCATTGCCTTTGAAATGTAATATTGTCTAAGATGACAATAAATATTTTTTAATTGTCAATTGTCACACATGCACATAAAATGCACCAACACACGCACAGACACTCACACACACACACTCGGGCGTGCGGCCGCGCTTTTTTTTCGAGCTCCGCCGTTTTCGCCCTTTAAGAGCCTAAATTTGTCGCTGGAAGCGACTAATTTGGTATGGGCGGACAGCCCATTCAACGCCGATGAATTACCTGCAAGGTACGGCCTAATACCACAAACCTCAGCAGAGTTATCTGCAAATAACAATTTCCAGTTGCAAAACTCGGAAGAAACGCAAGAAATGGCCAGCTATGCAAATTTGCCTATTGGCCAAAGACATGCAAATTCCGCCTCTACGCGCGAATCTGCAACTAGGTTGCCTTCATCTGGCGTATTTCTTGGTCAGCAGAACCGGGATAACTTACCTATGGATCTAAATCCTGTAACTGAAGGCGATTTTACCATCGTTCAAAATAAAAGAAAACGCCGTGACACAACAGCACCGCGCGACATGACCGCACAGCCCAACAGTGCTGGATCGGCAGCCAGGCGACAAAGATCCTCGCCTGCACTCATTCCTCGAGTCCAAGAGATCAGGACCACGAGGACGCACATCGCGGAGGCCAGGGCTCGCCAGGCGAACTGCACCGAGGAGCAGTGCTTCTTCTTGGAGTACTGCCCTAGCTACGAGACTTACCAATACATCAGGGCTATTGGAGGTATTATTGGAGGAACAAAAAACATCGTTCAATTCTCCAAAGTGAACGGCCAGTACCTGGTGGGCCTCACCAGCAGATCCATGGCGGAACAACTAATCCGTGAAGGCCTTGAAATTGAGGGAACCCTCCTGAGGACCTTCCCCTTCAGGAGAAGTGCAACCAGAATCACAATTGGGAACCTGCCCTTCTTCGTGCGGGACGCCGTTGTGATTGACGCCCTTGCACGCTTTGGGCGTGTGACCTCCATAGCCCCCAAACAACTTAAAGCGGGCGAATTCGAATTCACCGACGGCCGCCGGGAGGCCTTTATCCTCCTCCATGACGGCATAACCGTCGACAAGCTGCCCACCCGCTTCGAGATCAAGATCAAGGGTGAGGCCTGGCCCGCTTACATCTCATATGGCATCAAATGCTCAAGATGCCACGGACAGGATCACAGGAGAGCCAGCTGCCCCCTGCTCTATGGGCAGTCCACCACCTCCAGACGAGCCTCGCCGCCCTCTACCACCGGCCTTCCACCATCGACCGCGCCAGGGCTGCCCAGGCAGTCTTCGGCCGTGCCTCCTGCGCCAGCACCTCCCAATCCATCTAACAGGGCTTCTGGCGCCCCATCCGATTCCTGCGCGGCGCCTCTACCACCTGAGGTGCCAGGGCCATCCACACCAGCGCCCCCGGTCTCGCCCACGCAGGCGGTGACTACAGCTCCCCCACCAATGACCCCTTCACCTGTGGTTCCCATGGGCCCTCGCTCGGCGGCGTCGCGTCCTGAGCTGACGCCTCCTGCTCAGCCGGATCTCGTTGCCCCGCCTTGCCCCCTGCCCACCCAGGAGACCCTCGGACCTGCATCCTCCACACCTGATGTTGAGATGACCCCCGCGGACAAGAACTCCGCTTCCTCTGGGTCATCTAAAAAGAAAAGCGCTGGGGACGCAGCCGCAGTTTCAACACCCTCACTGCCTGCGCCTCAGCCTGCTAAACCGACGCAGCCTGCTCCACACAGGAAAGAATCAGCCCCAGCTAAAGTGGCCTCTCTGCCTACACTGCCTATCAAGACCGATGAAGACCGTAAGAAATGGCTCCTTGACACTTTCAAGGAATTGGACCACAGAAACATCTTGAGACCCATACTCAACTGGATCGATGAGGACTCTGTCATTAATTCGGTCCTGTGCCCCCAGGACTCTTGGAATTATTTTCACAACACACCGCGAGACCAAAGGAGGATTCTTGCGGGCTTCTTAGACAAGGTCATCGGGCGCGCCCGGGGTGGCGACCAGACTACTCTGGACGGACTGCTCAAATTCAAGGAAGCTCTGTAGCTACCGACTGAGACCAAAACGTCCCTTCGGGAAGGTGCTCCGCCTGGTGTGAAGTCCCACTTCCAGGAATACTGTAAATGTTTCTTAACTCTTAGTATAATGTAACTACTCTTGTAAATTTTTCTTAACTCTTGAATGTAAACATTGACTGGTATGTCAATAAAATATGTTTAAATTGTCAAATTGTCACACGCACACACGGACACAAATACTCACACACAAAATAAATACACACGCACACACTGCAACAAAACAAAAATAGGTACAACATACATGCGCGCACACACTGCAACAAACCAAAAATAGGTACAACATACATACGCGTACAAAGACTACGGTTAAACGACGATGTACCAAACAGACAAGGCTATCGTCGCCAAGTTCTGTGATTCCTTCTGTATTTGCGTCGAGTCGGTTCTAGCTTAAGCAATACACAGTGAACAAATATAAAACTTTTATTTTTCAACTGCTATATACAAAATTTTATTTCAATAAGTTGATTTGCGAATATTTTGGTTTCAAGTTTCCTTAAAGATTTTCCCACTATATCTATCCAAACCTATATCGACTGCAAGTATATACTAGTATATAGTTAATAGAATTTTTTAAATGTAATTTGTTTTTAAAATCATGTCTAAATTATCCGGAGATAATACACATACATTCCAATAAATTTAAAATTATAAAATTATAACAAAAGAGAGAGATAAGCAGCGTATAACAAATTAAAAGAGTTTTGATATAAAAATACATAAAAACTTAAACTCGTTATAAAATATGCTAATAAATGACCTAGGTACAATATAATATGCAATTACCTTTTAAACTATATTTTGCATATAAAATTTGAATATTCTCCGTCAATATATCACTCAAAATTTCAATTTAAAGTTTGCCTTCAGGAAAATTGCATGTCGTCTGCTTTTAAAGGGAAATTGAGCGAGACGAGATATCGATCTTTATGAGAAAATATTTTAAGGTAAGTTGTATTTTATATAGAGAGAACTTTTATAAAATACATTTTATATTAGAATAATTAATGTATAATTTATAATATAAAATCCTGCCAAACATTTCAAAATATGTTTCACAAATAATATTTCATCAAAAAGCCAATTTTAGACTAGAATTTTGATAAAGATATTATGTCACGCCAAAAATGTGGAACGTATTTTATTTACATATTACATAAAGAGACCAGACGACAAGAGGGGGTGATGATATATCAACAGAATAACCTGATTGATTATTCAATGATCTCTCATTGTGCGATTAATACAATTAGAAACATGTTTTTATCAATCGAATGAATTTATATGAATTTTTAACAAACCTTTTTGTTGATAATCAATGATTCTATGCCATCTATATTTGAAATAAAGGACATATTTCTCTACAAACGAATTGAAGGTGAAAAGGAAGACTTGATCAGTACATCAGTGATGAACTTTCCCAGCGATTTCTTCAATTTACTCCACCAGATCTAAGCTTTTGTATTGTTTATTCTGTTTATATAGTTATCAAATACACTTTATGTACCAATACGTGCCTTTATTATATATAAACAAATGTTTGTTATTGGAATATTTTTTCCTGTGAGACTTGGATCACATCTATACTGTTGCTCTAATATGGAGAATCAGTTTATATCATTCCTCTATTCTGTTATTGAATTAAATAAGTTCACAGAAAATGTTACTTTGTATGGTGCCATCGATGTATTCTGACAGCTACTTGAAAACATTTTGATTTATATTTTATAAATACATTCGGGTTGAGATATAATGTCATTGGTATTTTAACATTTCTGTGCACGCCTTTGAGGGCCAAAAATATTTATATATTAGATAATAAAGACATATATTGGATTGTATAAAATATTTATTTGCCAATATTTCGGTTGGCTGAACGCCAACCTTTATGAAGGCATTACATTTTTGTATAAACAAACTCAGCGCCGCATAGTATTAAATTTATATTTTAAAATTATTTCAACTGTGATATTTTAACACTATGCGGCGCTTAGTTTGTTTATACAAAAATGTAATGCCTTGATAAAGGTTGGCGTTCAGCCAACCGAAATATTTCTAAATAAATCTTTTATTCAATCCAATATATGCCTTTTTATTATCTAATGATTTAAATATGGATTGATCCATTTTTCAGAAATATCTCTATATATTCCATAAATGTCATAAAGTGGATATTATACAGGTTTTCAAAAGAGTCGAGATATTCTAGGACTCACCAGGCTGGGCCAAGGCTAGGAGAATGCAGGACGCCAAGATCAGAACGAACAAAGATCTTTTCTCCATCTTTCCTCAGCGGTGCGATCGACTGAATACGAGACAGATGGGCTGTATGGCAGCTGGGCTGATCCACAGGAGCATGGCCATTGTTCTTTTTATAGCATACATGCGTCTTTCTTAGGTAGATACATGTGGTCGTTTCTTTTTTCTACTACCGATAATTACAACCGCGCGATACATTGTAATTTATCTCACAATATATTGTTCAAAATGTGATATAACGAGTGTTCGGGATAAAAATCTGGACAGGGTTTGATCTCCCGTCATCTCGTAATTGTAATCCATGTCACATGAAAGCGCATTAGAATTTGAATCGAATTGTGTGTGTATTGAAAGCTATCCAATTGTTCTCTCATTGGGGTAGAATATGCCTTCGAATCAAGAGGTTCTAAGATAATGTGTGCGCACATTTTACAAAACTAATTCGAACATTGGAAAAGTATACACAGTACACCATTTACTTGAGATTGGAGAGTCCCGAAGTATAATTTGTAACATCTTATATAGGTTTCTATGTAATCTCGGAGAAAAACGATTAAGGGGATCGGCGAGAAGGGAAAGTTCCAACGAGGGAAAATATCAAGCGCCTGGAGACAGTGTCCAAGCATAAAGGCATATTTTCCATTAGAAATGTTACAGGAATGCTGAATGCCATTCTATTCGATATGCTCATAAGACGTTACTGATTAAATTAGGATTGGAATATAGAGTGAAAATAAGCCATTCCAGTACGAAACAAAAGCCAGATCGCTCTGGCAGAAACAAAGTGTTCACGATTGATGCGCAAATTTCCAGGCAATTCTGAATGATGCGTCATATTTTACCCCTTCCCCTATCCTGGGTTAACGGCATAGTGACTGTTACATACCCGACCCCTCCTTTACTCCTGCTGTCGTCAAATTAATTCTGGGATAAAATTGGCAGAAAAACTCCTGGCGTAGATTGTGATCTGTCTACGTGAACTCAGTCGTCTATTTATCACATCAATCTGAACTAGGAATGGTGGATACATATTCGGGACAGGCAAATTCAACGTACATTACGTCCAAGATAGTCGTCACTCAAGACCTTGAGGCCAAAAGTATTGATTTGTGATGAAGCAATGACAATGCAGCAAACACCCAGGAAATTAATTGCACCAAAATATTTTGTCATATCTCAGGGCACTGTACTCAGAAAACTGAAAACCAAGAAGACCAATCAACTCATCAAGCTCATCACTCTTCGACGTCGATGCCTTATTGAAGAGAAATAAACTCATATAGAGTTCAGCAGTTGTTAATATTTAAAATAAGTAATTTATTTAACGATAGAACAGGAATATACTTTTAAATGCGTCTAGAATTTTCCGAACACTTATAAATAGATGTGTGTGGTTGATATTTGAAGATCAATAAAATTTTTCATTTTAAATTAGAAGGAGTCTTTAATATAAACATCCCAATGCCTCTGGATTGCTTGCGAATAGCGTCGGTGCATCGGTAGGGTTTTAAACTCCTTCAGATTTTCATTCATCATCTGTATAATAAATGCATGCTTAGTACTTCTTTGAGGGCCAAACAAATTTACGTCACATGGTGAAAAATCGGGGCTTTAAGATTATGGACAAGAATTCACCACCTTGATTCGTTTTCGAGGAGAATTGTGACGGTGTCATTTGGTGATGAGAATGCTTACTTACGGCGCAAAATGATATTAGCAGATATTTTCCAACCGATTTCGCTATTTCGATGTTTAAAACAATGTAGACGATCGCTTATCAATTTGAATGAGTTTAGAATTAATATAGTCATGCTCACAGACGTTTCTAACTAAAAAAAAAAATAATAATATAGCCAAAGGTTACTGGTACGTTGTACATAACACCATACACATCAAGTGTGTTAACGGTTGTTTCATTTTTGATATCGCTCTTTAAATATAATTCTATCGCTATAATATTTCGTTTGATTATTTATACAGGGTGATCCAAAAGTCCCGCACAACTTTAAAAATTAATAACTCCGCGAATATTTGCGCTAGAGCAATGCGGTAAACACCATTGTGTTCAGGATGCAATGGGATTTTTTATGGCAAATAATGAAAAATTCGAAATTGATTTTAGTTACAATTTTATTCGCCAGATGGCGCTCTACCAGAATCAGAGATTCAGCGGCCAAATTGTTTGATAAATTGAAAAATATAACTGATCGACACGTATTTTTCCTTTTTGAATACCAGGAAAGAACCCTAATAATATCAAATAACAAATTAATAAAACACCACTTCGCCAAAAGTATGAAGAATTGGTTAACGATTTTCAAATACAATCAGAGATATGTAAAATAGGTAAATGCAAATTAAAACATGTAGCAAAAATATTTATATTTTATATGGGGTTTTGTGAAATAGATTGAATGTTTGAAAAACACTGCTGATATCAATACACGAATTTTTGAAATGTTAATATAGTACCAAAAATTATGATGGCACCATTAATAGGATTTCTTGCTCTAAGAAATGTGTAGTTTCTTGACTGATTGGCGACCCTTGACTATTTAACTGGATATTTGTCATGATCCAACAAATGAAATATAGAGGGGAGTGACAAAATATATTTGTCGTACTTTATTCCAAATATCCTATGGGCTTGTCAAATGTTATCATTGTTTATTATACTGTACACAATTTTAAGAAATGTATCCCCTCAAATAAAAATAATTTTTAAATCGACCTTTTGCGTTGAAAAACGTGGTAGTAAAATCATTTTGTATTATTTTTTTTCACAAAATTTCTAAAGTTATTGGTGTACAGAAAATATTCCTTATGCTATTTCCTCTAATGAGCGGAGAGCGAAAACTAAACATAAGGGGAAAAATTGTGTGTACCAGTGTTATTCGAGAAGTTATAGCACTCTGGTTTGCACGACATAATATGTGAGCAAATGACAAACAAAATATTACTGTTCACAAAAAAAAAAAGAGTCAAGATGTGAGGACAGCATTTATTATCCCCATATCCCAACACAAAGAGATGAAAAATATTGGTAGATAATATAATACATGGCAGCTTATATAACACATGAGGTAACTGCCTTCTCTCTTGTGTTAGGTCACAATCCTTGCTCAATGTGGCACCCTTCATTCTCAATCACCGCCTGCAGACGATAAAGGAAAGAATGGACAGCATTAAATAACATATCTGTTGAAATTGATAAAACGTGCCATCTGATAGAAGCCTTCAACATGGCCAATGTGGTAGGCCAGCATCGATATACACGCGACTTAATGTACCCCCATAACCAAAAATCACAAGGCGTCAAGTCTGGTGATCTTGGAGACCACTGGTATATAATGTGGCGACTTATCACACGATTTTCACAGAACGTATCCTTCAGCAATTGTTTGGCACCTCGGGAGATATGAGGAGGTCCTCCATCTTTCATGAATGTTATTTCGCTTAGTGCTTTTGCCCTGCAATATGGGAATACCCTTTTCTCTCAAAGGTTGAACATAACGTTCATCAGTTACAAAAACGGTTTTAAAAGTTCTTCCATTGATTTTTCAAAGAAAAATGGCCCAATAATAAAAGAAGTGAACCCACACAAAACTGTAACTCTAGGCTGGTAAAGTGGAATTTCTGTAAAATTCCAAGGGTTTTCTGTTGCCCAAATGCGGCTGTTTTGAATGTTAAATTCTCCGTTTAGAGAAAAGTGAGCATCATCTGTCCACAGAACATTCGACAGCCAGTTTTCATCAATATCAATTTGCCGGAAACCCATGCAGCGAATTCTTGACGCATCTCAAAATCGCCAATTTCGGCTCGTGAAATCTTTGAATTTTGTATGGGTACACACAATAGAGACATTAAGTGAAGCGTCTTCGGATATCACAATCATACTCGGCGAATTTAACTCCAAAAGTTCAATTTGGGGATCACCTGTCCAGGATAATAAAGGTCAACAGGTTGAGGACATGCTAACCGACCTCGACCTCACACCGTTAAATAACGGAGAGAACACCTACCTATCTAAGTCTACAGGCACAGAATCCGCAAAAGACATCACAGCGATAAATTACAACATCGCACCCACAACACAATGGATAATACTGAGAGGTGCAATCAGTGACCACAGACCAATTTTAACAACCCTAAACTTCAAAATTGAGAATGTCCATTAGAATAAAAGAACATGGAACTTTAGTAAAGCCGACTTGAAAAAAAATTCACAGAAAAGCTTGAAGAACTGTGCAACGAAAAATTGAATTACAGAACGCTTGACAAAAACTTGGAAAAATTCTCTTCGAACATTTCAAAAGCTGCAAAAGCATCGATACCTAGAGGTAGACGTAGAGACCTGTGGATACCTTATTGGAAGGACCATAACATCGAGGCAATGATTGCAGAGAGAGAGACAATATCAATGAACTTCTTAAAAAAATAAAACAGAATAAAACAGAAAGGAACTCATTGAAATTAGTCACAAAATAGAACAAGAAATTTGGATAGGCAAACAAGAAAAATGGCAGAATTCTGCGAAAAATGGATCCAAGAAAGGGCAGCCAACACTGGAATATGTTTAGAGTGTTAGAGAGAAATCAAAAGCAACACCAATCCTCCAATACTCTAACCGATATGAATAGAACAGCGCGAACGAGAACAAACAGATGGCTTATATAATTGCTGAATATCTTTCAAGCACTTCCATACTCAACTATACGAATGAAGACAGGACTCTAAAAATAATATAAGCCAGTTAGTTAAACAAGCAAGAAACTTCCATCAACAAGATATTTTCTCGAGAGACTTCACACTGAATGAGCTAAACTTATCAATAAAATATCCAAGAGGTCACCAAGAGATAATCTAATCTTTGGTCAAATGATTAAACACTTTGAAGACAAAGCTAATAAACAACTCTTACGAATACTGAACATTTCATGGTAAACTGGTAAACTACCAAAGAATTGGAAGATATAAATTACTGTGCCAATACTGAAACCAAACAAAGATGCCAAGGAATCCAAGAACTATCGGCCAATTGTTCTCACCAGCATACTTTGTAAAATAACAGAACGAATTATCCACTCTAGGCTCATAGTCTGGCTCACTAACAATAATAAAATAAACCTCTACCAAACTGCCTATAGATCCCAGCACTGTACGACTGATCAACTGTTCTACTTCTGTCAATCAATAATAGATTCTTTCCAGGAAAAACCGCCAAAGAAGACCACGGCTATATTCCTTGATATCACCTCAGCTTTTGATCGAGTGTGGAGGGAGAAATTACGTGAAAAGCTGCACAACATCGGAGTAAGAGAAAAACCTTAATATGGATTGCAGACTTCTTAAGGGGAAGAAGGTTAAAGGTTCGGGGTTAATGGAGAATTTTCCAAGGAAGGAAGAACATGGGCTGGTGTAACTCAGGGATCGGTGCTCAGTCCTCTACTCTATCTGCTATATATTAACGACATCCATCCTTACCTCACTGAAGACACAAATGTTGCCTGTTATGCAGATGATATAGCCATATGGCACACAAGTAGCAGCATAGAAAATTCGTAATAAATACTGAACACATCAATGAGAGGACTGGAGAAGTGGGCAATGGAACTCCAAATGAGCATAAACCCAATAAAACCAAACCTATGCGTCTTCTCCACACAGGGAAAAAGGCATAAATATAACCAAAAAATAAGCATAAACAAACAAATAATTGATAAAATTAGAAATCCATAATACCTAAGTGTGATACTGCAGTCCTGGATCTTTCAAGTTGGTCTCGAGGACCACGCCATTACCATCTCCTAAGCGGCGAAGTACGCGATCTACGTATTCATCTTAGATAGCAAAATGCGTGGTGTCGCTGGAGACCCACTGGCGATTCTCCAACAAACTCTGCAGCGCTGGAAGAGGCGCCATATTCATTGTACATAGTGTATATAATGCATATTATATTTTTTTAATAGTGCAGACTGTGCATGTATTGACAAGATGTCAACAGAATTATTTTAATCATTATTGATGTGGAATTGGAATTTTCAAAACACATAATTAGCACCTCAAATAGAGATATCAGAAAACTAAACATTCTGAGAAGGCTATGTGGAACAAATTGGGGAGCAAAACCCAGAATTCTCAGAACAACATATACCACCTTAATAAGGCCGATAATGAAATATGCAACACCGGTCTGGGCTCCCTCAAGCTCATCACTAAAAGTAAGACTAGACAGTGTTCAAGCAAAAGCGGCCAAAATAATCGCTGGTGCTGTTTAATCCACCAACAATTAGAAAATTCAGAGAGAATGTGTTCTAGACCTACTCGCTCGAAAGCAGAAGACAAAATAAAAACAACTTGGATCGGCACTTCGGAAACGAGGAACCAGAGGACGAGATCTCTCTGATCACTTGTGGTTTGGTAGATCCGCCCTTTTCTGAGAATGAGGTGAAACTGACGGCTTTCAAGTTCGGGAAAAGGAAATCTCCTGGTCCCGAAGGGATCGATAACACGGTCGTGAAAGCCCTGGTAAGGATGCACCCATCGCTTCTTTCCAGGTTATTCAATAGGTGCCTGGACACTGGAACATTTCCTGAGGCATGGAAGGTTACCCAAGTAGTGCTTCTCGAAAGGTTTGGTAGAAAGGGTAATTCTCCTAATGATTATCGTATGCTTTCTTTACTAGTGTGTCTAGGTATGGTCCTGGATAGCCTACTAGCTCAGCGACTGAAGCACTGGCTAGAGAGTAATGAGCTCCTTTCCTCTTTCCAACATAGTTTTAGGGAAGGGAAGTCCACAACCACAGCTCTGAACGAGGTGTTAGAGGGGGTTGAGATGGGCTTAAATAAGGGTGCTTGGGTTCTTTTCGTGGCCCTGGACATTGATGGCGCGTTCAACTCCATGAGTTGGAACAAGCTGATGAGAAATTTGATGGACATGGGTTGTCCTGATAATTTGTGCAGCTTGGTTCGTGACTTTCTGAGGGATAGACGGATTAGCCTCAGTTTTGGTGGGCGGAAGTTGGAAAGAAACTGTGCTAGGGGTTGCCCCCAGGGCTCTTGCTGCGGACCTATTCTGTGGAATATCCTGGTAAACACCGTTTTCCAGGAGGAGCTCCCTGAGGGAGCCAGGCTGGTTCTCTATGCTGACGACCAGTTCCTCATCATTGAGGCTGCTTCGAGAGCGAAGGCTGAGAAGTGTGGTGAAACTTCTCTCCAAATTCTCTCGAACTGGGCCTATGACTCTGGCCTTAAGTTCAATGTCTCCAAAACTAAAGCCCTCAGCTTTAAGCCTAGGGACATAATAAATAAAAGGAAAGGGATGATATGGGAACACAAGCCGGCTATCCGGATCGAAGGACGGAGGGTAGCGTTGGTCAATAGGATGACCATCCTGGGGGTGGTCATTGATGACAAGATGGGTTGGCAATACCAGGCGGAGGAGATGGTGGCGAGAGGCAGGGAGGCGTTGTGCAGGCCTGTCCTGGTTGGCTCTCAACAGTGGGGGGAGAAGGAGGGTACTATTTTTAGGAACCTGTGCCTCTCCTGTGTCGAGCCAATCCTGCTATATGCTTCCAGGGCTTGGTGACGCCGAAACAGGGATCAGAAGGTGGCGACTATTCTAGAGAGAGTGCAGAGGACAGCGGCACTCAGAATCACAGGGGGATATCGCACTACCAGCAGTGAGGCCTTTTTGGTCCTCGCTGGGCTTATTCCCCTGGGATTGAAACTAGAGGAGGAGACCATCAGAAGACAGAAGATCTGGGAGAACAGGGAAGATGCCCTGGGACTTGAAGCGGGTGCCCTGGAATGGAAGAGGGACCCAAGAAAGCCTCCGCAGTGGTTGCCAAAGTGGAATTGGAGTCCTGGAGAGCCGACAGGGAATGGCACGGAGGTTTTCACTGATGGGAGTAGGTCTGGAACCAATACTGGAGCTGGGGTAGTGATTTTCACTAATGGAGAGCTGATATTTAAAGAAAGTTTAACACTCAGAGTGGACGAATTGGTCTTTTCAGCCGAGCTGGTTGCGATCTGGGTAGCCCTCAGAGTGTGTGCCGAGAATAACTTTAGCCCGGACCGCCTCTATTCAGATTGTATGTTGGCCCTCGTCGCCATCAATCTGGAGAAAGGGCAACTCGCGCATCAAATAATCCAGGAGCTGGAGATGATGACGCGGGCTCCGGAGCTCCCTTGGTTTAGGAGGCACAGCCTCATCGAAGGTAATGAGTTCGCAGACAGGATCGCTAAGGCAGGATGCTTAAGAGGTAGATCACTGAGGACCCCAGTGACCAAGAAAGAAGTTTATAGGAGGATCAGGGGGCACGTCCAGGACTAATGGTTGGACAGATGGAGGAACATTGTGAAGGGGAGAGAGGTATTCAATGGGGTAACAACACCCAAGTACCTCTGTAAGGTTATGTCCCACAAATTCATTAGGGTAGTTCGGGACATGGGCTCTTCCTCAAGTCTCCACAGATTTAAAATTAAGAGAAACCCTGATTGCGTCTATGGAGAAAGGGATGTGAATGCACGCCACTACGTCTTGGATTGTCCAAGGGTAGTGGGTGTGCAGGAAGAGAGAAGGAGGGCGAGGGGCGCGATCGAGAGTAAGCTGTTGAGAAATAACAGCAAGCTTCTTGAGAAAGCCCACGACGTGGCACCTGAGCTTTTCCTCAGCTGTGAGTGAACAGAGTCGACCGGGGGCTGCCTCCCCGCGGTCCCTGCTGGACACAGTAGATAGTTTCCTATTTTGCTGTCATTAAAGGCCACCGGTATAGAAATCCTTCCAGACACGTTGTCTGGGAGGTGGTGTTTCAAGGTACAATGTCCAAGCACTAGCTTGGATACCGTTACCTGGCTTATGAGTTGAACAGAATAGCAGCGAAGGGCATGCTTCGCATGCCGGCTTGTGGACCGAAAGGTCTGGGTGGCCATCTGCTTCTAGGGTATACCAACTGTGCTTAGGTGGGATCCTCCATTTCTTGTTTATTTTGGCTACTGTTTCTATTTCTTTAAAAGTAAGTTTATTTTTCTGTAACAAGGGTTCTTTTGTGCCTTTTTTCGCTAGCGCATCAGCAGCTTCATTGCCTTCAATGCTAACATGTAAGGGTATCCATTGAAGATGAATTTTTGAGGTATTGAGAGTTTTTGGAGATAACCAATTATGTTCCTGCTTACTTTGTCTCTAAGTTCCCCTGTGTGACTCAAGTGTTGTATGGCACTTCTACTATCAGTAAGAATCCATATATCGTGATGTTTAATGTTTCTGATGGATTTTAAGACTTCATAGATGGCTATAAGTTCTGATCTGAAGACTGAGCAAAATTCTGGGTTTCTTCTGTTTATTTTCTCATTGCCATTTGTGGTTTTAATGAGAGAGCCACTACCAGTGTGTCCCAACTCGTCTCTGCTACCATCGGTATAGATAGTTATTGCATTTTTAGGAATTTTATTAATTATTTCTAATGATAATTGTTTTAAGTTTTCTGGATTTTGGTATTGTCTGTTGGTGGGTTCATTTAAAGTGGCATTAAAAATAATATTTTGTTAGTGGTTCGCATGGAGATATTTTTTCAGCTGAATAATATTTTTCCACTTTATATTTTAAAAATCCATTTCTTTTGGTCAGGTGGAGAGGGCCTTCTTTTTTGAGTCCTATATTGGGTTCCCAATTAAGTATGTAATTGAAAGTTCTGTGTTTGTTTTCATAACTCTTGATTTTGTTTATATATTTTGGCAGATTATAGCTTATTCTATTCTTTAAGGGCATAATGTCTGCCTCGTAAAGTACGATATCATTAGGGCAGGTTTTTCGAAGACCTGCAATAATTCTAGCTGCATTTAGTTGTATCCTTTCCAGTGTTTTTAGATTTGTTTCAGATGCTGTACCATAGATTTGATATCCATATTCCAAGATTGGTCTCATTAGAGATGCGTAAGTTAATTTTAGTGTTGTTGCTTCAGCTCCCCACTCTTCCTGAAATATTATTCAAGATTTTTAGTCGGTCTCTTCCTTTTCTAACAACTCCTTCAATATGCTTACTGGAGTTAATTTCTGGATCCAGGGTGTAGCCAAGATATTTAGGATGTTTAATATATTGCAATTGTTGTTCTTTCAGAATAATATTTGGTTTTATTTTGTATAGTTTCTTATCGGTAGTAAAAAGACAGGTTTCAGATTTTAGGGGGTTAAATTCTAATTTATGTTTATTAGCAATTTTTTCTAGGTGGAGAAGAGTCTTGTTCAAATCTCTTTCAGCTTTTTTCCAGTTAGTGTTGCTGCTCCATAGAATAATGTCATCAGCGAAAAGTCCAATATTGGTTTTATGTGAAAATATTTCTTCTATGCCTGCAATAAATAGGGTGAAGAGAGTTGGGCTAAGGACTGATCCTTGTGGTAATCCTTGGTACAATTTGAAGGTTTTAGATAGAGTGCCATTATATTTGACCCTAATTTGTATATTTTTAAGAGAATCATTTATCCAAGTGATAGCTTTTCCATTAATTTTGATATGTTTGTATAATTTTGTAATTAACTTGTTTTTCCATACCTTATCAAAAGCCTGTGTAAGGTCTAAAAAGCAGCTATGGTGTGGTTAGTTGGTTTTTGTTTTGTGCATATTTTACCTTTTGTGTGAAAAATAAGAGTTGGTCTATTGTTCCATGTCCTTTCCTAAATCCATATTGTTCTTCTGGTAAGATATTTCTTGTGTCGGGGTGGTAGGTGAGTCGTCTTAGTATAATTTTTTCCATTAATTTGCAGCAAATATTTGTTAGGGAGATAGGTCGGTAGTTTTTCGGGTCATCAGCAGATTTGTCAAGTTTTTAATGGGAATTATTGTTGCATTTTTACAGTCTTGAGGCAATTTTCCAGTTTTCCAGGAGTTATTGGAAATATTAAGAAGTCTTTCTTTGCCAAATTTGCCCAAGTTTGATATCATTCGGCCATGGATTCCATCTGGCCCAGGAGTCTTGTTTAGGTCAGTGTTTTCTAATGCATAAGCTAGCTCTTTCATATTGATTTTTTTCATGGAAAATATTATGAGTGCTGGTGACATTTTTACAGTCATGAATAATCTTTCGGGCCTTTTTTCAACCTCGATTTTACTACTTATTTGATATGAATTACCTAAAAGATTGGCAGCAATTTTGTCATTAGTTGCTGGTGTACCATCTGTATTCTTAATCATATTTGTGTTTTCAGTTATTGGCTGGAATCTGTCAATTTGTTTTGCCAAATTCCAAAGTTTTGTATTTGGGTTTCTTGGGTTCAGGTTTTCACAAGTTTGTTTCCATTTTTTCCTTTTCACATTTACGTATAATCTTTTTTATTTTTGCAATCACAATTTTCAGTTCAGTTCTACAATATTTTTGGTTTTGGGTGCACTTTTTTGTAGTTCATTTCTTTTAGTTATAAGTGTTTGAATATTTTTTGCCTGGTGTGTATAATTTGGAATCCATTTCTTAATATTACCTCTTGGTATTGAAACTTTGGCTGCTTTAATAATGGTGTTTTCGAAAGATATCATATTAGCCTTTTTGAAGTTCCAGATTTTTTCTTAATTGAGCTAGTTTTGGTCTTGGTGCTAATTTCCATCAAATTAGGCAAATGATCACTTCCAAAACTTTTTAATATTTGCTATTTGCATTTGTGGAAAATGTCAGGATAGTAAAACCTTATATCAAGGGCTTGTGCAGTATTATAGCTTGTTGGAATGATGGGTAGGATTCCCATCATTTAAGCACATGAGAGAGAGAAGGCATTGTCGTCAAATATGTTTGATAGTATTTTGCCTCTTGGGTTTGGCGTAGAACATCCCCATAGTTGATTTTTGGCATTAAGGTCACCTACAATAATAGTGTTGTCTGTAAGAAATTGAGCCATTGTTCCATCGTCAATAAATGTATTGTTTGGAGGGTGATACATATTGTATATGTGGATGGCTTTGTTTTGATTGAGGTAGACTTTGATATCTTGGGCTTCGAGGTCTAATGTGTTTGTAATATTAACAGCTATGTCCTCATAGTACAAATTCTTGATTAAAATTGCTAGACCACGCACTTCAACAGCATATACAGATGGATCTTCAGACCTTACCCTGAGTAATGGAGGGGCCGGAATTAACATAATATTGCAAGATGGAACAAACATCAAAATCAAAGAAGGAGCAAGACAGATTTCGTCAAACTTCACTTGTGAACTGACAGCTATCTGGAAAGCCCTTGATGTATGCCTTGACCAACCATCCCTGCATCAAGCAGAAGGAATTTTAATATACAGCGACTCCATATCCGCTCTAGAAGCAATTCAGAAGAGCAATACTAAAATCACACAGAAAATACACTCGTTACTTACCCAACTGGAACCATTGGAGAATAACTGCATTCTACAATGGATACCTGCCCATGCTGGGATCGGATGTAATGAAATGGCATCTGAATTGGCAAAGGAAGCCAGAAAGTTGAGCCAAAGGAAATAACAAATGTCATTATTTGACGCTGATTCTTTGTCAAAATACAAGATAATTAAACAAAAAAAAAATAAGAAAAGATCAAAATGCGAAATAAACTCTGAGAGAAAAATGACAAGAACTATAACAAGACTTAGAACAAAACACTATAAAGGAATGACAATACATCCAGATGGCACAAGAACCTATAGGGCATGCAACAATTGTCCTGGTGTGGAACTACACCTACCCACATATTCACATAGCCAGCAATGACCGCAGCCTTGCAGAAATTAGACATAGACCCTGAGCAGCAGCTTTACACACCCAAGATAGTGGACATTGCTGCTGCTGTGATGGAGATACATGGATACATCTGAGGCTCTTTATTGGACACGACAACAACAACGGCATTCCAGAGTAAAATAAATTATCAGAGATAGATACATATTTTTCAAATGAATTAAAATAAATATAATCGATACTGAGTGAGAGTTGAATTAAAAATATTAGAAATTTATTATCTTCGGAAACAAACCGTATCTGAAATATCAATTTCCTTTTTGCTACATGTTTAATTTGCATTTACCTATTTTACATATCTCTGATTGTATTTGAAAATCGTTAACCAATTCTTCATACTTTTGGCGAAGTGGTGTTTTATTAATTTGTTATTTGATATTATTAGGGTTCTTTCCTGGTATTCAAAAAGGAAAAATACGTGTCGATCAGTTATATTTTTCAATTTATCAAACAATTTGGCCGCTGAATCTCTGATTCTGGTAGAGCGCCATCTGGCGAATAAAATTTTAACTAAAATCAATTTCGAATTTTTCATTATTTGCCATAAAAAATCCCATTGCATCCTGAACACAATGGTGTTTACCGCATTGCTCTAGCGCAAATATTCGCGGAGTTATTGATTTTTAAAATAGTGCGGGACTTTTGGATCACCCTGTATATATATACGGTATTGACATCGCCCTCATTTGAATTTCCGATCATAGCTATTTTCAAGCTTAGATTTTAGCTAGTTTCTCTCAACTGTGAAACTATATATTTAAGAAGGTGTTAATAAGAAGACCTTGAATAAAAGTTCAACGCACTTATTTAAAAAAAAATTATTGCATTTTTTATTGCCCCATGTTTGAGACGTCCTAATATTTGAAGTGTGGGATGTCAAATCCCACGTTGTGATTTAAAATATGGGGGGTTCAGACATCAAGAAATATTTAAAATTATTACATATGTATGTATTTTTGATGAAAAAAAGGCATTTTATATTAAAAATAGATAAAACTATTTTAAACATAAGAATTGCCTTTTAATAAAAAAAAAAAAAATCAGTTATGAAATAGCTCCTAGTAAAAATCGTGAATATCTCTGGGCTCTCTGTAACCACAACAAACATACTTTTACATAAACATCTAAACAAAAATGAACAAAGGTAAATCCACCAATCTACAACAACTACACTTCAATGAATTGATCGCAGACACAAAGAAAGTAAGACTATCTCGGCCAGATAACACTTGTTCTACTTGACTGATAAACCCTTCTAGGTACTCTCTTCTGGCGGCCGTGATCGTCTAGTGGTTAGGACATTGCGTTGTGGCCGCAATAACCCAGGTTCGAATCCTGGTCACGGCACTCTTTTTTAAATATTTTATGTTTTGAATAAAATAAATTAAGATAATCTCTTCTAAAATAGACGTCTTAATCGAGATATAGGTAGGTATGAAAATTGAAGTAAATTTTATCCCAACTTTGTATTATTAAAAATATTTGAACACATCCTATACTGTGATAATAAAAATTGAAATGGGAGGGCATGGCTCATCAGCGATGAAGCCTCTCAGTGGGGTTTTGACAGTTAAAATCCCAGAACACTCTACTAATTGTCTCACACTGACATATATGTGGAGAATCTTGCCGATTCTCCGTTTACTCTGTGGTAGTTGCGACAGCGAAGGTGTTGTCAACTGGAAGTTGGGATTGGATTGAGGTGAATTTGCAGTCGTGATGGCAGGAGTGAGGATACAGGATAGGTTGGTCAAGGGAACCGATTCTGACAGACAGAGAACATGGAGGAGAGTGAGCTTACTCCCTGCGATTTACGCTGGATCAGGAGACGCGCGTAGTGCGGATGAGGCTTGGAGACGCTACTGAGACTTCCCCAGTCGGATGGTGTCACGTGACCTCTATTGATATTCTGATTGGTCATTCATTACATCATGGAAGATGAAGAATCGCCTTGATTAGTCCAAACGACTGGGAAGCCATCTTTGATAGTTTTAGCAGAAAATGTGAGGATGGAGCATTGACCCAAATAAAGTTGTTTTTAGCGAATTCAACTCCAGGGTCCTTTGTCTTGGAGTTCTCTGGAATAAAAGTGTCGTTGACCTAGCGCTAATGATGTGAGATGGGAATCTTTCCTCCTAATTCTAGGCCTAACTGCAATCGTTTATGAATATCTATAATCGTATTATCTCCTTGTTTTTCTCTGTCTGTCTGACATACAGTCCGTACTTTATTTGGCTCTTAACAGTACATCATGTTATACAGTAGTTATAAGTTTGGTACAGGGTACACGGTGGTGGGACATATGCAAGGACATGGTAGAATGACTGGGGTTTTAAATTATCAGATATATATAGAGTCAACAGCATGCAATCTTGTGTATAGAAAGTTCTACAAGAGTTTTCACAGAAGATGGGGAGATCAACCCTTTCCGAGAAATATTGACTTCTGAACAAATAATTATTGATGAAAACTCTCTAAGCAAATTTCTAATTATGAAAAGCAAGAGTAGAAGAAACAGAATGAGTAAAAGAAAATTTATATTTTTATTTCTGAGGTGAACCTTATTAATATTTAAATTGTTAACAGCAAGAACAACGGAATCAAGTTTATACATTCGCTCTTAGGGCGCCTTACACTACAAAAGAGGCACCAATTAAAGGGAGAAGTGCCTCTTTCTGTACATGAATACCACTCTCCCGCTACTTTAAGTTGAAATCTTCTTGAAAATCAGCCCTTGCCACTTCACCAGCTTAACCACCTGTTTGGTAAATTCGACCGATTTCATAACCCCTCTCGCAAAATGTTAAGAAATCGAAGCCGTCCCTGTACTGATGAGGGCCAAAACCTGAAACCATGGCATACAGGTTGGTTTTTTTTTGTCTGTATTTTACAAAACTGGTGTTGTGTGGGTCATTCTTTATCATCACTAGTAAATTATTTTTACCAGGGTAATGCACAGTGCATCGTTCTGAGGCACAATTAAAGGGCGAGGTGCCTCTTTTGGTACATATTCCTACATGTTTTAAAGAGTGGACATAAAGATTTGAGCAGCCTAGTACAGAGGTACAGAGGGTTGTGAAAGAGATAGAAGCCAAATGGCCCAGATGTGGCTCCCATTCTTAGAAACAGCTGCAGTGATTATAGAGATGCAATTGCCTCCCATGTTTTCCAAGCAACAATACCCTCTTAGCAACAATTCCCATCTGTGAGGTGGATATTTGAGGAACTTGTTTCCACATATTTAACTTTAACTCTCTTTTAAAATTCCACATTTCCTCTATAATCAAACGCAAGAAAAATAGAGTCGAAGTTTTTTTTTGGGGGAAAAAAACGAATTTATACATTTACGCGAAAACTGATGAATCGAAAATTCGGAAAAAAAAAAAATGGAATGTAAAAAAGCGCAAAAATATTTAAATTGATTTCCATTTGAATCTTATAAGTTTTAAAGTCTAACAGAGTTGGATTCAACTAAATCATGGTTAATCATGATTTCATTTCTTGAATTGTTGCCACATTACCAAATAAAGATCTTATGATAGTAAAACTGAATGATTCTGATGTCATTTATTGGGGAACCAATATAACGTTGGTTTATTTTGTATTCCAGAATTATCGTTACATTATAGATGATTATCACACATATACACTCATGGACAACACTTAAGAAAGTTTCATATTTGATGTCACCGGTTATGTTTTTTTTTTGGAGACAGAGGCAATTTTGTTCACATTTGGTTATCTCGCATGTCTACAATGAAGATCACTGTGTATCAAATAACTTTCAGAGTTATTGTCTGAATCCCGATAAACATGATAAAAGGTACAACTTCCTTAAGTTTTGTCCATGAGTGGATATATATCATGATAATCTATTACATTCCCCCACATATTTTAACTGAAAGTTTCCGACAATTTGGTGATTACAAATAATGGTTATAGAACCGTGTGAAACAAAGATCCAATTTAGATTTGACGAGACGGTCATATTTAGATCACTAAACATATTTCTAGAATTATAAGTGAAAGACATCAGCGAATTGTCTTTTATTTATAATTTTACTGAAGGGATTATAATATTAAAAAGATTCCTATAAACACCTTCTTGTCAAATCTAACAATTTGATAAAAGTGATATAAACAGTGCATATTTTCATAGATAAATACGATTCAAGATATGTCTCTATCACAGCAGTCGCAATTGGAAATTAGGAGCCGTTGCCATGTTAGTCACTTTGGAGCAGAATTTGGTCAAGTATTCCAAGGGTCCAGGGGGACTGGTGTGGTCGGACTTCTCTCCCCTCATTTAGCATTAAAAAATTTAAATATAGGAAACACACATTCCGGCACGCCTTTCTTCAGCTAAACTTTGGACCGCAATAATGCGATAAAGGGGAGTATTTATGTGTTTAGTTGAATAAGGGTATTCTCGAATTCTTCTCTTTGATTAAATAAGTTGCAGTGTCACCTTCTACTTATTTAACTACTTACTGACTCACAAACATGCACTTTTTTATATTATCCCTAGTACACGTGGTACAGGCCATGATAATCATGGTGGGTAGAAGTTGGCGACTGCTTTTACTGTAAGTGCACCATGTCAACACATGTGAAAAGCAATTCAAATTTTGCACTTACAAATGTGCCAGAGCCCCGTTTAGTTACTTGCACTCGCTGGTGGGGTTGGGATTTTGCAAGAATCGGGGGCCATTGGAGCATTTTTTTAATCAGAAAAAAAGTGTCCCATGCGGGATTCGGTCCCGGGTCGTAGCGGTCGAAAATCAACGGTTTAGACCATCCTTCCATCGACCCCCTTACATACAATAAGCTTGAAATACATGCACGTGACATCGCAGAATACAAACAACAGTTAAAATATTTTTTTTACAGGCGGCGGCTCCAACAATTCGACCGGAGAAAACTTAGAGGCGATGCACATAAAACCAGACGACTTGAAATTTACGACTCGAACAACTTTTGTAATTTTAAACCGGACGAAGTTTTATCTGTCGGGTGTCTGTTGGGTGTTCCAGCTTCTTTTTATTCTCCCAATATATTTTAACACTTTATATAATAACATATCAATAATGAATATTTAATGATGAAAATGAACATACAGTGAAAAAACTACTTAGAATTTGAATTATTTTCGTTGATGGCGCAAAGGTGAATACGACTTTCAGCTATGCACCCTTGGTCCATCCACGTATAAAACTATAGATGTCTGATAATTACGTATAATACATTGTTGTATATTCCTTTTTCACTTGTACTAATATAAATTTCTTCTAATACTACTATTGTTTTCTGAGAAAAGGAACCGCTTGTTCTCGTTTGTTTGTATATAGGTTTATTCCAAGCCTATCTCCCTTTCCACCTATTTGATAAATTGTAAATAACATTGCTGATTATTCTTGTTCATCTTGTTTATACCCTGTTCTATTCGGAGAATCTGTATAAGACCAAAAAGAGCCTTAATCAAGATTTTTGTTGTTATGAAGCTATGATTTTCATAATTTTACTAACCTGGCCACTTTTTTCCGTTTTAAAAAATATTTGCCCACATGTTCAAACGTCCTCACAATATTTGACCACGTAGATATTAATCCCCTGTGCTCAAAATTAAATAAACCGAAGATCCCATCCGGGGATAAGTTACTTTCTCAGAGTTATTATTACATGACCTCAAGTTTAGGGTTTATCAGCCCTTCGACGGGAGAGTAACACAATATAACTAAATATAAATATAATAATTGAGTAAAATACATCAGGCCTCCAGGGAAAATTATATTTTCAAAACATTAAAGATTCTCCCTCTCTCTTCTTTCCTTTGGGCGCCAGTGTCCTTGGCGGGATATCGCGCTTTGTAATTACAGTTGAATAATAAAAAAAAACATTTTTATTCTCTAGCTTTCGGGCACGGATATCCTTCTACAGGAGAAAACATGGTGTATAATAATTTGCCAATATTATTATACCATGTTTTCTTCTGTAGAAAGGCCTTCGTGCCCGAAAGCTAGTGAATAAAAATGTTTTGAAAATATAATTTTCCCCGGAAGACTGATGTATTTTACTCAATATTGATACAAGGGATTATTTTATTGAAATGTAATAATTATTTAGTGTTACTCCCGTCGAAGGACTGATAAGCTCGAAAACTTGAGTTGTGATAAAACTGATAAAAAAACTTATTCCCGGATGGATCTTTGATTTATTTAGTATTTGACCCTATACACGTTTCACTGATTTATGAAGAAGGCTCTCTCGTCATCTTGGTGGGTCGTTGAGAGCCTACTCCACTTTGACAAGGGTGCATGTCGTTGGCTTCTCTTGAATTACATAGGTTGTTCCAAAATAATCCCTGTTTGGTCATAACTCAAAAAGTAATATTCAAATTTTGGACACATATAAATCAAATATTTGTGAATAGAATGGTATTATTAAAATATTCTCCAGTGGAGTCTATACCTTTCCTCCAGCGTTGAACCCACGCTGTAAATACGCTTTGGAAATATGCTGGAGGTTGTTTTCTCAACCGTGTCTTTATGGGTTGTTTTAGTTCCTGTAGGTCTTTGAAATATTTCTCCCATCAGACCTTTTTCATACAAGGTGCCAAATCTGGGCTGTATGGAGATACTAACTAGAGTAGCCGTCTAGTTTTGACGTTTAATTTGACGGGAGAGGCGCCCTATTATTTTTTTAAAATAAATATAATAATATCAAATAAAATCAAACAAAACTTAAACATAAAAAAAAAATAATTTTATTAGATTTTTTCAACTAAAAAAAAAAAAAAAATCGCAAACGATTATCATACAAAGAATAGAACAAACAATAAACCTTTTCAACTTATTCTCTCTCATGGAAATATAAATGAAATTAAAGAGGGAGAGAACACAAAACAAAACAATAAATGAGTAGATTCGATATTTATCCAGGGTGACAAAGCCCTGTACAGAGTTTCAAGTTTGAGACAATCGAGTAGAAGAAAAACACTAAATGGCTTTTCCTCACCTCCACCATTAATATAAAACTTTAAAAAATTCCCCAAACCCTGGAGAATCAATCAGTATGTAGAAAAAACTGCTACGAATTCCTTCTTTAATTTGGTAAAAAGTTTCGTTAAAAGAATTTCTCAAAATAAAGAAAGAACGAAATCAATGATAATTTTTCTTCATGTAGGTATTCTAAAAGTAAAATATGTAGAGAACAGAATTAAATCTTTATGAAAAACAATACACATATAATGTAACACCAATATGGTTTATTTCCTAAATCGTTTGATTGAAGGAGTCTTTACAAAGGCTCACATGAACTTATTTTATAAATCACACTCAGATAAATTTGATGATTTTTTTATGACAATAAAAACATATAATTGAATATAATTTTGTTTAAATTCTGTCTTTTCAGCCCGTTGATGAATTATATTTCGAAAGATAGAAACCTCTGAAATATAAGCAATAATAAAAAACGGCCTCTGAGGATAAGTTTCTTGCTTTATTTATATATTCTCTCGAGCTTTCAGGCATTATAAAACCTTTCCACAGGAATGTATGACAATATACTCCTGTCTATAATACCCGAATGTTTGAGTATAAAGTAAGAAATTTATCCACAGAGGCCGTTTTTTATTTTTGATGAATTATATTAATTGTTTTTTGAAGTATCTAAACTATTTTGAAGTTACAAATATAGTTTTCAATTAAGAAGGTAGATCACCTTTGCACAATTTATAAAAGAGAACTACATTTTCAGTTTAACTGCAAATACGTGAATACAGCTCTTATAAATTGGATACAAGAGACTTCTTATATAGTGGCTTATAGCACATTAGTCCGTCGAAGGGCCTTTTGCACCCAAGTTCCCCTGTTATATGGCCTTATAAAATATACTTATTACTCGCCATTTGACATGCTTTTTGACTTTTATAAAATTATTTCATAGGGATTTTATATTTTATTGTTTTATTTCAAAAATAATCATACGCGTTAAAAGTAGTTTATATTTCCTTACAATTAAATTTACTGGCAATGTGTTTCTTTTTAAATAATATCATCAAATATTATCTCTACAGACCTTACTGCAATAGTAAAAGTTATTGAATGAGAGGGCTTGGCCCATCAGTGAAGAGCCAAGCCCTCTCATTCAATAACTTTTACTATTGCAGTAAGGTCTGTAGAGATAATATTTGATGATATTATTAAAAAGAAACACATTGCCAGTAAATTTAATTGTTACAAATTTTATCGATAGATGGCAATTAATTTATAAATTTAGTTTATATTTCTTATGACAGAGGCATCATATTACAATTTTATTTTTCGTAGTAATGTAGCATTTTTATGCGTTAATGCACTTATTGAAAAAAAAATCTTTCTATCTTATGGAAATGAAGATTATGAAGGTCTGTGGCTTGTTATCCCATAGAGCGATTTTGCCAACTTAAATTCTATTGTTCTTATTATCACCGTATTGACAGGGTATGTTTTCATAGGTTATATTTAAGGGTGTTTATTCTATGGATATAGCATTTCGAAAATATAATGGATATACAGAGTATAAACAGAAAAATTGATTTTCCAGAAATTTATAAAGAATTCATATCTCAATTATTTATAAATAACTATGTATATACCTTTTATTTAATAATTTATTTTGCTTTTAAATTTTTTTTTAAATTTAGAATTAATATGTAAACACAATTTTTTACAATTACACTGTGTTGTATATAAATCTCTATATCTTCTATAGACAAAATAATAATCTATAATATTAAATATAAATATAATTATTTGCTGTATATAAACTGAAGGCAATAGTTGAGTCAAAGATACAGTTCTTTCATTGGCCTTGTAGAACGAGAGTGGTGTACGCGTGCGCGCATGTTCTAGTGAAAAACACAAACATCCTCGATAAAGAGAGGCGAGTTGCCCCTCGAAATATTGGAACAATAAAAATAATTAGAAATCCAATATATGCATCTTTTTTGAATATATATATATATATATATACCATTTTTACACAAACATCTTTCCATATTTTAGTCAATCTAACTATCACCTAGAATAAAACTTAAAGTGCAGAGACTATAGAAGCAGAATTAGCAATACAATACAATTTATAAAATAATTGCCATTTATCGATAAAATTTGCAACAAATAAATCTATTGGCAATGTGTTTATTTTCTATAATATCATCAAATATTATCTCTACAGACTTTATCATTGCAGTAAGATCTGTAGAGATAATATTTGATGTAGTTATTGAAAAGACAAACATTGCCAGTTGATTTATTTGTTGCAAATTTTAACAATACAATAGTTGTAGCGATCTGGCGGATTAAATGGAGGAAATTAATTGGAAAGTAAACCACTGATGAGCCAGGCCATCTCAATTCTTTTTCATATTCAGTTCACAAAAATTATACGTCTTTTATTTAAAAAAAGCAATAGCCTTGAAAAAGTAGTTCCGTCCTCTAGATACACCCACTTATAGATAATATATATTAAAGATCGTTTAAGCCTATGCTACAGAATTGATTAAATACCAAGATCTCTCAAAATGAAGACTATAGCTATTAAAGTTGTTATATTCAGAAATTTATTTTCTTATCAATTGATTTAAATCTCCTGGACATAAACAATGCCACATGTTTCTGGAGATAAATTTCTTTTGATTTTATTAACGAAGTCTCAAACTTTTGGCTATCTCTGCCTTCTACAGGAGAACACAAATAAACAAATAAAACTCCGCCTGATGCTAAACTATTACAAAAATCTATGTACATATACATCTATATATTCGGTTAGATTTCGCATATTATCTGAAGTTTGAATATATATAAGAATATATTCTTATTCATTCAGTATGTATTTGCATATTGACCATTGTTAAAAATAAATAAATCAAACAATGGTCAATATGCAAATACATACTAACCGAATAAGAATATTTTCTAACCTCAAATAATACGCAAAATATAACCGAATATATAGATGTATATATATATGCATATGTACAAAGATATCTGTAATAGTTTAGCATCAGGCGGCGTTTTATTCATTTGTGTTCTCCTGTAGAAGGGCAGAGATGTCCAAAAGTTTCAGACTTCGTTAATAAAATTAAAAGAAACTTATCTCCAGAAACCTTTGGTATTGTTTAATCAATAAATTTATTTTACTTTACTAAAATTAAATTAAAAACAGAGCATCAACTTACAGTTCGAATCTCTTAATAATCTCTCACTCCTTCTATAAAAAGATTGAAATACAGGAATCCAAACTACTGAATAACTACAAAAAATATTCGATGAAAATACAATGTAATTCGAATTTAAAAACCTATATTAAAGTATTAACTATACACACATATATTTAATACAGATTTCAACCAACCAATTTTAATTATTAAATATTAAAAAAAAAAAAAATTGTGTGTCATATTTATTTGAAAACCAAGTGCGCAATAACAAATTAATGTTAATTTGTGTTTTCAGTTTTCAAATATAATTTTTGTAAAATAATTATATATATACGAAAAAATAATTAAATAAAATAATAAAGAAAGTCAGGTGTTGGTTTTAAAATAAAAAAAGGCATATCCTGACCACGCGCACATGAACTTTTAGATGGCAGAGTGCCATCTAGTGGAACAGAAATCAACTAAACGTTGATTCAGTCTGTTCCCTGATATTTGGAATGCTTAATTTGTTCTTAGAAATAATTCATTCATTTTTTTACACTTAAAAAAAGATCTAATTATACTTGGAGCATGTGACAATTGACAATTAAAAATAGTTTATTGACATCTAGTCAACGGTCAAGAGAGAGTTTACAGAGTTTAAAATAGCAGAGAAAAATATATACACCAGACGAGGCCTTCTCCGAAGGTATGTCTGGATCCTATCAGGAGCTTAGAATCGTCTTGAGTTCAGACAGGTCCTTGCGAGTTATGGAATCCGTGTCCCCAGCATGCTCGATGACTGTGTTGAGGAACTTGACTAGAATAATCTTGTGTTTAGGTAAGGTATCCGCGAGGAAACTCTCCCTAAGATGGGGGTACAGGACCGCGACATCATTAATGGTCGTCCCTCGGTTATATAGGGGGCTAAGGATAGTTTCACCGTTCAGTTGTTCGATTATGCCCATTAACTGATTCTCACGTTCCATTTCCTGCTCCTCCTGGAGCGTCGGGGCGGGTATTAGAGGCGGAGGGACTACTACGGCTGGAGCTGACTCCTCCTCATGGGGAGTAGGCGGCGCTGGTTCAGCAGGTTGAGGCGCAGTAAAGCGACGGGGCGAAGTTTGGGCCGTGGGACCATTACTTGGCACCTCCACAGATGGAGCAGGGGGCGCTGGTGCAGGAGGCGGCACCTCCACAGATGAAGCTGGGGTGCTGGTGCAGGGGGCCGAGGCGCAGCTGGTCGATGGGGCGAAGCCCGGGCCGCGGGACCAATGTTAGATACCTCCATAGATGGAGCAGGGGGTGCTAGTGCAAGAGGCGCGGGTGCTAGCTGCCTGGGCAGCTGAGGCGCGGGTGATGATAGGACATCAGTGGGAGAGGGTGGTGAGGCCTGCCTGGGGCCGGTGGACTGCCTAGCATGCATGGGACAGTTGGCTCTGCGATGGCCTTGGTTGTGGCATTTGGAACACCTGATGCCGAAGGTCAAGAACGCCGGCCAGGTGTCGCCTTTGGTTTTTATATCAAGGGGGTAGGGAGCCTCTCGATTTTACATCCCGTCGTGGAGGAGAATATAAGCCTCACGGCGGCCGTCGGTGTAGCTGTACTCGCCAGCCTTTAGTTGTTTGGGGGCGCCTTGGAGGCGACCAAAGTGCGGCCGCGCGCGCTGGCTCCACGAGCCTCCTTATTTGGAGCATGTGGTCTATAAGCATTTTGATCCTCTATAGAAAGTTGAGCCAAATCATATTTAATTATTTTAGATTCAATATAATCTGTGAGAAGGGGGATGCTCGCTAGACTATGGACACAGTTGGAAGAAATATATCGTCAATATATTGTGATTTTTTAAACAAATACAATTGGTTCAAGATGGACGTTTGTTTATATATATATTGTCGCATACCTCGACATATTTGCATAGTATTGTTTTGTTTTATATATATTTACATGTTGTTTCTTATGATAGGTGAATATATTTGCATGTCCGCGAGTAGCGCGATGTATATATATAGGTGAAGAGAATAATAAAGTTAGAGTTTCTACTGATTAGAATCGTCTCATTGTTTCTCAAAACTCATTCTTGTTAAGTGGAATATCACAAATGGCGCAGCCGACGACAGGACGAAGAAGTGAAGGATCCTCAGGATCGACAATGGAAAGTCTCCTCAGGGAAATGGTGGAGCAACAAAGCTTGATGATGAGCATTATTTGTGGAAATGGGAAAGAAGAATATCTCAGCGAAGAGGATTACTATGAACGAAAAGAATATCTCAAATATTTAGTTGTTAAAGATGTAGACGAAGAAGAAGAGAAAGAAGAGGCAAATATTGAGTCTCTAAGGAGTCTTGAAAGATCTGAAATCAGGACGATGGTGAAGCAGCAACGTTTGATAATGGACTTACTTTTCGAAGTTGAAGAAAGTAAAAAATCTCAAGTTGAGAAAAATTCAGTTGTAGAAACTGAAGAAAGTGAAAAAGCCGAAGTTGAGAAAAAATCCGTTGAAGCAGATGAAAGTGAAAAGGCTGACGATGAAAAAAAGTCTGTTGTAGTTGAAGAAAGTGAAAAAGCTCAAATTGAGAAAAAGTCTGTTGTTGAAGAAAATGAAAAGGCCGAAGTTGAGAAAAATTCAGTTGTAGAAACGGAAGAAAGTGAAAAAGCCGAAGTTGAGAAAAAATCCGTTGAAGCAGATGAAAGTGAAAAGGCTGAAGTTGAAAAAAATTATGTTGAAGTTGAAGAAAGTGATAAAGCTCAAGTTGATAAAAAGTCAGTTATAGAAACTGAAAGTGCAGAGTCTCTTACGAAAGAGGATGTTATTGCTGATATTGATGCAGATAATGCAGGACTCTGTGATCTTGATGATGTTACTACCACTCAAGCTGAGGATATGGACAATAAAACAGGGAATACAGAAGAAATTTCTGATTGCGTTATGGATGATCCTAACACTCAAGCTGGGGAAGTTGACAAAGATTCAGAGAATACAGAAAAACTTTCTAATTGCATTATTGATGTCCCTGACACCCAGGCTGGAGAAAAAGAACCTACTAAGGAGTCTGGTACTGGCAAAAAAGAACCAAAGCCTGGTACCGGCGAAGAAGCACCTCCAAAGGAGTTGAGCCTCCCCACCACCTGGAATAACAGAAACAACATCACCGAAGACATGAAGTTATTGAAAAGAGCTTTGAGAGAGATACCTTGTTACGATACTCTATTGGAAACTCTCAAAAAAGGAATTTATTCGTTTCAAACAAGCGGTGAAAAAAGAAATATGAAATTAGGAATATGTGATGTTATTATCTGCCATGGAATAGGTGATTTCGATAACTGCAGTCACGCAAGATGTCGTTTGTTAATATTAAAGAAATTAACACGCTGCCAAAAAGTTTGGATTTATGCTAAAGAATTCAGCCAGATGCAAGAAAGCATGCTTGATAAATACGACATTGAAATGGTGGAAATTTCAGAGATAGAAAGTGGATATTTGCATAGAGGTAAAACAATCTTCTTTCTACCAGGATCTCCTGTAGATATATACGAGGAAGTTGTGAAAGCGAATTGGACAAAGAAAGGACTACGTGACATTGCCAAGTTGACTGATTTTGAGATATCTCGACTTGTAGAGAATGATGATCCTAATCCGAATGTTTTTTACGAGAATGTTCCTCAGCTAATTTGGACCCATAATGAAATACGAGAATTTAACTATGCTTGTGAAGTGCATACTGATTCCATTGAGGAGACATCAACGCAGATTACCGCCGAAGAAAGTCAAAGATCTCATTCGGAAACTGAAGACTTGGATGAGTTGAGAGTCCCATATCTCTGGCTAGTTGTCTTGAAGAAAGCTCCTGAGGCCAGCAAGTACATCCAACCCTATGACTGTTCTGGACCTGCAGACGATACCTCTAGGCCTGCAAATGATACCTCTAGACCTGCAGACGATACCTCTAGGTCTGCAAACGATACCTCTAGGTCCACAAACGATACCTCTAGACCTGCAGACGATACCTCTAGGTCTGCAGACCATACCTCTAAGCCTTCAGACGATACCTCTGGGCCTTCAGATCTTCAACGAAATAAGAGACCTTCAAAAGAGTCTCATCACAGGAGTGATGAGAGGTCATGGAGGGGGAGTCTGTCGCATACCTCGACATATTTGCATAGTATTGTTTTGTTTTATATATTTTACATGTTGTTTCTTATGATAGGTGAATATATTTGCATGTCCGCGAGTAGCGCGATGTATATATATAGGTGAAGAGAATAATAAAGTTAGAGTTTCTACTGATTAGAATCGTCTCATTGTTTCTTAAAACTCGTTCTTGTTAAGTGGAATATCACATATATATTACTTGAATATAATTTTAACTAATATAAAGTCATCTATTATTATTATTTTTTAAACTCCTTTATCTTTTTAATTTACTGAAAAATTTGTAGATGAAAAATTCTAACATAAATATATTGTTACGACTCTTCTCAGCCGTCGATGTTTGCGTGCAAGGTTTCTGAGAAGACAATGTGGGTTCGTTTTGGATACAGCTTAGTACTATAGATTTATTACCAGCTCTTTAAAAGGGATATTAATAACTATACATAGGAGATTGACTTACCTTCATTGCCGCCCCAGGTAGGTTCCTCCTCGTCCTTCTTTGCTCCGTCTTCCACTCGTTAATCCACACAGTCTCGGAGCCCACTTCCTCGTAGCCAACTTGCCGCGTCTGTTGTCACCGCCGTTGTCCTTGCTGCAGGTCCCATTGTCACCAGACAGACTTCTTTCCCCAGACTGCCATGTCTTCTCGGCACACAAATCCCCGGCAGGCAGGCCGGCCGGCTTCCTTCACGACGACACCAGCTGGACTCCCTGTCTGCCGCCCCCTCCTCTGGAATTTATCAATTTACACTTCCTTGAAGGGGCCCCTGCATACCTTCTTCTCTTGGCTTGCCCACTTCTTCCCTTCTACTTCTCTGCTGCATCGCTTCACTATGATACAATTTGTTTTAGAGAAGGAATTTCTATAAGAGTATAAAATTCATAAATACTTTAAAAAATTAAGCTAAGGCATCTGCATTTCTCTCATTATAACTTGTTTTCGGACTCAGAATTCAGTTTCCAGGACTTTGATAGAAGTGCTAGTATCAGAAGGTCATCTTTGTTGATCTCTGGTATTTTGTAGTATAATACATCGGTATGTAAACTTATGTGGGAAGATGGTACTTATTTAAATAACTGGAAAAGTTTCTGGAGATGAATTTATTTTATTTAAATAGTCTCAAGCTTTCAGCCATCTCTGTTCTTCTCCTGTAAAAGGGCAGAGATGCCCGAAAGCTTGAGACTATATTTGAATAAAATAAAAATAAATTCATCTCCAGAAACTTTTTCAGTTATTTAAATATTGTCCAGGAGATTTAAATCAATAGATGGTACTTATACCAAGTTCACCATTGTCCACGAGGGTAGGTTTGCGATAGCTTTTATACTGTACGGACGGCAAACATCGAATTCTTCATCCAACGAAAGTCCTCAACGAATGGGAAAACTAGATCGATTACCTTGGAGGAGGCTGTTCGTGTTGTCTTATAAGACTGATTTATTCGAAATATTGTATGTGCATCACGTAGAGAAAACATGGGAAACGAAGATCGATATTTGCACTGCCAGAGAGGCTGGATTTGTGGAAGTAGCTGTTGAAGTAATTTGTTAAACAATCGGTAGTCCAAATCCTATGATCTACCACCAAGAGAAGAAAATACATGGACACTCATAGACAAAACTTAAGGAAGTTGTACCCTTTAGCATGTATATCGGGACAATAACTCTGAAAGATATCTGATATACAGTGACCTTTATGAAGACACACGAGAAAACCAAAGTGTGAACAAAATTGCTTTTGGCTCCTTCAAAAAAAAAAAAAAAAGACTTTCCACTTCCCTAAATTTTGTCCATGAATGTAATTATCAATATTGTAAAATATAATAAATTCTTTTCATTTTTTAAAACATTCCGATCAAACCAAAAACAAATACATAAATTAAGGAACATTTATTAGAATGCACCAATAAATAAAGAATTATCCATAGTGTGATAAACCAGTTTATTGTATTCCCCCGTGGCGACAGGAGATTCCCATTAGTTTCTAGAGGGGGGATAGAAGAGAGAACTACTTTGCTCATAATTAGATTACACACGGTGATGTAATTTGTGGAACAAAAGCTAAGGTTATCGAAGATTGTTAATGAATTAACTTGAAGGAAAAAGAGCCTTGCGTATAATTTATTTTGAATATTTATTATCTATATCTCCTATATACATTAAAATAAAAATGCATATCTTGACCACGTTCACATAAACTTTTTAGATGGCAAAGCGCCATCTAGTGGAACCGGATTTAACTAAATGTTATATCTAAAAAGTTCATGTGAACGTGGTCAGGATATGCCTTTTTGATTTTAATAACAGCCCTTGACCATTTCAAATTGTTTTATTTTTCAATTATTTTTCACACGCATATATAAATTTTAAAAATAGAGAGCAATCCATAAAAAAATCTTCAATTAAAAAGGCATATATGGTAAATGCATTTCTATTAAGAAAATTTATAAAAATAAGTCTTGCTTCTAGAGTATATTTAAAATACTTATTCAATATTTTAGAATTTTATCAATTTTGGATTTTATTTATCAATTTGTGAAAATTATTTATTGAGCCATAATTATAAATCGTATTCAGTGGAAAAGTAAAAATCCTACTTTGTAGGTGCGGGGATTTCTCAGCTGGCCTTCTTCGAGTAGGGGATTGACGGATTTATATTCCATGTTGAAACTGTTGAAAGTCGTATTCATATTAATCAAAGGTTTCCTAAATAAATTAGTTGAAATGTAAATAATATGAAATAATAAGAAAATAGAGTTAAAGTAGATGGAATATTTGAATTAAAGAGTCTTAGATACCAATTGTTTCAATAGACTCAATTGACAAGCCAAAGATTAAGTATTGAGAAATTCTACAAAATATATTTTGGAGATTCAACTCGCCCCAGCGACAAGAACGATTTACATCTCCGTCGTGAGAACAAGGCTTTACAGCAGATTTTGTACTTTAGTCCAATGGAGGAGTATTATTTTATGAATGAGTTGTGAAGTATTGATTTTCTGAATGAAGCTCTCTCAAGCAGCGACCACTGAGACGTAGCGAAAGTTAAACTCAGTTGGGCGGGAAATGCCCCATATCCCAGCACTGGTTGTCCAACATATGGTTGTGAAGAGGGAGACCGAATTATACGTAAAGCCAGTAGGAATGATATATTTAATCTACAATACATGCAAAAATTATCGTGGTGTAGAACTAACACCTACCCACATGTTCTCGTGCCCAGCAATGGCCGCATTCTTGCAGAAAACTGACATGGACCCAGAACAGCAGCTTTACACACCCAAGATAGGGGACATTAGACTGCTGTATGGAGACATCTGAGGCTCTTCATTGGACACGACAACAACAATGATCTATTTCGTAGACGGTGAACATTCTGTAGACTCTCTAAGTCTTCAGAAATATCAAGGCGCAGAGTTATTAGTATGCTTAGCAACGGGAAATTGGGAGATCTCTGAACCGGGTCCCGTGTTCATTAACCCTAATCTAGCTCGACGTGTTGACAAGCCATAAAGAGGTGATTTAGTAAGGTTAGGTTATATTAGGATTAGAAGCAAGGGGACCCGGTCTAGAAACATCCCACGTGACTAATGTCCACATAATATAAATAAAATCCAAACCTTCCGTATCTGGCTGTGAGATTGAGAACTAATATCTCCGTCCCAGTTCGGAAGCTAAAAGATGCAGATGTTCATACCTAGGCTTCGAATTTTGCTGATGAACTTCAGTATGAGTAGAAGAGGGCTTGAATATGTCGCAGCCACCATTTCTGTTGATCCGGGAGTGGGAAAGGGTTAACTAAGACTCATTATCCAGAATAAAGAATGATTTTCACAATTAATTGGCGCTGTGTACGATTCGGATTCTCACACGCTTTCCCGTGACACACGTCTCATTTCACGCGGATCTCAATTCACGAAGCAGCGAAGTACAAATCCGTGTCCAGGTGTTTCTATGAGCAACCGTTATAATGAATAGGATCTTTAGGTGTTCTTTAATTTACTGAATCAAAAAGTGATATTGGGTTCTTAAGATTTTCTTTACAAGCTCCCGGAGACAGAATTTCCTGGTATTGACGCTGACATCTTGTTTGGCGCCACTCATCTACCAAGATTCTTCATATAAAATAATTTTTATCGTTCTGAATCTCCAAGCGTTAGCAATTTGATTCACTTTTAGTTGTTTTCTCATAATATAAATAATTTACCAAAACTTAAACTAGTGGTACAATGAATTTTAAAACCTTCCCACCTATACTAAGGACATCTTTCTATCTTATTATATATTATTAATAGAAATATGGAATATTTTCTGACTGCTAATTGTAGGAGCTTGCAAAATCATAGCCGCTGCTGTACTGAGAGGGCCATAATATCCCAAAGAATACGCATGCATATAGGTAATCATTTCAGGATTTTTTCAGAAACTGGCTTTTGTTAAACTAATGCATATCATAAATAAAAAGCATTTTGAATCTAAAATATAGCCTACATTCTTTCTATAAGAAAATGTGTAAAAGTAATTGCATATGTGTGGATATTTTGAAAAAAGATAACACAAAGATCACCCAACTACCATGACAGTTACTTGCTAAAATGCCTAAATGAATAGTAATTTTCATGCAAAATATGTGTTTTCTATAAAACGTTGTTTTATATTTATTAAGTGAGGTGCTTTCAGTGTTTGCTTTTTTTCAACCTGAAAAAATATTTTAAAAAACTAATTAATTATTTGAAAACACATATTAAAATTGGCAATCTTCTATATTGAAAGGACATACATAATAGCATCAGTAGAAGAACACAAAATTGATTCCAACACATTCCATGTGATATTTAATAGCACTTTCTTTTAGCTGTGTGCGGTTTCCCTTTATTCTTAATCTATTTTAAACATAAACAATTTTATTTTACCACCATTTGATATTCTTCTCTTAAATGAGGCTATTCTGCTTTCGTGGCATTTATTAATAGATTGAAAATACAATATTGTATAAGTTAGACCTCTAAATTTGCAAATTTACTTGCAATATTGCTTTTTACGCCACAAAAATGAGCCATTGAAGAGGTATACTAGTAGATAGTTTAAAAGTTTGCCTTGTTCTCTTATATAAATACATTGGAAAGGTTCAAATTTGATTCATGAAATATTTGCAGCTTTTTATCACAAAAACCTTTTTTAAAGATTACAGAATAAAAATACTATTTCAAAAGAGAATAAAAAAAAACGAATTACTTTTCGGTAACACTGTAGCCACCCATATCAGGTAGGACAATTTTGGCAAAGGTAGCAATGACCTCTATTCAGATTTTATCAATTTTCTGAACCACAGGTGATATTAATTTTTAACTTTTAAAAAATTCCATTGAAGAGCAGAAAATTTGCTCAAAAATTACAACACATTGGAAAGGTTCGAATTTGATTCATGAAATATTTGCAGCTTTTTTTTTTTTTTATCACAAAAGCCTTTTTTAAAGATTACAGAATAAAAATACTATTTCAAAAGAGAATAAAGAAAAACGAATTACTTTTCGGTAACACTGTAACCACCCATATCAGGTAGGACAATTTTGGCAAAGGTAGCAATGACCTCTATTCAGATTTTATCAATTTTTTGAACCACAGGTTATATTAATTTTTAACTTTTAAAAAATTCCATTGAAGAGCAGAAAATTTGCTCAAAATTTGCAAAACCAAAATTAAAAGAAACTTATCTATTCTATTTCTCCTTTTTAAAAGATTAATTGAATAGTAGAAAATGCTTGAAGAGAGAGAGAGAGAGTTGCATTATTTTTGTATATTTTAGTTGTATTTGTAAATATTTTTATTTTGTTCAAGTCCATTGCTTTCTTTCCTACGACGTACATGAGCACATAGTGTTTATTCTACTCATAGAATTCCAAGCTACCTCTTATACTCTTTCTCAAGAAAAACCGCTAATGGAAATGTCTTGTAGTCTCGTCTGGTCCATACACGGGGAAAAAACGAACTGCTATTTCTTATTTGCTCTACACGTTTTAGAGGAATGTACTCAAATCCGATGTTTATTTTGTTAAAAACCTTTATGCATATATATATATATATATATATATATGTTGTGATGCAAATGATCCTGTAGAATGACTGTAGTGTGGTTGGTTAAATGCAGTCATTGTGGCCTCAATGTTCAGAGTGGTTTCAGGCGTGAATGTATTGCACAGACATATTAGATGTCACCACAGAGATGGCGATCGAGACAGATCTGTTCAGGAAGGTCTGTCAAACAATCGTGTCTCCAGAGGGACTGATCAGTTTTGAGCCAAAGGGGCACACCAGGTACCCCGACATGTTTTTCGGAGACCTTCCTCCTGACTGGCGTCGACTGTCACTCTATCGAATTTTATTATGTCGTTTTGGTAATTATACTATAACTATATAACACATGTGGATATAAGTATATATTGGAATATATTACAAATATCAGGGAACAGGCTAAATCAATGTTTAGTTGATTTCTGTTCCACCAGATGGCGCTCTGCCTTCTGTAAAGCACATGTGCTCCTGGTCAGGATATGCCATTTTTATTATATACTAGCAAACTTAGCGCGCCTTACGTCGCTCTAATAAAAGAAATTAAAGCACATACAATCCTGCCTTCTTCACAGACATAATAACATTTATGAAGAAAATCACACAAACAAAAACGAATATGGGGGATTATTTATTCATTTATTTCAACTTAGAGCGCTATGTCCCCCTAGGGACACTTGCACTTGTACAAAGAATGGATATGCTAATTTAGTTAGATTAAATCAATTGTTAGTGTATTCGTGAAATCTATTTACAGATTGAAGGTAGCATTTAGGGGTTATTTATAAAGAAGATGCAAATATGCAGGATTATAGAGAATTATATACAAAAGAGGAGAGAAAAGATATATATTCAAAATTTAAACAGAATTCATTTGAGTAACTCCGGTTCCTGGAGCGTACAGACGTATCCAACTACCCGGACTGGTGTTATTTACAAGGCTTGCAGGAGTCCATTTGATTAAGTGAAGCCAAGCAATCTACCTTATTGGAAGGTTTCTAGGGATGCCGGAGTTCCTAGAACGGTAGCTGTCTGGAACTTCTCGTATTGGAAGGCTAGACAGGGGAAGAGAAGATGGCTAATGGGTTAGTCTTCATTTTAACAGTGGGGGCAAATTGGGTCTTGTTTGGATATGTTCAGGTAGTCCGCTTAGATGTAGTCGTGGTTAGTTAAAATTGTGTTTGATGTGGGGCAGTGATTAATTTTGGTAGCATGGAAAGTAAATTATTGGAGTGGCAGCTATTATTCTAAAATTCCTGTTGAAATACTTTCAATATATTAAGGTTCGTCCACATTTTCTTTGCGAGCTCTGTGAGCAAGACTTTTTGGGCGGTTTATGAAACATAGTGGTAGGTCAGATTGTGAAGCCGTTTTGGCCATTTTTTCTTAATTCCTTCAATAGCGCTGCGACCCTTGACTCAAAATAGTTGAACATTTAGTCTCATATGTAGGTCACAGTTGATCTCAGCTAAAAGTTGTGGTCTTGGGGACCAAGGGCTACTTATGGCTGAGCATTCACGGTGAAGTTGTATGAGTATGGGTCCAAGGGGAGATGGCAAGATGTCCCCAGCGCCAACCCCTTTTGTAGATTTGGATCTGTCTGCATCTATAGTGGGAAGATTTTGTTGCAATGACTTGTTGTACTGAAGCTTACCTTTGAAAGGAAAATAAAGAACAATGGAAGGACTTGAGAGGTGATTTCAAAATCGCCAATAATCAGGGGTTTCCAACTTACAATGGAGGCTATGTAGTTTGCGAGCGGCATTTGAAACGAATATAGAGCTGATGGCGAATTTGAAGAGCTTTTTTTAACTTTTTTTTTTCGCGTTATTTCCCAAAGTTTCTAATTAATTTTGAAAAGACTTGTACACTCTTCCGGGACCCCTTTATATAGTTAGCGAAATATTGGCGTATAAAAATAAATATTGGGTGAGGAGAGTTTGGTTACAAAATTATTACGGTATAAAAATATAGAATAGGGATGCAATTTATTGATATTTTATAAGATTTCTCTGTAGACAATGTTTTGTGTAAAGATTGCTGAATTTCCCTCAATTAAATGCCCTTGATTTTTCTTTTCCTGAATTAGAATTTTTATATTTTCTTTTTTTGTTATTCTTGATAATGCTACGTATAATTGCCCATGAGCAAATACTGGATTCGGCAAATATAGTCCTACCTTATTAAATGTTTGTCCTTGAGACTCGTTGATGGTCATAGCGAATGAGATCCTGATTGGAAACTGTCGTCTAATCATTTTAAATGGATAATCCGATTCTCCAGATGAGCAATCAATTCTAGGTATATATACTATTTCATTTTTGGCTGGACCTGATAAAACTTCACAATATATTAAATTTGTTTTTAATTCTGTTACAATCATTCTTGTTCCATTGCAAAGCCCTCTTTTTGTATTAACATTTTTTAAAAGAATAACAATGGCTCCTACTTTTATATTTAATTTATGTTGAGGCATTCCTGATAGAGTTATTAAATTTAAAAACTCAACTGGATAATTCAATTGATCTTGTTCAAGATTATCAGATTGAATGTCAATAAAATCGATTGAAACATAATGATGAAAAGTGCCACCTAATTTGTCCAGCAAAGCATTATTAATTTGAAATGTATCTTCATTTGTTGGACATAAAATTGCCCTATCGGGATTGTCCTTTAAGCTATTGAAATTCAACTTCTCACCAAAAATTTCAGAATTTAGGTCACCGGAAGAAATCATAGCTCGAGGAACTTCAATTATATTTTGAGGAAGATTATAATCATTTAACAACTCTCCTTCGCCCACTTTTAAAAGATATTCAGCAAAAATCACTTCATCCTTTGTCCTCATATTTAAAGTTAGTTTCTCAGATTTGACATGACACCACAATGGATTTCTCTTAACAATAGATTCAATTATTTGCGCTGGATGACCATGTTTGATAACGGGTAAATTTTGCCTAAAATCGCCTCCAAATAAAATAACTTTGCCACCGAAAGGTCTTTCGTCTCTCATGACATCTCGTAGTTTTCTATCAATAGCTGTAAGAGCATATCCAATAGCCATACTTATTTCATCCCATATAATTAATGATGAGGAGATAATTTCATTTTTAAGATTACTATCTTTATCAAAATTTGCAGTGGATGTTTCATTCAAAGGAATTGGTAATTTAAATAAGGAATGATAGGTTCTTCCTCCTTTAAGAAGTGTTGCTGCAATTCCAGTTGATGCACAGGGAAGAACTATTTTACCAGCTCCCCTAAGAAAGCACATTAATATATATAGATTCATAAAGGATGAGTTTCTTTATTTGAAAATAAAGAAACTCATCCTTTATGAATCTATATATATTATTATAATTATTGAAAGGATTATTCGTCTTAAAGCACATTAATGTTTGAAAGAGAAAGGTTTTTCCTGTTCCAGCAGGTCCATCGACACAGAATAATCTTTGATTTTCAGCATTATTTTCTACAGAATTTATAACAATATCAAATATTTTCTTTTGCTGTGAATTTAAATTAGAGATGTAGGCATTTCCCAATATTCTTTCTTCTTCTTGATTATATTCCATTATGATCTCATCTTGTGCAAATGGAACAGGAAGATTGTAATTAGCGCAGGTTTTCCCATGAGCTTTAAAGAATGATTCAATATCTAATAATGCTTGGTTTTCATAATTGTTAATATTGCGGTGTACAAAATCCTCTGTCATAAATTCTTTGTACTTATTCCATAAATATAAAGGGTTTTTAAGCTCTGAGTGGAATACACAAATCATTGCAAATAATTGCCGGATTTGATAAGGCATTTTTGATTCTGTTGCTTCATTGATAGTTTTGTCCCACATCATATCATCGTTTACCAAATTCAATGCAATTGCTGCGCTTTTAAAATCCGGATATATATAATTTCCTATTTTTTCAGGTCTTCATAAGACGTTGCTCCTTTTCTGTGCAATAATAATGTTCGTAAATAAAATAGTTCAGAATCGCTAATACTCACAGGATATATTCTTGATATTACCTTTTGACCACCTCTGCTTCTTTTATGATATTTTCTTTCCTTCTTATTATAAATATAGTGTTCAGGAATTTGTGCATATGTATAGTTTCTAGCTAGTAAGTATAGATTTTTTATTATTCGGCTTATTTATAACTTCTAATATATCATCTTGTTCTTCAAACACCAATGAATGCATATCTTCTAAATGAACAGGAAGGCGCTCAATTTTATGAGACTTGCTATACAAATCAAAACCAAAGATTCTGTACATAGACTCAGGAGCGCAAACATACCTGGAATTCAAATATGTTTTTATTTCATTGTATTTAATTTCAAAATTTGCACAATCATGACCTTTCAGTATATATTTAAATATATACTTTACACTTTTAATAGACGTGCAAACTTGCACATTAATATGGCAGTCATATTTTTTCAGAAGAAATGGGCTATATGGCACAACCCATCTGTTGTCCACACTTATATTCTTATTTTCTAATTTGAACGATTTCCCTGTATTTCTGCGCTGATACTTTGGGTAGCCGTTCAAATTTGCGATTGTTTCTTCTAGAAAATATTTAGGGAATTCTTTTTTGCATTTTCCTCGACTGTCTAAACAGAGAAATTTCCCTGAATCAGATCCGATGCATGGGCCATGAATCATATGCTTCAAAACATATGGATTCAAACCAAATGGATCATTTTCTTCTGGAATTTCTGCCCAAATAATCTTGTCAATTAGTTCTGAATTATTAGGTTTACTTTTATCGTAGAGAATACACAATAAATGCATATGTGGAAGACCACGCTTTTGAAATTCTATGGTATAGACATATGCTACCACTTTGCCAAATATTTGATTCTTTATTAGGTCCCTAATTAGTTCTTTACTCTTCAAATTGAAGACTCTTGATACTATATCTGGCCTGTTTACAACTGAGCTGCCGTTCAGGTTTTCTGTTATTTCTAGCCATTTCGGATTACACGTCATGGTTATGAACAAATCAGGCTTCCCATACTTTCGCACAATTGCCATAGTGTCTCTATATCGTTCTTGCATATTTCTTGAGCTTCCAATGAAAGACGATGGCAATACAATTGGATTTCCAATTTGATTCCATTCCGTATTGTGATGGTTATAATTTTTTCTCAAGCTTTCATATAAATCTACCCTAAGTTTTGATTGGTGAGTTTTAATATAATGTAGGCGGGATGCTTCCATTTTTGTGTATGCATCAACAGCGTAAATTTGCACTAATTTTCCAGATTGTAAAAATTGATTAAATACATCTCTAATTGCGAATCTATTTGAATAAAACATCTTTTGAGTAACTGATCTATTAGTAGTTGGGATTTTCAATTCAGAATGCCACCCTGCTTCAGCATGTGGAATCAATAGTGGATATGTCATTGCATCCAAATGCTGATGTAAAATTGAGATATTTGTGGTTTCATTAGAATTCTTATTGTAAACTCTGATATCTCTATTAAATGGTGGCTCTCCATCAACATTTTGAAATACAGCTGCAATTTCATTTGTTCTAGGTGCATTATAACGTCTTTGGTCTTGAAAAGGGTTTTCAACTATTGAAAGCATCAAATTTGGAGCAATTCCTTCTGTTTTAGTAATTTCTTTTTCTAATTCGATCATCATTTTATATGAATTCTTCAATATATTGTGCTCGGTCAAGAAAGATGATATATCCCTAAGAATATTAGAATCCAAGTTTCTGTTTGCGGGATTTGCACTTCGAATATTAAGGGCCTGTTGAGAATCCAAAATAAAAAACTGAGCATACCTAGGAACGTTTCCTTCAGTTGGATAAATATTCTTAGAAGTTAAATGGTAAATATTACCATTAATTTTAAATATATCTGGGCCACCTTTTGGGATATTTATGTCAGAATGTGCACATCCAAATGATCCAAAAGCAAATGTACTATTATATTTCCAAATGTTTTTCTGAAAACATTTGCTTTCTTTAGAATTCTCTGTAAGTAGATTTCTTAAGAACACCGGATATTTAGGTTTATGCAAATGCACTAATTTTCCTTTTTGACAACAATAATTGAACTTTTTATCCATCGGCCTTTCAAGTTTGAAATTCTTTGAATAACAATGTTCACAAATTTCTGTTAAGCCACCTAAATAATTTTTTCTATTATTATACTATTTCCCTTAATAATATATCCTTTAAATTTATCATCAGGGTTATTAAGTATAATAGAAGCTCTTTCTCTATTTAGTCGTAATCTTTGCAAGGTACCTTCTGTAGTTTCATTTTCCCGACTTATAGCCTTATTGTGTCTATCCTCCAATAACCTTTCAGTAGCTTCTCCTTTAGTTTCATTTGCCCGTCTTATAGCCTTATATTGTCTAGCCTTCAATAACCTTTCAGTAGTTTCTCCTTGAGTTTCATTTCCCGACTTATAGCCTTATTGTGTCTATCCTCCAATAACCTTTCAGTAGCTTCTCCTTTAGTTTCATTTGCCCGTCTTATAGCCTTATATTGTCTAGCCTTCAATAACCTTTCAGTAGTTTCTCCTTGAGTTTCATTTCCCCGACTTACAGCCATGCTTTGTTTAGCTTCCAATAACCTTTGAGATGTTTCTCCTGGAGTTTCATTAGCACGAATTCTAGCCATATTTTGTCTAACATTTAATAATCGTTGAGATGATATTTTAGAAGTTTCATTTCTTCTACTAATTGCAACAGATTTAGCCTTTTTCGTTTTCTGTCCTAAGTCAGTAGATTTGCGTTTTTTCGGCATATTCTCAGCTCAATGAAATTGGTTATTAACAAAAATATTTAACGATTTGAAAAGGAAGAAAAATAATTTAAATAAAAAGTAAGAAATCGCTACTACCTCAGTTTGTATAATACGATTTTTCGAAATAATTATTTGAAATTTGTTTCTGTTTTTTGATTAATGTAATTTATAAAAATTTACGCATTAATATTTTTCAAAACGTGAATACAATCAGGTGATATATATGAATCTATTCATTTAATTAAAAAAATATTGTTAGAAGTTGTCAAACAATAAAATACCTGCAGTCTTTTGAAATAGATATTTGAGAAATTTATATATTTAAAAAAGATTTCATCATATTAATTATATACTTCAAATACATATATATATATATTAGTTAAACTGATATTTTATATTTTATAATTTTTCAAATCGCCAGAGATAAATAAATATATTCGCAGTTTTTTGTTACCAAGCAAACCAAATATGATGATAAATATCGAATATAAAGTTATAAGTCAAAAACAATTATATTAATTAATATAATAAAGAGAAACGGTCATTCTTTTTTCTTTATATACAGGTTTTGCAACTTTAAGACATTTATTAGAGACAACAATAAAAAACAATAATATAAGACAGCACAATTTAATTTTTTACTTTAACAACATTTTCATTTTTAGATTTTCTTTGAAACTCTAACATCAATATGTTTTCCTTAATTGGAAATAACATTATTTTATAGTACTGTTTTACTTTTGTTAAGGTCCCTTTAATTTAATTTAAAAAGCACCTTTTGGATAACATTCTAATATTTTAATATATTGCATTTATAATTATATTATATAAATATATTATTCTTACTATTTAATTTAGTGTGTACTCTCAGTTGTACTCTCACGGCATAATATCAACATTTTATAGTATAGTGTAAAAATGCAAAAAAAAAAACGTTACACTATAATATAACACTATAATACATCATACATCAATAAGTTATACATCAATAAGTCATACATCAATAAGACATAGATCAATAAGTTTAAAATTACAATATTACAATATTGAATTACAATATTGAAATTTTATTCTATTTTATTTTGAGCGTCTATTTTGAATAAATATATATTGAAATTTTATTCTATTTTATTTTGAGCGTCTATTTTGAATAAATATCGAATAATAAATATCGAATAAAGAATATAAATATATGTTTAAAATGTAAAAATAAAATGTAAATGTATGTTTAAAATGTAAAAATAAATTTGTAAATTAAAAATAAAAAATATGAAAAAATGACCTTAACAAAATAAAAACGGTGCTAAAATGAACAAATTAATGAAGAAAAAATGAACAAATGAAAAAAATGAAAAAATGAAAAATGAACAAAATGAACAAAAGAATAAAAATGAAATGTAAAAATGCTAAAATAAAATTTAATAAAATTACTAAATAATATTTAGACTATGAAAAGTACGAATTTAATTAAAATTTTAAAAATTTAAATTACGAATACAAATTTAAATTCCGAATATTTATATATCAAATTATTTCGTTTTATTTCAATCAATGGCCGAGCGTGTCGCTAACGTCGAGCTTAACGTCGAGCTAAATGCGTATTTTTGCTAACTGCGTTATTTTTAAAAGATTAAATATAATTTTGAGGTTACCTGAATAATTCCGGGACTAAATGTAATATGTATACGAAATATTGTCGTATAAAATATAATATTAAGAGAGGAGTTAGGGAACAAACAAACATCCAGACATCCAGACATTTTTTGCGCTTTAATAATAAGATATATATATTATATTAAATTGTCCCAGTTGCTTTGCCAGCTAAGCATCCATTTGATAGCTTAGGAAAATTTCATGAATACTTTCTGAATGGCATCATAACCACTCTGTACTGTTAAGCTTCATAGCCCGACTCCATGGTCGTCATTTGTACGTTCTTTGTAATATTGACTGGTAGATACCTTAAATACTGTCAGATCACTTTATTACACCATGATTATCATAACATTTGTGTTATACATGGGTAAAGGTACTCCTAACCTTTTGTCCACAAAAGCCTGTTACTGCATGTAAACAGGGAGCATAATAAACGTGAAAAACACTCCCATAATCAACCTACAATCATTGACTTGTATTCTATCATATTTACTTTCTATTCAACTAGATCACCATAGCTTGTCATTACCTGTGTTGTACTTGGAGTAAAAAAGGTGAAATTCCTTTTGTGCCTGATGCCGCATATAAGACCCCACCTAAATGCTTCCAAATTAAAGGGCATCACTAGAGTGGTTATCATGGTATTCTACAACTTCCTCAATCAATGACTATCCTAGCCTGATATGTCTTGGAATTGTGAGAAACAATCTCCCTAGAGACATAGTACGAGACAAAATACGAAGCTGAAACGTTTCTACATTGGTAGATCGTAACGCGAGCTTTCGGTCATTCGACTGGGGTAAATTAAAAGTAGTGCGCGGATACTAAGATGATCTTACACACATACTCGGCAATGATCTCGCATATATTATACAAGTATAATTGTATAACAATCAACAATATGTAAAATGTTGCAAAATTACACTAATAAGAAAGTGAAGAGTCTTTGTTTTACCGGTTGTCTGTTTTTTTTAAGAGACAGAGGCAATTTTTTTACACTTGGTCATATCGTGTGTCTTCAATAAAGGTTCCTGTGTATCAAATATCTTTCAATTTGTTGTCTGAATTCCAATAAAAATACTAAAATGTACAACTTCCTTCAGTTTTGTCTATGAGTGCATATGCGCAAAAAAAAAAAGGGATAAAGCATGCTTACCAACAAGTTAGCGATAATCCCAAATGAGGTATTGTGCTAACAAAGAAAAACAATTATCTAGGTTTGGTGTTCAACCTGGGATATTGCAGTAATGGTCAGGAAGATCTGTTGTCCAGTTTACACCCTAGACAATTGATAATTAAAATAAATTTATTGACATCTTGTCAATACATGCAAAGTGCACAGTCTGCACTATTTTAAAAAAGATAATATGCATTATAAGCACTTTTTTTTGAAAAAGTAAAAATTAAAATCAGGTAAAAAGTTTATTTTTATTCAAATTTGCAAGCTTTCGAGCAAATATACTGCTCTTCAACGGGCTGATATTCTCTCTCTCTCTCTCTTTGTACAATCTCTAAATAATATTTATACAGAATAATTGACAACTTTTGTTATTAACATGTGTTCTCGCGGGCGTGCATCAGACTGTTTCCAGCTGAAGTAAAATATATTATACTGGGATTAAATATATATATACATTCCAATAATTATTAATATTTAGATTATTTGTCAGTGATATTGTTATATTGGGTTGGGAGGTCAATTTTTCTATTGATGCTATTTATTTTTGATGATACCAGTGCTTCCAGGAATAATCGTTGTTGTACAATGCACTATGTACAATGAATATGGCGCCTCTGCCAGCGCTGCAGAGTTTGGTGGAGAATCGCCAGCGGGTCTCCAGCGACACCACGCATTTCGCGATCAACAAGAATACGTAGATCGCGTACTTCGCCGCTGAGGAGATGGTGATGGCGTGGTCCTCGAGACAAACTGGAAAGATCCAGGACTGCAGGTCCGGCGTTTACACCCTAGAGTTCCTGGGAAACCAAGGCTTCCAAAACCAGTATTTGGTGCTTTTTTCTGCTTATATAGTACACTATTGCTTGATTTAGATTGAAGTGTGCCCTGTCACGTGGTTGTGCTGTATATTAAGGGTTTTTGTACTGCTTTTTTTTACCTATCTGCGATCCTTAGTGCGGCGTATTCCTTCTTTTTATACCTGTTCACCCACGTGCATGGTCATCGTGAGTGAGAAAGTGAATCCAAAGGTCCAAAAGTGTCTTCAAAACATTTTAAAGAAGGCCTTTATGTCTATGTCTAAAAATAAAAATTAAGACGTAGTATGGTTACGATTATCATATACTACTCTGATCAAAAAGCTTCGACACTTTGCTCATAAAATCCTGAAAACTCAATATATTTTCTCCCAGTTTGTGGCAAACGCAAGCATCGCCCTTGACTTGGAGACCCGCCAATTTTCAAAAATCACGCGCCACAACAGCGCGAGCAGTGGCTGTTCGAAGTGAAGCCATTTTGCCCGTGCTTCGATATCGTTAGTCACCGAAATGGAGGATCAACGAATTTGCATCAAGTTCTGTGTGAAAAACGGATTCAAGGGTGCAGAAATTTTTTGGATGTTGCAAACAGCCTACGGGAATTTCATCATGAGCCGAAGACGAGTTTTCGAGTGGTACAAGCGCTTCAAGGAGGGTCGGGAAGAGACCGCCGACAACGAGCGTTCCGGGAGACCGTCCACATCAACCACGCCTGAAAAAGTGGACAAGGTGTTGGAACTGGTGCGTGAAGACCGACGAATAACTGTCAGGGAGGTCGCCGAAGAAACAGGGATATCATTCGGGTCGACTCAATCGATAATGAAGGACATTTTGGGAGTGAGAAGACTCAACGCCGTTCTCGTTCCCAAAGATTTGACTTTTGATCAAAGAACGCCCGGAAAGAAACGGCCAGTCCCAATCTCGAAGCGACAACCGACGACCCCGAATTGCTGAAGAGGGTCATTACTGGAGACGAAACATGGATTTACGGCTTCGATTCGGAAACTACCCAACAGGCATCGGAGTGGCGCTTCAAAAATGAGCCGAGACCAAAGAAAGCGAGGAAGGCTTCCAGCAAAGTCATGGTCATGTTGACGGTGTTCTTCGACTACCGAGGCATCGTTCATCATGAATTTCAACAACAAGGCTCTACAATAACTGCTGTCTCCTACCTGGGAGTTTTGAGGCGATTTAGGAAAGCGATCAGGCAGAAACGGCCGGAGCTGTGGAGGAGCAAGTCGTGGATCATCTACCACGATAACGCGCCGGCGCACACAGCCTTCAAAATCTCGAAGTTCCAGCAGGACCACTCAACCTCTGTGTTCCCCCAACCCCGCTACAGTCCCGATTTGGCCCCCTGCGACTTCTTCCTTTTGGAAAGCTCAAAAAAAAAAAAGTAAAAGGGTCGGAAATTTCAGAGCATAGAAGAGATCAAAGTGGAATCGAAGAAGGCCATGAAGGCGATCCCGAAAACAGACTACCAGAGGTGTTTTGCCGACTGGAAAAAAAGGTGGCTGAAGTGCATCGCGGCCAACGGGGACTACTTTGAAGGGTAAAATTTGAATTGGTAGAATAATAAAGTTTTTTAAACTTATGAGCAAAGTGTCGAAACTTTTTGATCAGAGTAGTATATTTAGAGTACAGGTAGATAATTTAATGAAAACATTATGACTTGATAATCAGCTTCTTGTCTTTATTCTACATTAAGAAAAGTTCAAAATATATGTAAAATACATATTTTAGCAGAATTTAATTATTTAGGTCTATCACGGGGAAACAATACGGCTAGAAACTCGCTTTGCCTTTCTAGGAAACAAAAAAGTTTTAGGATTGTGTGAAATATAAATTTCTATAGATGGAAATATTGCCGGGAGGGAACTTGATCTAAAAAAAAAAAAGTCGCCAATACTAAGCTCCATCTATTGACCGTATCCGCAAACTACCGGACTCAGGTCGTGACAAAACCAAGACACCACTTTTGAAAGATTGAGAAGCGTTCACCTAGAAACCATGGTTTCGGGCTAATTGTCCTATTCAGTCTAGGGCGGACTTTATTCCATGATATCCACAAGGGATCAAATGAAATCTCAGAATCTGCCAAAGAAGTGTTTTAGATGGTAGAGTGGCTAGACCAAATCTATGCCCAAAATAAAGATAGAAATATATAAAGTATATTTCATAAATATTAGTATTTGTTTAAAAAATATAAATTGAGTTTTTCAATAATAAAAGGTATTTATTGGATCGAAAGTAATTTATTTACACATTTTCGGTTGGCCGAACGCCAACCTTAGTCAAGGTATTTGAAACAAGGTATTTAATTTTAGATAGCTATGCTCAGAGCCACATAGTGTCAATAAGTTAAAAGCCCATAAGTTTGCCTATATAAATAATAGGGTAAAAGTTCTATCTAAAAATATATAAATTAATGAAAAGTTACTATAATATTCATATAATATACATTATATATTTATATAGAGGGATATGTCAATTTTAAACCGATCAACAAGAATGTCTTTTTTTAGATTCAAAATTATTTATGTACTATGTGTGTGCTGTGAAAATTCGACACTATTAAAGACGCGTTTGATTCTTTAAAAATTAAACAATTTTCTACTGCCCTTACTGCAATGGAAAAATTAATGGGGAGGGCCTGCATCATCAGTGGTGAACCCTCCCATTAATTTTTCCATTGCAGTAAGGGCAGTAGAAATTGTTTAATTTTTAAAAGAATCATACGTGTCTATAATTAGTTTCGAATATTCATAACAGATGGCGCGCTAATGCATCATAACTATGTGTTGTGTGTATGGAAATTTATATAAAAATTAAACTAAATAAAATAATAATATATTTAAAGGTTAAATTATAATTTGAAACTATATTGATAATCTATCTAATAAAGAATACAAAACATATGAAAATTGGATATTAAAGATGAAAAAAATTATATAATAAAAATTTAGACATAAATATGTAGTTTTCTAATGAATTCATCAAGAAAGCTTGCTAACAGATTTAAAACTTATTATTGGATTCTAAAAGACCTTAATATGATCATAGAATAATTGCGTCATCCTTCAGTCCAACAATATAAGCGTTTGTTATCTCAGAACTTATCTAAGGTTTGGAAACTATGTTCCCTATCCACTGGTGCGCTCTAACAGTGTAGTCTTCTGCTACAAGTCTGTAGAATATTGTAGCAAAGTTATTATTATTTTTATCAACAGAGTATCATTTTTATGTTTATACACCTATCCCCCGATTTACACGGTACTTGTTTTACCACGTTTTCGCTTTTACACGGTTTTCCAAATAAGTTTTTTTTTGTTGTTTTTATCGCACTATACTAAATGCTACTGTGATTGAACACATGCGCTGTGTACACATCTCACGAGGAATCCCGAGCTTATGTGCTGACTACATATTTTAACCTGTCAATGCATTTTATTTTTATTTCTGTGTACACCTATCCCCCGATTTACACGTTTTTCTCAGGAACGTATATACCGTGTAAATCGGGGGATAGGTGTATTCTGCTACTCTGTAAACTTTCCTCATTGCTTATCTTTTGTTTATCCTTCACAGGTTGTTCTCTTGCCTAAAATAAATTGCTGTGTCAGCCTGAAGTTTATACAGTAAAACCCCGCTAAGACGAACCATGGATATAAGGAACCTTCCTTATAACGAACCCATCGAAAATCCCAATTCCATTCCATTAAAATTACCATCGTTATAACGAACTTTTCACTTTTCAACCTAGCGAACTATCGCTATAACGAACCGAATTTTGGTCCCAAAATATTAAATTCTATCAAAAATACCATGCTTATAACGAACTTTTAATTTTAATTCTAAAATTCCAAAATTATAATTTTCAAAACTAATTAAAATTTTGTGGTGAGCTCTAGCTCACAGATCGCAATCAAAACAAAGAATTTAGCGACATTTGGGTGTTTTTATTCACGTTCTATGCGCAATTTTATAAATTTTTCATGCCTTATTGAAAACTAAATTTCTTAACTCTTACATTAGGAAAATTCCTTAAAACATGATTTAAATTATTAAAACCAGTGTTAAAAGATAATGGAAGTGCCAAAGAAAAAGTCGCTCGTACCAAGATATCACTTGAAAAGAAATTAACCATCATAAAAGCTATTGAGAGTGGTACATCGCAAGCGGAACTTCGGAAGAAAATGAAAATGAGCAAAAGTAGCATTTCTACGATATGGGGCAAAAAAGAAGACTATAAAAAAATGCTACAAAGAGGAATCAATCCCAACTATTGCCGCTATCGTCAGTGTCATTATCCACTTTTAGAAGCCTTGTATACGTGGTTAGTACAAGCTAGGATTCATTTTAAAAAATGAAGATTTCTTTGCTAGATATGAAACCAAATTTTTGAGGAATATGTTAAAGCAGAAAAAAATAACAGACTTCTTCAAGTAAGCCTTTGTGTCCTATATTGTAATATAATATTTATTTATATAAAATATATTTTTATACCTTTTAAAATATTATTAATAAAGTTTTTATTTAATTTTTATATATAAGGTATACTTTTCTTGATTTTTTTGACATATGGGGGGCAGGTTGCATTTATACTAATTAATTATCAGAGGAACTGATCAAAAAGGCAATATTTTCACATGATTTTGTTTTTATTTTAATATACAGCTTAATATATAGAAATAGGTTAATTTTTAGGGGGAAATAAGCAGCCAATATTAAGAGGTAGCCTTTTTTTTGCGCATGCCCTTTAATTATATCCTCAAAAAAAATTTAAATACCCAAACCGTGGCTATAGTGAACCGTGGTTATAGTGAACCAAAAGTCCCGTCCCAATGGGGTTCACTATAGAGGGGTTTTACTGTATTTCCTAATTTTCCACGTGGCAATATTATATCACACGTCTGTACCAACTTTCTTCTTACTAGGTTTCTCCATTTCGATATATCCGCCTAAATGTTCATTATGAATGTCTGAGCCGCCCGGCTTCAACACCAATTTCTTAGAATCGCGGCCTTCTAAGCCTTATTGCCTTCCTAAAAGAAAATCCATTTCCAAATTGTCTACAAGAAGTTGACATGGTGATTAGCAACATTTGTACGTTCCATATGGCTATATTAAAACATAGATGGACATTTTGCAGGGAGAGGTGTCCTTTATATATTAAAACAATATATATATATTCCACATATTTGAAGAAATTAAGTCATTTATTGACACCTCTTTTAGTATTAGGTACTTTAGAAGGTTTGGGTATAAATATAATTTATTTAGATGAAAATTTTCGGGGAGGAAATTGATCTAAAAAAAGCATAGGGCGCCTCTCCCGTCAAATTAAACGTCAAAACTAGACTCCGCAAACTAGCGGCCTCGGGTCGGTGACAAAGCCACAACACCAACTTCTATATTTTGGCCATAGATTTGGCCCAGCCAGTTTGCCAGGTAAACACCTCTATGGCAGATTGTGAAAATTTCATTGGATCTCGTGTGGTTATCATGGAATAAAGTCCGCCCTAGGGTGATGAGGGTCATTAGCCAGAAACCATGGTCTCTAGGTGGACGCTTCTCAGTTTGCCAAAGCTGGTGTTGTGGCTTTGTCACCGACCCGAGGCCGCTAGTTTGCCGCAACGGTCAATGGATGGCGTCTAGTTTTGACGTTTAATTTGACGGGAGAGAGGAGCCCTTTATATGTTATTATACATTTTTTTTTATTTATTTCGGAATATAAAATTCTTCATATTTTTAATTATACATGTTTATATTTTTACATACAGATTTTACTATTTGTGTAAAAAATGTTTTAATTTAAGAAATAATTTAATGTCAATCTAACAAACCTTACAACGATACGATCAACTTCAAAAAGTCAAAATATAGAAAACAGAATTACCAAGTGGATATAGCAACCATGCCTTTTTTCAATGAGAGGACGCTACAAGATTATAAAATCTTACATATGAGGGTTTGTACAATTTATTTTGTAAACTGGGAAAGTCAACGTCCTGATTGTCTTTATAAATACACTAGTTTGGGCGTTTTTTGGGTAGGTGACACTTTGAGATCTTTTAGAATAAAATTTCCAATTTATGATACCCTATTATTTTATTAACCTATTATTTTAATATATACGCTATAAAAATTAAGTCTATTATGGTTAAAACACTTTAAAAAACAATGTGTAAGGAGTCGGTAGAAGGGTGATCTAAACCGTTGGTTTTCGACTGTTACGACCCGGGATCGAACCCGCATTGGACATCTTTTTTCTTCTTCTATATTTACAAAAATGCTCCAATGGCTCCCGTTTCTTGCAGAAGTTCAACCCCAAGCGAGTGCAAGTAACCAAACGGGGCTCTGACACATTTGTAAGTGCAAAGTCGAACTGCTTTTTACATGTGTAGACATGTGGTGTACTTACAGTAAAAGCATTCGCTAACTACCCACCGTGATTATCATGGCCTGTACCACGTGTACTAGTGATAATAATAAAAAAAAACAGCTTTTTAGTTTAATATTGAAAATACATATTCCGATATAAAAAATGGGTTTGAGATAGTATTATTTTATTGAGATAAATTTGTTGTGTTATCTTTTATTTATATACTAGACGAATGACCCGGCTTCGCCCGGGAATTCCCCCGAGTGCAATTTCCTTCATACTGAAAGAACATTACTAATAAAAAGTATTAGAGCCATAGAATAGCAACACCGAAGTAATACATTATCACAGGCACAAAGTATGTGTGATGTCAAAAAATGCAATATATTAGTATTTAGGTATTTTATTTATTTATTTTTCAATCCATTTAGGTGTTTTAAATATAGTTCAAATAGTTGGCAGATTTTCCACCCAACCTCCGAGGTACCCGCCCCAGCGTGTTAACTCTTATATATAGTGGTGCATCCTCTGTAGGTCTATTACACTCTTTGGGTAAAAAGGGATAGGGATTGAAATTGCTTGAGAAGAGTGACCGTGATTGACCAAGCCTGGCCAGCAGCCTGTAATCTAATATTTTCAGACCCCAGTCAAACATCCGTAGATGTTTTTCTGAAAAATTTAGTTTGTAAATAACAAAACTACATTGTTCACTAACCATAACTTGGTAACTAAAACAAATTTCTCTCTCAACATTTCAGCAGAAAAAAAATAAGGCAAAAAAAAAAAACTAATGGCAAAACATGTCAAACAGGTCAATCTTTAGAATGCTCAACTATTTTTTTTCCCTAGCCTAATATCTGCGTAGACAAAAAGAAAGCAGCATAATAGAACTACCACAAACAAAATATACAGAAATGGCAAGCGAATAAAACAGTAAAATAATTGGAAGGGTGAGGAGACAGGCTCTCTAATATAATTCCCCATCTCTCTCAGTAAGAAAAAAAAAAGGCTTATAAAAATGCAAGCCAAAATACAGTTGATGTATATTCATAATATTTATTGTTTAATTATTTGTGACCATTAACCGGAATGCAGAATTTGCATAGGTTATTATTATTATTATTATTATTTGTAATGTAGCTTGTGCTGTAACGACTATTAAAATCTCTAGTAGGTAAAATAAATGCGTGATCCTTAAATCTTAAATACACCACAGCTGGCGACGAGGATAAAAAGTAAGTTAAAATTATGTCAAATATAGTTCCATTTCCTGCTTTTACGCCAGATCAAGACTTCGTAATTTTCGCGAAATGTTTACGTTTTGCGTTTGCTGCCAATGATACTTCGTTAGCTAAACAAGTACCAGTTTTACTGGCGGTGATAGGCCCAAAGTTATTTAAATTGGCCGAAGATTTAGTAGCGCCTGAAAAACTAGAAACGAAGTCATTCGATGAAATAGTCGCACTTCTAAATAGACATCTCGCACCTACACCTAGAGTGATACCAGCTAGATATAAATTTTTTAAATCAAGTCAAGAAGAGGAAACAATATCCCAATTTATGGCAACATTGAGAGGTCTAGCTGAGCCTTGTAAATTTGGAAGTATGTTAAATGAGATGTTAAGAGATAAGTTGGTGGTTGGCGTTAGATCCGAAAATCTACAGAAACGCCTATTGCAAGAAGGCGATGACGCAACATTAGACAGAATTTACGAAATTGCATTATCATACGAAGCCGCAGAACGAGATTTACTATCAATGAAAAAGGTAGATTATGCAGATGCAAATGTTCATGATGTTAAAAAATTAAATAGTGCATGTTCTCATTGTGGTAGACATAATCATCTATCAAATAAATGCTTTTTTAAAAATGCAAAATGTCATGAATGTGGAAAAATTGGACATATAAAGCCGGCTTGTAAAAATAGAAAAACTAAATATGCAAAATTACAGCATGGATCAAAAGCTACTGGAAAAATTAATGTGGTTGAAGCAAGTGAAAATGGAAAATATTTTATTACATTAAATGTGGACAACAAAAATATACAGCTTGAATTCGACACAGGTAGTTGTCACACGTTGATGCCAATAAATTTATATAAGAAATTGTGGAATAAGAAAATATCTCCAATAAATTTACATCTTAAATCATACTCAAATACGAAGATTGATGTTATTGGCAAAAGAGAAGTGTTCGTAGCAGAGGCAAATAAAACTCTTCCTTTGATTATAACTGAGGCAAATAGGTCTGTATTGCTTGGCACTACTTGGATTAAGTGCTTGCCTGCTAAATTTTTAAAATTCTCGGACATAAATTTAGTCCAAGAAACAACATGTTCCTCTTTGGTAAATTAATTTGCAGAGGTTTTTGGCACTACAAATGTAGGTGTAATTAAGGATCATAAGGCGCATCTGATTCTTAGAAAAGATGCTAATCCTAGATTTTTCAGGGCGAGAAATGTTCCTTATGTAATGAGAAATGCCATTGAAAAAGAATTGGGAAATCTTGAAGCCCAAGGAGTAATTACAAAAATAGAAAGAAGCGATTGGGCTACGCCTATAGTTCCTATAATGAAAAAGAATGGCCATGTCCGTATTTGCGGAGATTTCAAAATAACACTAAACCCTGTACTTAAAATTGACCAATATCCACTACCAAAAATAGAGGACATTTTTGCCATTCTCGGAAGAGGAATAAATTTTAGTAAAATAGATTTGTCCCAGGCATATTTACAATTAGAATTGGACGAAAATTCAAAAGAAATGGCTGTAATAAATACACATAAAGGACTCTATAGATATAATAGACTTCCTTTCGGCATTGCTTCTGCACCAGCAATATGGCAACGAATAATTGAACAAATATTGTCCGGCATACCAGGAACTCTTGTCTATCTAGATGATATACTAATTACCGGAGAGTCAGAGGCTGACCATCTTAGAAATTTGGAGGCAGTCTTAAATAGATTGAATGAATATGGCCTCAAGGCTAACAGGGAAAAATGCAATTTTTTTTCAAGAAAGTCTTGAATATTGCGGTCATGTGATCGATAAAATGGGTTTGCATAAAACAAATGATAAGATAAGGGCTGTTTTGGATGCTCCAAAACCACTAAATGTAACCCAGTTACGAGCGTTTTTGGGATTAGTTACCTATTATCACAAATTCATCAGAAACGCTGCAGATGTTTTATCGCTCTTATATGCTCTTCTAAAAAAGGGAACAAAATGGCACTGGTCAACAGAATGCCGAAAGGCTTTTAGGGAAATCAAAGAAATCATCTCTTCAGATCAAATATTGATCGCTTACGACCCTAAATTGCCAATCCGTCTGTCGTGTGACTCAAGCAGCTACGGACTCGGTGCTGTGTTGTCTCAAATTGATGTCGACGGAAATGAACGCCCTATATATTTTATCTCGAGGACCTTATCTCAGGCTGAAAAGAAATATTCACAGATTGATAAGGAATGTTTGAGTATAATTTGGGCTTTAAAGAAATTTAACAATTACCTTTTGGAAGAAAATTTGAATTAATAACTGATAACAAACCCTTGCACCACATACTAAACCCCAAGCGGGAAATATCATCGAACATGTCTGCACGACTACAGCGATGGGCATTGATCTTGTCTTCATATAACTTCACAATTGAGTGCAAGGAAACTGGAGACCACAGCAATGCCGATGGACTTTCTAGATTGCCACTGAAACAATATGAAGAAATGGAAGAAGATGCTGTAAATACAGTTCACATGATTAAACAATGTGAAGAATTGCCGCTCACATCGAGTCACATTAGGCGAGAATCTTGCAAGGACTCAATCTTGAAAATAGTATACCAGAACACATTGTATGGTTGGAAAGATAAGCCATCACATACCGAATTGCTCTCGTTTTATTTGCGAAGAGAAGAATTAACTGTAGAGCAAGGAATCCTACTTTTGGGAACACGAGTAGTTATTCCAAGGAAATTCAGAGCGAAAATTAAAGCTGAGTTGCACCAAGGACATCTAGGTGTTGTAAAAATGAAAGCACTAGCGCGAAATTTTATTTGGTGGCCTGGAATAGATCGTGAAATAGAGGAAATTACTAGAGTCTGCAGAGAGTGTAATATAAATAACCATACATTAAAGCAAGAAAGTGTTCACAGGTGGGAATCTGCTCCTACACCATGGTATCGAGTTCACTTGGATTTCGCGGGTCCATTCATGAACAAAATGTTCTTAATTGTCATTGACAGTTATTCGAAGTGGCCGGAAGTTATTATAATGAATTCCACGACCGCGGGAAATACTATTCCGAGTTCTGAGAGACTTATTCTCGCGCTATGGTATTCCTGACCAAGTGGTCACGGATAACGGCCCTCAATTCGTTTCGGAAGAAATGAAATATTTTTTAAAATCAAATGGAGTTCATCATTTGAGGTCTGCTCCTTATTTTTCAGCTACCAATGGTTTGGCAGAACGTTTTGTACAAACTCTGAAAAGAGGCTTAAAGAATATGAGAAATGAAGAATTAAATAAGAGTTTGGCAAATTTTCTGTTCACATATAGAAAAGTACCACATTCGAGCACTAGGGAAGCCCCAGCAGTCCTTTTTTAAAGCGGATGCTTAAATGTAAGTGGAACCTATTGAAGCCAAAATTGGAAGTCAAACCAGGATTTAAAAAGGGATATTCCCCTGATTTTGAGGAGGACGAGAATATCTTAGTCAGAGACTTTCTGGGTCCAAATAAATGGAAGGAGGGAAAAATTATAAAGAGACTTGGAAAGTGTTTTTACACTGTTAAATTGAATGACGGCAAATTATGGAGACGGCACGTATGCCAATTAAGAAAAAGTTACATCGCGCCTAGTCCCGCTTCCGAGATATTTCTGCAGGAGCAACTGATAAATTATCCAAGAAATGAGAGCCGTGCAGAAGATGGTTCTGTGGAGATTCCAGTCTCTCCCAGTAAAGAGAACATTCCCTCCTCTTCAGGAATCTCTGCACCAGAGGAGCCCGGTTCCGCAGCTTCGGCGTCGGACCAGGATAGGACGCCCCAGCGGCGGTATCCTATGAGGGACAGGAGACCTCCTGAGAGATTTGGATATTGAAGGAGGGGACGGAGCTGATGTATATTCATAATATTTATTGTTTAATTATTTGTGACCATTGACCGGAATGCAGAATTTGCATAGGTTATTATTATTATTTGTAATGTAGCTTGTGCTGTAACGACTATTAAAATCTCTAGTAGGTAAAATAAATGCGTGATCCTTAAATCTTAAATACACCACAACAGTCATATTAATAAATGTCAATAAATGTTCAGTAAAAAATAAAAGGGCACATGGAACTTAGGCAAATATATGACAACAATAGACTAAATTTTAAACTATCAATGAAACATATGATTTTTTTAAAAGAATAACAAAACAAAGGCCATTACAACAATGACAAAACATAAGCCCATTGTTTACATACAGTAATAAAAGTTTGTAAATATTGTCAAATCTGCATTGTTTACTAACCGTAACGTTGTAAAATGTAGTGCCCTATCAACATGTCAGCAAAAAATAATAATGCTAAAAAAAAAAAAACTAATGCCAAAATAGCCATGTTAATATTTTAGGCTGATAAAAACCAAAGGGCATATGGATTATAGACAAACACATGTTTTGGCTGTTAAATGACAGTAATTCATATTAAATTTTAACTACATATGATTTTTTTGTAAAAATATTTTTAAAAAATAAAGGCTAGAACAAAAATCAATAAAAATACGAAATCCATTGTGTACATAGTAACGATAGGTTTGTAAAGTTTTTTTAAAATTGCATTTTTGTGTGCACTTCCGTAACTTAGTAATACGAATTTCTATCTCAATACTTAATACTAAATACTTTTGTAAAAAAAAAGTAACACTCTTATAAAAAGATATTTAAAAAAAAAAGTTGGGCAAGCGATTTGGAAAATATGCAGAACGCTCATTGGTCGGTTAATTCGCCTGGTGTTGTCACTTCGCCTCGTATTTACTGCCGCGCAAAAAAATAGTTCTGGAGATTCTTTACACTTTATTAAAACAATATCGAACTTTCGAGTATTTCTGCCTTCCTGCAGGAGTACATAAAAACGAATAAACGCCGTTAAGATGCTAATAATATGTACATTTAAATATTAGGAGAGATTTTGCATATTGCTTGATATTAGAATATTTTATTAAGTTAGTTTGTATTTTTTGCATATTGACTATTGTTTGTTTAATTTTAAGAATTATATCATATTGACTGTAACTTTTATTTTTTTTTGCATTGTTGCATTGCATTGTGTGCACTTACCGTAACTTAGTAATATAAATTTCTCTCTCAATACTTTTGTAAAAAAAAGTGACACTCGTATAAAAGGATATTTAAAAAAAAGTACGCAAGCAACTTGAAAAGAAATGCAGAACGCTCATTGGTCGCTTAATTGGCCTCGTGTTGTTACTTCGCCTCGTATTTACTCCGCGTAAAAAAAGTTCTTCAAATGAAAAAAAGAAATAGCCAAAAATACTAATCAAAATGTAGCCGAAATTTTTCCTCAGGTTTATAAAAAGCGACATGCAAAATTTGGTACCAATTGGTTCAGTAGTTTTTGAGTTTATCGCGAAACAGACAGACATTGACTTATATATATATAGAGATTATAATTGTTTAATATACAGAGCGAAATAATTTAAAGGTGCTTTGAAATTTTGAAAACGCAAATATTTTATAATTTATACACATTTCTATGACATTTTTTATTTTATTTTAATGTGAAATTTTAAAAAATATTTTGATTCTTCCAAATATCAATCCATGCTTTCAACAATAGTTACCTGACACGTTCAAAGAATCTATTTTAAAGAATTAATTTAATAAATCTATATATCTTCTGTGATGTCCGCGAAGGAAATTACTCTAAACTAAAAGTTGAAGCACAGAGAAGCGCTTTAAATGAATTAAACTGATCAATATTTGAAGTGGAGCTGTATTTGATCAAAGTTACTTCAATATGCTGGCAATATTGGCATTAGCTTTGGATACCAATATGGAAGCTTTATTTCTTCACAAAATTGTTTAATTATGATTTTCTGAGAAATTGTTCAAGACACCCGATAAAAAAAAAACAAACAAGAGAAGACTCTTTTTATATAACGGCAATACAAGCTTTCTGGTGTAACAGCCCTTCGACAGGTATAACTATGATACGACCATTAAAAATATTAAAAAAACAAACATTGTGCTTTGGAAGCCAGCCAGCCGAAGTGAATCTTATGGAAGAAAGTGAACAACAGGAGCATGAAGTACCTCAATTTCAGATAAACGAAAATTTATCATATAAGGAAAAGGAGCAATTGAAAAAAGTTTTGGAAAAGTACGCGGATTTGTTTTCGTCGGGATTAGGAAGATCCAACTTAGCGAAACATCGGATCTATACAGAAGGCGCGGAACCGATCAAACACAAGCCGTATAGGGTAAGCGCTAAAGAGTGAAAAATCATAAAAGAGCAAATTGATGAAATGCTCAGAGACGGCATAATTAGACCATCCTCGAGTCCATGGTCCTTCCCCGTAATATTGGTCAAGAAGCGAGATGGTAAGTACAGATTCTGCGTTGACTACAGAAAATTGAATGATGTAACAGTGAAGGATGTTTACCCAATTCCCAGAATTGATGTATTGGACACACTTCAAGGATCCAAATACTTTTCAGCAATTGAACTTAAATCAGGATATTGGCAAGTAGAGGTTGAGGAGAAAGATAAGGAAAAGACAGCCTTCTCTACAGCACATGGCCTATATGAGTTCAACGTAATGCCCTTCGGACTATGCAATGCCCCTGCTACATTTGAGAGGAACATGGAAAATATGCTTGGTAATCTTAGATGGCAAATTTGCTTATGTTATCTAGATGACGTAATCATTTATAGCTCGGAATTTTCCACACATCTCAAAAGAATAGAATCTGTTTTAAGATGTTTTCGCGAGGATAATTTAAAATTGAACAACAAAAATGCCAATTTGCTTTCGAAGAACTGGATATTCTTGGCCATATAACTAGTCAACATGGTATAAAACCAGCGGAGCATAATATCAAGGCTATTAGAGATTTTCCTCGGCCCAAAAAGATAAAAGAAGTTCAATCATTTTTAGGAAGGTGCTCATATTATAGAAAATTTATCAAAGGTTTTTCGAAAATTGCTGATCCATTAACCAGTCTTATAAAAAAAGAATGTACCTTTTACCTGGACAGAAAATCGAGAAAAATCATTTCAAACCCTTAAAGTAGCATTGATAAATCCCCCAATATATTAGGGCACTTTGATCCGAATGCAACTACTTACATTCATACTGATGCATCTAACATAGGCCTGGGTGCAACATTAGTCCAAAAGTTCGGCGATAAAGAAAAGGTGATCTCATATTTAAGTCGAACACTGGGCAAAACTGAGCAAAATTATTCGACTACCGATAAAGAATGTCTAGCTGTTGTGTAGTCAATGTCCAAGTTACGAGCCTACCTATATGGAAGGCACTTCAAGATCATAACTGATCATCATGCACTATGCTGGCCCAAGAATATGAAAGATCCGACCGGCCGATTAGCACGATGGGCACTGAAGATTCAGGAATATAATTTAGAAATTATACACAAATCGGGTAAAAAACATCTGGACGCTGATGGTCTATCTAGAGGACCCTTACCGGAAAACGAATGGGACGAAGATTATAAAAGACTATTTCTGAATTAAATAATAGACGAAAAGGATGATTTTATTGAGAATATTAAGGAAAACCTTAGTGGAAACAAGCGTTCAATTACACAGAACTTTAAAGAGGAAAATGGGTGTCTCTACAAAAAAAATCCAAATCCTGAAGGTAGGGCATGGTTGCTGGTAGTGCCAAAGAAGAGAAGGAAGGAAATCATGAGTGGATACCACAACCATATGCTGAATGGCCATCTGGGCGTCGCCAGAACCACTTACTATTTGAAGAATAAATACTATTGTCCTTCCATGCTGAAAGATGTTTCCGAATTTGTAAAGACGTGCCATCTTCGCCAAAGTCGGAAAGGTTCAAATCACTTGCCTTCTGGACTTTTACAACCTATTTCCCCAGCTAACTACCCTTTTGAAAGAATCAGAATTGACTTTGTTGGCCCCTTGCCATCAACGAAAAGAAGAAGGAAGTGGATAATTGTGTTGACTGATTATTATACCAAGTATGCTGAAACAAAGGCAGTATCAGAAGCAACCGTAAAATAAGTCTCTACATTTTTAATCGAACATATTATTTTACGTCACGGGGCCCCAAGATTTATTATTAGCGATAGAGGTTCACAATTCACTAACAATTTGATGAAGGAGTTAATGAAAATGTGCAAAGTTAAACATTGCTCCACAACGAGCTACCACCCCCAGACTAACGGACTAACGGAACGGCTAAATAGAACATTAATCAAAAGATCAATGATAAGCATGTATGTGAACACAGACCAGAAGAACTGGGACGAAATCCTCCCTTTTATCACCCACGCGTATAATACCACGATTCAAGAAACCACAGGCTACTCTTCATTTTTCCTGTTGTTTGGGAGGGAACCCATGTCCCTCTTAGACAACGAGAATATTCTAATGGACAGTAACACGGATGATTACGACGAATATATAGAAAACTACTTAGATAAAATAGTAAGGACGAGACAGGTAGTCATTAACAACACAGAGAAGACTCAAGAAAGAATGAAAAGAAACTATGACAAAAACACAATGAGAAAATGTATGAACCGGGACATTTAGTGGCAGTTTGGACACCAGTCAGGAAAATCGGAAAATGTGAAAAACTATTGAGAAAATATTTTGGCCCATATCGAATATTAAAGAAGCTATCTAACGTGAATTACATATTCGAGCCGAAATATAATCCTGGCCAAGACCCATTGATTGTCCATGTATCAAGACTCAAACCCTATTTTGAGAGAATTGATGAGGTAACTCACGAGGACGTGACGACCTCTGGAGAGGGGGAAGTGTTCCATCATGGGTAATGAACCTATTTTATTTAAATTTGTAATATTATTTTTCATAGATTTTAAATTCAAATTTATATTTTATATTTACTTATTTTATTAAACAGAATATATATGTATTATAAACAGAATATATGTATTATAGAATCACCATTTATATTTTGGTACACTGTGAGACTTCACTGTTCTCTTTGATGTGAGAAATAAATAAACAATTCTGGAGGCTACTTAAAGTAGAGTTATCTCATTATTCCCTTATATAAATTTGTAGGATGGTTGAAACACGCTCTGGTAAAATGCAAGACCCAGCACAGGAGAGAATCAAGTTTGAAGAGTCTGCCAAGCCGCAACCTGGGGTGCAACAATATATATATCTCTCTATATATAAAAGTCAATGTCTGTCTGTTTCGCGATAAACTCAAAAACTATTGAACCAATTGGTACCAAATTTTGCATGTCGCTTTTTATAAACCTGAGGAAAATTTTCGGCTACATTTTGATTAGTATTTTTGGCTATTTATTTTTTTCATTTGAAGAACTTTTTTTTACGCGGAGTAAATACGAGGCGAAGTAACAACACGAGGCCAATTAAGCGACCAATGAGCGTTCTGCATTTCTTTTCAAGTTGCTTGCGTACTTTTTTTCAAATATCTTTTTATACGAGTGTCACTTTTTTTACAAAGGTATTGAGAGAGAAATTTATATTACTAAGTTACGGTAAGTGCACAGAATTCAATTAAAAAAAAAAAACTTTACAAAATTAGCGTTACTGTATGTAAACAATGGCTTCCGTATTTTTTATTAATTTTTGTTTTGGCCTTTGTTTTTTTTATATAATAATAAATAAAAGTTACAGTCAATATGAAAATTCTTAAAATTAAACAAACAATAGTCAATATGCAAAAAATACAAACTAACTTAATAAAATATTCTAATATCAAGCAATATGCAAAATCTCTACTAATATTTAAATGTACATATTATTAGCATCTTAACGGCGTTTATTCGTTTTTATGTACTCCTGCAGGAAGGCAGAAATACTCGAAAGTTCGATATTGTTTTAATAAAGTGTAAAGAATCTCCAGAACTATTTTTTTTTGCGCGGCAGTAAATACGAGACGAAGTGACAACACCAGGCGAATTAACCGACCAATGAGCGTTCTGCATATTTTCCAAATCGCTTGCGCAACTTTTTTTTTTAAATATCTTTTTATAAGAGTGTTACTTTTTTTTTACAAAAGTATTTAGTATTAAGTATTGAAATAGGAATTCGTATTACTAAGTTACGGTAAGTGCACACAAAAATGCAATTTTAAAAAACTTTACAAACCTATCGTTACTATGTACACAATGGATTTCGTATTTTTATTAATTTTTTTCTGGCCTTTGTTTTTATCACTTAAAAAAAAAACGTTTAAAATGCAGTCGCAGTCATTAGCAAATACATATGTTTGCCTAATTTCCATGTTATCTTTTATAAAAAAAATATTTACATGCCAGCATTTTGGATTATTTTTATAAGCTTATTTTTCTTATTCTTACTGAGAAGATGGGCATCGCAGTCAAGATCCATCGCAGTAACTCATTCAACTCAGCCAATTTCAAGGTTTAATGCGATGGGGCGGGTACCTCGGGGGTTGGGTGGAAAAGCTGCCATCTATATGAACTATATTTAAAACACCTAAATGGATTGAAAAATAAATAAATAAAATACCTAAATACTAATATATTGCATTTTTTGACATCACACATACTTTTTGCCTGTGATAATGTATTACTTCGGTGTTGCTATTCTATGGCTCTAATACTATTTATTAGTAATGTTCTTTCAGCATGAAGGAAATTGCACTCGGGGGAATTCCCCCGTTCAAATATATTTCATAGATAAAATACTCTGCTAAATCGACCGCCAGAAGTCACTCTTCCCCTATAAAACTCATTGTTGTTTTATCCCGCTTGCCGGCTCAACCCTTTTGTACATTATGTAAATAAGTTTTTCATTTTTTAATTCTTACGCCTTGAGCCAGGCAGTACTTTTATCAAATTATGTTTTTTTATATATTCCTTTAACTCAATTAAAGCTATTTGTGATAACTAATTTCATTTAATTTTAACCATGACTGCATTACCAATACCATTTAGTACTAAAAAGACCCAGCAAATAATCCACAAGATGATCAAAAATCAAACAGAAATCTCATTCATCTTTATTTATAATAAAAGCAAAACTATTTAATATGCAAATCCCTACCATCAACAATAATCATCTCCACCAATTCAAGCGAACATAGCCATCACCATCTCAAAAGGTTTCAAGCAGAAAATCTTTTTTCTTTTTATAACATATACATATATATATATATATATTAAGAAAAAGGCATCTCCTTATCGTGCAACTGAAAGTTGCTAATGGCTTGCGCCATCTATCGGAATAAATATCAACTATTCTCGTTGATTTTTAATTATTCCAGAATTGGCCAAATACCCATTCTTGATTAATCAAGAAAAGCTAACCACGGACGCGTTTCGGGCTGTTGGCCCTCATCAGCGTGGTGCAAGCTGTACCTCAACGACCAAAAAAAATTGGTCATTAAGGCATCCTGAAAAATCATGAAAAATCATTTTCTTAATTTATGCACCTTATCCCAGTACAATATTACATTTGTACTAATTTTTCACACACACATATATATATATAGTATAGTTATGAAAATTTTTAAGATTAATAATTTTTTATTTATTTAATTTAAATGTTTGAGGTTTGTTTTTTAATTTTTTTTTGTAATAAATAATTAGTTAGATTATATTTTTAAAAAAGAAAAAAAAAGGTAACACCAGCAAAGCATCGGCAGTTACGCGTCATAGGCTGGGTGAAAAAAGGAATAAGCGAAGAGAAAGTTTTAAAGAGAAGAGCAAAGACAGAACCATGATAATAATTTTCCAAAAAATAAAATAAAGCTAATTAGAGAGAGAGAGAAAAGTATTTTTTGCTCTATTTTCTCTCTTGATGAGAGAAGTTAGATTTTTGTAATTTTTTTTTTTGGGGATTTTTTTTTTAATTTTTATATATAAGCTTATTTTAAAGACAATCTAGTGTAAAAGTGGAGGACACGATATAAGATAATATATTAAATTAGGAAGGATGAAAACCTTAAGGGTTAGACCAATTGAAAACCATAAAGGTTAGACCAGATGGAAAGAGGATGGTACTCAGGTGTTGTTCTTAATAGTTTACTTTTCCTCTATTTTCCAAATATAAAAACAATTACTATTAATATATATATATATATATATATATATATATATACTAGCCGAATGACCCGGGCAACGCCCGGGTTTTACCCGATTAAATGTTTTTATTCAAATACTATTCGTTACAATTATAAATTGGCGCCGTGGATGTCACTCTTGTGAAACGTCCCGCTCCAAACTTTGTGTCTGAGAAGCGATATTTTTATAGAAAGATGATCTAGCTTTTGTTTTCTGCTCGAATGAATGTTTTTCTGTTAGAATTTTGTTCCTGCGTACAAAATAATGAACTGGTTTCACCCGTGGTCTCTGCTTTTTGGAATTTTTCCCGATATAATTTTGTATCTGATAATCAAACATGATACAACAATATCGTCATCATCATTTTCTGAATAAAAATATTGATAAATATTGATTTACATATTTTTAAAAATAGCCTATCGTCTTCCCCGTATTTTTTACCTATGTAGACCTTTTTACCTAGACGAATGACCCGGGCAACGCCCGGGTTTACACGATTAAATGTATTTTACATATGGAAGATGGACGTAGTTCCCGGAGGTCACCCGCGAGGCTTTTTTGGCACCTGGCACAGCTGTGTCACCAACGCCAGGACCGCGCGCGGTGGGAACTCGAAATGGCCAACCGGCCGGCAGCCGGGCGATTCCATCATCTCGGAGGGGGGGGGGGGGTGCCCGGGGGCAGGGAGGTCACGTGCACGCCGGCAGCCAATCGTCGCGCGCCGCCGTCGACGCCTGAGTGTTCTAGAGGGCGCTGCTCGTGAGCTAAGTTGCATAATTTGAATATATAGTTTTAATAAATGATTTATATATATTTTAAAATAGCCTATCGTCATCCCCGTTATTTTTTACCTATGTATGGAAATTTTGGTTTGAATTAGTGAACTACTGCGAATTTGTATACGGGTCATACAGACAGACAAACAGACAAACAAACATACAAACATTCATTTTTATATATATAGATATATATATGAAAAACAATAGAAAAATAAAAGCACATGTGCTCGTGGTCAGGAGATGTCTTCTTTATTTTTAATATATTTATATATATTGTTGCATCATGATTAACGCGCCTATTTTTAAAATTATTTATAATATTATTTTCAATATATTTAAAATTTAAATTATAAATTTATTTATTTTTATAAAACAGATTATTAATATAAAATATTATGTACTATAAAACATTTGTATTTTGATACACTAAATACCCTACATGCTTTAAACTTTGATGTTGTAAATAAAGGGAGATTCTTGGTGCTACCTAAATTTATAGTTGTCTTATTATTGACTGGTTTAACCTTGTAAGATGGTTGAGACACGTTCTGGAAAGATGCAAGACACGTCTGAGGAGAGACTCAAGACTGAAGAATCTGCCAAACCGCAGCCCAGTGCAACAATTGGTAGAGATGCAAGTGCCGACCCAGTTGTTTTGAACCCCAACATAGACATCCCCAAATATGATGGAACAGAAGACCCTCGCCCATGGATTGAGTCCCTTGAAGAAATTGGCTTCCTGTACCACTGGGCAGAATATATTATTTCTCGCTATGCAGCTATGAACATGATTGGTAGCGCCAAAACCTGGCTGGACCTACACAAGATAAGTTTTACCAGCTGGGAACATTTCAAGAGCCGCCTAATTCAGGATTTTGGCTCAGACGCCAACAAAGAAGAATTGAAGATGAGGCTGAACAGAATGCAGCAGTGGAATGAACCTGCAATCAGGTTTGCAGAGGATATCCTGGTTCTGTGCAACAAGGTCGACCCCCAAATGGAAGAAGAGAATAAAATAAATTGGGTTATTGGAGGGTTAAAGAAAGAATACTCTTTTGCCCTCTACTTAAACCCTCCTAAGAATACCAACGAACTCCTAAGATTGTGTAAAAAGATGGATTTGTTTGAAAATAATTATCAAGAACGTATAGAAAAATCAAAGGTTCTATATAATGGACCACGCTCTCTCGTTCCCACCATCAAGAGCAATGGAAGAACGCTCCGTCGTTCAGAAGACCAGACCAGAACACCTCCAAGCCCCAGGCCCCCGCTCCGAGGTACTACCAGAACACCCCCAAGCCCCAGGCCCCCGCTCCGAGGTACTACCAGAACAAGCCGCTGCCCCAGGTATCTGCCCCTAGACGATTTTACACTCCCATTCCTGAGCCAAAACCGGTCTACCCAAGGAAAACCTACAATAAGAGTCCAGATTCAAACAGGAATAGGACAGAAGACGGGAGACCAATATGTTTCAAGTGTAACAAGCCAGGACACGTAGCGCGGTATTGCAGAGTCAAGTTTGTGAGGATCGTAGAAGAGGACCCCTCAGTTTCCCAAGACAAGAGCCAAGAAAATCTTCAAATGGACGAAAGGAAAGATTATACACGGCCTCGCCTCTATGCGGATGGTTGTAATGACACACAAATGAATATTCCTACACGGAATAGATATTCCGTGTTGGAAGATTTAAACTAAGTGTCGCGCCTGATTCCTTCAATCAAAGCAAGTCGACCATAAATGGAATTAGAAAGTTGGACCCTAGGTACAAAATTAATATTAATGTGGACAAGATAGGGTTATGCGAAGCTTTGATTGATACAGGCGCCGATCTTTCAGTGGTCGACCTAAGAACAGCACTTTTTGCTGGCCGTGAAATAAATAGTCTCACTAAAACGTGTTCAGGACCCGATGGAAAAAAATTAGATATGGTAGGTAGCATTATTTTAGATTTAAAAATTGATGACACTGAATTATCCCACGAATTTGTAGTAATGGACGCGCATCTACGAACTCTTATTCTTGGACGAGATTTCCTTAAAAAAATGAATGCTAAAATTGATTGTAAACAAGAAACAATAAAATATAATTTGAAGAGTAATCATGACGTAAGCAATTATGATCTAAAAAAAATAAAGAGCACTACAGATACCGTTATACCTAAACTATCTATTAAATTGATTAGGGCCTCAATAGAAGCAGAGGATGGCGAATATGTCATCGAAGAGAACAACAGAATGACTCAAACAAATGGTCTTCGATTGGCAAGAAGTTTGCTTACTGTCACGGATAAGAAAACCCATATCTGGATAACGAACCCTTATCCTCGACCTTTAAAAATCATGAAAGGCCAAACATTGGCTTATGGAAGTCTTCCTGCAGGGGTAAATTTTATAGAGAATAAAGAGAAGCAGAATGAAAATGACGAAATACAATTTCAAATAAACAAAAATTTATCATTTAAAGAACAAGAGAGGTTAAAACAAATTTTGGCCAAGTATACTGATTTGTTCTCATCGAGGTTAGGTAGGACCAGTTTGGCAAAACATCAGATTCATACAGAAGACGCAAAACCAATAAAGCACAAGCCTTACCGGGTAAACGCTAAGGAACGAACCATCATAAAGGATCAAATAGACGAGATGCTCGAAGAAGGAATAATTAGACAATCTTCAAGTCCCTGGTCCTTTCCTGTTATATTGGTCAAAAAAAGAGATGGCAAATACAGATTTTGTGTGGACTACAGGAAATTAAATGAAGTAACAGTGAAGGATGTTTATCCAATCCCAAGAATTGATGATGTAATGGATACTCTCCAAGGATCCAAGTACTTCTCAGCAATAGATCTCAAATCGGGATATTGGCAAGTCGAAATTGAAGAGAGAGACAAAGAGAAGACGGCTTTCACTACTGCACATGGGTTATATGAATTCAACGTAATGCCCTTCGGTCTATGCAACGCCCCTGCTACTTTTGAGAGGAACATGGACAATGTCCTCGGAAATCTGAGATGGCAGATTTGTCTTTGCTACCTGGACGATGTAATTATATACAGCTCGGACTTTCCAACCCACATTAAAAGACTTGAAGCTGTCCTCAGATGCTTCAGCGAATCTAATTTAAAACTGAACGCCAAGAAATGCAGATTTGCTTTCGAGGAACTTGAGATCCTTGGACATATAACCAACCAAGAGGGTATAAAACCTGCCGAATATAATATCAAAGCCGTTAGAGATTTTCCTCAGCCCAAGAAGGCCAAAGAAGTGCAATCATTCCTAGGAATGTGCTCATATTATAGAAAATTTATTAAAGATTTCTCATTAATCGCTGACCCATTGACCAGTCTCATCAGAAAAAATGTGCAATTTATCTGGACAGGAAAACAGGAAGAAGCGTTCCAAAACCTTAAAAAAGCTCTTATGAATCCGCCAATTTTAGGTCACTTTGATCCAAATGCAGCCACCTGCATTCACACAGATGCCTCTAACATCGGCTTAGGCGCAACACTAATTCAAAATATCGGTGGCGAAGAGAAGGTAATATCATATTTGAGCCGAACCCTAAGTAAACCTGAGCAAAATTATTCAACCACCGAAAAGGAATGTTTAGCTGTAGTGTGGTCGATATCAAAATTACGGCCCTATTTATATGGAAGGCACTTTAAAATCGTAACTGATCATCACGCACTATGCTGGCTTAAGAATTTAAAAGATCCGACCGGTCGATTAGCACGATGGGCACTGAAGATTCAGGAATATAATTTCGAAATTATACAAAAATCGGGAAAAAAACATCTGGACGCTGATGGTCTATCTAGAGGACCCTTACCAGAAAACTAATGGGACGAGGATTATGAAAGACTATTTTTGAATCAAATAATAGACGAAAAGGATGATTTTATTGAGAATATTAAGGAGAACCTTAGTGGAAACAAGCGTTCAATTACACAGAACTTTAAAGAAGAAAATGGGTGTCTCTACAAGAAAAATCCAAATCCTGAAGGTAGAGAATGGTTGCTGGTAGTGCCAAAGAAGAGAAGGAAAGAAATCATGAGTGAATACCACAACCATATGCTGAATGGCCATCTGGGCGTCGCCAGAACCACATACCGATTGAAGAATAAATACTATTGGCCTTCCATGGTGAAAGATGTTTCCGAATTTGTAAAGACGTGCCATCTTTGCCAAAGTCGGAAAGGTTCAAATCAGTTGCCATCTGGACTTCTACAACCTATTCCCCCAGCTAACTACCCTTTTGAAAGAATCGGAATTGACTTTGTTGGCCCCTTGCCATCAACGAAAAGAAGAAGGAAATGGATCATTGTGTTGACGGATTATTATACCAAGTATGCTGAAACAAAGGCAGTACCAGAAGCGACAGTGAAAGAAGTCTCTACATTTTTAATCGAACATATATTTTTACGTCACGGGGCTCCAAGATTTCTTATCAGCGACAGAGGTTCACAATTCACTAGCAATTTGATGAAGGAGGTTATGAAAATGTGCAAAGTTAAACATTGCTTCACAACGAGCTACCACCCCCAGACTAACGGACTAACGGAACGGCTAAATAGAACTTTAATCAATATGATCAGCATGTATGTGAATACGGATCAGAAGAACTGGGACGAAATCCTTCCTTTTATCACCCACGCATATAATACCACAATTCAAGAAACCACAGGCTACTCTCCATTTTTCCTGTTGTTTGGGAGGGAACCCATGTCCCTCTTAGACGACGAGAATATCCCAACGGACAGTAACATGGACGATTACGACGAATATATAGAAAACTACTTAGATAAAATAGCAAGGACGAGACAGGTAGTCATTAACAACACAGAGAAGACTCAGGAAAGAATGAAAAGAAACTATGACAAAAAACACAACGAGAGAATCTATGAACCAGGACATTTAGTGGCAGTTTGGACACCAGTCAGGAAAATCGGAAAATGTGAAAAACTATTGAGAAAATATTTTGGGCCATATCGAATATTAAAGAAGCTGTCCAACGTAAATTACTTAATTGAGCCGAAAGATAATCCTGGCCAAGACCCATTGATTGTCCATATCTCAAGACTCAAACCCTATTTTGAAAGAATTGATGAGGTCACTCACGAGGACGTGACGACCTCTGGAGAGGGGGAAGTGTTGCATCATGATTAACGCGCCTATTTTTAAAATTATTTATAATATTATTTTCAATATATTTAAAATTTAAATTATAAATTTATTCATTTTTATAAAACAGATTATTAATATAAAATATTATGTACTATAAAACATTTGTATTTTGATACACTAAATACCCTACATGCTTTAAACTTTGATGTGGTAAATAAAGGGAGATTCTAGGTGCTACCTAAATTTATAGTTGTCTTATTATTGACTGGTTTAACCTTGTAAGATGGTTGAGACACGTTCTGGAAAGATGCAAGACACGTCTGAGGAGAGACTCAAGACTGAAGAATCTGCCAAACCGCAGCCCAGTGCAACAATATTTCAGAAAAAAAATAGAAAAATAAAATAAAAAGGTCAGGTGTTGATATTAAAAATAATGGAGGCATATACTGACCAAAATCACATGTGCTTTTTAGATGGCAGAGCGCATCTAGTGGAGCAAAAATAAACTAAAGGTTTATTTGACGTTCGTGGATGGCTTTTCTTAATTTATCAAGAAATTGGGTTGGTCAAATATCACGGAGTGAAAATATTGGGGGAAAAATAGTGTTCTCTAAATATTAGATATTTGAATCGCACGTTCAACTTATTATCAGCCTATATTTTTATAAATTGATTGTCTCAATGAATAGACACGAAATTAATTGAAGCAGCAAATTTAACTTGAGAGTGTAGAGAAACAATTTAATATAATCTATGTCTTGATTGAGTGTGTGCCTAAGAATCATTATTTACTTTTAGGCAATCAATACATAGAGCATATTAAATTGTTTCCCTACACTCTCTAGTTGAATTTTTCTGCTTTTGAATTAATGTCGTAAGAACTTATTCATTGAGACAATGAAATTTATGAAAATATTCCATTCTCTTTGGATTCTTATTTAAATAATTAATGTAGAGTTAATTTAATGTAAGAAATGCGAGCCCCCCTCCCCCCAAAATATAATAATAGTAAATGAATACGATTTTGCTGTGTGTAAAAATAAATAACTTTATTTTGAAATAAATAATGATTATGTATGATATATAAATAAACAAACGATGGTATGTACAATACGTCTAGACCTGTTTGTCGAGATATTCCTTGAGCAGAAGGTGGATGAGCTCCCGGGCAGCCGCCTTCCAGATCTCGTCGAAGTCGATTTTGTAGTCCTTTAGAATTTCCATGATCTCATTGGCAGCCGCCAGCCTCAGATCGTTCAACTTGTCCCAGAGCTGCACATTGTCTGCTTTAGCCATACATATGGTCACAAATATAGTAGTGGAAATCTCAAGTAAACACGGCCACAACTTTGGTGGTTGTGATCCCAAGTACATAGACCACAACTTTGTTCGTGTTGATCCCAAGTACACACGGCCACAACTTTGTTCGTGTTGATCCTAAGTACACAGGCCACAACTTTGGTGGTTGTAATCCCCAAGTACATAGGCCACAACTTTGTTCGTGTTGATCCCAAGTACACACGGCCACAATTTTGTTCGTGTTGATCCTAAGTACACAGGCCACAACTTTGTTCGTGTTGATCCCAACTACATAGGCCACAATTTTGGTGGTTGTAATCCCAAGTACATAGGCCACAACTTTGGTGGTTGTAATCCCAAGTACATAGGCCACAACTTTGTTCGTGTTGATCCCAAGTACACACGGCCACAACTTTGTTCGTGTTGATCCTAAGTACACAGGCCACAACTTTGTTCGTGTTGATCGCAACTACATAGGCCACAACTTTGGTGGTTGTAATCCCAAATACATAGGACACAACTTTGTTCGTGTTGATCTCAAGTACACACAAGGCTACAACTTTGTTCGTGTTGATCGCAACTACATAGGCCACAACCTTGGTGGTTGTAATCCCAAATACATGGGGCACAACTTTGTTCGTGTTGATCTCAAGTACACAGGCCATAACTTTGTTCGTAATGATCCCAAGTAAATATGCCGCAACTTTGTTCGTGTTGATCTCAAAAACACACGACCGCAACTTTGTTCGTGTTGATCCCAAGTACACACGGCTACAACTTTGGTGGTTGTGAACCCAAGTACATAGGCTACAACTTTGTTCGTGTTGATCCCAAGTACACACAGCCACAACGTTGGTGGTTGTGATCTCAAGTACATAGGCCACAACCTTGTTTGTCTTGATCTAAAGTACATAGGCCACAACTTTGATCGTGTTGATCTTAAGTACACACGGCCACCACTTTGGTGGTTGAGATCCCAAGTACATAGGCTACAACTTTGTTCGTGTTGATCCCAAGTACACACGGCCACATCCTTGGTGGTTGTGATCCCAGGTACATAGGCCACAACTCTGTTTGTGTTGATCCCAAGTACACACGGCCACAACTTTGGTGGTGGAGATCCCAAGTACATAGGCTACAGCTTTGTTCGTGTTGATCCCAAGTACACACGGCCACATCCTTGGTGGTTGTGATCCCAGGTACATAGGCCACAACTCTGTTTGTGTTGATCTCAAGTACATAGGCCACAACTCTGTTTGTGTTGATCCCAAGTACACACACGGCCACAACTTTGGTGGTGAAGATCCCAAGTACCCACGGCCACAACGTTGGTGGTTGTGATTCCAAGTACATAGGCTATAACTTTGGTGGTTGTGATCCCAAGTACATAGGCCACAACTCTGTTTGTGTTGATACCAAGTACACACGGCCACAACTTTGGTGGTGGAGATCCAAAGTACACACGGCCACAACGTTGGTGGTTGTGATTCCAAGTACACAGGCCACAACTTTGGTGGTTGTGATCCCAAATACACACGGCCACAACTTTGGTGGTTGTGATCCCAAGTACACACGGCCAAAACTTTGCTCGTGTTGATCCCAAGTACACACGTCCACAACTTTGGTGGTGGAGATCCCAAGTACATAGGCTACAACTTTGTTCGTGTTGATCCCAAATACACACGGCCACATCCTTGGTGGTTGTGATCCCAGGTACATAGGCCACAACTCTGTTTGTGTTGATCCCAAGTACACACGGCCACAACTTTGGTGGTGGAGATCCCAAGTACATAGGCTACAACTTTGTTCGTGTTGATTCCAAGTACACACGGCCACATCCTTGGTGGTTGTGATCCCAGGTACATAGGCCACAACTCTGTTTGTGTTGATCTCAAGTACACACGGCCACAACTCTGTTTGTGTTGATCCCAAGTACACACGGCCACAACTTTGGTGGTGGAGATCCCAAGTACATAGGCTACAACTTTGTTCGTGTTGATCCCAAGTACACACGGCCACATCCTTGGTGGTTGTGATCCCAGGTACATAGGCCACAACTCTGTTTGTGTTGATCCCAAGTACACACGGCCACAACTTTGGTGGTGGAGATCCCAAGTACACACGGCCACAACTTTGGTGGTGGAGATCCCAAGTACATAGGCTACAACTTTGTTCGTGTTGATCCCAAGTACACACGGCCACATCCTTGGTGGTTGTGATCCCAGGTACATAGGCCACAACTCTGTTTGTGTTGATCTCAAGTACATAGGCCACAACTCTGTTTGTGTTGATCCCAAGTACACACCGCCACAACTTTGGTGGTGGAGATCCCAAGTACCCACGGCCACAACGTTGGTGGTTGTGATTCCAAGTACATAGGCTATAACTTTGGTGGTTGTGATCCCAAGTACATAGGCCACAACTCTGTTTGTGTTGATACCAAGTACACACCGCCACAACTTTGGTGGTGGAGATCCCAAGTACCCACGGCCACAACGTTGGTGGTTGTGATTCCAAGTACACAGGCCACAACTTTGGTGGTTGTGATCCCAAATACACACGGCTACAACTTTGGTGGTTGTGATCCCAAGTACACACGGCCACAACTTTGCTCGTGTTGATCCCAAGTACACACGGCCACAACTTTGGTGGTGGAGATCCAAAGTACACACGGCCACAACGTTGGTGGTTGTGTTTCCAAGTACACAGGCCACAACTTTGGTGGTTGTGATCCCAAATACACACGGCTACAACTTTGGTGGTTGTGATCCCAAGTACACACGGCCACAACTCTGTTTTTGTTGATCCCAAGTACACACGGCCACAACTTTGGTGGTGGAGATCCCAAGTACAATGGCTACAACTTTGTTCGTGTTGATCCCAAGTACACACGGCTACATCCTTGGTGGTTGTGATCCCAGGTACATAGGCCACTACTCTGTTTGTCTTGATCCCAAGTACATAGGCCACAACTCTGTTTGTGTTGATCCAAAGTACACAGGCGACAACTTTGGTGGTTGTGATCCCAAATACATACGGCCACAACTTTGGTGGTTGTGATCCCAAGTACATAGGCCACAACTTTGTTTGTGTTGATCCCAAGTAGACACGGCCACAACTTTGCTCGTGTTGATCCCAAGTACACACGGTCACAACTTTGGTGGTGGAGATCCCAAGTACATAGGCCACAACCTTGTTCGTGTTGATCCCAAGTACACACGACCACAACTTTGGTGGTGGAGATCCCAAGTACATAGGCTACAACTTTGTTTGTGTTGATCCCAAGTATGCCCGGCCACACCTTTGATGGTTGTGATCCCAACCAAGTACACACGGCCACAACGTTGGTGGTTGTGATCCAAAGTACATAGGCCACAACTTTGTTTGTGTTGATCCCAAGTATGCACGGACACAACTTTGGTGGTTGTGATCCCAGGTACATAGGCCACAACTCTGTTTGTGTTGATCCCAAGTACACACGGCCACAACTTTGGTGGTGGAGATCCCAAGTACATAGGCTACAACTTTGTTCGTGTTGATTCCAAGTACACACGGCCACATCCTTGGTGGTTGTGATCCCAGGTACATAGGCCACAACTCTGTTTGTGTTGATCTCAAGTACACACGGCCACAACTCTGTTTGTGTTGATCCCAAGTACACACGGCCACAACTTTGGTGGTGGAGATCCCAAGTACATAGGCTACAACTTTGTTCGTGTTGATCCCAAGTACACACGGCCACATCCTTGGTGGTTGTGATCCCAGGTACATAGGCCACAACTCTGTTTGTGTTGATCCCAAGTACACACGGCCACAACTTTGGTGGTGGAGATCCCAAGTACACACGGCCACAACTTTGGTGGTGGAGATCCCAAGTACATAGGCTACAACTTTGTTCGTGTTGATCCCAAGTACACACGGCCACATCCTTGGTGGTTGTGATCCCAGGTACATAGGCCACAACTCTGTTTGTGTTGATCTCAAGTACATAGGCCACAACTCTGTTTGTGTTGATCCCAAGTACACACCGCCACAACTTTGGTGGTGGAGATCCCAAGTACCCACGGCCACAACGTTGGTGGTTGTGATTCCAAGTACATAGGCTATAACTTTGGTGGTTGTGATCCCAAGTACATAGGCCACAACTCTGTTTGTGTTGATACCAAGTACACACCGCCACAACTTTGGTGGTGGAGATCCCAAGTACCCACGGCCACAACGTTGGTGGTTGTGATTCCAAGTACACAGGCCACAACTTTGGTGGTTGTGATCCCAAATACACACGGCTACAACTTTGGTGGTTGTGATCCCAAGTACACACGGCCACAACTTTGCTCGTGTTGATCCCAAGTACACACGGCCACAACTTTGGTGGTGGAGATCCAAAGTACACACGGCCACAACGTTGGTGGTTGTGTTTCCAAGTACACAGGCCACAACTTTGGTGGTTGTGATCCCAAATACACACGGCTACAACTTTGGTGGTTGTGATCCCAAGTACACACGGCCACAACTCTGTTTTTGTTGATCCCAAGTACACACGGCCACAACTTTGGTGGTGGAGATCCCAAGTACAATGGCTACAACTTTGTTCGTGTTGATCCCAAGTACACACGGCTACATCCTTGGTGGTTGTGATCCCAGGTACATAGGCCACTACTCTGTTTGTCTTGATCCCAAGTACATAGGCCACAACTCTGTTTGTGTTGATCCCAAGTACACAGGCGACAACTTTGGTGGTTGTGATCCCAAATACATACGGCCACAACTTTGGTGGTTGTGATCCCAAGTACATAGGCCACAACTTTGTTTGTGTTGATCCCAAGTAGACACGGCCACAACTTTGCTCGTGTTGATCCCAAGTACACACGGTCACAACTTTGGTGGTGGAGATCCCAAGTACATAGGCCACAACCTTGTTCGTGTTGATCCCAAGTACACACGACCACAACTTTGGTGGTGGAGATCCCAAGTACATAGGCTACAACTTTGTTTGTGTTGATCCCAAGTATGCCCGGCCACACCTTTGATGGTTGTGATCCCAACCAAGTACACACGGCCACAACGTTGGTGGTTGTGATCCAAAGTACATAGGCCACAACTTTGTTTGTGTTGATCCCAAGTATGCACGGACACAACTTTGGTGGTTGTGATCCCAAGTACATAGACCACAGCTTTGTTTGTGTTGATCCCAAGTACACACGGCCACAACTTTGGTGGTGGAGATCCCAAGTATGCACGGCCACAACTTGGGAGGAGATACTCCTCCCAAATTTATACGTCTATAGCTTACCTAGTAGAGATACCTATCCCAAATACACATGGCCATTAAAATTATGGTAAGTAAAGTTTTGCCTCGGATCATGCGGTGAGAGTACCATATATCTATATAAGTATGTGGAAGGTTCGAACTATATGTTTTCCTTGTAAATATTCTTTTATAGTGTTACGTAGCCAGACGTTTCTTGTGCTTATCAATTGGTGAAGGACCCAAAAATAAAGACGCGTGGGATACAACCTTGTGACTTTGTCACCGACCCGGGGCCACTAGTTTGCGGCGACGGTCAATAGATGGCGGCTAGTTTGACGGGAGAGAAGCCCTGTGCTTTTTAGATCAATTTTCTCCCGGCAAAAATATTTTCAATCTATAATATTACCATTATGATTTTTTTTTGTTTTGAGGATATATTATAATTATGATGCATTAGCGCGCCATCTATTATAATACGTAGAGTTGCGTTGTAAAAAGAAAATTTGCCTATAATGAAATTTTGTCATGGCGCATAGATGCCTTAATCATATAGTATATTCTTATATGTCAGTGAGTCATTAAAATATAGCAACGTATTTCAAATTCGATACAAAGCTTATAGAAATTGTGAATCAATTTGAATCAGAGAAAAAAAGTTTCATTTACTATCCAAAGAACAGCTTCAGTCTGTGTAGAAGCAATCAGAAGTTGTGTACTCACATCTTTGGCCACACTTTTTACGACACCGTTTTTATTCTGGATCAGATCATCAATCTTGCTGAGAACGTAGCTCACAAACTTGCGGACCGCTCGAAGCTGTCTATTGAGCAGTTCACTCAGCTTGCCCAGGATATTCCTGATGTACTCCACGAGGGACCAGTGCTGGAGTTTACTGTCCTCGGACTTGGGCACGATGGACTCTAGCATGCTGCCGGCCATCGCTCGGAGCTGCTCGTCATTCAACTCTACCAGCATCTGGCGGAACTCGGTCACCTTCTGCACACAGTGTTTGATATGATGAATAACAAAATGTTCTTCATGTCTTCAAAAACCTACATACACTAAAATTTGTTTTAAATCAACACATTTATATAGCAATCTATCAAAGAAAAGTTATGATATAAGAGAAAGAATCATTAAAAACTTTGATCTTAGCCGAAAGACTGAGACAAAATGTAAGCAAAGGTTCAAATTCAATATGAAAAAATCGTTCTGAATCTTGTTATATATTGTTAATTCAGTGTATTGGTATATAAGACATACCAATGCCTAGCAATATATCCAATTTTCAATATATACGAGTATATATACTTTCGTATTTATTTATTTCGTATTTATATTTCGTATATATACTTTCCTTTGCTCATGAATTCTTGGGTTCGTAACGTCGTTGCCTCCACCTCAGTATCCAATCTAAAAATTCCGTCCATTCAGCGCTTTATTTTAGAGGTCCAAAGAATATAAATAGCCTGGAGAAAGGTCTGGACTGCATGGAGGGTGTGTGGCTTAGAACGGAGGACCGTTTAAACCTTGGCGGTATGAAGATGGCCGTTATCATTAGAAGAGACAGGTATTTTGTGACAACAGCCCAGGTCTTCTGTACTTATAACATCACGCTGCGGGGTTTTATAAATATCTAAGATTTAATTGTGGTTCTACGGGAATAAAATGAACCACATCGAATTGATAATCGAAGAACACAGTTCTAAAATTTCCAGAGAAAAAAATAAAAGGAAACATTTCTTCGACGCCTCTCCACCTGAAGGTATAAGACCTATGCATAGCAATATACCCAACACATTCCCTTACTCATAAACTCTTTGGGTTGGCCATTTAGAAAACAATTTTACCTAATTGAAGATATTTTTTTTGTTATAAGCATATACGGTTTTACTGCATATTATTCACGAACGCAGCATGCTGTGTGTACACTGGACTAATTTGAACAAACGTTAACTAAGATTAAAAAAAAATCTCCTAATCGTACAACTAAAAATGCTGATGGCTTACGCCATCTGTCGGAATAAACATCAACTAATAGTTGTTTTTTAATTTATTCCATGGTGCAAGCTGTACCTCAACGATCAAAAATTATTTCTCCCGTGTGCGCCATTCGCAAGCTGTACCTCAACGACCAAAAAAAAAAAAATCTCTAGACTTTCAAGCATCCTGAAAAATTATGGACCGGTTATATAAGGCCAATATTGTGTGCCAAACAATTTGAAAAAATAGCATACAAATGAAATTGTACTGGGATCAGGTGGATAAATTAAGAAAATTACATCTCCTGATCGTGCAGCTAAAAGTTGCTGATGGCTTGCGCCATCTTTCGAAATAAATATAAACTAATCCTTGATTTTTAATTATTTCATAATTGGCCAAATACCCATTCTTTATTAATCAATAAAAACTAACCACGTACGATGTTTGACGTTCTCACGCACTTCTGGCCTTAAATACCCATTTCATGATTTTTAAGGATGCCTGAAAGACCCGTTTTTTGATCGTTGAGGTACAGCTTGCACCACGCTAACGAGGGCCAACAGCACGAAATGCGTACGTGGTTAGATATTCTTGATTAACCAAGAATGGGTATTTGGTCAATCATGGAAAAATTAAAAATCAACGATTAGTTGATATTTATTCCGACATATGGCGCAAGTTATCAGCAACTTTTAGCTGCACGATCAGGAGATGCCTTTTTTCCCCTTTATTTATCCACCTGATCCCAGTACAATTTTACTTTTGGATTATTTTTCAAGTTAAAACATATTGTAGCAGATTATTTGTTATTCTATGCAAATATATATTTTTAAATATCGACATCTGTATTTTGATTGACTGTAAAAATTTATCATTGCCTCTCTGCTATTTTATTAGTTTTAATTTGGTTTTACTTTAAATAAATTGCTGTGTCTCTCTCTCACATCCTGAAGTTTGTCTTTCCTAATTTTCTACGTTACAATATGTTTAAAGTTTTACTTTTTATATCGAACGTTTCTCTCTATATCTATTTTTAAAATGACAAATTTTCTTTTTTGGAAACCAGTTCAATAACATTGAAAGACGCAAATACAATAGCAAAAACAAAACTCATTACAAAAACCAAAATGCCCTAGCCCATATGAAACTTCAACATTAACAGAGATTAATAACAACAATTTCAAGAATCAGTACAGGACATCTTAAAGGAATGAAGATAAACCCAGACATGACTAGATCCTACAGGAACTGCAATAACTGTTACAATACCCAACTCACTCCGGACCATATATACAGTTGCCCAGCCATCCTTGCAGCCCTCTATATGGCAGACATCAATCCAGAAGAGGACATCCATACGGACATGGCACCTCAGTTGGCCGGTATTGTGATCAAGGTGCATTGACCGGTCTGATCTGCTCCATGGACAAGACACCACCACAGTGGCAAGTAGCTATGAAACCAGCATTGTCTTGAAGATATCGAAGTAGCTTTCTCTTCATCAATATCATCACCATCGTCTCTGTGCGCCAATCTATCGTTGGAAATTGTTGAACCTACTATTTTAATAATTAAAAACAAATTCTTCATACTCTTTTTATTGCAATGATAAATATAATTGAAAAAAATGACACATAGTTTCTACTATATTGTCACGTTTGTGAATTTTATAATTAATTATTTCTTTTTTTTCACTGATTTTTGTATAATATTTTAAAAAGTCATTTGTTATCATCAATACCTGCAATGTATTTTAAAAACAAACGATAATAAACAACAATAACAATGTAATTTGCATCTTCCTTATTATAAAACAACAACAAACTTAAAATAACAAATTAAAAAACATATTTTAACATTTAAAACAGAAACGTTACATTAAATTGAAAATATTCTTACCTTGTTTTTCACATTGTTTTTCTTGGCGTACTCCTGGATTTCACACAGTTTCTTGTACAGATTTTCTTGGAGCCGTCCAGACATGTTTTGGAGAGTTGGAACTTCGACTTCTGTGCCTGAACATAAAAATATATTTTAAAAACTGAAATGATATGGAATGTATATATGGTAATTTAAACCAGCAACCCTATATTGTATACTACTTATAACAAGATTGTCATGTTGTATATAGAAACACATCTATAAATAATTATACGCATGATTGACCTGTGTCATTGCGTCACCATATTTAATGTACTTTGTACAAACTGAGGATAAATAAATAAAACTATGTAATATATTAAGAGCTGAGTTAAAGCAAGATTGAGAAGTTCAAAAACGTCTAAAATCGAGAGAGAAATCCAACAACCCTAAAGAGGAATTTGGCAAGTCGTTGCCATCAAGGTCAAAGGGTGCAGAATAGCGCAGACGCCCCTCGCACTTTGGACCCGTTCAAAGTGCAAATTCTCGCATGTCTCCCTCCTCGGGAATGGTATATAAAACCTCGGTTTTAGCCGAAATCAGAGTCACTTCACCATCGGCGTGAGCCCTTGTCGGTTGTAGCCAGGTCCACCTCATCGACCATGTAAAACAGTAAGATCTCTTCTATCTCCATCTTGGTCTTAGCTCGACTCCTATCTGTTCACGGAACTTTCCTACTACAACTGTGTCTCTTCGTTTAGTGTGTGTGGACATTCCCAAGCTTTCCACTCTGCCTCGACCACGACTGCCTATACTCTGTGAGAACTGTTAAAGATCCTACAAGGTGCAGAGAGGTACTGGAAAACTCTCCACACCCTGACTGTCCCTCTCGGTTACTACAGGTTTGACTCTCGGTTATCACATATATGTACTTAAAAATTTTGTATTAATCCATTTTTTAATTATAGACGTGAATGATATACAACAGGTTATGATGAACCAGTGTTCGAAAATTTAAGAATAATGTTCAAATCACACATTTAATAAATTTTAAAGAAGATATTCCTAATTTGTAAGGAATTTGAGATTAAATTTGAATTACACGGCCCAGAAATAGATGAAAATGAGAATTTCTGCTATTCCTTTCACAACTTGAAACTTTTATTAAGGATTTCTCTGCATTTGACTACTGACAAACGACTGAGAAAAAGAGAATGACTATATTGGAAGACCTGTGGTAAGTTGTTTGAAGAGCTTGTAAAAAATTAATATAAAAAAATTGGAATCATCGATGTAGTTTTTTTTTCAATTTTTAAAAAACAATTTGGAACAAAAAAAATAGTTTTAAACAAAATTAGCTATATTTGTTATTTCCAAATAAGCAATTAACCCCTTAAAACATTTATCCCTTTAAAGCAATTGGACCCATTAAAGCAATTGACTTCATTAAAGCAATTGACTTCATTAAAGCAATTAATCCCTGAAGCAATTATCCAAATTAAAGCAATTATCCCCTTAAAGCTATTGACTCCTTTAAAACAATCAACCGACTTAAACATCTATGCCTTTAAAGCAAGTGACCTTATTAAAGCAAATGACCTCATTAAAACAATTAATCCCTAAAGCAATTATCCAAATTAAAGCAATTCTCCCCTTAAAGCTATTGACTCCTTTAAAACAATCAACCGACTTAAACATCTATGCCTTTAAAGCAAGTGACCTTATTAAAGCAAATGACCTCATTAAAACAATTAATCCCTAAAGCAATTATCCCCTTGAAGATATTGACTACTTTAAAACAACCAACCGCCTTAAACATCTATGCCTTTAAAGCAAATGAACTTATTAAAGCAAATGACCTCATTAAAACAATTATCTCCATTAAAGCAATTATCCACATTAAAACAGTTATCCCCTTAAAGCAATTGACTCCTTTAAAACAATTAACCGCCTTAAGTATTCATGCCTTTAAAGCAAATGACCTCATTAAAGCAATTATTGCCACTAAAGCAATTAACCCCCTAAGCAATTATCCACATTGAAGCAGTTATCATATTAAAGCAAATATCCACATTAAAACATTGACGGTTCTAAAGCAATTATCCACATTAAAGCAATTATTCCCTTAAAGCAATTCTCCACATAGAAGAAATTAAACCCCTAAAGCAATTATCTTCTATTTTCATGCGTTAAGGAATTGTCACCTCGAATCGATAAGAGCATCAGATTACCATTGCTGTTTCAATTCGTCAGAAAGCTATCACCTTTCCCAAATTGTTCCTTGCAGGTTTTTTTACCTAAAGAAATAGTTTTCTTCCTTTCGTTCTAATGATATATATATATTTTAAAATATGAATTTATAATAAAATTTTGCTCACACACAAAATTTCAATTTTTAAATTTATAATTGTTATAGATCTTTTTTATATTTATGGTATTGTGTTTATTAGTTTTGACACATATATAGCTGAAATATTTCTTAATTTTTATATATCGATATTTCTAGAAGAACAAATTACGTTAGAAAAACTCACCTTTTATATAAAATATATTCTTATTACTATTTTATTCATATCGCAATTTATTTTTCGATATTTACCTCTAATCTTCTTTACCATCTTTGTCATCTCAGTCAGGAGTATTTTTAATTCTTCCTTTGAAACATGATCTCCTTGATTTGCAGCTAGTCTGTGTTTTTTGAGCTGCACACCACCAATTTGGCAACTATCTCTACATGTCTACATCTCTATCTTACCATGTCTACAAGTTGTTTGAAGGAGAGCTCCGTCGACTCCATGGATTCCCTTAGACCGGCCATCCAGTCTGAGTGCTGGGTCTCTACCGAATCTACAAGAGTTTGCTTCAGTTCGGTGTCCAGCCTGTACAAAATCAAATATTTCACACCTGTTGTAAATGTATATTGCAGCACAGTATAGCCTATACTAACATATGGCTGTGAGGCGTGGACATTACTAAAATCTTCAATCAAACGAATATACAAAAGCCTTCGAGACCTACCTTTACAGAAGAGCTCTCAAAATTCCTTGGACAGATATGGTAACAAATAATTAAGTCCTCTATAGAATGGCTACGGAACGCCAGATGATAAAGTTCATAAAACAACGAAAACTGACGTTTGCTGGACATGTGATGCGCGGATCAGCAGGAGAGACATTGTTGACAATGTTGAGGGAAACCTCCAGGGGAAGAGATCGAGGGGAAGGAGACGACGGGAATACACACACGATCTAAAACAATGGACTGGACGACACACCTACGAGGAGATGAAGAGGAAGTATGGAGAGACCATGTGGCCGGCCCACCCTCAGTAGAGGAAGGCATTGAAGGAGGAGGAGCACAATCACATCGTTACGTCTCAAGCTGTGGCATCTCTCGAGGCCTCGCGAAAGAAGAACAACAAAACAGCGCGCGATGACAATCTCTTTACCGTTGTCCTCTCATTTAACACTCCATCTCTCTATATTTAATGTTACTATTTTATCTTCGTATTTACCTTTATACTTTATGTATATAAATATGTTAAAATTTTACACAAATACATTTACTGGCAATTCTTTTAAATATCATCAAATATTGTCTCTACAGACCTTACTGCAATGATATGAGTTATTGAATGAGATGGCTTGGCTCATCAGTAGTGAACCCTCTCAGCGGTTTCGCCAAATTAATCTCTAGACCGCTCTACTATTGTAGTGGATTGGTATAGAATATACCCTGTATTTTCTATGAAATGCAGCTGAGGGGTGTTTAGTGAACTATGGACATAAGCTTATAGGTCTCTAGAGGAGCATACATATAATTTCAAGGTATTGCATCGAGCAAAGCTCTTCCTCAAAATATGTTTTCATAACAAATATATATTAGTAAATTAAATTTAATTGCCATCTATCGTTAAAATTTTACACAAATAAATTTACTGACAATCATAATCATAATGAAGTAATTTGATTCTTCGATGACTGGACGTTTATTTCGACGCCCTCCACAGCATTTAGGATGCTTCAAATAGGGTTTAAATAGGTTAACCTATAAGTGACCCATCTGGTGAGCGATTCTGAGCGACCGCTTTTATAAATAAGAAATAACGTATCATTATCAATCTAACTCCCGATAAACGCCCACCTCTCTGAGAGAAAAGAATATCCATTTTTGAGTGGTCTCTCCTGAAAGCTTCTATAGTATTAAGAGAGAGCACACACAAATGATTTATTTTAAAAGTTTTATGAACAACAATATCTCTCATTAACGTTTTATAGTTTTCAAAATACTATTCTGTTGGTTTATCCATATAACGTTATCTCTATGCACAAAATATTACAGACTTTCAAGATGTTATAGAACAGACCTTTTATTCACGGAAACTAAAGACACGAGATAAATCCTCTGCACTTCTAAAAGAGTAAAACAAGAACTATCGATGAGTTAGTGGTTGACAGAACCTTGTCTCAACGATTGTTTCATACATTCGATATGGAATCTTCAGCTAATATTCAAAAATAAAAGTGAATTATCTAATTCTATTTTTCCATTTGAAAATTAATACGTTCAGCAAATCAGATTAATAGTCGCGGCCTGGATATCTTTCGTTTTCATTTGACATTTTATAATTCAGTCAGTTAGCTTAAATTTTGAGGTAACCTGGCTGGCACTTATTCAAAAGAAATTATTCTTTAGTTAGTTAGAGTTGGGATCTTATTAAAAACTATATTTTAAGCTACTTAGGTACGAAGTTCTTCAAATAAATCAAATAATGGAAACTTGAAGTAGCATTATACGTTATACATTTTATTACAAGGTTGTCCCAAAAGTTCGTAAACATATTATGATTTATATTTTGTAAGTTTTTACTAAATTTTGGGACAACCTTGGTAATATTGGTAACCTTGGTAAAATTATAACATAATTCTTATAGAAGAACGATTTAATCTCTGATGTTCTATATCAAGGGTGGCCAATAAGCAGGTGTGCCAAATTTCAGAATTACAAGGTTGTCATAAAAGTTCGTAAACACTTGCAAAATATAAATCATAATATGTTTACGCACTTTTAGGACAACCTTATAGCATAAAATTAAGCGTGAATGAATTTGTTCCACTGAAGTTTATTGATTAACATGAAAACATTTGATTGAAGTTAAATGTATATTGAGGATGTATCGAATAGAGATCACCTCTGGACTAGGGGGTCGTCCACCCCCATGAGGGACGGCAGGTCGGGGAGAATCCTCACGCCCTCGGCGAAATACTCGTGGTTCTCTCGCCGCACCAAGCCATCATCTGGAACAAACCTTCACTTCTTTATCTGTTAATGGTAAATTGAACAAAACACTATAAAGGAATAACAATACATCCAGATGACACAAGAACCTACAGGACATGCAACAACTGTCCTGGTGTGGAACTAACCCCTACCCACATATTCTCATGCCCAGAAATGGCCGCAGCCATGCTGAAAATTAACAAGGACTCAGAGCAGCAGATTTACACACCCAAGATAGTAGACATTGCGACTGCTGTGATAGAGAGGCATGGAGACATCTGAGGCCCTTCATTGGACACGACAACAACAACAATGGTAAATTAAATTTGATATGATAATATAATTGGATTTTCATTGATTTGATATATATATTTTTCCAATCTGTTATTTTCTAAACAGAGAAATATTGTCCGTCTATCAGTATATTTTAAGTTCACTACTAACTTGCTCTCTCTCTTTTCAAAATGGCATTTCTGCGCTAAATAAAATAGTGCCAATTGTTTGTCGTTTATTTTCAACTCTATATTTTGACGAAGTTGTTACGTCGAATAATAAGAACAAAGTTTAGCAGAAACGGATGCATATATGTTAATCGAACACCTATTTTTGGATCAAAATGATGCACAAAACATTTTATTATTTTTTTAATCCAGGAAATGCAAATTCTGTATTTAATATATACACTGTTGTCCACCCAAATTGCAACACCAAGAAAGACAAGAGATATCATAAAAAAAAATATTTTGTAGATAACATGTTGACCAAGCATCAAATGATTAAATTTATAAACTTCTGCGAAGTGTGGTTCCTGCCAGAATCAGTAGCTAGAGTAGCCGCCATTGTTGGAGATCACCGCTGCCACACGCCTCGGCATTGATTCAAAGAGACTTTGGATGTGTTTTCGGGGTACAACAGACTAAGCAGCTTCCACACGTTGCCAAAGTTGATCTGGTGTAGCAGCTGGGGGTGTAATCTAGGTCAATCGTTGAGCAACCATGTACCACATGTTTCCAATCGGCGAAAGATCCGGAGAGCGAGCCGGCCAGGAAAGCAATTCAATCTGGCGATTGACAAAGAACCTTTGGACAATGCGCGCCACGTGTGGTCGCGCATTATCCTGTTGAAATATGGCTGTGGGCAAGCCCTGAAGGTAAGGAAGGAAAACTGGCTCCTACACCTCGGAGATGTAGCGTTGGCTTTTAAAGTACCGGCAATGCGTACTAGAGGAGTGCGAGAGTGATATTCAATACCGCCCCATACCATAATACCCTGTGTAGGACCAGTGTGGCGGTGCATAACGCACCTATTCAGCATCCTCTCTCCACGGTGTCTCCAGATTCAAATACGACCATCGTGGTGTTGCAGACAGAAGCGTGACTCGTCAGTAAAGACAATTTAATTCCATTCTGCCGTCCACATCCTTACTTTATCGCACAATTGGCGGCGGAGACGTCTGTGGTTCTGCATCAAGGGTAGACGAAGCAATGGACGTCTTGCGGACAGACCACTCTGCTGTAAACAGCGTCGAATGGTACGCGCAGACACTGGATGATGCGTTACAGACTGAATGTGCTGTGCTACGGTTCGTGATGTGACTGAGCGATCTGTCACTACCATGCAACAATTTTCCTGTCAGCACGTGAAGTGGTGCACTGAGGTGGATGCGACTGAACACGTCGGTCCGTCGTACCTTCCTGCATCCAACGATCACATACCCGCATCACAGTTGTTCGGTTTCGTCCAACACGACTACAGATTTCCCTGAAATATAATCCACAATATCGGTAGGCCACTATCCTTCCTCTGTAGAACTCGGATACTTGATCAAAAGTTGATCGCTGTTTTCTACGAGGCATAATTGATCGTTAAAAAAAAAACACACAAGGAAAACACAATTGCTGAACTTGAAATCATCGAAATCTCCAAGCCTTAAATAGTGCTTTGAAGTGGAGCCACAGGCGCGGGTAATGTGCGTCTGCGCTGAAATTCTAATCATTTGCATATCTCATATCCGCTAATGCATGTTGTAAATTTCATGTTATTTGCATGCTTCTTTTAGGGGGTTGCATTTACGGTGGCCAGCAGTAACAACAAGTAAACATCACACATCTGTATGTTGAAGATCAAACTATTCTACGTTATTTTCTTTTCAGAGTAGAGAACAATATTTTTATAAAACTAACCATAAAGTGTAGAATACCCGAGAAGAATGAACAATACAATAGATGCCGCTTAGTTGGCAGGGTCTCTCATTTTTTGAAAATATCCTTTCCTGTTCACATTTTCCTGAATCAACCTAAGTGATTGTGTTCAAGATTCACGCTGACAAAATGCCAGTTCCTATGTTAAACTAGGATGAAAAGCCGAATGATACCTAACAAAAGACGTCTTCCTATATCGACCTAGAAGAAACTAATGAAAATCCCTTTGGGACCGAACAAGATGTCAAAGGAACCCTTAAAACGAAGATGCCATGACAGCTTCAAGATCTTCGGAATCAGTAAACTGTGAGATATAGTTCTTAGGGATATTCCTAGCATATTTAATGGATTATTTATTTTATTTTTTGCGCTTAAGAGAAAGAGAGAGAGAGAGAGAGATAGAGAGATTGAGATTGAAACTGATTTATTACAATGTCCATATAAGATTATATAAGGTTAAATACAGAATAAATATATAAATGTAAATAAATAGGATTATATAAATATAAATGTATGAATAAATAGATATAAATAGATAAAAATAATTGATAAATATACCTATATATAAAAATATACAAGTACATGTCGCCATTGGTTGCACCCACCGCGGGAAAGACTCCGCCACCGATGGACTGCGAGAGTTCTTTCCCACAGAGTGGGCAGGTCGAGGTGATGGCTGGCATTACCCAACTCAAGACCAAGATGGTACTTGTAGATGGTAGCCTTCGCCACACTTGTGATATGTATTGCCTCGGGATGGAGGCCGAGACCGAAGAGCCAGGCCTGCAAATCCAGGGGCAAGTCGCAGGAAGCGAACACCTCCCGGAGCAGGGGTCGCACGGCTCGGCAACTCCAATATCTGTGGGTCAGCGACCCGTCGCTGGACCCACAGGCGGCACAGTTGGCACGTCTCGAGGCAAGGTGGTCAGGATGGGGTAGGGCGTGGAGGGCTAGCCGTAGGGCGACATCTGCGTCGTGCACCGAGAAGCAGTTTCAACGCAGGTCGGCCCAGGGGATGGAGCGGGGCACATCCACAGTGAGGGTCAACCGGGCAGCCAGCTCTGCAGTAGGATGGGCCTGGAGCAGTGCCGAGTCCAATGCCCGGCGCGCCCTCTGGCTGGGTAGGCGGATGATGGGGGTCGCCGATCCCCGCAGGACGATGGTCTCCGCCTCGTACTCCGCATGATAGCTGGAGCTGGCGTTTTCCCGCAGGAGACGTTGGCAGAAGGCCCCCAGGTGCTGCGCATCTAGGAGCGCGGCCCGCGTTGAGCGCGCAAGTTCAGGGGCGCCATCGGAGAAGTCCCCGACAGTCGCCTGTAGCCAGCGCTCGGGAGCCAGCAGGTCTGGCGGCCGCAGGAACCTGTTGTCACCTCGAAGACGCAGGGACCTCAGGCTGGCGGGATGAAGAACCCGGTGGTCAAGCTCGAGGACGCTGGACGCGGCCTCCCACAGGCTCAGTAGCCTCCTCCTCCTAGGCGAGTGCCAGACGTCAGGAGCCGGCGGTGTCAGCCACGCCCGGCTGCGGACCAACCAAGAGTAGCCGTTGGCGACGCCGCGAAGAGAGGCCTGGACCCCCTTCAGGCAGGCGAGCCGAAGCTGGCCCGCGATGTCAAGCAGGCCGACGCCACCATCGGAGACTGGACGAGCCAGGATGCGCCCGGGGAGCCACGAGACTCGGCTCGTACCCCACACGAAGTGCGCCAACCGCGCCTGCAGCCGGCCGATGGTGGTTTCAGGTGGAAGGTAGCCATGGAGTTGGTGCAGGATGGAACCCAGGACCAGGCTGTTGGCCGCGCGAGCACGACCCAACAGCGACAGGCCGCGGGTGAAGGGCGACCACCTCGCGATGGCACGCTTCAGCAGCCCCATCAGGTGTGATGCCTGGGAGGCGACGGTGTTTCTGGTGGTGATGGTGCAGCCCAGGACGGTTAGCGACTCGGACGTCCAGGATATTCCCAGAGGAGAATCCGTCCGGTGCTTCCAGGAACCGCACCAGAGCCCGCGGCTCTTCTTGAAGTTGACAGGCCACCCCGGAGGACATGCGGAACTCTTCAAAGATCAGGGGCATGAGCTCAAACTGAGCGTCGTCCCTGATGAAGAGTACGATGTCGTCCGCATAGGCGACCACGTTGCCGCGGCCAAGGTTCTCTCGAGGCGGCATAGCAGAGGTCCAACTCCGATGCTGAAGAGCGCGGCGCTGAGACGGCAGCCCTGCCTCCCCCCGTTGAGAAGTGGGAAGGCCTTGGTGTAAGAGAGAGAGAGAGAAGAGCCAGTATCAATTTACAAGTGTCTCCAAAAAATCGAAAGTATTTTATATTTTTAAAATATAAAACAGAATTAGAAAAAATAATTCCCCTTCACAACAGTCCCATTAATTACAAATACATCTATTCCATCTTTTCTCAAGTTCAATAAAACAACCATAAAATTATTTTAATGAGACCTTGAATAGTTCGGTGTCCACATTTGTTTGAACATCATTAATATTGTGGCGAAGAAATAATTTATTATTTAATTTAATATTATTCAATGAAAATATTCAACAGATTTTAAAATATATATTACTCTGTATTTGTAAAATCATTTTAAAATATTTCTTTGTGCTTGCTTGTTCAAAATTCTCTAGCTGTAGATAGTTTTGTTGAGTTGTTGATAAGTGTCGACTAGTCGTGCTGACATCATCAATAAATACGCTTACATCTTAAGATATACAAATATACTTGATTTCTACACTACAATATCTTTAAAAATACTTTTAGCTTAGGGAATAGAAAAGACCACAGGGGATAGATCAAAAGAATAAATTGGATGGGGAACCTCTGGATGGAACACTTGGCCAAAAAATGGCCATAGGACTCTTTTCACGCTGGAAAGTTTATCGAATGCTTAAAAAGAAAGCAAATTCGTCTGTTTACGTATATCACTAGGTACAATATCAAGTAATACATCTCAAGTATACTTCAAGAGATTAATTTTAAGGTATTAAATATACTTACAGAGGTCAGCTGCTGCCAAGCCAATCAAACAGAGAAGTACAAACGACCTCATCTTCTATAACACCCACCAGAGGTATTACCATCGTGTGTGAGCTTGTAACATGATAGATATCTCGGATAGTGTTTGATTGAATAACAAAGCTTTGCTTAATATTAAATTTTCATATAAGAAATTTGAACTATTTTTGACACGTACGATTCTTATAAAAAAATAAATCAATTTTCTTCTACCCTTACTGCGATGATAAAATAATGAGAGGGCCTGGCTCTCAGTGGTGAACCCTCCCAGCGGTTTCGCCAGTTTAATCTACCATACCGCTGCAATATTGTATTTTCCGGTTTTCCTTTTATACTGATATTTTGATGCTGATATTAGATGTTGGGAGGGTTCATCACTGATGAGTCAGGCCATCCCATTATTTTATCATTGCAGTAAGGGTAGTAAAAATTGATTTATTTTAAAAATAATCATACGCGTCAAAAATAGTTCAAAATTCTTATAAAAGATGGCGTGCTGATGCATCATATTAAATTTCCATATATCAGAATATTATTATAGTTACGTATTAATGCGCAGATACAAACAAACAACAAAACTTAAAAATGATACAGATCTAGTCTTAAAGTTAAGTAAAGTTGAATAAGTTAGTAGCCTTACAGATTTAGTAGACTATGCCTTTTTCATTCTCATCTAATATTTTCTAGCACATGGCAGTTAAGTTTGCAGAGATAATTTTGATGATTCATAGAAAATAAGAATATAGTACCCAAAAATATTTTTATAAATTAAAAAGGTATCATTCAATTTTTAAAAATATTAAACTTCTTTTCGTTAAATTCTTAAATATTGTCTATATTTACTTATAAAAAATTGCAGGCATATATTGTATATTCTAAAAGTCTGATATAAAGCGGTAATATAGGAGACACATAATCAATCAATATAATGAAATAAGTAATGTAGTTATGAGACGATCGTCCAAGATGAAGGACTTACCATCAGAATCTGTGGTTCCAAGACGGAGATAAGATTGAGATATATAAGTAGGCTGGAATAATTTAAACAGCATCTTATCTCTGAGCAAACATTTCTTGATTGGATCGATAGCAGCAGTGTTATTACAGAGGTTGAACTGCAAACACCTGTCCCTGGGGTATCACTTGACGGTGTCCTATTTCTGTCGTATAGCAGGAAGTGTGTGTGTGACAGCTATAGATGTATTACAGAGGATAAACTGCAAACACCTGTCCCTGGGGTGTCACTTGACGGTGTCCTATTTCTTTCCTATAGCAGGAAGTGTGTGTGTGACAGCTATAGATGTATTACAGAGGTTGAACTGCAAACACCTGTCCCTGGGGTATCACTTGACGGTGTCCTATTTCTTTCCTATAGCAGGAAGTGTGTGTGTGACAGCTATAGATGTATTACAGAGGTTGAACTGCAAACACCTGTCCCTGGGGTATCACTTGATGGTGTCCTATTTCTCTTATAGCAGAAAGTTACTGCTATAGATGTATTACAGAGGCTGAATTGCGAACACCTGTCCCTGGGGTGTTACTTGACGGTGTCCTATTTCTTTAATAGCAGGAAGTTAGAGCTATAGATGTATTACATAGGTTGAACTGTAAACACCTGTCCATGGGTTGTCACTTGATGGTGTCCTATTTATTTCCTTTGGCAGGAAGTTACAGCAATAGATGTAGTACAGGGGATGAATTGCGAACACCTGTCCCTGGGGTGTTACTTGACGGTGTACTATATCTTTCCTATAGCAGGAAGTTATATCTACAGACGTATTACAGGGGATGAAATGCGAACACCTGTCCCTGGAATGTTACTTGACGGTGTCTCATTTCTTTCCTATAGCAGAAAGTAAGAGCTATATATGTATTACAGAGGCTGAACTGCAAACACCTGTCCCTGGAATGTTACTTGACGGTGTCTCATTTCTTTCCTATAGCAGAAAGTAAGAGCTATATATGTATTACAGAGGCTGAACTGCAAACACCTGTCCCTGGAATGTTACTTGACGGTGTCTCATTTCTTTCCTATAGCAGAAAGTAAGAGCTATAGATGTATTACAGAGGCTGAACTGCAAACACCTGTCCCTGGAATGTTACTTGACGGTGTCTCATTTCTTTCCTATAGCAGAAAGTAAGAGCTATAGATGTATTACAGAGGCTGAACTGCAAGCGCTTATACCTGGGGTGTCACTTGACGGTGTTATATTTTTTATAGCAGGTGTTACAGCCACCGATGTATTAGCAGTTTTAATTCAAAACTTGAAAATAAATTATTCTATTCCCGACCACCCTGACCACCCAGAAGTCTGAAATTTTTTCAACTTGCATTAGCATTAGGTTTGAAAAAGTAAAAATCTCAGACACTAAGTGCTCAGTATGTTAAAAATTGGTCATTATTTTTGTGGAAAAACAGACATCCGGACAAACAGACGGACAGACATGGAAGCAAGTGAAATAAAAGCTTTTAAAGAGAAGGATATTTCCATATAAATAGCCACCGCTGTGCTCACTTACAGGAGTGTAAGCACTATAACTTGTTATCAATAGGTACTGTATAGTACTTAGCTAGATCCTGCAATAACGCAGTTAGTAGATCTGGAACACAGGGAAGTCACACACCGCGGCTCCCCATCTGTTACCCACAGCATTCAGACTTAATGGTCAGCAGATTGCTGTTGTCATCGACTCCCTTTTTTATACTTGGCATTCACGTGGTTTGTAAGTTCTATATGATATTTGGGGTATGATTGGGATAAAAGAATCTTAACTTGCGCCATGTTGATTTCTATCAATCCAACCAATCAATTAGGCGAGTTCACATCAAATGATATTTATCCCACTTCTGATTGGCTGATGGTGTATCAAGATTTGGTTATAAAGAAGGAGAATCAACGGGTCTGTCCAGCTGACAAGGAAATTGTGGCCTTCATCAGTAGAGAGGCGACACCAGAGTTAACATCTGAGATGGACACAATCCATCTGGTTTAATTGTCTTCGGTATGATTTTCAGGGTGATCATAAGAATTCTTACCTGCATTCTTCAACATATTGGTATTTAAATTTGTAATAAAGTTTGTGATATTGTCCCAAAATATTATTGCTACTTTTTTCTTCCTTAAATATTTTGCGCCCGTATTTTCTCATTATCAATAGATTTTGAATTATATCAAAATTTGTAAAATAGTTCCTCATATCTTTTCTAAATTTCAAAGGGATATTTTTATTCGTATCGTTATTATTATTTTGATTGTTTCCTCAATTGTGTATTTTGTTCAATGAGCTTATTTCTTATCATCCACAGAGAGAAAGAATTAATTGCTTTTGCTTTATGTGCTGTTATTGGACCTTTCCTATAATCAAATTACAATAGAGAAATATCACGATATATCAATGAATATTTTTCTTCAAATTATTATAATATTGATTAGAATTTTTTAAAATCAAATTCGTTTCATTTACTGAGTGAAAATTAAAAATATTAGTTTCCTTTGTAATTTAGGCTATATGAATTAAAAATATATACTGTATTTATAGAAATATATTTATGGATGGGGGGTCCTATATAATATGGAAAATATGATTTTTTGAAAATATATGAATTATTTGACTCCATTGTTAAACTTAAAAAATATCAAATTAATATATAAAAACAATTTATAAATAAATATAACATTTGGAATTTTTTAAAATTTATCTTTTTAATATACAGTTAAACCTGTCTATAGCCCCCCTCTAAATAGCGCCTCCCTCTCTATAGCGCCCGATTTTAAATACGTAGTACGAGGCAAATAACATTAAAAGTGACCTGTCTATAGCACCCCCTCTCTATAGCACCCAATTTTGGTGAGTCCCAAGAGGGGGGCGCTATAGACAGGTTTAATTGAAGAGAAGCATGTAATTATTTATCAAAGGAATAAGCTATACCCTGGATTTATATATTTACCTTTGTGAGATGTTTAACTGAATGATTTTTGATATTATGATATATATATTTATTATATTTGTGTTCATATATTATTAATAATAATAGAAAGCATATATAGGATTGCTGCGTTGATCCAAATTTTTTATGAGGAGTGGATACGTTGTAATAATATTTTGTTAACGGAGAACTAAGTTCAAGTAAACATAGGGAGAATATCTTCACCTTATTTGAAACCGCCATCATTAGATTGTTCTGTGAATTGTGGCATTTCATGTTATAAGCATTGCTACATATATCAACTCACTGGCTTAACGGCCGCCGAGATGGTACATCGAGCTCAAGACAGAGATGGCTGGCGTCGCATCGTGTTTGGGATGTAATACGTACAGTGGGCCACAACGTTCGATTGCGAATAAAATGATTTGCTACTAAATATATCATTACTATACTTTTATCGGTTTTATTAAAGATATGAATACTCTATATGAAGTTTTCCTCTTTCTAGCTATAGAACAAAAATATATGTATATAGAAAAACTATTTCTTGTTTGTCGTTATCACGCACTTCTGGCTTTAAATAACAGTTTCATGATTTTTCGGGATGCCCAAAAGACCAAATTATTTCGGCTTTGAGGTAAAGCTTGGACCACGCTGATGAGGGCCAACAGCTCGAAACCGACAGAGGACGAGCCATTAGACCTACCGGGAGCCAGGCGGCGCCATAAGACGATCCCCAAGTCGAACCATGCTAGCATGGCCTGCATTTTGCCGATGCTAGCGTTTATAAGTAGATGGCGAAGAACCAATGCCAGAACCAGCATGTTGATCACTCGATATCGACTAACAAGAGAGAAGCAAGGGAAGCTCTGATACAACCCAGATATCGCCCTTTCCAATATGCCCAGCAGGTTAACTTTCTGGATCCATGTTTCATGGTCTGATAATCAGCAAACTGGCACCTTGATGGAATATTTGACCGCGAGATACCCCGCAGATTGTCGGCGTGGTTTTCCAGGCACCGCACCATAGCCCCTTATTCTTACAAAAGTTCACGCTAACTACCGAAGATCGCCGGAATTCGCCAAAGATGGTCCTGACTCTCGAACTGCCAATCTTCGCGGATCAGCAAGAGAATATAATCAGGGTGCGCCAGTATGTTCCCTCTACACAGAACTCGACGCGGGGAGAAAATTGATGTCTTCAATAAGATATCGCTTCAGCTCTCCAAATTTCAGCCATAGATCTCCAAGAGGTATGTATCCGCGAAATCTACCGCGATGCCTTTCCAAGAAGCATCCCTATTCCCTCGACGACTATGGGAAGGTCAATAAGATGGCTGGCATTGTCCACCCCAAGCCTAAAATGGTACTTGTAGGTGGCAACCTTTGACCCAATTGTGATCTTCATTGCCTTGAGATTGAGGCCGTCGCTAAAGAGCCAGGTCTGCAGATCTAGGGGCACGTCGCAGGAAACGAATATCTTCGAGGGCAGGGGTCGAATGGCTCGGTAACTCCAGTGTCTGTGGGTCAGCGAACCGTCATTGAATCCACAGGCGGCACAGGTAGCACGCCTCAATGCAGGATTGTCAGAATGGGGTAGGGCATGGAGGGCTAGCCGTAGGGTGGGTATGCGTCGTGCTCCGAAATTATTTGCGATTTCTAGTTGAATGATGCTAGGATGCCTCCGAGAAGCCACGAGACTCAGCTCGTTCCCTACACGAAGCGCGCCAGCTGCTTTTTAAGTTGGTTGACAGTAGTTTCAGTCGTAGAGCCGTGGAGATGGAGCAGGATGCATCTCAAGAGCTAGTCTCATTCCGTTGTCACTTTGGTTAGGAAGTCGGTGATGGAATCAATCGAACTGGGAGCCTGGACGAAGGGAAAACTTAAGTGTTTCAAAGGGAAGAATTTATCTGGCCCCCAAAGATGGCGGTACTGTCGTTGTCTGCGTGGGAAGGACGAGAGCAACGTATAGTTCGGAGGGAACGCCTGAGGTACGCCCTCAGAAAGTGACTGGCGGACCTGGCGACGATAGGCGCGACGTACCCTATCTCCGCGACCCTATCGGCCTTAAATTTTCCATAGAATTTGAGTTCAAATATTTTCTAGGTCTTTCGAGATTTCATCGATGAGTGTTTCCATTCGATCGACGAACAGGTCTGATCGTAGTAGTTTGGTAACAGGGGGTCTTTTAGGGGCGGGCTCTTCCACTTGGATAAGGAAGGCACGGTGGTTCGAGTAGGCGGATTAGAAGGTTTGGTATGAAGTTAGCACGATTCCGTCCAGACGAAGTACGTCGACCGGACTTTCAATAATGGCGACCCTGGTTTCTCATGCGCAAAGTCAAAGAAGGTGGCGGTGCTGGCGTGGCCCAGTAGCTTACTGAGGGCTTCTACCGAACCCAGGGCCAGGTCCTCGGAAATGTTCAGTTCACCGAGGATCAACGCACCTCCACACGCCAAAACTGCGATGGTCTGCAGCATCTCTCTTCAGGAGCATGAGAGACGTGGTGCACGTCATGCAGACTCCCCGGACGGTGAGGTCGATGACCGCAACTTGCTAGATCACAGGATCTGCTGACGGTAAACCACGACCCCAGGCACGAAGATGCGGACAAGTCCGGGATCCCAAGGTAATCGTTGCGTGCAGAACGATAGCGCTGTAGGCGTGGCAGAGATCTACCTTATGCACCTTGAGAAAACAGAAGGAGCTGAATTCTCCTATGAAGAGCGGCAAAAGAGGGTATTTGTTTTTATGCGCTCCACAAAGGTAAATAAATGCAGAATAATCTCCCTGTCGTATATTCCAAAGTTCGAAACAGACGACAGGTTCATTTTTTGATAAGACCTCACCTGGTACTAACCTCTTTCCACACCGGTTGAACGATTATGATTTTCCAATAGGAATTTCAATATAAACTATTTTTATTTAAAATATTTAAAGTGAAAATTTGCATTTAGGAATCTCTAATTTTTTCTTTACTCTTGTTTGATCATGTCAACTAATCATTATCTTGTAATGTGAACATCATAGTTCTGTCTTTAGTTTCTTTTCTACTCTAACTCTCTTCACCTCTTCCTTTTTTCTAAGTTCCGCACGTATGGCGCTAATTGCTCAGGCTTTTGCGTGAACCTTGTTTTAGCCCATAATTGTTAAAAAGCTTTTCGAAATTTCTAATTTACGTGCCTTTTGTGCTATACATTTTAGAATCATCGACTTAGCTTTTTAATTTCTCCATTCTATAAATACAGAGTATTCATTTATAAAAATCTTGATTTATTTTTCAGTTTTTTATTTTCTAAACTGGCATATTTTTAAGGCAAACTAATTTGAAATTTCATATAATTTCATGTGAAAAAAAAAAAAGAATGAGTGTTGGTTTTAAAATAAAAAGACATATCCTGACCACGAGCACATGAGCTTTTTTGATGGCAGAGCGCCTTTTGATTTATCTATATATATTTATATAAATATTAAAAATACTATTAACCCTATAACTATATTTTTATTTAAATTTCAGTTTTTATATTTGTTTTATAATTGTCTTTTATATATAATACCACAATTAAATATAAATTTATAAGTAAAAAAAAATGTAAAAAGGAACACACAGGTTAAATAAATGTTTAGTTGATTTCGGTTCCACTAAATGGCGCTTATGTGAGCAGGTCAGGATATGCCTATTTTGTTTTAAATAAATTTATATTTAGTTAAAAAAGCATATATTGGATTAAAATATAATTCATTTTACCAACCAAACAAATACATTTATAAATTAACTGATAACTATTGTTGATATACATATATCCATTTTATGATCATTGTTTATACCTAGGTTCTGTAAATATTATTTATGTATATAGTATATGTATTATATATTTTGTGCTTTGCATATATATTCTCACTCTAGTGGCATTCTGTGGTAAATATATTCATATACTCACTATATATATATGTGGTGAGTTATCCAGTCGACTTAATCTATGGTGTGAGTTCGTGTCAACTCTCGCTATACTGTGTTAACCGAGAGGAACAGTCAGGGCGTGGAGAGTTTTCCAGTACCTCTCTGCACCTTGGAGGACCTTTAACAGTTCTCACAGAGTACAGGCAGTCGTGGTCGAGGCAGAGTGGAAAGCTTGGCAATGTCCATACAAAAAACGAAGAAACAGAGTTGTAGTAGGAAAGTTCCGTGAACAGATAAAAGTCGAGCTAGGAGCGAAAGATGGAGATAGAAGAGTTCTTACTGGTCTACATGGTTGATGAGGTGGACCTTGATGACAATCGACGAGGGCTCCCGCTGATGGTGAAGTGACTGTTTTCGGCAAGGGCGGAGGTCTTATATATCTTTGCCGAGAGAGGAAGTATTGAATTTCAGCGGATGCAACAAGAGCGTGGATCGAAAGCGAAATTGTACACTGGCGCTGCCCTGACAGTTTCTTATCTATCTTTAGATGTTGTTGGACTTCCACCTCAATCTCTTGCTTTAGCTCAACTCTTAATCTATTACAGAGTTTTATTTATTTATTCTCAGTTTGTACAAAGTACATTACATATGATGATGTAATGACACATGTCAATCATGCGTATAATCATTTACAGATGTGTTTCTATTATACAACATGAACATCTTGTTATAAGTATTATACAATATAGGGTTGTTGGTTTAAATTATCACATATACATTGTACATTTGTATGTATTTTGTGATACCTATATTTGTACTCTTTTTAAAGGTACTTTGTTTTTGACTTTGTGTTGGTATATTTTACATATGTAACTTTTGCTTATTATTTTTTATTTTCTAATAACTGTGTATTTGATTGCGCATTTTTGTATATAGATTTTTTTATTACTTTATACAAACGGTGTATGAGCCCTGTATCCCCTTGTACCTACTGCATATTTATACTCATTTTATATACACTTTATAATCACTGTATGTGTATCTTATACTCAAATTTAAAAAGATGGCTCTTATAATAATAAACTTCAAACGTAAAACACACTAACACATTATATATAAACTAATGAAGGCGCACAATAGCTATATTTTACACAAATAAATTTACTGGCAATGCGTTTCTTTTAAATATCATCAAATATTATCTCTACAGACCTTACTGCAATGAAATGAGTTATTCAATGAGAGGGCTTGGCTCATCAGTAGTGAACCCTCTCAGCGGTTTCGCCAAATTAATCTCTAGACCGCTCTACTATTGTATTGGACTGGTTTTGTTATATACCCTGCATTTTCTATGGAAGGCAGCTAAATGGTGTTTAGTGAACTATGGACATAAGCTTATAGGTCTGTAGAGGTACATACATATAAATTTCAAGGTATTGCATCGAGCAAAGCTCTTCCGCGCAAAACATGTTTTCATAACCATTATATATTAGTAAATTAAATTTTATTGCCCTCTATCGTTAAAATTTTACACAAATAAATTTACTGGCAATGCGTTTCTTTTTTTTTTAAATCTCTACAGACCTTACTGCAATGATATGATTTAATGAATGAGAGGGCTTGGCTCATCAGTAGTGAACCCTCTCAGCGGTTTCGCCAAATTAATCTCTAGACCGCTCTACTATTGTATTGGACTGGTTTTGTTATATACCCTGCATTTTCTATGGAAGGCAGCTTAGGGGTGTTTAGTGAACTATGGACATAAGCTTATAGGTCTGTAGAGGTACATACATATAATTTCAAGGTATTGCATCGAGAAAAGCTCTTCCGCAAAATATGTTTTCATAACCAATATATATAAGTAAATTAAATTTTATTGCCATCTATCGTTAAAATTTTACACAAATAAATTTACTGGCAATGCGTTTCTTTTAAATATCATCAAATATTATCTCTACAGACCTTACTGCAATGAAATGAGTTATTGAATGAGAGGGCTTGGCTCATCAGTAATGAACCCTCTCAGTTTTTAGTAGTTAGGAACTTTTGTGAATATATGTTTTTTGGAAAAATCATGAACAAAGTTTCATACCATTCCCAAAATTTGCTAAATAAAAATGTGAGAGAATACCCGATTTAAAATCAATATACAATTAGGTTTTGGAAATTGAGATATATATTTGTAGTGTGTGAACAAAAAATAATTCTAAAAATTATGCATACATATTTTATTTTTAATGAACGTCATAAATACAAGTGAAATTAGACGAAGATAGGCGTACAGCATGGCGAAATATATGTTGAAAGTTTTTAATAATTAAAATGCATTATTTTTTATCCAGAATATGCTGTTTAATTAATTGATATATATGGTTTGGACTTCTAGTTTAGCTTCTTGGATGCTTCAACGAGGACGCCAAGAAGTTCTTTAAGAGTAGACTCCCAGATGGCGTTGATATTGTAATCTTGGTTTTTAATGAGCAGCATTGCCTCTGTTGCTGTGTCTACCATCAACTTGCTGCTGATTTCCCAGTGCTGGAACACAAACATCACGACGTTGGGAGTAACCTGTGGCCAACTAGATCTAACAGTAGGTGAAAGCTGAGAGGACGCAGCTAAAATTTCACAGCACTTAAGTGGGATATAAGTTTGGAAACACATAGATAAAAGCGTTAAAAGCATGCAGGTAAGAGCTGAAAGTACCTAGGTCAAATGTGAAATAAAGTAGATGAATGCATATAGGTTAAAAACGCACGTAGGTGTAAACCTTTGATAGCATGTGAATGGAAGCTGAGAACACGTAATCTGCGGGCAGTTGTGGAATCGAAGCCGCCCCCTTACTGATGAAAGCCAAAGCCCGAAACCACGATATGCAGAAAAGGCTAATCATAAGGCGAAAGGTTTCTTTCAAAGTTTCATTTTTGGCCGAGCTTTCGAGCATTACTGCTCTTCCACAGGAGAAATATAGAAGAGGTATAAGAAGGTAAATTGTTTGGAGTGTTCGATGAATGCAAAGTTTGGATTCATAACTTGGGTTATATACATCTTCTGGATACTTCATTTTCTTATAGGTTTTCTATTTTTCTTCTGTGGAAGGGCAGTAACTCTCGAAAGCTCGGCAAAATAATAATAATAAAAAATTAAAGAAGCTTTTAGCCTTATTAATTCGCGTTTTCTATGAATTTTCTCAAGGCTATTATATAACCCAAGCCATGGTAAACAGGTTGGCTTTTGTCTGAATTTATCAAAACTGATGTTAGGGAATTTTCTTTATTACCGCCTCAACGTTCTGCATTGTGTTGATGAACTAAATGCATTGTTCTAATGTATTTGTAACAGGAGAGGTGCTTCTTTTAGTACATAAGAACGGGTATATTTAGTCAAAGGTTAGGTACAATACATACACATGAGATAGTTGAGCCACTTAATTAAAAAAAAATTAAAGAGAAGAATAATTGTTGTGAGGCGCGCATAAATTATTCATAATGTAATTATTTTGGCATTTAGTTGAAACAGAGGGAAGGAAGCAGTTGGTATTTAGATATTTAAAGTATCATTATTTTAATATGAAAATAAAAAAACAAGAGAAAGTCACTTGAATATTACCTCAGTATGATCTTCATGGTCTTCATCATCTTCCTTTTTCCTTATTCTGAGGCTACTGAGTATCCGGTTGATTATGTGCATTATGTAGGTCTTCAAGGTCACGATCCTGTTCTTGATGCCGATGTAAATAGTGTCGGCTATCTTCACCAAACCTTCGGAAATGTTCAGGTAGAATAGATACCACATGGCGCCCTCCTCGCTGATTAGATGATGTAATTCTGGGACGATCTCTTCCGACAACGCCAGAAGTTGCTCTTCGTTCAATTCCACCATCAGTTTATGAAGACCTTTCACTTCCTGCACATCCAGTTTAACAGTTAGATGCTGAAGTCGACCACATATATACCTTTATTATTACATCACGTAACCATCATAAAACTGACTGTATTGACTAATCCATTGATGAACACTACTCATACCCAGCAGATACCATCAAAAGTCTCAAGTTCTACAAGCTTGATGCCCTAATATGATTGAGTGGAGATAAGTAAGAAGAATACATCACAAAACCCCTTTTCTATAGATTTGTGGTGTATTCTGTATTCTACATGCGCAGAATGAACGTGGACCATGTCTGAACACTAGGAATGATCGTCTTATCGAATCAGAACTCCGTAGTCGCCAGCCTTTATTAAGAATTCCATTCTCTGCCAGAGAAAGAACTGGCAGGCTCAACTGGTGTGAAAAGAGACGTCTTTAGGATCAAGAAAGGCATTCTATCATTTTTTCTTATGAATCTCTATTCAGTTTGACGTTCATGACGGCATGGTTTATATTAAACGTAGGCCACAAGAAAGATCCCATCAGGAATACATTGTGGAAAAGAATACAGCAAGAATCCGTACCCTCACGGTGTGGGGTGGAATCAGCAATGAAAGTAGAGCCTCTTCAGTATTTATTCAAGGCACGATGATAGTTCAGCTATACATTTCATATGTGTTGCATTCTGTTGTGTTAACATTTCTTGAGGAGACTAATAATGCCATTTTTAAAAATATAATGCCAAATCAAAATATTGACATCCTTCTCCGGCCTGCATGTTACCCGGATCTTTTCCCAATTGAGCATATATGGGACATAATGGGGAAGAAAATTTGGCAATATCTACAGCCAAGTAATCTTCAACAGCAAAAAATGAAGTGGCTCAGTCTAGCATCCCACAAGAAATCATAAAAAATTGATTGACAGTATGTCTCACTATTTAGCTGCTTGTATACATAACAAAGGAAGAGACACCAAATATTAATGAAATCTGTTTATCAATAAATTTAAATACCTTTTTAAAAATTTTGATAAATTAATTTCATATTACCATTATATAGTTCAACATTATCAGAAAACACACATAGTATTTCTAGGTGATGCCTTTTTTTTTTTGTGGCCAGTGTATGCATACCCAAGTAGAATTTTCTCATTGATTTTCTTAAACATGGGAAAAGCTTGTTGCTATTTTAAATAGGGAGTGCTGATCTATGCCATTCTGTATTGTGAGTTTATGGAGATAATCCCATTGTTGTGCGGTTGTTGGGTTGAAATCATATTTATTTAAAGAAATTTATCACATAATTTCAGAGAAAACGCATAGACGCATAATGTCATCATGAAATATTGATGAATAAAGAATCAATCACCTCGTTCTTCACGCCGTTGGACCTGGCGTAGGCCTGAACTTCTAGGAGTCCCTGGTAGAGGTTTTGTTGCATTATCAAAGTCATGTCGTCGATGTGGACATCATTCTTGGTGGCTGGAACATCACAGGAATGGAATCATCAACACAAAATACAATTAGTTCTTAAAATTAAAGATACTGCGGTCAGTGTGAATCTTTTATAAAAAGATTTACTGGCTGAAATAACTTTAATTTTAAGAACTATGAATGCCAGCCAGGCAGCCCCTCTATCTTTATGACAAAATACAATGGTTATACATGGATGCGAATTAATGAAGGTAAGGCACAGTTATAGATATAGTGAAAAATACGAATATATATAAATGTGCGTTGGGATTCGATATTTTTGTCCGCCAAAAATTCTAAATTTACTCAACCAATCAGATGCGGTTGTCATTATATCGTAGCACATCTTTCTGAGAAGGTCTGGGTGAAATAAAATCAACACCTCAGATATAAAAAATAATTTATTTTCATAATTTTAATAAAATAATTATAGAATGATAGATGATTAATGATTTCCTATCATCACTCTTGCTACTATACTTTGCATTGGAACTCGTAAGCTCTCTCCTGAAACTTTTTTTCGATCTAAAATATTTTCGGTAAATTGGAATTCATTACATCAATATCTACCCCAAAACTTATTAAACAGTTTCAAAGCTCGTTATGAAAGTTATCTAGCTATTAAAGGTGAGTATGTTGACTTCCTTTTCTCCATATATTAAAAATAATTTAAATAGTTTATATTTTCATTCATTTTGAATCCATAAAGTTAGATTGATTATCTATAGAAAAAACAAATTATAAACCAAGTTTCATGATAAAAAATAACATTGGCTCAAAAAATAGAATTTAAAGTTAATTTAATTAGACTCTCTTTTAGACTTCTAGAAGCCTGAATTTGTTGAAGAAAGTACTGCCTCATATTCTTTCATAAGAATCTGTGTTCTGCCCAGTGATGATGACTAAAATACACTGTTTTGATGTATTTTAAAAAGGAGAATTTTTTTGAGGTTCCCTAGTTCTTAACTGATTGGAAGCCATATGGCGTTTCATTTTAGAGGACTGTATCTGATTTTCTTGCCACCAAGGCCTTCTGCTATCACCACCTCTATTCAACTACCCAGGGAATACTGGTGCCGTTAATGACTCAATAACAAATAAGCAAACAACAACTAATACCCAATCACACTCGCTTCACCTATATTTATTTATATATATAAATATATCGATATATCTTCATCATACATTTAATTATACCTATTCACTTCAAGCTATTCTTCATAAATATTGTCTCTGTAAACCCCTGAACGTACTAGATATTCTACAAGGTTACAAATTATTATTATTATATAAGGATTAAAAAGGTTGTTGAAATAGTTTCCTCACATCAACACACACAGTATATTATGAATACTCGAAACTATTATAGACGCGTATGATTCTTTTGAAAATTATACAATTTTTATTGCCCTTACTGCAATGAAAAAATTGAAGGGAGGGCCTGGCTCATCAGTGGTGAACCCTCCTAGAGGTTTCGCCAGTTTAATCTACCTTTGCAATTCTCTATTGCAGTAAGGTCAGTAGAAATTGTTTAATTTTCAAAAGAATCATACGCGCCTATAATAGTTTCGCATTATCATAACAGATGACGCGCTGATACATCAACACACACAATATATTCTCAATAGTTTTTTAAAATACCAACCGAGATATAGTCGAAGAGTGCTTGTGGCATTGTTGAGAGCGTCCATAATCTGACCCTTTGAGAGAACAAGGCCTTTCTCGGCGGCTTCACGGTGTTCCCTTAGCTGGAACAACCACAACAGTTTCATGCTCAAAACCCGTAGACATTCTAAGACTAAGACCTACCAGATGTAGAATGCTGAGAAGCGTCTCTCTTTTTGTCGTCATAGCTTGTCTCAGATTTGGAAGCCAATTATCGCTTTCAACAGAAGAGAGCAATGCCTTATTCATTTCACTTTCCAACCTAAAAACACAAAATATTTATTTATTATAATTAATTATGACATACAAAAAATATATCTAAATAATCCAAACATAAAAATATTTTACGAATCAAGACCAAAGATTTCTGGTTAAGTCTATAGTGCTTTGATAACAGTACAAAGACCTTTCTCGTTAAAAAATTAAAAGAAACAATATTTATATAGTAAAACAATAAACAAAGTAGTGTCTATTCCGGTAATTCTAACAGTATTTTATTTATAAGGCAATATTACGATCCATCTATCATATATATAAGAAATGAAAACATTCGTGCTTTAATGCTTTCATTTCTAACAGTATTCACAAAACAGTGTGGCGTCAGGTTACGGAACTCTCCCAGTTCGTTGAAAGAATTGTGTTCAAGCCATCAAATGTAATGGTTTCAATCTTGTAGCGTCATTTTTCTCATTGATTCTATTAGTCACGAAAAAGGCATGGTTGTTATTTTTACCTGTAATTCTGTTCTCTGTTATTCTGTTTTTACTTTCTGTATTTGACTGCATAGTTGTAAGATTGCCCTGTGTAATTTCATTTCTTGAACTATTTATCATAGAGGTTTCTTCCGAGGATATAGTAATGCAGAAGTTCCTATTTCCTTATTGCGAGTTCTGTTTTAAAGATAAGGTGATTTGATAATGTCTGTCTTGATGATATAGAAACGAGTCCTTCTTTGACTATATAATTTGTTTAATATAGAATAAATTAATTCTCATTTTATAAGGTTCTAGATATCAATATTAATATTAGTTTTTTATCTTTGTTTTTGATATTCCATAAATTGGTAAGAGTCAAATAGAGCGTTTTCATTCGTTTCAGGTTGTTGGCCCTCGTCATCTAATGCAAGCTGTACCACAACGGGAGAAACGGGTACAACCTGCAGGTGAGGGCCAGCAGCCAGTATGTGGTACTCTTTTCGTAATTTATTAAGAAAGGGTATTTGCCTAATATTCTGGAATAATAAAAAATCAACGATTAGTTGAAATTTATTCCAACAGATGGCGCAAGTCATAAGCAGCTTCCCATTGTAAGATCAGAGAAGGAAGAGAGAGAGAAGATGCCTTTTTCTTAACTTATATATAGGTTGGTGAAAAAGGTCAGATGTTGGTATTAAAATCAAAAGAGAAATATCCTGACCATGTTCACATGAACTTTTATATGACAGAGCGCCATCTAGTGAAACAGAAATCAACTAAACGTTGATTTAACCTGTTCCTTGATATTTGGCTAAAACATTTCCTTGATAAATCAGAAAAGCAAACCACCAACGCTTTTCGGGCTGTTTGCCCTCGTCAGCATGGTGCAGGCTGTACCTCTACACCGAAAATGTTTTGGTCCCAGACACTTCTTGAGAAATCAAGAAATGGGTATTTAAAGCCAAACTTGTGTGAATATATAAGTTTGTAATGAATAATATTTGTTGTTTGTAATGTAATATCTACCTTTATAAAATTTCGGGAGAACGCATTTTTAGTAATGAAAAATGGTGTAATATTTTATTGTATCTAAAATTATTGGAAAATAATTTTGTCTCTAAAAGTTACGATTATGTTTACCCATCTGTAAGTTGGCATGTAATAACGTCTAAGAGTTAGACTGGCATGTTTACTTGTCTAAAAGTTGGGATGAATTTCATATACTTTCCCAAAAATTAGAATGGCCAACTTATTTTTCTAAAAGTTGGGATGGCATGTTAATGCGTATAAAAGTAGGGATGAAATATTTGTTCAATAGTTAGAATGGTATGCTTACTTGTCTGAAAGTAGGATTATTTGCATATATGTCTACGAGTTGAAATGAAATACCTAATCTCCCAAAAATTAGGATGGCATGCTTATTTTTCTAAAAGTTAGGATGGCATGTTCATGCGTATAAATGTTAAGATGAAATAGTTAGGTTGTAATGCTTACTTCTCTGAAAGTTGGGATTATATGCTTACGTGTCAAAGAGTTAGGATGAAATACCTACTCTACCAAAAATTAGGAAGGTATGCCTTTTTTTAAAAGTTAAATTGGCATATTCATGCGCATAAAGGTTGGGATGAAACACCTACTCTACCAAAAATTAGAAAGGCATGCTTATTTTTTCTAAAGGTTGGGATGACATGTTCATGTGTATAAAAGTTGGGATGGAACACTTGTTCAATAGTTAGGATATTATGCTTATTTGTCTAAAGGTATGGGATTATATGCTTATGTGTTTAAGAGTTGGGATGAAATATCTACCTTTCCAAAAATTAGGATGGCATGCTTATTTTTTCTAAATGTTGGGGTGGCTTGTTTATGCATATAAAAGTTGGGGTTAAATACTTGTCCAAAATTTAGGATATTATGATTATTTGTCTAAAGGTATGGGATTATATGTCCACTTGTTTAAAAGTTGGGATGAACTGTTTACTGGTCTCTAAAAGTAAAATGACACGTTTATATGCCTAAAATTTGGGTGACATGTGTGCTTATATAAAGGTTGAGATGTCGCACTTACTTCTCAACAAGAGGGTCCTCGGCCATCATGAGAGCGGAAAGCTTTGGAGCAGCTTTAATGCTCTCAGTTAGGAGTTCGTGGGTCTCTTCCCTCACCAAATTCTCATCTGTAAACAGAAAGGCGCTGTGTAAAGAGGTCAGTTAAGAACATAAAAAGCGTTAAAGGTATATAGGTTAGCTAACAATTTATATATACAAGGGTCGCTACAAAAGTATCTGCAATCACTTATTTTTATTAAAGCTTCTCCCATCCATATTTCCAAATTCTTTTTTTCTTATTTTCCATAGGATTATTCAAATAATAATCTGTATATATTTACCATGTGTATATGATCTTTCTCCATTTTTACCCTTTGTATATTTCCCACTTTCATAGGTTTCTCCGTCTTGTAACCCCAAGGAGAATCCTCTGTGAGACCTGTGTGTCTTAATAAAGGCTTTTGTGTGCGGGTGTGTATTTTTATTAAAGCTGCAACTTTCAAATTTTCATATTTTCTCAAAATATTTACCCTTAGCACCAATGCAAGATTTCATCCGTGAAAGCCAATTATCGAAGCACTTACACCAGTCATCTTTGGGGATGGAATTTACGGCATTGATAAAGGCTTGCAGTGCTTCATTTACAGTGTCAAATTTTATATTCTTCAACAATAACCTAACTTTTGAAAATAAAAAAGGTCTCAAGGTGCTAGGTCTGGTGAATATGGTGGATGAGTGACTAATTGAACACCAGAGTTGGCTAAAATGTCTAATGTTTGGCTGAGCTGTGCGGTTTTGCATTGCCATGGTGAAGAAGGGCTCCTCTAAGTTGAGCTCTTGGTTTGCTTTGATCGATTTTTTCAAATACTGCTAAATAGAATTTTGTTGTCTACCAGTCACTATTAACTGTTTTTCGATCTTCTAACTTCACAATATAAATGAAGCCACTTTTTATAAAAAAAAATAAGCAACCATTTTTTTTTCAACACTTCGAGCTATGGGAACTTTCTTAGGAGGAGGTGATTTTGAAGAGCACCAAAGAGAAGATTGCCGTTTTGTTTCTGGATCAAAAGTGTAAGTTCGTCCCCTGTAATAATATTAAAAACAGCCTTTTATATATATTTGCCTTCATCAAATTTTTTCAACATGAAATTACATCATTTGATGTGACCAAGTTTTTGGTCTTCAGTCAAACTGTGCGGTACCCATCTGCTAGCAAGTTTTCTGTATTTTAGATGATCATTAATGATGGTGTTGATTGCTGCCGATCCAATGCCCACACTTTTATATAACTGTTGATACGCAATTCTTCGATCTTCTTCAAATAAAAATCTTACCAGCTCAATTATTTCTTGGGTCACTGCTGTTGGTGGTCGACCTGAACGAGTTTCATTTTCAAGGTTGGTTTTTCCAAATTTATATTCATTAAACCAATTAAAAACTGTTCTAATAGAAGGGGCTTTATCTCTTAAAGATTTCACCAATCTTTCATGGGATTCCTAAGAAGTTGAATTACTTTTTTAATTATAAAAGATCATGGCGCGTTAACTTTTTCTAGTCAACTCCATCGTGCCTGATGCAATGTTTAGAAAATAACGCTGCCGATGTAAACAAAGTACTGCCCTTTATGATCATTGTTGTTACTATTTTATGAAAATTTTTATGTTAGGGAAAAATACATGATGATTTTAATGGTATAATATATTTTTCAATATTATGATCATTTAATGTTGATTGCAAAAACCTTTGGAGTGAACCTTGTATTTTCGAAATGTCTCAGTTGCATATCAATGAAAAAATATATCAATATATAATTCCGCGTATTAAATTTTTACTGTATATGCATGGTGAATAAATATATTAATTGGAATAACATCAAAAGAAGAAACAAAGAGATTATAGTTGTAGTTAGAGATGTAGATAGTTACGGATAACTTGAGCAGTGGCTGCTAGGCCGAGGAAACAAAGGAATATGAAGGCTTTCATTGTCTGAAACACCAACATTTTGTCAACAATATATAGATTTACATACACTTTGGACATTTATGTTTCTTTAAATAATCAGAATATACAATATATGTGACTCAATTACGTTATTTATACAGTCGAACTTTGTTAATTTGAAGCCCAAGGGACAAACAAATTCGAATTATAGAAAAATTGGAAATAAGAACGTTTTGATTAAAAGGCGTAAAATTCTAGGGACAAAGATTACTATTCGAATTGAAGACGTTTCAGAATTATCCAAGTTCTACTGTATTAAAATACTCTAAAAATAAGATGAAAAGGGTTTTATACACATGTTAAAATATGTATGTTGAGAGATGTGTTCATCCTGATCCTATATTTGAACCCTTTGTGTTTTAAAACTGAGCAATCGATTTGTAAAACTCAATCAAAAGTATAACTCTATCAGCAAGGTTCATGTCCACAACAGTGCACATGAAAACTATTTTTAAAATGTGAAAAAGTAAGAAAAAATATAAAATATCAGGTTTTAATATTAAAAATGTTTTAAAAAAAGGCATATCCTGACCGCGTACATGAGAATTTTAAATGGCAGAACGCTATCTAGTGGAACAAAAATCAACTAAACGTTGATTTAGACTTGTTCCAAAATATTTGACCAACTCACTTTCTTGTTAAATCAAGAAAGGCCAACCACATACGCCTTTCCAGCCGTTGGCCTTAACTAACCGTTTTTTGCATTTTCAGGAATCCTTTCGGGAAAATATTTGGTCGTTGAGGTACAGTCAGCACCACGCTGACGAGGGCCAACAGCTTGAAACGCTTATGTGGTTAGCCTTTATTGATTAATTAAGTAAATGGGTTGTCCAAATATAATGGAACAAGCCTAAGTCAACGCTAAGTTGTGTTTTTTGCTCCAATAGATGGCACTAGCCATCCAAAATGCTCAAGCGAGCGATCACAAGAAATGCCTTTTTATTTCTAATTAAACAAATAAAAACAAAAAATATAAAGGGTGCTTTAAAATAAGAAATATTTTTATTAATATAAAAAAATCCTCACAACCTCAAAAATATACACTATATTCCTGCCTAATATTGAAACAAAAGTTTCGCCAGCTAAGTTTTTTGAGCAAATTTATTAAATTTCATTACTCCTCCTATCACAAATTATATCCGCACCAAAATGAAGTCTTTTTTCTCAAATATCATCAATAGGTAGTTTTGTTTCAAAAGTGGCAATCACACTATTGCTGAACTGGATTATTAGTGCAAAAATAATCATCTTATGTTTGTATTAACGCGGGCAATTTTACTTTTTCAAAGATAAATAAAATAACCCCATTCTTTGGAGATATTTAAAAAACCAGCCTATACATTTGTAAATTACTAATGAAGTATCTTTCTATACGGCCCTGTCTCTCGGGAAAGAAAAATCCCTACTCTCCAATTGCGGAATGGGATCAACGTCCCTAGAGCGGCTATGACAGGAAGGAGCTGAATAGAGATTGGCATATGTTTTCAACTTAATCCTAATAAAAAGCATTCATAGTTGTCCTTGAAGTTGGAAACAGCTCATAAAGACGTATCATTAGGTATAGTATTAGGTCAATGGTATATGGATGCAGGGATCTCGGGAAAACGACCTCACCTTTCTAGATAAAAATCCTCAATGAATGAATCTATTAAGTAAGGCACGCCCAGACTATTTCTATAGATCGATCACCTTGGAAGAACCTGATTAAGTAGGTACGCCATTCTTAGGACACTGAGCTGCTTCTGAAATAATAATAATACACTTTAAATCTCTCGGCTTCATTCAGAGTTGGCTTTTATTTAATCCATACCACCCATTGCACATCTTTTAGGGATCTGTTGGAAACACCGAAAGATTGTCTATTAAGGCTTGCTATATTTTAAATATAAAATATACAATATAGAGACCGGTCTCTCATGCATTCTAGACAAATTAGACTAATAAGTTATTTTAAAAAAAGCCATTGAGCAGCTATCTAGTCGAACCAAGCTATTAAACCTCATGACTTGGCTCATGTTTTAAGATATAGACAAAAACCTTTTGCTGAAACGTGAGGTAAATTAAGATATAAATTACCTTTGTAACCTAATACAGGAACCATATTATGAAATAAGTCTTTTCTTTTGGAAAATACAACAACAGTTCTGTGTAGCACATAGTAAAATAATTTGTACCTTTAACAAAGTGGGAACCTCTATTTCGCGAAATTCTATTGAAACCTGTTAACAAGTGGTTGTTAAATTGGAAGGCCAAGAAAGTTAAACGCACACATCTAGTTATCTACAAAATTGATCTGTTTTGGAATTAATTTGAGAGAGAGATTGAGATTGAAACTAATTTATTACAATGTACATATAAGATTATATAAGGTTAAATACAGAATAAATATGAAAAAATAAGATTATATAATGATAAATATATGAATATATAGATATAAATATATAAAATAATTGATAAATATACATATATGTAGTATATTTTTGATGTTTATTGTAATCCCATCCCTATATAAAACTATGTATCAACCTTGTAAGATGTATCACAATAAAGCAAAGAGGGAGGTAGACCAACGACGCCATAGATCAAACGAACAGGTGTTATGATTTTGAGTCGCATCCACCAGGTAGCCGGCCAAGGTCAGACTATAGCAACCAAAATCAATCTATCGAAACCAAAACCTAAGATGAAAGGCTAGACACCGAGGCGCGCCGTTCCGCCTGAGCAAACAAACAGCTTGACCAGCAGCCAATGAGATTCAAGGCCAGGGGAGACGGCTGAGAGTTGCTATATATTGGGGTCGTTAGAAAGTTTCGGCAGTCAGATAGTTGGAGAGTTAGATAGATAGTTGTAGTTGTTTCCAGAGCGACCCCGTTACAGTCGGTCGGATCCCTCACCCCTATCCGCGATGTAGGGCATCCGTGGCGTCCGGGTCCGCTGTCTTCGTCCGTGGTCTGCCTCTTCCTCTTGGAGTTACCATCTAGACCTGCCTCTGTCTCCTTGTTGTCCCAGTGTGGAAAATCCCATCACGCACACACTACCACGACTGCACCCAGCACATTCCACATCGGGTTTACTACATATATATAAATATATACAAGTCGTAATTGGTGGCGCCCTCCGCGGGAAAGACTCCGCCATCGGTGGACTGCGAGAGTTCTTTCCCACAGAGTGGGCAGGTCGATGTGATGGCATTACCCAACTGAAGACCAAGATGGTACTTGTAGATGGTAGCCTTCGCCATACTTGTTAGTTTCACTGCCTCGGGATGAAGGCCGACGCCGAAGAGCCAGGCCTGCAAATCCAGGGGTACTTCGTAGGAGGCGAACACCTCCCGGAGCAGGGGTCAGGGTGGTGTAGAGCGTGGAATGGAGCGGGGCACATCCACGGTGGGGGTCCACCGGGCAGCCAGCTCTGCAGTACGATGCGCCTGGAGACGTGCGGAGTCCAATGCCCGGCGGGCCCTCTGGCTGGTGAGGCGGGTGATGGGGGTTGCCGATCCCCGCAGGACGATGGACTCCGCCTCGTACTCCGTATGATAGCTGGAGCTGGCGTTTTCCTGCAGAAGACGCTGGCAGAAGGCCCCCAGGTGCTGAGCGTCCAGGAGCGCGTTAGGGCAGGGATGCCATCGGAGAAGTCCCCGACAGTCACCTGTAGCCAGCGCTCGGGAGCCAGCAGGTCTGGCGGCCGCCGGAATCTGTTGTCACCTCGAAGGCGCAGGGACCTCAGGATGGCGGGATGCAGAACTCTGTGGTCTAGCTCAAGGACACTTGATGCGGCCCCCCACAGGCTCAGCAGTCTTCTCCTCCTAGGCGAGAGCCAGACGTCAGGACGTCAGGTGTCAGCCACCCCAGGGTTAGGACCAGCCAAGAGTAGCCGTTGGCAGCGCCGTGAAGTGAGGCCTGGACCCCCTTCAGGTAGGCGAGCCGAGAGAGAGAGAGAGAGAGGGTAAACTAATCGGAAACTGAAGAGTATCTATGTTGATTTAATTGAAGTCAAGATAAGGGAAATTCTAATAAATTTATACTTGGTCGAATCATCATTTTAAATTACTCTGGAATTGACGTGATGCATGTCTTCATATATCCTTATTTCTGGTTGCCCCGGCTTCCAGCATTTACCAACATGAACACAACTCTTTCTCCATTTGAAAACAAACATGTTTTTCAGGCTGATGAATTGAGAGTAAACTGTTTTAGGGGGTATATATAAAATAATTATATATATCCAGATTCGTTAATTATTAACTGAGCCACGTATCATAGGCAAATTCAAGATTTAAAATATGAAATTGAAGCTCTATACAGATTTTCAAAATGCGTTTCTTATAAAAAAAACCATCGCCTTCATAAATTCTGTTAGAATTTTTAATTCATATTGTTAAATAATTGAGTGACTATCAATATTTAGTATTTCATAAAATATTCTTTATTTAAATCTTCAAATATTTTCGATAGAGCTGGACACCCATCTTCCAAGGAGAACTTCGCTAGGAACATTGGAACACTCGGGAGAATCAGCCCTTCCTTGTATAGGCATATTGAATTGAACCACTATTTCTTTTTATTAATTTTTGTTTCTAATGTATAATCATGTGTTATAAAAATTATAATATGTTTTTGTATATTTATCACACATATGCGGCATTTATCTGTAGTCATGATTGTAGAATATTGAATCAATTCTATATTGAATAAATTTATTGAGAATTACCAATCGCGAATTGATGGAAAGAGAATGTCTCGGCTCATCAGTGTCTTCTCGACTGGTTCGACAGTTTACTGGATCAGACTGTTGGAAGCTTTCACCAGTAATGAGCCAGAGTCTTTTAATATATATTTTTATTTTTTCTCTGTTTATAATTATAGAAATTAATTAAATAAAAGTAGCGCGAATAGAGATAGCCTATAAACCTTATATAATGTTAGTAATTTCAAAAAATAACCTTAAGAATAAAAATACATTCCCAATATGTTCTATTGAATTTTGTAGAGGTGTGTAGTACATTTTGCGATTCTAATGGTATCTAGGCTTTACGGTCTAGTATCCAACCCTAATTTGATATCACATACTTTTTATATGAATCCTTGAATCTCAATGTTTCCTACCATATCCTCGTGGTGATGCTGGGGAATTAGGTGTTCTATAGATGCGATAAACAAGATTGTCGATATATATTAGTAGATCTTTATCTCTCTCTCCTAAGAAAAATATCAATATTAGGAATTAATTATTTTTTTGAATTTTTTTCTGTAATTATAAAACTCCGCTATATGATTTACTCTCGTCCGTGAATTACAGATTAAGTCCCCCGCAACAGACTCTCCAGTAATCTCTGTTTCAGCCTTTAATGCAAAGTTCTCTATATGAACTGAGGTAAAAAAACAGCTTTGACTAATTGTATCCAGCTGGTTTTAGGCTTTCCTGGCTTCCTAATCGCGTCTATTTTGTTATGTAAGGGAGAGTGGGGAAAAGATAATTTAGATAATCATAATGAAAAAACGCACAATAATTTAATTTAGAAAATTACTTCGTTGCTCCATTAAGTTTAATGATGCTCTATAAAACATGTCTTCATATTTGTTTTCCTGTTCTTCAAACACCTGTATACTCGAAGCAAAAATCATGTAAAATTTCTGCATTACCAAAAACTATCAAAATAAGTTTACTATATTGATTTACTACAAATACATCTTCAAATGCTATATGACTATATGAGCAGCGTCAAATTTAATAGTTGAAGCGGCCGGGAAGATCAAACTGACAAAACTGCAGATGAAAAGTTCACCAAAGATGAGCGAGGCCCAGTTAATATTGTTATTTTCATTTCAGTAAAAAGCTTGTTTTATATCAATTAATACTTTTAAAAAGCTTTCGATATAAATTCCTCTTTAATATAGTAATATATATCTATAGAAATATATTGGAAAATATATTTTAGTTTCGTTTTATATCATCACAAAGAATAGACCTTCAAATGTAGACTATATAACCAGAATGAACATACAATAGTTGAAGGGTGCCAAAATAAGATGGTTCACCCCTGATGAGACAAAGCTCAATCCCAATTATTTTTCAGTTAATAAATTGTAAAAATTCCATTATATCAGAAAAAAGAAATAGGCATCCACATTTAGTGTGATATACAGCAAGTTATAAACAAAAAGGTTCTAATTCCTATACCGCTATAAGTCTATAATTGAGAACTGGAGGGAGGTTTAGGAGTTAACTAAGGAGAGCCGAGCACTCACTCACCGTGTGGTTGGAAGCTGGAACTAACAGGATGATGGCTGAAGGTAGCAGAATTTAAAGAAGCTATCACCTGTGTACCGTCGATAATGAATTGTGCAAATTAAGATAATGGGGGCGAAGTCTGGTGATTGGGGGGGCTGTTTTTGACTTGAGAGTGTCACCTGATATTACGGGCTCTGTCTTATATCAAGTTCTACGGTTAATATTTCGCATATTTTTGTAGTTATTAATCAACAAGGACCGATATTGAAGTATTTGTGCCCATTACAGAGGAAACAAACAAAAACAAATATATTAGAATTTAGAATTGAATATTATTTGCAAATTTATCGATATTAATCGATAGAGTTAATAAAATATATACACAGTATACACAAGTATAGACAAAGTGGTTGATGAAATAGAGATAAATCATTTAGATCTATCAATATATTTCATTTATGCAAATTTCGCATATGTATGTTATTGAAAGTTATGAATTATTTATTTATTTTTGCTTATCCCTAATACACGTGATACAGGCCATGATAATCATGGTGGGTATTTGTAGGCAACTGCTTTTACTGTAAGTGCTCCACATGTCTACACATGCAAAAAGCAGTTTGTCTTTGCACTTAAAAATGTACCAGAGCTCTGTTTGGTACTTGTACTCGCTGGTGGGGTTAGACTTTTGCAAGAATCGGGGGCCATTGGAGCATTTTTTTTAAATAAGAAAAACGTGGCCAAGCGGGATTCGATCCCGGGTCGTAGTGGTCGAAAACCAACGGTTTAGACCATCCTTCGACCGATCCCCTTGACTTATTCATAAAATATATTGATGAATAGGCATATATATTTTGGTAAATATAATATGTTTGAATCCAATATTTAGATTATACAACAAATGTCAACCTTCTGGGAGCAGTTTCTTTTTAAACTTCTTCTATCCTGAATTTTATGCTTGTGTTATATACACTCTATCTTGATTTAATAAAATATTAAAAACCTATTTATGATAAATATTTTACTTATTCCAAATATATGCGGAACGAGCCTGTTGGGTAGAGATTTGTCATTGCTTTTAAAGTAAGTGCACCACCACATATCTAACTAAGCACGGAGGTGTAATACTTCAAAGTGAGGGTCGAATAAACAATATATGGTGTGATATAATTTGTTCTTAAATACAATGAATATTTGTGTGTATGGGAAATGATAATTTGAAGTTATTAAATTTTGAGAGTTTTGTGGATTCATTCAAATAGCATCATGAATCAATTAAAGGTATTTCTGAGACTTACATATAATATCGTTGACATCTCCCCATATAGGTTTATGGTAAGTATTAGTTCAATTGTGTTGATATTGTTGATTGAAAGTGTTGCTTATACTAAGTAATATAAAGTAAATATGCTTTAATTAATCAGGAAGACTATATTTTGTTTGTCTCTAATCCGGAAAAATACTTTTGTTGGTCATAGTACAGCAAGTCTTGTGGATCCCATGTACACTCATGGACAAAACTTGAGAAAATTGTACCTTTGAGTATGTATATCGAGATTCAGACAATAATTCTGAAAGATATTTAATACACAGTGACATTTATTAAAGACACACGAAATAACCAAGTGTGAAAAAATTGCCTCTGTCTCCTAAAAAAATAAAAAAATAAACAGACGACCGCAAAGACTTTCTACTTCCTAAGTTTTGTTCATTAATGTAGTTAAAGGCCTTTTGTCTTATGATTAAAGTATACCAAATCCTTTGTAAAAGCTGCCAATGCTCTTCCATTGGTGACACTTCAAAGACAACTCTGAAAAAATAATAAAATAGTAATAACTAAGAATTTAGAGCTCAGTCGTACCAGCGTCAGGACCTCTAACGAAATTGAAAGACTAAAATCTCAAAGAGCAAATATAGAAGTTTAGGAACTTTTTAAGAATCAATCCTAGTTCAAAATACACGTTGAAGCCAGTATAGATTTTAATATTTTATATTAAACATAATGTGAAAACCATTCCTTCATTATTAAAAAAAAAAGATAAGAGGTGAAATCAGAATATGAAATTTCCTTATGTCCTTGGGTGTATAGGGTCTGAAGATGTCTTGAAGGCTGTTCTGAAGAAGGACAGAGGAGAAGCAGCTTCTCTTTTAGAATAATTTTTTCAAATGGCTATCTGTGTGGGAAAACGACCACACATCTTTATTTGCAGTAATATAAACCACATAAACTACACTTAAGCCACGACAATAAAGAGTGACAAAAGAGAGTAGTTGTATCAAAATGAACTCCACAATAGTAAAAATATAAAGAATAATATCCCTATCGGCGGTGGCAAATATCATCGCTTGTCATTGACACATTCTGAAATGGAAAAAAAAAAACAACGAAAAAAAAAACTCAAAGTATATTCCAAAGTTCGAAACAGACGACAGGTTCATTATTGATTAGACCTCACCTGGTAATAACCTCTTTCCACACCGGTTGAACCAATATGATTTCTCCATCAGGAATTTCAATTTAAACTAATTTTTTTTTAAATATTTAAATTGATAATTTATATTTAAAATCTCAATTTTCTTTACTTGTTTTATCATGTCATGTAATAAATATCATGTAATGTGATCATAAAATTCCTTTCTTTAGCTCTTTTAATACTCCAACTCTTTTCCCTTCTTCCTTTTTCACTAAGTTCCGCACGTATGACGCGTATTTTCTCAAACTTTGCGGGAACCTTGTTTTAACTTATAATTGTTTTTAAAAAATATTTTTGAAATTTCTAATATATATACTTTTTATTTTTGTTGCTATAAATTTTTGAATCGTTGACTTAGCTTTTTAATTTCTCCATTTTATAAATACAGAGTATTCATTTATAAAAAGCTTGGTTTATTTTTCAGTTTTTGATTTGATAAACTGACATATTTTAAAGTCAAATTAATTTGAAATTTCGAATATATTCATGAAAAAAAAAAAGAAAAATAACAGGGTCAGGTGTTGATATTAAAAATAATAGAAGCATATCCTGACCATGAGCACATGTGCTTTTTAGATGGCAGAGCGACATCTAGTGAAACAGAAAAAAACTAAACATTGATTTAACCTAGGTTGGTCAAATATCAGGAAACAGGTTTAATCAATGTTTAGTTGATTTCTGTTCCACTAGATGGCGCCCTGTCATCTAAAAGGCACATGTTCTCCTGGTCAGGGTTTGCTTTCATTAATTTTAATATATATTTATGTGAAAAAAAGGTTGAGTGTTGGTGTTAAAATCAAAAAAGGCATATACTGACCATAAGCACATGCGCTTTTCAGATGGCAGAGCGCCTTTTGATTTTTATATATATTTATATAAATATTAAAAACACTATTAACCCAACATAACTATATTTTTATTTATATTTCCGTTTTATATTTGTTTTATAATTGACTTTTATATATAATACCACACATAAATATAAATTTATAAGTAAACAAATGTGAAAAAGGAATAGGTTAAATGAATGTTTAGTTGATTTCGGTTCAACTAGATGGCGCTCATGTGAGCAGGTCAGGATATGCCTATTTTGCTCTAAATAAATTCATATATTTACTGATAACAATTCTTGATATATATCCATTTAATGATCATTGTTTATACCTAGGTTCTGTATAATTATTTATGTATATAGTATATGCATTATATACTTTGTGTTGCATGTTGTATATATATTCTCACTCTAGTTGCCTTCTGTGTTAAATATATTCATATACACACTTTACACACACACACATATATGTCATAATTTGTACATAACTGGATGTAACCCCACCACAATATGTATGCAATGTATGATCCAAAGATTTTAATAAAAACAAGGCTTAGCAAATCTGGGAGAAAGGCCATCAGAGAGGAAACGGTCATTAGTAGGTTTTATTATCCAGGAACTCATAAAAACTGAGTTCAAGAACCTTCCCTTTCCGGGATCATGTTAAAACAAGACAAGGACAAAGGATTAACAAAGATCCAATCAGAGTCCAGGAGGACTAGCTAGGAGCCAATGAGAGACGACCACGAGTCGACATTCATCCAATGAGAGCCCTGAGAAGTTTACATGTTAAATCTCGGACTCAGTTTAGTTAGTTAGGAGCTCGGCACCATCGCAACAAGTTGGGACCTGGACAGCATCAAGAGCAGTTAGTAGCTGGACCTGTCAGAGCTAGGACCTCGCCACCATCTTCCTCATCACGCAGATAAGTCCAATGTTCACTATGTGACAGCCTAGCCTTAGTCAAGAACCCCATATTCACCCCTTTCTCCCTTGATCGCTGGCCTATTTCAATCCAATCCTGTCTCCTCGTTATTTTCCCCTGTGTGAATACCTTACTATCTCAGCAAACACGACTGCGCCCACAACAATCATCAATCAATCAATCAAACCACTCAATCAACCATCACCAAAAAGCCCCGCATATTACAGAGAGTCGACAGGATTCGACAGTGATTCGACAGTGAGTCGACAGGATTCGACAGTGAGTCGACAGGATAAAATGGAAAACGAACGAGCGAAACAGAGCGGCAGCGGGATAGGGGAGAGAAGGAAGATCGCACGACACACCCTGGCGGCAGTTTTACTCCAGTTGACTGCTGCCCTCCAGGAAGTGAGGTTGACCCGACGCGAGGGGACGTACCGGGGCCCCGCCGACGGGACACACGCCGCCCACCAACTCCCCCCAGCGACCGACCGGGAGATGTACGGCGCTATCCACGCCATGGGACCGGGCGACCTGACGCGCCACCCCGAGGAGACACCACCCACCAAGCCGGACCCCTACGCCCACGACCAAGGAAAAAAAAGTATGTGGACTAGCCCATCCCGAAAAACTCAACACGCGAGCGCACGGGCAGTGCAAACAGCCCCAACTCAACACGCGAACGCGCGGGCAGTGCAAACAGCCCCAACTCAGCAGCACGCCCGGCGTCCCACACCTCCACAACACGCCAGAGACGTACAAGCCGCCCAAGCCTTTCGTCACTAAGGTAGGAAGGCAACAACAAACCCTTTTCATCAACCAGTTGACGATGAAACTGTCCCTAACCCCTGAACTGTCACCCCTCTTTTTAATTGATACAGGCGCAAGTTTGAACATAGTGCCATATAATCTCTATAAAAATTTAAAAACTAACCTCCCTAATTCAAAATTAAAGAAACAGTCCATATACCTACAGGCCATCAACGGTCTTGAAGCAACAATAGGTAAAATAATCGTCCCCCTGACAATAGGAAAACTAACTAAAAAGGAGAATTTCCATGTGGTGGAAGCACCCCTACCATTTGGAATTCTCAGCATAAATACCCTCCGTAATTTTAAATTAGCAATAGACTTCAATCAAGGCACTATATTCCAGCTTGGCGCTCCATTGTCTACCCCTAACTATAATTTCAACCATGTACCCAATGAATGCACGTATTGGGAGTGCCAAGCGATGTCACAAAGGACTCACCATGCACGCAAACCGTCCACACATGGCACCCAATGCGCGCATCCATTGGTCAAAATCCAATCACCCACATGCCAATCTAATCACGCGCGCACACAACACAAAATTTTCACTAAGGCCAATTGCCTTTTTTATATGCCCTCAATACACCAGGCCACAACGGCTTCAACTCACCACGACAACGCACAAAATGTGTCCCTCCAACAGGGCAACTCTCACACTAAACACACACGTGACCACACGTCGTCACACAACAGTCACACGCACAACCAGCGCAACAAGTGCGACACTCACACCAAAAGACGACAACACCACGCAAACACATGCACAACCACTACCAAAACAACAACCCCATCTACACGAAACATAGAAACAATCCACGCCACCCAAAAACCACACAATCGCAAAACATTGCGATCTTTCTTAAGCGCTGTGAACGCTTATAAAAATTTCATTCCGGACTACGCCCGCTTGCGGACGCCACTTGTCAACCTTCTAAAAAGGGATGTCATGTGGGTCTGGGATGACAAATGCCAGAAAGCGTTCACTAGCCTGAAAGAAAGCCTTACAACACACCCCACGTTACACCTTTACCAGGAAGGTCTGCCATGCCAAGTGTACTGTAACGCCTCAACACTCGGCATCGCAGGCGTCCTCAAACAGGTCTACCCTGATGGGAATACCTACACAGTCCAAAATTTCAGCCGCTCTCTGCGTCTACACGAATGAAATTATTCCATATCTGAACCACAATGCCTAGCAATTGTTGAGAGTATGGATAATTTCCGCGTCTGTTTGATGGACAGAAGATTTACTATATTTTCTGACCATCCCGCATTGCAGTGGCTGAAAAAGAACAAAAACCCGTCAGGTAGATTATTTCGATGGAGATTAAGGCTATCGAGATACGAATATGAGGTTCGTTACATAAACGGAGTGCAACAATATGAAACAGACATCATAACTCGTAACCCGTTCTGTGGCTTCTCAGACGCCTCCCTCATTAAGAGCCATCAGCCTTCCCCATCGGGAAATTCTAGCTTGACCATTGATCACAATGGACTGCATACCGTTTCCCGAAAAGGTGTAACTAAAATTATAGTTCCAAACCCACTCACAAACAAACTACTTAAATCAATCCACACACAACACAACCATCCAAACATCTCAAAGATGACGAGGCTCATCTCCGCTCAATATTATTGGCAGAACATGACACAAGACATTGCAAAACAGGTAAAAACCTGTCCAACCTGCCAATTAACAAAAAGTATCGATGAATCCAGCCAACCTCTCCAAAGAGACACCAATACAGTCCACATAAACAAACTAAATCCGTATACAAAACATACCACACACACAATACAAACAATAACAAATTTACACCATCTACGACAGAGGAACGATTATACGTTTCCACTTAAAACTCCTACACACAGCATTTCTTCAACAGAACCATTGACCACCAAACTGGCGAACAGCGAACCTGACATCATTTAGATCCTACCATTTTGTCCAAAAAACGATTTACGCAACTCACACATAGTAGCAAGGAACGCGACATATCCCAGCCGCAAAAACATCCAATTTCAAATCCGCCACAATCAATAGAAGTCCAACCCGATAATAAAAGAATCCAATTCGTGGAGAAGACATGGGAGAAAATGTGTCATTATCCCATATTTCATATAATATGTGTTATCTATCTTCTTATTATGCCCTATAAACTCGCTCCATTTATATTAATAATTTACATGGTAATATATACCCTACGGCCACAACGGATTTACCAACTACAGGAAACAGTCTTCCATATAGGAAGTTCCGTCCTAAAAGCCATCTTCCATATAGGAAGTTCCGTCTATGAAGCCATCTTCCATATAGGAAGTTCCGTCTATAAAGCAATCTTCCATATAGGCGATGAAATTTTAGAATTTCTAAATCTCATGTGGGAAATACTGGGAGAAAACTTAGAGCAATTCAGAGGGCCTCGACCCAACTAATTAAAAGGCGTCCAGAGGGAGTAATACAATCTAAATCAATTACACAAGGGCAGGAAGTCTCAAATTACACAAGGGGAGGAAGACAATTTTAGAAATCTCCCCCACACATCCGGCCATAAAATTGAGGTCACCGCGTTCCCCATCCGCCATTTTTAACGGTCACCAATCTTGGATCCCAGTTACAACGAGCTTACATATCGATTCATATAAAAACAATTTAATTATATATTAATCTATATTAATAAAATGCAAATTTCATAATTGGGCATCACTAAAAACTTTCGTTACAATGCATCAATTTCGACCAAATTTTCAACATTTATGTAAAACGAGATGGAGCAGGTTTTGCTCAACATCAAAATATTTTTCCTAACTTTAACATACATAACTTTGCTGTTATCGATAAAATACAAAAAAATTCAACAGAGTTAAAGTGTTTACACTTTCAAAAGTGTTTACACTTTTGCGCTTCTTGGAAAATTAGTTTTAATCTTTGTTATATATATTTTAATAACTTTTATACATGGTAAGATACTTTTATTTTATAGTTTTCATATTTTATACCAAAAAAAGTCGAAGCCTTACTTGATGATATCAATTTTATTTTTTAGATACATTTTTAGGCTTTTCAAAAGTGTTTACACTTTTGCGCTTCTTGGAAAATTAGTTTTAATCTTTTTTATATATATTTTAATAACTTTTATACATGGTAAGATACTTTTATTTTATAGTTTTTATATTTTATACCAAAAAGTTGAAGCCTTACTTGATGAGATCAATTTTATATTTTAGATAAATTTTTAGGCTAATTTTAATTTATTTATTTTTTATTTTATATACAGATTATATATGCTATTTCTAACTTACGTGGTTAGTATTTTTATAAGACTAAGGTTATTTATATTATTTTTTACAAAAAAAGATTGAAATTTCATTAATGTGCTCAATTTTATGTCTTTTTGAGGACATTAACAAAATTTTAATTAATTGCTTTGATATTTTAAAAACAGATTATTTATGGTGTTTTCCACATATATGGGTTGTTTTGTAAAAATAATTAGGGTTATTTCTATTTTTTTCACTGAAAAGCTAGAAATTTCATTAATGTGCTCAATTTTATGTCTTTTTTGAGGACCTTAACAAATTTTTTAATTAATTGTTTAGATATTTTAATAACAGATTATTTATGGTGTTTTCCACTTATATGGGTTGTTTTGTAAAAAAAAAAGGGTTATTTCTATTTTTTTTTCACTAAAAAGCTTGAAATTTCATTAATGTGCTCAATTTTATGTCTTTTTTGAGGACCTTAACAAAATTTTAATTAATTGCTTAGATATTTTAAAAGTAGATTATTTATGGTGTTTTCCACGTATATGGGTTGTTTTGTAAACAAATTTTGGGTTATTTCTATTTTTTTTCACTAAGATGCAAGATATTTTATTGATATGTTTATGTGATTGTCATTATGAGGCCCTTCTCAAATATTTCTTAAGAAATTTTTATTTAATTATTTAGATCTTTCAAATACAAATTATTTGTGGTATTTATAACATATAGGTGTTGTTTTTTTTAAATATTTGGTTTTTTTTTTATTATTAATCGCAAAAAAGAGCAAGCAATTTCATTGTGTTCAATTATGGGTCATTTTGAGGTCCTTTTTTAAATTTTCTTATGGAATTTTTAAATTATTGCTTTGATCTTTTAAATACAGTTTATTTATTATATTTTCTACATATATGGGTTGTATCTAAAAAATAGGTTATTTATATTTTTAAATAAGCAAGGGATTTCTTTTACGGATTCATTTATTTGTCTTTTTGAAGTCCTTTTTCAAAATTTTTTAAAAGATATTTTAATTTATTTGATTAAATATTTTATATTTAGATTATTTATAGTTTTTTTTAACATATAGGGGTTGTATTTTGTATTTTAGAAAATTATTTCTATTTTTTACCTCAAAAAAGCATGCTTTTTCATTGCCGTATCCAGCGGTTGGTCTATTTTTGAAGCTTTTTAATGATAACTGGTTTTGTACATTAATTTTTTGGTAATATATAATATTATGATTTTAGTTTTTTAAAATCTTTTTAACATATCTGAATGTTATTTTGAATAAAAAATTTAAAAATTTTGATTTTTACCTCAAAAAGACAGGAAATTTTTATGCTTTGTTTAGAAATTGCTGGTTTTGAAGCTTTTGTTATTAATATCAATCTAAATTTTTTTTCAGAATATGCCTCGCCACAGCCGACGTTTACTTGGTAGGAATACGGCTGCTTCCAGGAGATATAGGAATGCTAGAGCTATTGAGACACCACTTCAAAGTGAGACGCGTCGTGCGCTTCGCCGTCTTAGGTATTCTGAAGCCCGCGTCGCAGCTACACAAACTATGCAAGTTCCTGTTCAGCGTATTCAGCTTTGGACTCATAAGCCGTTTTCAGGTTTGCAGTATAATGCCCATATTGATTATAAAGCTGATTCATCTGTCGATATAGGCCAAATGTCTCGGGTATGCCAGTTTTGCTCTGCTTTGAGATTTAAAGATGAACCCTTTGGCCTCTGTTGTAAACAAGGTAGAGTTTCTCTACCTGCTATTGAGTCCCCTCCAGAACCTATTTTCTCTTTGCTCTCTGGCCAACATCCTCTATGTTTCTAATGTCCTCTAATGTACATAGATGCTTTGCTCATATATGGTTGTCCCTTTTAAAGCGCTAATAAGATCTGCAACTGTTGTAACTGTAAATATGCATATTTGGTGTGGTATTACAAAAGTTTCAATAAATATCTTTTAAATATTTTCTCTTCAAGCCTATCATACACACATGCTACATTTTTCACATGTTTCAATGTGTAGGGTTTTAAACCTTCATGGTAAGGTATTCTTACTTAATAAGTATACTGTGTTAGAAAAAATTATGGTTTTTAATTATTGGTTATTTTTTTATTGTGTTTATTTTACATACATGTGTTTATATTACATAATATGTGTTATTTTTTTGATAATTTGATTGGAAATATTAGTTTTAGTACAATTTGCTTCATACCGTAATGCTATATCTGTGTTGGCTTGCTGAACAATACTGGCCCAACATGAATTTACCTATGTTTACCCAAATTACCATTTTAGCATAAGTATACATCTTGCACCTAATAAGAGACCTAAACAATGTGTAAGGTTGAACAAAGAGTGGTCTAACATACACATTGTTTAGGTTTCAGTGAACAAAGAGGTCAGTAAATTTTATTAGAAAAAAAAATCTATTCCATGTAATGTAATAGAAACAAAATAAACCTCATCCTACCTAATATACATTACTTCTGAGGATTAAAGATTTTGATTTGTGTTGAGAATTTTGCATGCATTTCCCTATTTCTTTTCTTATCTTGCAAAGCTAATGGATTGTTTAGGTTGCTTATTTTTGACTCGCCAATTTGTTTAGTGATAAAGTGGTATAGCGTTCTTTTTCAGAGCATCACCCTACAAAATAATTACCTGACCTTTCCTAATATTCAGATAGATTTATTATATCAACATACTAGACTACAAACATTCCCTCGAGTAAAACCCGGGCGGAGCCGGGTACACCCGCTAGTATCATTATATAAATATTATTAACAAACAACTCTCAATGAATTTTCACCCTTTCTATTATTTTTATTTTTATTCTTCTACAAAAAAAAAATACATTTACCCACACTAGGCACATATCCAACTTACACCCAGACACAACAGACCTTAGACTTTTAACAACACATAAAACTCATTTTTCATTTCTCACAAAAAAATAATACATTTCCAGACATCCCCAAATAATTTGCCGACCAAATTCGACTTTTAATAACATTTTTAAAACAATGTCACATGGCAACACATAAAAAAAACTCACGATCAATGTACAACACGCAGATCTCAAGGTTTAATATGAACAAAGCACGGACATTACCGCTTAAAGGATAGGAAAAATTAAGTAGCAAAGCTTTCGAGCTTACATTTCTTCCGAAAGGAATAAACAACCACTTTAGAAGGGTCGAGGACTTTCCTCGAACCCTGTATTCAAAGATCTGACTCTGGTTACGACCCCCGATAAAAAAAAGTGGATTTCGGGCGAGCATATCTTAAGTGCCCTAGGGAATTGCATAAAAATCCCTAGAACGCATTAAGGCTCGGGACATATTAACCTAATACACTCGGCCTTGAGATCTCGAAAAACAACACAAACACAAAAAACAAAATACACACGTAAGGTTAATTAGATTCCCATGTCTCCTGTATACATAATATAAAGCACAATTGGGAAAGATCATGTTTCTACCCTTGAGTCGCACGGGAAAGACAAAAAATCTACGAGGAAAATAAAGAGAGCTGATTGCGCCGTGAGACATAGATTTTGGCATGTAATTTGATTACAAAGAGAGTTTGCGAACCTCTCGCTCTACATTTTTCTTATCCCATTCATTTACATTATTTTCTTATTTTTAAAATCAAAATTCTTAATCAAATTTACCATTTATCCTAATTCAAATACTTATCATTTATTTTAATCAAATATTTACCCTTTATATAACAACTTTTTATTTTGTTCATATAAACCAACAACTAAACAAATTTTTATCAACAAAAACTCACTGGTTTTCTTTTAAAATTAGATATTTTATATATATATTTTTATTTTTGATTTCTCAAAAGCCCAAATAGAATTCCCTCGATTTTGTTCCCCATCTCGAGTAGAATATGGTTTAGGCACATTTCCTTTTTTTTCACCATGCACCAAGGCATTAACTTTGATTTCTCCCAACTTATTTTAATATTGATTTCTCAAAAGCCCCAATAGAAAATTTCCCCCGATTTCGTTCCCCATCTCGAGTAGAATATTGTTTAGGCGCATTTTATTTTTTTTTATCCCACTATGTACCATAGCATTCATTTTGATTTCTTATAATTAAAAATTTTTGATTTCTCTTAATTATACTCAACTTATATATCATCAACACCATTCTCTGTTATCTCTTGTATCACCACCAATGCTTGTATATAGCTTCTCAATAACCACAAATAATTTTCCCACAAAATTATTTTTTCCCCCTTTACAGAATTCACTCAGGCAACCCCTTCTTCAATTCTTCACATGTAGGGGGCGCATCTGTCATAATTTGTACATAACTGGATGTAACCCCACCACAATATGTATGCAATGTATGATCCAAAGATTTTATTAAAAACAAGGCTTAGCAAATCTGGGAGAAAGGCCATCAGAGAGGAAACGGTCATTAGTAGGTTTTATTATCCAGGAACTCATAACTCAAAGATCCAATCAGAGTCCAGCAGGACTAGCTAAGAGCCAATGAGAGACGACCACGAGTCGACATTCATCCAATGAGAGCCCTGAGAAGTTTATATGTTAAATCTCGGACTCAGTTTAGTTAGTTAGGAGCTCGGCACCATCGCAACAAGTTAGGACCTGGACAGCATCAAGAGCAGTTAGTAGCTGGACCTGTCAGAGCCAGGACCTCGCCACCATCTTTCTCATCACGCAGATAAGTTCAATGTTCACTATGTGACAGCCTAGCCTTAGTCAAGAACCCCATATTCACCCCTTTCTCCCTTGATCGCTGGCCTATTTCAATCCAATCCTGTGTCCTCGTTATTTTCCCCTGTGTGAATACCTTACTATCTCAGCAAACACGACTGCGCCCACAACAATCATTAATCAATCAATCAAACCACTCAATCAACCATCACCAAAAGCCCCGCATATTACAGAGAGTCGACAGGATTCGACAGTGATTCGACATATATATATTTAAAATATCTTTTATTTTTTCTCTTGTTTTTTACATATATATATGTCGTAAACCCGGGTAAGCCAACAAGTGAGTTGGAAGCAGTCGGGGTTGAGTGGCAAGGCGTGCAGTAAGGACGGGGCAGTAAGGACAAAGTTTGGGATCAAAAGACGCTCTTCTAGTACGTCTCACGTGGCACCAGGACCAGGGGAAAGTTGAGGATTAACTGAGGAAAGCTCGGCGTCCAGCCTGAAGCCGCGGAGGCAGAGAGGAGCCAAAACGGCGGCCACGAGGGCCGCCGTGAGATCTAGCACTGAGCGGCCTGTCCGAAAATATCCACTGTAACCTAACTAACTGTCAACATCCAGACCAACGCCCCTTCTTTGTCCCTCTCTGGATCCCCCGGGTGTCCAGTGGCTAGCTGGTGTCACTTTGAGACGACTAGAAACGACGTCATACTTTATTACTTCATATCACATTGTTTAAATTACGATAGAATGTGCCCCGGTGAGAAAGATTTGATTAGGGGAGTGAAATAAAATGGAGCGAAAAGCTAGCAAACCTATTAAATGGGAAATAATATTGGGCACAAATTAGTTACTAGAATAAAAATAAAGATAAAGGGGAGAGTAGTGGTTACACACTGATATAATATTATAAAAATACAAAAAATATAAGGAGTACACAGGAAGGATAAATTTAAAGTAGACACACACAATAGCGAGGGTAAATATTTGGGAAAGTTAGGTATAATATTTACAGTTTTTTGTTACTTAAGGTACCATGAGTATTTACAACATAGTTTCAGGGATGTAATACAGGAACGAGGAGAAGTAGAGATAATAAAAGTAACATAAAATATAAAAGAAAATTGACTTAAGCAAAAGGTTTGGGATAGGCAGTGACGCAGTGAAGAATAAAGGAAGAGGGTCCGAATTGGTTTCTGCAAAGGACATCTCAGGAGTCCTGCCCCGCAATACGAGCTTAGAAGCGAAGTATTGTTTGCAAGAATGAGATATCTCAAGATGCCCTGTAAGTAGCATTAGATCAGATAGGCAAAAGATAGAAGGAGAGTTAGGTAATGGGAGAATATGGGAAAGAAAAGCTGGCTGAGAGAGGTTTAAAAAAAAAGAGGGAGGCTCAAGAGCTACGCTGCTGTCGGTGATTGAGCTCGACCAGATAAAAAATAAAAGTAAAAGAAAATGAGTGGGCGCATCATGCTGATGATGGCGATGGGTCAAGCGTGAGAGAAAAAAAAATCTCGTTGGTTACCCAAGCTCTCCGTGTGGAGTTAACATGGGGAGAAAAAGTGTACCAGGTCGATGAATCATGAAAAAAAAAATGTTGACGAGCAGGAGTCTCGGGAACCGTTGAAGAGGTTAGAGGATGGAGGTAGATTGTGAAAACAGGGTTCGTCTGTTGCCATTGATTGATTGAACCCGGGTTTGAGGAAAAAAGAATGAAATGAAGAATGCTGGAACAGTGACCCGGATGTAAATAATAATAATAAAAAAATAAGCCATGGATTTTCCTGAACACACCATCAGGATGAGATGGCGAGGAAGGAGTTGTCCACTGGGGCAAATCAATAACATAAAAAAAAGTCGTCTAACAGGAACTCTGCGATGGACGCGGGATGGTTAGAACGAAGGTATAGATGGCCTAAGGAAAAATATCAAGAGGCGAGAGAAGTATGGAAGGCAGAGTTGGAAGGATCAAGATATGAAAAGGGACAGTTGGTAGAAAGGCGTCACTGTTAAAACAAAATTTCTAAAGTTAAATTATCTTAGATGTAGGTCATGGAAAAAAATGATGTCAAAGAATATAAGGTTTCAGGTGATGTTTATATAGGTTGGCTAATGGTTTTAGCCGTTTAGGGATGGAAGGAAAAGAAGTATCATAATGTAAAAGAAATATCCAAAAATATATGGATTGATTCTACAATATAAAATGGCACACATCAAGGATCGTAATAATATAAATGAATAAGATTAAAAAAATATAGTAATTATTTAGGTTAGCGTGTTCCCCACGTGATGCAATGCTTATAAACGCAAATTAGACGATGTTTGTAAAAGTCAAAAGTGGTAAATAAATTGAAATGCCATTATGGTTTGTTTTTCATTTTTTCATAATTATAATTTCAGAGACGTCTCACACGGTGAGAGAGAAAAAGGAAAACGAACTTATCAAAAATAGTAAAATGTTACAAGTAAACTTATAATGGATATCTGAAGATTTAGAGTGACGCAGTGGTAAAAAGAGAGGAGGTCTGAGTTGATTCTTGTAATGGCGTTCGGCAATGCAATACGTGCCTGTGTACGTGAGGTATTATTTTCATTGACCGAACTCCCAAGACGTTCCATAATCAACATTAGATAAGACGGGGAAGGTAAGTAAGTTGAAAGTGGAGGAATTGGAAAGGTGGAGTCAAGAGTTGCTCTGTTGCCAATATATGATGATTGAGCTCGGATGAAAATGGAATGGTCGCCTGAGATCACTGTTGTGAAATTTACAGCGAGGAAGGTTGAGCCAGCTGGGTGAATCAAAATAATAATAAAAAAAGTTTGTTTGGCGAACAAGAGACTCTTGACTGCGGGAAATATGAAAGGTGAGGATTGCGGAAGGTAAAGGGTACTGTTGCCATTGATGATTGAATAACCCGCCATTGTTGAATGTAATGAATGATGTTGTTGGGTGTTGGATAAAAAAAAATAGAATCTATGAATTTCCTGAACTCGTTATCGGGAATTGTATACCGAGGAAGGATGGTCGAATAGATGAATTAATAAATAAATAAAAAAATGTTTGGCAACAGGAACCCTATGGGAGACTATGAGGTTGGGAGGAAATTGGTTAAAGAGGTGTGAGTAAGTGATATAGGATGGGAAGATAAGATTGGGAGAGATAGAGATAGAGAGAGGCGTCAATATGAAATATACAGGGTGATCCAAAAGTCCCGCACAACTTTAAAAATTAATAACTCCGCGAATATTTGCGCTAGAGCAATGCGGTAAACACCATTGTGTTCAGGATGCAATGGGATTTTTTTATGGCAAATGATGAAAAATTCGAAATTGATTTTAGTTAAAACTTTATTCGCTAGATGGCGCATTACCAGAATCAGATATTCAGCGGATAAATTGTTTGATAAATTGAAAAATATAACTGATCGACACGTATTTTTTCTTTTTGAATACCAGGAAAGAACCCTAATAATATCAAATGATAAATTAAAAAAACACCATTTCGCCAAAAGTTAGAAGAAATGGTTAACGATTTTTAAAATACAATCTGAGATATGTAAAATAGGTATATGCAAATTTAAACATGCAGCAAAAAAAAAAATATATATATATTTTAGATGCGGTTTGCTGGAATCCTCTCAGCTTTTTAAATTTCGAAAATAATAATTTTCTATATTTTTTTTAAATCAACTTTCTCTCAGTATCGATAATATTTATTTCAATTCATTTGAAAAATATTCATCTATCTCTGATGATTTATTTTACTCTGGAATGCCGTTGTTGTTTTTGTCGTGTCCAATAAAGAGCCTCAGATGTCTCCATGCATCTCTATCACAGCAGCAGCAGCATTGTCCACTATCTTGGGTGTGTAAAGCAGTTGCTCTGGGTCTATGTCAATTTTCTGCAAGGCTGCGGGCATGAGAATATGTGGGTAGGTGTTAGTTCCACACCAGGACAGTTGTTGCATGTTCTATAGGTTCTTGTGCCATCTGGATGTATTGTCATCCTTTATAATGTTTTGTTCTAAATCTTGTTATAGTTTTGTCACTTTTCTCTCGGCGTTTATTTCACATTTTGATCTTTTATTATTTTTTGTTTAATTTTATCTTGTATTTTGCAAAAGCATTAGCGTCAAATAATGACATTTGTTCTTTCCTTTGGCTCAACTTTCTGGCTTCTTTTGCAAATTCAACTGCCATTTCATTACCCCCGATCCAATCACTGGCAGGAATCCATTGTAGAATGCAGTTATTCTCCAATGATATCAGTTGAGTAAGTAACGAGTGTATTTTCTGTGTGATTATAGTATTGCCCTTCTGAATTGCTTCTAGATCGGATATGAAGTCGTTGTACGGTATATTATAATTCCTTCTGCTTGATGCAGGGATGGTTGGTTCAGGCATACATCAAGAGCTTTCCAGATAGCTGTCAGTTCACAAGTGAAGTTTGACGAAATCTTTCTTGCTCCTTCTTTGATTTTGATGTATGTTCCATCTTGCAGTATTATGTTAATTCCAGCCCCTCCATTACTTATGGTAAGGTCTGATGATCCATCTGTATATGCTGTTAAATAATTTATCTGATCGCATAAACCAATTGTGTCAAGTCCTTTCTTTTTAAGTATGTTTTTGTTCTCTTTTTTTTTTTTAATTGCAGGGTTCATTCAGGTTAAGATTGATGATTACATTTGATGGCAATGGGGTAGGAAATATTGGTTATTCTCGAATTTGAAATTCATTATGTTTAATTTTTATGCTCTTTCTAATATTGTTGTTGTACTGAAGTGTTGAAGATCTTTTGAGCCTTTCTTTTTGTGTCCAGTTTAAATAGGTTCTATGGGATATGTGTTCGGTTTCTTTAGTTTTTAAGCTATTGGTAAATTTTATTGTTTTTAATTGTCTTCTGCTTTCAAGTAGGTCTAGACCACATTCTCTCTGAATTTTCTAATTGTTGGTATTTGAAATAGAACCAGTGATTAATTTGGCCGCTTTTGCTTGAACACTGTCTAGTCTTCTTTTTAGTGATGAACTTGAGGGAGCTCAAACAGGTGTTGCATATTCCATTATTGGCCTTATTAAGGTGATATATGTTGTTCTGAGAATTTTGGGTTTTGCTCCTCAATTTGTTCCACATAGCCTTCTCAGAATGTTTAGGTTTCTGGTAGCTCTATTTGAGGTGCTAATTATGTGTTCTGTAAATCGGAATTCCTAATCAAGTATCACACCTAGGTAATTTGCAGATCAAATTTTATCAATTATATGGCTGTTTATGCTTATTTTGGAGTTGAATTCATGCCTTTTTTCCTGTCAGTGAAGGAGACCTATAGGTTTGTGTTTATTGGGTTTATTGTCATTATGAGTTTCATTGCCCACTTCTCCAGTCCTCTCATTGATGTGTTCAGTATTTTTCTGATATTTCTGTACTGCTAGCTGTGTGCCATATGGCTATATAATCTGCATAACAGGCAACTTTTGTGTCTTCAGTGAGGATGAATGTTGTTAAGGTTGTGTCGTAATTAGATGTACAACAACTCAAACTTGACCATGACTCTTTTTTTAGCTCTTATTATTTTCGTTTGGCCAAAAACAAATGTCCAATTTATATACACATATATTTTTTACATAATGAGGCTTTAAATAATACGAATAATATTCTTCTATTTAAATAAACAACAGTTAGTATATAGCGAGAAGAGTAGAGGACTGAGCACAGATCCCTGAGGTACACCAGTCCTTGGAAAATGTTCCATTGACCCGAACCTTCATCCTTCTTCCCCTTAAGAAGTCTGTAATCCAGATTATGGTTTTTCCTCTTACTCCGATGTTGTGCAGCCTTCCAAATAATTTCTACACTCGACAAAAAGCTGAGGTCTTATCCAGGAATACGGCCGTTGTCTTCTTTGGCGGTTTTTCCTAGAAATCTATTATTAATTGACAGAAGTAGAACAGTTTATCAGTTGTACAGTGTCTGGATCTTTAGGCAGTTTGGTAGAAGTTTATTTTATTATTGTTAGTGAGCCAGACTATGTGCCTAGATTGGATAATTCATTCTGTTATTTTACAAAGTATGCTGGTGAGATCAATTGGCCGATAGTTCTTGTATTCCTTGGCATCTTTGTTTGGTGTCAGTATTGGCACTATAATTGATATCTTCCAATTCTTTGGTAGTTTACCAGTTTGCCATGAAATGTTCAGCATTTGTAGGAGTTGATTTTTAGCTTTGTCTCCAAAATTACAATCATATTTAGCCAAAATTAGATTATCTCCTGGTGACCTCTTGGATTTAACTTTTCTATTGATGAGTTTAGCTCATTCAGTGTGAAGTCTCTCGAGTAAATATCTTGTTGACGGTAATTTCTTGCTTGTTTAACTAACCTGTTTATATTATTTTTCAGAGTCCTGCCTTCATTTGTATAGCTGAGTCTGGAAGTGCTTGAAAGATATTCAGCAATTATTTCAGCCATCTTTTTGTTTGTTCTCGCTATTCATATCGGTTAGAGTATTGGAGGATCAGTGTTGGTTTTGATTTTTTTATAACACTAAATATATTCCAGTGATGGCTTTCCTTTTTTGGATCCATTTTTTTTTCGCAGAATTCTGCCCATATCTCTCTCTCTCTCTTGTTTGAATATCCAAATTTCTTGTTCTATTTTGTGACTAATTTCAATGAGTTCCTTTATGATTTCTTCTGTTTTATTTGTTTTAAAAGGTTTATTGATATTGTCTCTCTCTGCAATCATTGCCTCGATAAAGTATTCACAGGTCTTTACGTCTACCTCTAGGTATCGATACTTTTGCAGCTTTGGATATGTTCGAAGAGAATTTTTCCAATTTTTTGTCAATCGTTCTGTGATTTAATTCTTCGTTGCACAGTTCTTCAAGCTTTTCTGTGATTATTTTCCAGTGTTCTTTTATTCTGTTGGAAATTCTCTATTTTGAATTTTAGGGTTGTTAAAATTGGTCTGTGGTCACTGATTGCACTTTTCAGAATTTTCCATTGTGTTGTGGGTGCGATGTTGTAATTTATCGCTGTGATGTCTATTGCGGATTCTGTGCCTGTGGACTTGGATAGATAGGTGTTCTTTTCGTTATTTAACGGTGTAAGGTCGAGGTCGGTTAGAATGTCCTCAACCTGCTGACCTTTGTTATCCTGGACAGGTGATCCCCAAGTTGGTCTTTCGGCGTTAAAATCACCAAGTATGATTGCGATATCCGAAGACGCTTCACTTAATGTCTCTATCAGGCCTGTATTGATGCTAGTATTATAGTGGTGATAAACATTTATGATTGGAATTGTTTTATCTGTAAGATATATTTCTATTGACTGAGCTTCTGTCGTGATTTCTCTAGGCTTACTCTGATTATAGGCGATTTCCCTTAAATTTGATTTCTAGAGTTTTAATCAAAACGGCAAGTCCTCCTCCGAATTTTCCCGGTCTGTCCTTTCGTAGTGTTGTATAATACAGTAGAACTTGGATAATTCGAACTTCTTTAATTCGAAAACCTCTTTAATTCGAATATTTATCTTGGTCCCTAGAATTTGAAATAAATAAAATTTCCGTTTTTAATTCGAATTTTTGGATAATTCGAATTTTTTTATGGTCCCTTGGGGTTCGAATTATCCAAGTTCGACTGTATTTGATATTGAATCTCAGATTCTGATTCAATTTTGTCTCCTGAGAACAAGAAATATGTACATTGTTGTCACAGAGAAGACAAGTCAGCTCTTTATTTTCCTCTGGGTACCATTTATATTGAGTTGTAGTAGATTGAATTGTGTCCTCGTAGTAGATTTCTCATCATGAGCTCGAGCTGCAGCTCCTGACGCGGCGGTTACCCCGGACGCGGTAGCATTGTATTCATAGTTTGGCAAAAATACCTATTCTCACAGATCACATAGAATCGTTGATAATAAAATACGATTTGGCCAATTTATCAAAAGAAGAAATTAATGTATTCAAACCGCATGCCCCAACTATAATTCATAACTTCATAGAATCAAGAATGGCTGAAACAATAGCTTACACTAATGAAACATTCCGAAAATTTTTCCCATTTGGAATTCCTTTTTATTTTCGTCCGAATTTTTATAACTCACAGTTCGTCACGGGTCATGGTAATTTTGGAGAATTTTTGTCGAAAATCGGGGCAAGGGATGATCCTAGCTGTTTCTGTGGAAAAGAAAACCAAGACTAAATACATTTATTAATAGAATGTCCGATATTTCACAGCTACAGAAGTAATCATTTTTATCCCATCGAAGAAATTTGCGAATTTGTATATAACAAAGACACTTATGTAAAATTCAATAATTTTTGTAAATTCATTTTGGATTTTCTCTTCTGTTTGAGAAAACCATCGTTTCAGTTTTAATTGTGTTTTTAGTCGGTTATTGAGTTGTATATAATGAATTGTATATAGGTTGCTAAAATAATTTATTTTATATTTTCTCTTCTGTTTGGGAGAACCATCGTTTCAGTTTTAATTGTGTTTTTAGTCGGTTATTGAGTTGTATATAATGAATTGTATATAGGTTGCTAAAATAATCCATTTTAGATTTTCTCTTCTGTTTTGGAGTACTATCGTTTAAGTTTCAATTATGTTTTTAGTCGGTTATTAAATTGTATAAATGAATTGTATATAATCTACTAAAATGTATTTAGGCGCAAGTATCCCGAGCTGGGATATCGCGTCCGATATGTCAAATAAATAAATAAATCTAAAGGAGGAATTTAACATTCAAATCTGCCTCATTTTGGCAACAGAAAACCCTAGGATTTTTACAGAAATACCACTTCATCAGCACAGAGTTACAGTTTTGTGTGGGTTCACTTCTTCTTTTATTATTGGGCCATTTTTCTTTGAAAAAATCAATGGAAAAATTTTAAAAACCGTTTTTCAAACTGGTGAACGTTATGTTCAACTTTTGAGAGAAAAGGGTATTCCCATATTGCAGGACAGAAAAGCACTAAGCGAAATAACATTAATGCAAGATGGAGGACCTCCTCATATCTCCCGCGGTGCCAAACAATTGCTGAAGGATACGTTCGGTGAAATTCGTTGATAAGTCGCCTCTTTATATACCAGTGGTCTCCAATATCACCAGACTTGACGCCTTACAATTTCGGTTATGGGGGTACATTAAGTCTCGTTTTTATCGATGCCGGCATACCACATTGGCCATGTTGAAGGCTTCTATCAGATGGCACGTTTTATAAATTTCAACTATTTAATTGTGACCATTCTGTCATCTATCGTCTGCAGGCGGTGTTTGAGAATGAAGGGCGCCACATTGAGCAAGGATTGTGACTTAATACAAGAGAGAAGGCAGTTACCTCATGTGTTATATTTTGCAGCTCTTTGTTTTGGGTTATGGAATAATAAATTCTGTCCTCACATCCTGACTCATATTTTTCTGTGAACAGTGATTTTTTGTTTGTCATTTGCCCACATCTTATATTATGTCGTGCAGGCCAAAGTCTTATAACTTCTCGAATAACACTGGTATACACAATTTTATCCCTTATGTTTAGTTTATCGCTTTTCGCTCATTAGAAGAAATAGCATAAGGAATATTCTCTGTATCCCCCCCCCCCCCAACTTTAGAAATTTTGCGCAAAATATAATACAAAATGATTTTACTACCACGTTTTTCAACGCAAAAGGTCGATTTAAAAATGTTTTTTTTTTTGAGGGGATACATTTTCAAAATTATGTACAGTATAATAAACAATGATAACATTTGACAAACCCATAGGATATTTGGAATAAAGTACGACAAATATATTTTGTCACTCCCCTCTATATTTCATTTTTGGATCATGACGAATATCCAGTTAGTCAAGTGTCGCCAATTAGTCAAGAAACTATACATTCCTTATAGCACGAAATCCTATTAGTAGTGCCATCATAATTTTTGGTACTATATTAACATTTCAAAAATCGTGTATTGATATCAGTAGTTATTTTCAAACATTCAATCTATTTAAAAAAACTCCATCTAAAATATAAATATTTTTTGCTACATGTTTTAATTTGCATATACCTATTTTACATATCTCAGATTGTATTTAAAAATCGTCAACAATTTTTTCTAACTTTTGGCGAAATGGTGTTTTATTAATTTATCATTTGATATTATTAGGGTTCTTTCCTGGTATTCAAAAAGGAAAAATACGTGTCGTTCAGTTATATTTTTCAATTTATCAAACAATTTGGCCGCTGAATCTCTGATTCTGGTAGAGCGCCATCTAGCGAATAAAGTTGTAACTAAAATCAATTTCGAATTTTTCATTATTTGCCATAAAAAATCCCATTGCATCCTGAACACAATGGTGTTTACCGCATTGCTCTTGCGCAAATAATCGCGGAGTTATTAATTTTTAAAGTTGTGCGGGACTTTTGGATCATCCTGTAAATAATAATCTAATAGAAAAAATGATATCAGAAATAAGACGATCTTAAGGTATTTAAAAAATATATAGATCTTATAAAAAAACTCAAATGATGTTTAAAAAGCTTGAATTTGTAAAGTTTTAGAATCTATAAATGCTGACAGATGAAAAAATAGTCAAATAGTAATATTTCAAATGATTGCTGATGGTTGAATATTCTACGATATAATGACCAATGACAATCATATCTATATAATAATGTAGGCTTAGTTGGTTTATAATGGCTGAGTGGTTGAGGTATAGAAAAATGAAACAAAGACATATAGCATACAAATATAAAAACGGTGATAGCTTGATGGATGGCATTGACGAAGATGTTTCGTTCTGGTAATAGGACCGGGAGGCCGAGTTGAGCTCATCGAAGAACGAAAGGAGCTCACCTTTGAGGTGCTCGTGGAGCCTCGCAGAAGCGTACCTGATGCCTTTCCGTACGGCTTCCAGTTACCGGAAGAAGTGTTCCGCGGATAGGTGCCATAGGGGGGACATAGGTATGTGGAGCCTTCCCTTCTTGGAGGGCCTCGGTCAGTCAGTCTACTAAGGTGTCCACGCTGGGCCGGATGTAAATGACGGGCACCTCAGAAGCGTCCACGTAGTGCTTCCCATCTTCTTCCATAGTCCTTTGTCCACTGTCCGCCATCATATTCCTGTCGACTTATACGGGTCTACTGTCGTAAACCCGGGTAAGCCAACAAGTGAGTTGGAAGCAGTCGGAGTTGAGTGGCAAGGCGTGCAGAGTGGGAAGTCCGCACGGGACAGTAAGGAGAAAGTTTGGGATCAAAAGACGCTCACGTGGCACCAGGACCAGGGGAAAGTTGAGGATTACCCGAAGAAAGCTCGGCGTCCAGCCTGAAGCCGCGAAGGCAGAGAGGAGCCAAAACGGCGGCCACGAGGGCCGCCGTGAGATCTAACACTGAGCGGCCTGTCCGAAAATATCCACTTTAACCTAACTAACTGTCAACATCCGGACCAACGCCCCTTCTTTGTCCCTCTTTGGATCCCCCTGGTGTCCAGTGGCAAGCTGGTGTCACTTTGAGACGACTAGAAAAGACGTCATTCTTTATTACTTACATACACATTGTTTAAATTACGATATATATATTGTACATTTGTATATACTTTGTGATACCTATATATGTACTCTTTTGAAAGGTACTTTGTTTTTGCCTTTGTGTGGGTATATTTTACATATGTAACTTTTTCTTACTGTTTTTTTTTAATTCTCTAATAACTATGCATTTGATTTGCGTTTTTGTACCTAAATCTTTTATTACTTTATACAAACAGTGAATGAGCCCTATATCTCCTTGTACCTACTGCATATTTATACTCATTTTATATACACTTTATAATCACTGTAAGTGTATCTTAACTCAAATTTAAAAAGATGGCTTTTATAATAATAAACTTCAGAAGTAAAACACACACAACAAACACTAACACATTATATATAAACCAAAGAGAGAATACCCGATATAAAATCAATATAAAATTAATTTTTGATAATTGAGATATATATTTATAGTGTGTGAACAAAATATAATTCTAAAAATGATGCATACACATATTTTATTTTAATGAACGTCATAAATACAGGTGAAATTAGAAGAAGATAGGCGTACAGCCTAGCGAAATATATATTGAAAGTTTTTAATGAATAAAATGTATTATTTTTGAACCAAAATATGCTATTTAATTAATTGATATATATGGTTTAGACTACTAGTCTAGCTCCTTGGATGCTTCAACGAGGAGGCCAAGAAGTTCTCTAAGGGTAGACTCCCAGATGGCGTTGATGTTGTAATCTTGGTTTTTAATCAGCAGCATTGCCTCTGTTGCTGTGTCTGCCATCAACTTGCTGCTGATTTCCCAGTACTGGAACACAAACATCACGACGTTGGGAGTAACCTGTGGCCAACTAGATCTAACAGTAGGTGAAAGCTGAGAGGACGCTGCTAAAATTTCACAGCACTTAGGTGGGATATAAGTTTGGAAACACATAGAGAAAAGCGCTAAAAGTATGCAGGTAAGAGCTGAAAGTACCTAGGTCAAATATGAAATAAAGTAGATGAATGCATATAGGTTAAAAACGCACGTAGGTGTAAACCTTTGATAGCATGTGAATGGAAGCTGAGAACACGTAATCTGCGGGCAGTTGTGGAATCGAAACCGCCCCCTTACTGATGAAAGCCAAAGCCCGAAACCATGATATGCAGAAAAGGCTAATCATAAGGCGAAAGGTTTCTTTCAAAGTTTCATTTTTGGCCGAGCTTTAGAGCATTATTGCCCTTCCACAGGAGAAATATAGAAGAGGTATAAGAAGGCATATTGTTTGGAGTGTTCGATGAATACAAAGTTTGGATTCATATCTTGGGTTATATACATCTTCTGGATACTTCATTTTCTTATAGGTTTTCATTTTTTCCTGTGGAAGGGCAGTAACGCTCGAAAGCTCATCAAATTAAAAAAAAATTAAAGAAGCCTTTCGCCTTATGTTTTCGCGCTTCTTATGAATTTTCTCAAAGCTATTATATAACCCAAGCCATGGTATACAGTTCGCTTTTGTCTGAATTTACCAAAACTGGTGTTAGGGAATATTATTAATTACCACCTTAGCGTTCTTCTCTGTGTTGATGAACTAAAATACATTGTTCTAATGCATTTGTAACAGGAGAGGTGCGTTTATTAGTACATAAGGACGGGTATATTTAGTCAAAGGTCGGGTACAATTCATACACGTGAAATAGTTGAGTCACTTAATTTTGTAAAAAAAATTCAAAGAGAAGAATAATTGTCGTGGGGCACAAACTATTCATAATGTAAATATTTTTTGGCATTCGGTTGAAACAGAGGGAAGGGAGCAGTTGGCATTTATATATTTAAAACACATTATTTTCATATGAAATTTTGAAAAAAAAAAAAAAAACGATAGAAAGTCACCTGAATATTACCTCAGTATGATCTTCAGGGTCTTCATCACCTTTGTTTTTCCTTATTTTGAGGGTACTGAGTATCCGGTTGATTATGTGCATTATGTAGGTCTTCAGGGTCACGAGCCTGTTCTTGATGCCGATTAAGATAGTGTCGGCTATCTTCACCAAACCTTTGGGAATTTTCATTGTGCATGGATACCACATGGCGCCTTCCTCTCTGATTAGAAGACGTAATTCTGGGATGATCTCTTCTGACAACGCCAGAAGTTGCTCTTCGCTCACTTCCACCATCAGTTTATGAAGACCTTTCACTTCCTGCACATCCAGTTTAACAGTTAGATGCTGAAAGTCGACCACATATATACCTTTATTATTACATCACGTAACCATCATAAAACTGACTGTATTGACTCATACATTGATGAACTCTACTTATCCCCAGCAGATACCAACAAAAGTTTCAAGTTCTACAAGCTTGACATCCTAATATGATTTAGTGAAAATAAGAAAGAAGAAAAGAATAATACATAACATAAACCTGTTTTCTATAGCTTTGTGGTTTATTATATTCAAAAATTATATTTAAAATACTTTATCTTTGTGAGTCGTTGATATATCGTCTGTACTACTCCAAAGAAAGCCAACAAACCGAAACGTGTACAAAATTGGCTAGATCTTCTTAATCTATTAAATATTCTTTAAATGGTAAATCACTGATGTACTGTCTGCACCATGAGGGACAACAGACCCAAGCTATTAAAATTTCAAATAACAAACTTTAATACTAAAACCTCTTGAAAAAACCACACAAAAAGGCACACAAACATATATATAGGTATATTAAAAATGGCATATCCTGACCAGGAGCACATGTGCTTTACAGAAGGCATATATATTGAAGGGTATTATAAAATTTTAAAACAAAATAACAACAACAAATTTTAGTTAAAAATGCTCTTGCCCATTCATTATTTATATATTAAAATATATTTTATCAGTAAATAGAGTAGACACGAGAGAGATATAATTGCTTAAACCTAAAACTACAATAATAGAGTTTATTATAACACATATATATGGTGTTATAAAATTTCTTGATAAGAAAACAGAAGAATAATGTGAAGTTAATAACTGTGTTGTTTTAAGCATAAAAAATATCAACTGATAAATAAATATAGATAAAAGTAATGACAAGACTTTGATATTTCAATATATATTTCTATAATCGAAAAATTTGATATGAGTAAAAATATGATTTTTTGAATCGCTTAAAAAAACATATTGTAGACTGGTAGTACATTCGGGAATGCCTAACGCCAATTACACGCCAGAAATGTAGGTGAAACTTTTGAGCATTTAAAAAATATATACATATTCATCTATTAACAATTTGATTGATTAAAAACAATATTTTGGATGTTCTTTTAATTCTTCCTTACATTTTAAAACATGGGTATGTGTAATTTCAGTAAATCGGCCTAGCAGTTTAAAAGTCAACATGGTACCAAGATATACACAGAGTGCACAAAAATATTTGCATAATCTATAAACACTTCAGAAAACTTTCTAAAAAAATCGCATAATTAATAGGAGAATTAAGACGTAAATGATCAATTTTCTTAAAATGTTAACTAGAATAGATATGCATTTTTAAAAGAGCCTTTATTATAATTGAATGGTATACAAGATGGTATATACTCGTAAATAACCTTGTAATGTATCATTAATTGAAGTTATCTTTTATTCTTAAGATAATAATTTCAATTTGTAGAATTCTGGGCAGGAAAAAGGCATTATACAAGATAATACAAGCAAATTTCATATTTTAAAAGAGGCGCAAAATCTAAGCCTCAGTGAAGGTGGAATTTCGATAAGAGAATTCAAAGCAGAACTCCGTAGTCGCCAGTTTATATTAAGAATTCCACTCTCTGCCAGAGACAGAAGCGACAGGCTCAGCTGGTGTGAAGATAGACGTCTTTAGGTTCAAGAAAGGCATTCTGTCATTTTTTTATGAATCCAGATTCAGATTGGGGTTCATGATGGCAGGATATATGTTAGATGTAGGCCCTAAGAAAGATCACATCAGGACTGTGGAAAGACATACAGCAAGAATCCCTGGCTTCATGGTGTGGGGTGGCATCAGCTATGAAAGTAGAGCCTCCACAGTATTTATTCAAGGTATGATGATTGATCAGATTTACATTTCATATGTGTTGCAATCTGTTGTGTTAACATTTCTTGAGGAGACTAATAATGCCATTTTCAAAAAGAAAGTGCCAAATCAAAATACCGACATCCTTCCCCGGCCCGCATGTTCCGCAGATATTTTCCCAATTGGGCTAATATGGGGCATGATGAGGAGGGAAATTTGGCAATCTCAACAGCCAAGTAATTTTCAACAGCTTTGGCGACAAATTGAATTGGCTTGGCCTAGCATCCCACAAGAAATACTAAAAAATTGTATGACAGTACGCCTCACCATGTAGCTACTTGTATACGTACCAAATATTAATAAAATCTGTATATCAATAAATTTGAATCCCTTTTTGAAAATTTCAATCAATTATTTTTATATTACCTCTATATATCTCGCCAATATTCAAAAAACATAAATACTTCTTTGTCATTGCCAGTATATATATATATATATGTTTGGGAGAAAGTGAAAAATAACAGGTTCGTATCCTGTCGACTAATATTATATTTTTAAAAAAGATAGATAAGATTTCTGTTGTTTTGGATCATGTTGGTATCGCTATGGAGTTATTTGCTGGTTCTTTTTGGTACTAAATGGTATTGGTTATGTTTGATTTGCAAAATTAAAAATGAGCTATGTTTGGTTGTAGTAGGCTATGTTTGTTTAAAGTAGGTTATTTTTGGTTGATATGAGCTATTTTTGATTGAAATGAACTATTTTTGATTGGGAAAACTATTTTTGATTGGAAGATTTGCATACCTGAATTTGAAAAAAATTGCTTTTGGAATTTCGTTCACACAAGTTTCAGATATCCTGTCGGCTAATATTATATTTAAAAAAATAAGAATGAGATTTCTGTTGTATTTTGATATTAATTACTTGTAAAGGAATTATTGGTCATTTGCTTGATTTTGGTATGCAGTCGTGGAGATTATAATGAAATTAGTTATTAAAAATAGCTTTAATTGCGCTAAAGGAATGCATGAAAACATAATTTGATAAAAGTACCGCCTGGCTTAAGGCGTAAGAATAAATAAAACAAAATATTATTTACATAATTACAAAAGTTTTGGGTCGGCCAACGGGGATAGAACAACAATGAGTTTATATAGTGGAAGCGCGACCTCTGGCGGTCGATTTAACAGAATATTTATATCTATGAAATTATAATTTTAAATAAAATATTTTAATATAACATTTTAAATAATATCTTAATATAACATATATATATCCAAGTAGAATTATCTAATTGATTTATTTAAACATGGGAAAGGCTTTTTGCTATTTTTAATAGTGAATTCTGATCTATGCCCTTCCGTATTGTGAGTTCATGGAGTTGATACTATTGCTGAAAAGTTGTTGCGCTCAAATGATAATTATTCAAAGCAATTCATCACATAATTTCAGAAAAAAAAAAAACGCATAGACGCCTAGTGTCATCATAGAATATTAATGAATGAAGAATTAATCACCTCATTCTTCACGTCGTTGGACCTGGCGTAGGCCTGGACTTCTAGGAGTCCCTGGTAGAGGTTTTGTTGCATTCTCAAAATCATGTCGTCGATGTGGACATCATTCTTGGTGGCTGGAACATCACAGGAATGGAATCATCAACACAAAATACAATTAGTTCTTAAAATTAAAGATACTTCAAACGGTGTGAATCTTTTATCAGAATATTTACTAGTTGAAGTATCTTTAATTTTAAGAATTATAAATGCCAGCCGGGCAGCCTCTCTATATTTACGACAAAATACAATGGTTATACATGAATACGAATGAATAAATATAAGGACAGTTATAGATATATTGAAAATTACGAATATATAAATGTGCGTTGGGATCGATATTTTTGTCCGCCAAAAATTCTAAATTTACTCGACCAATCAGATGCGGTTGTCATCATATAGTAGCACCTCTATCTAAGAAAGTCTAGGTACAATAAAATAAACATTTTAGATGTAAAATTTAATTTATTTTCATAATTATAATTATAATATTAGAGAATGATGAAATATTAATGAATTCCTATCATTACTCTTGCCACTATACTTTGCATTGGAACTCGTATGCCCTCTCCTGGAACTTTCTTCGATATAAAATATTTTCGGAAAATTGGAATTCATTACATCAAGATCTACCCCAAAGCTCATTAAACAGTTTCAAAGTTCGTTACGAAAGTTATCTAGCTATTAAAGGTGAATATATTGACTTTTTCTAAGAGATATGCTGGCTTAACTTTCTCCATATTTGAAAGAGTTTGAATAGTTTATATTTTTATTTATTTTGAATCCAAATGGTTAGATTGATAATCTATAGAAAATAAACAACTTATATACCAAGTTTCATAATAAAATAGCATTGGCTTTAAAAATAGACTTCAATGTTAATTTAATTAGACTCACTTTTAGACCCCTAGAAGCCTGAATTTGTTGAAGAAAGTACTACCTCATATTCTTTCAAAAGAATCTGTGTTCTGCCCATTGATGCTGGAAAACAGTAAAATACACTGTTTGGATGTATTTTAAAAAGGAGAATTTGTTATGGTTCCCTAGTTCTTAACTGATTGGAAGCCATATGGCCATTTAGAGGACTGTATCTGGTTTTCTTGCTACCAAGGCCTTCTGTTATCACCACCTCTATTCAACTACCCAGGTGACACCCAAATGGTGATTCAACTACCCAGGCGACACCCCAATGGTGCCGATAATGACCAACCAAATAAACAAACAAAAACTAATTATTAACTCACACTCCCTTCATAAAAGTTAGGCCTCGCGAAAAAGAGAGAACAGCAATTACCAGGATTTCATTATCCAGGATGTAAAGGTCACTACCCAGGAACCATAAAATTAAGTTCAAAGACCTTATTCTTCCTGGAGGATGGTAATCATGAAAAGACAATGGAGGTACCAATATCCAATCACAGTTCAGCATGAATAGCTAACAGCCAACCAAAAGTAACCACGTAGACTATCTCAACCAATGAGAGGCATAGAGAGATAACGAGGAAAATCTCGGACTCAAAGTTAGCAGTAGGGAAGTCGACCGTACTAGGAGCAAGACGTACTAATCCCTTCTCACCAAGGTAACATCTTTTCTCCGACCATGGGATAGCAAAGTACCCCATTAGTCCCAAAACCTTCTCTCCCTTATTCGCGAAGTCCTATATTCAACTCCATCCTGTGTTCCCTCTCGTTATTTCCCCTGTGAAAATCCTACCATTTCGACCAAACGACTGCGCCATCAACCACCACAAGTCACCAATCCTACAGTAAGTCAACAGGGTCTAACATAGGAATAACAATCAACCATCAAAAAAGGGTCCAAATCATCAATTATATATATATATACATATTAAAAAACGAAATATGAAATAAAAGATAAAAAGATCAGGTGTTGAAATCAATATAAAAAAATTATTTCGTTTTTTAATGTGCTAAGCGTATTTACGCAAGTTTGGCCATAAATACCCATTTCTTGGTTTTTCGGGAAGCCATTGGGATCAAAAAATATTTTTTGGTCGCAATGGTTCAGCCTACTCCACGCTGACGAGCGCCAAAAGCGCGAAACGCGTTCGTGGATGGCTTTTCTTGATTTATCAAGAAATTGGGTTGGCCAAATATCAGGGAACAGGTTAAATCAATGTTTAGTTGATTTCTGTTCCACCAGATGGCGCTCTGCCTTCTGTAAAGCACATGTGCTCCTGGTCAGGATATGCCATTTTTAATATATATATACATATATCGATATCTCTTCATCATACATTTAATTATACCTATTCACTTCAAGTTATTCTTCATAAATAGTGTCTCTGTCAAATTCAAACGTACTAGATATTCTACAATGTTATAAGGTATTATTATTTTGAAAATAGAGTAATCCATAAAAATAAATCTTTAATTAAAAAGGCATTTATTGGATCAAAATATCATTTATTTTACCAATATTTCTGTTGGCTGAACGCTAACCTTTATCAAGGTGTTATAACATTTTAAAGTGTTTGAGTCAAAAGGCGATCCATTAATTAATATTATATAAAAGGGCGTAATCCCCAAGAGGGAGCAACCTATCGAAATATTTTAAGAAAAAAATTTTTTTTTTCTTTACAGATCCAGGTACGCGCTTTTGTATAATTTTAAAGTGTGTCAACAACAAACTCAGCGCCACATAACGTCAACAGCATTAAGTTTTTAAAAATATTTTTTTATATTCAATGGGGAGAAAAAAATGGATATATATATTTATATTATGGACAAATATTTTAAAATATAGGTGTGAATATTTTGAAAATTAATAATGACGCCTATTTTATATTTAAAATTATTTGTACTATGTGTAAAAAGATATTTCGTATAAAAATAAATAAAAATAACAATATATATATAAAATAAATATTAAACTAAAATATTTACTGAAAACACAAAGCGTATGTTAAAATAAATGTGTTTCAGCAACCCTGGCAGTACAGAAGAAAGGAATACATAATAGCCCTAATGTTTACCTTTTAGTGTGTTGTAAATAATTCTCTAATTAATATGTTTGTAATCTTGGTAAAGATAATAAAATAAGATATTATCTTAATTTGTAGTATATTTATGTGTTAAATAAACTACAAAATAACAGATTATGAGACTGAAGTTTAAATAATAACAAAGAAATATCAATAACGTGTTTAGTAAGTACAACTTTGAATATATTTTAAAATGAGCGTAATTAATTCTAATTTGCCAATTTTGACTGGTACAAATTTCAACAGCTGGAAATTTAGAGTTAAACTATTGTTAGAAGAAAAACAAATACATCTAACATTAGAAAAGGAAATTAATGATTTTGTTTATGAAAAAGAACGCGAGTTATTTGTAATTAAAGATGCAAAGGCAAAATCTACGCTTGTTCAATGTTTAACTGATAAACATCTAGACATAATTAAAGATGCAAAAACAGCTAAAGAAATGATGAAAGCGCGCGAAAATATATTTGAAAGAAAAAACGTGTTTACAAAACTAACACTAAAAAGAAAGTTGTTGACTTTAAAATGCAAACATAATGAAAAATTAGAGGACCATTTTCTTAAATTTGATTCTATAATTCGTGAATTGGATAATATAGGTTCCAAAATGGATGAATCTGACAAAATATGTCATCTGTTATTGTCATTGAATGAAGAGTATGAAAATGTAATCACAGCAATAGAAACAATAAATACTGAAATCAAAATGGAATTTGTTAAGGCAAGGTTGCTGGATGAAGAACTCAAAAGGAAAAATAAACAAGGGGAACCTAGGAATGAAGAAATGACATTTGGATCATTCACATTTACATGTTATAATTGTGGAAAGAAAGGTCACAAGGCTACAGAATGTAGAAGTAAAAAGAAATTTTTCAAAAGAGAAAAGAATCAAACACAAAAAGAGAGCAATGAAAGACAAAGAGAGAGTCAACCTAGACAACAAGCCAATCAGATGGATAACAAACTATCATTTGTAGCAATGAATGCTATAGATTACTATGAAAATGACCATTTATTTTAGACTCAGGAGCAACACAGAACCTGATCAAAAGTGAATTAGAAAAATATATGACAGACGTGAAGATTTTAGAACATAAGGTTGAAATTCATATGGCAAATGGTGAAAAGATGTCAGCTAATAAAAGTGGAACTTTAAATGTAAAAATCTATAATATCCCAATAGCAATCCATGGACTAATAGTTGATGGCATTAAACAGAACTTATTGTCAGTAGGAAAAATTACACAACAGGGCCACCAAGTGATATTTAAACAAGATGAAGTAATTATAATTACAAGAAACCATAATTTTAAGTGTAATAATTATGGAAACTTGTACTCACTTAAAATAGAAATAGACAGTAACCCTGAAAGTGTTACAGCGCATGCAGTCAAAACTGATGACACATTGTGGCACAGAAGATTGGGACATCTGAATAGATACAGTTTAAAAAAATTAGGGCTACCAAGTTCACAAGAGAAATGTGAAACCTGTATCAAAGGAAAAAGCACAAGAATACAATTTGAGAAAACCTGGAAGACAACAAAGGAAATTGGAGAGCTGATTCATTCAGACTTATCAGGACCAATTGATCCACCAACATATGATGGAAAAATATATTTTCAGGTACTAATAGATGACTACTCACACTTTGTAGTAGTGAGACTTCTCAAATCAAAAAGTGAAGCCGAACAGAACATAATTGATTTTATCAAGTTGATAAAAACTCAACATAACAAGAAAACAAGAAAAATTAGAGTAGATAATGGTAAGGAATTTTCATCTTGAAACTTCAAGCAGTTTTGCAGAACAAAAGGAATTCAAATAGAATATACCTCACCTTACACACCACAGCAAAATGGCACTTCTGAAAGAATGAACCGAACATTGATTGATAAAGTGAGAACAAAGTTGGCAGAAACAAATCTACCAAAATATCTCTGGGGAGAAGCCATTTACTGCTCAGCATACGAATTAAACAGAAGTCCAACAAGTGCGAACAAAGGAATACCTCCGGCTAGCATATGGTATAAACGAAATGACCTATCCAAACTTAAGGTTTTTGGCTCAAGAGCTTGGAGACTAATTCTACCAAAACCAAGAAAACTAGATGCTAGAGCAAAATCAACAATCATGGTTGGATACAGTGGAAGCGGATATCGCATCTGGGATCCGGAAACTGATAAAGTAATGATTTCAACAGATGTAACATTTGATGAAACATTAACTAAATTTGATAAGGAAATCATCTCAGACCAAACAGAACCTAAAAGAATGATAACTGAATCTCAAGATGAAGAAGAAACCCCACAAACATCGGAACAATCAGACAAAGAAGAAAGTGTAACTACAAGATCGGGTCGAATAATCAAACCACCAAGGTATCAAGAAGATTATGAACTATATTCAGTATATTGCTTGTTTACAAATGGTGAAGATTCAGTTTCTTACAATCAAGCAATTAGGCAAAAAGAATGGAAAAAAGCTATTGATAAATAAATTCGATCTCATGAAGAATTGAAAACATGGTCTTCATTAAAATTAGGAGAAAAATCAAATATCAAACCAATTGATACAAAAATGATTTATTGGCCAAAGACATAATCAAAATAGACTACATTGAGGGATGCAGAAACATAGCAGACATGTTAACTAAACCCTTATGTAAGGACATGTTGAACAAATTCATGAAACTTTCCAACATGGGGTAAAAATTGTGCAATTGACATTTGTGAAAATGCCAATTGAGGGGGGGGTGTTAAAATAAATGTGTTTCAGCAACCCCCCCTGGCAGTACAGAAGAAAGGAATGCATAATAGCCCTAATGTTTACCTTTTAGAGTGTGTTGTAAATAATTCTCTAATTAATATGTTTGTAATCTTGGTAAAGATAATAAAATAAGATATTATCTTAATTTGTAGTATATTTATGTGTTAAATAAACTACAAAATAACAGCGTAAAAAAATGTTTGAAAAGTTGGTTAAAATAAAATATTAAAAATTTAAATGTAAAATTGTGAAATTCGAAATAAAATATAAGTGAATAAGGGAAAATAGTTTTAAAAAATGTTAACACACAAATAAAACATTGAAGACATTGAACTATCAATATATATAATAACATAATACAAATATATAAAATAAGCGTGTGATTTTATTTGAAATAAACTTAAACGATGTTACATAAATTTAAAGAGAGATATACGTATAAAAGGAAAAATGCGTTTTGAGCATTAAAATATTTTACGTGCTTCTAAAAGTGTACCTCTCCCAATAATATTAATTAAAATATATACCTAAAATATTGGCAATTTGAAGTAATAAAACGAAAAATTAAACTGTAAATATTTTATGACGATCTAAATTGCGAATATATCTCTGGTAGTTCAATTTTCCTATTAATACTATCTTTGTCTTCTGCGGAGGTCCAACTTTCCAAAAATAATCGGCAATGTTTCTCATTTATGTTCTGGTATAAAATATCAGTTTTATCAAAGTCCGGTGTGTGGTTGTTTTTCAAAGCGTGGTCTACAAGGAGTGATAATAGATTATAGTTTCTTAAACCAGATTTATGTTGATTGATTCGATCTTTTAGAGGCTTGCTTGTTTTTGCTATGTATTTGGCGGGGCAATCATTACATGGTATTTTGTAAATTACATTGTTTTTGTTTTCTAATTTGCTAATTTGTTTGGTGTCTAGGTGGTGTAGGAATTTTTTCAAATTGAATGAAGATTTAAATGTAGCAATTATATTGTTTCTCTTTAAGACTCTGGCAATTCGTTCAGAGCCGTAGCTGTAAGGGAGGGTGCAATAAAACTTTTTTGATTGATCAGAGCTGTTGCTTGATTGTTCGAATTTAAGTTTATAAAGATGTTTTTAAATAAATTTATCTGGGTAATCATTTTTTTAGGTCTTTAGAAATTCTATTTCTCTCCAAATTTTCATCATTTTTCATTGAGCAATGTGTTGTTAATCTTTTAGAGAGAGTGTTTACAACTGAAATTTTGTGATGGACTGGGCCGAAAGAATTGAAATTTAGGTAGTTTCCGGGTGTGGGTAGACTTTCTATAAATACTAGTTTCAATTTTATTTTGTTTTTTCTTAATTTGAATATCTAAAAATGCCAGAGAATTGTTTTTTTTTTTCAATTTCGTGTGTGAACTTCAAAAATGGTTTTAGGTTATTCAAAAAATTTAGAAAGATTGAAATTTCGGATTCAGTTATACAAAAAATGTCATCTATATATCTTTGCCATAAAATTATTTTTAAATGTTTTGATTCTGTAACAATTTGATCAATTTGATTCATGAAAATATTTGCCAAAGCCGATGAAATAGGGTTTGCCCATCGGTAGGCCTTTAAATTGTTTGAAGAATTGGTCTTTATAGCTGAAATAATTATATTCTAAGCAAAGTGTAATTAATTCTATCAAAGCTTCAGATGAAAAAGGAAGAATAGGGGGTTGATGGGTTCCAATAATTTTTTTGAGAGTTAAAATTGCTTCATCATGTGGAATTGAAGTGTATAAAGATTCGACATCGAATGATACCATTCGGCTTTGATTAGAGATTGAAAGGGTTTGGATTTTCTCAACAGCTACTGTGGAATTTGGGACAGTGTGGGGAAGTAATTTCTGAAGTGGGGAGATAATGGATGAAATAAATTTTGTGAGAGGGTAAAGTGATGAGCCAGAATATGACACAATAGGGCGTAACGTTGTGTTAGGCTTATGGATATTTGGAAGCCCATAAAATGAGGTAGTTTAGTTTCTTGTGCTTTTAAATTCTCGAAGGTTTTCTTCTCTAGTTTGTGTACACGTATTATTTTGTTGAGTTTTTTTTTTATTAAATTCCTTAGCGAGATTAGATAATGGATTTTTCGTTAGAGGTTCATAAATTTCTTTTTCTTGAGGTAATTGACAAATTTTTGTGTTGTATTCTGTTGTGATAGCTCCTTATATTTCTTGATGACTGTATTTGTTCCTTATAAGGCTCCACTTAGCTGCTGCTCACCCCGTGTATTTCCATCAAGCCAACACCAACACCATGAGACACACACACTCTCTCTAACACTGACACTAACTTTATTTAAAAACATCAAAACTATTTATACATCTTGGCCTTTGGTAAGAAGAATTAAAATAACGTATTTTACAAACACAACATATTAACAAAACAATAAATATTCACAGATATACATCTAATTCTCAACAGTTGTGTTCATAATTACTGTGTTTCTTCCTTTGTCTGAAGGTGTTATAATAATATCTTTATTATGTTTTAATGATTTGATAGCCTGTCTTTCTGCTTGATTTAAATTAGGCTTATTTTGTAGTTCCAAATTTTTAATTATTGGTGTAACCTTTGATCATTTTTTGGCCTTATTTTGATCTGGTAAAAGTTTTATAGAATTTTCGATAGCAGCTAAAGTCCTAGGTATATCAATCTTTTGAGACGGAACATAATTTAATCCTTTTGATAGAAAACTCGTAGCATTGGGTGTAATTGATTGGTTAGAAAGATTGATTTCAGTGTTTTGATGTGTTTGAGGATTTGTTTTTTGTTGCCAATTGTTTATTTTTTTAGATTGAATTAGGCGGATAGCTGTAGCTTTGTTTTGACATTTAGTGTCTAAATATTGATTTAATCCTTCAATTAATTCATTATTTAAAATTGCTATATATATATTGCTATATGATAGTTCAATGTCTTCAATGTTTTATTTGTGTGATATCATTTTAAAAAATATTTTCCCATTTTCACTTATATTTTATTTCAAATTTCACAATTTTACATTTAAATTTATTTTAATATTTTATTTTAAACAACTTTTCAAACATTTTTTGCGCTTTGTGTTTTCAGTGAACATTGTAGTTTAACATTTCTTTTATATATATTTTGTTATTTTTATTTATTTTTATACGAAAAATCTTTTTACACATAGTACAAATAATTTTAAATATAAAATAGGCGTTATTGTTAATTTTCAAAAATATATATATATATATTTTGTCCATAATATAAATATATATATCAAAATTTTTCTCCCCATTGAATAATACAAAATATTTTAAATAACTTAATGCAGTTGTCGTTATGTGGCGCTGAGTTTGTTGTTGACACACTTTAAAATGTTATTTCACCTTCATAAATGTTGATGTTCAGTCAACTGAAATATTGGTAAAATAAATGATATTTTGATCCAATATATGCCTTTTTAATTAAAGGTATTATTATATAAGGATTAAAAAGCTGTTGAAATAGTTTTCTCATCAACACACACAGTATATTATGAATACTCGAAACTATTATAGACGCGTATGATTCTTTTGAAAATTAAACAATTTCTATTGCCCTTACAGCAATGGAAAAATTGAAGGGCCTGGCTCATCAGTGGTGAACCCTCCCAGCGGTTTCGCCATTGCAATTTTCCATTGCAGTAAGGTCAGTAGAAATTGTTTAATTTTCAAAAGAATCATACGCGTCTATAATAGTTTCGAATATTCATAACAGATGACGCGCTGATGCATCAACCACACAATATATTTCACAATAGTTTTTAAAAATACCAACCGAGATATAGCCGAAGAGTGCTGGTGGCATTGTTGAGAGCGTCCATAATATGACCCTTTGAGAGAATAAGGCCTTTCTCAGCGGCTTCACGGTGTTCCCTTAGCTGGAACAACACCACAACAGTCTCATGATCAAAACCCGTAGACATTCTAAGACTAAGACTTACCAGATGTAGAATGCTGAGAAGCGTCTCTCTTTTCGTCGTCATAGCTTGTCTCAAATTTGGAAGCCAATTATCGCTTTCAACAGAAGAGAGCAATCCTTTATTCATTTCACTTTCCAACCTAAAAACACAAATTTTTTTATTTTCTATATTTAATTAAGACATGTACAAATATATATAAATAATTCAAATATAAAAATAATTTATGAATCAAGACCAAAGATTTCTGGTTGAGACCAGTATGTTTTAATAATATTCATCCTTAGTTTCGCATACAACAGCACAAAGCCCTCGTTAAAACTTTTAAAAATACAATATATATAGTAAGACAATAGACAAATGTCTATTCCGGTAACTCTAACAGTATTTTATTTATAAGGCAATATAACGAGCCATCTATCATATATATAAGAAATGAAAACATTCGTGCTTTAATTCTAGCAATATTCACAAAACAGTGTGGCGTCAAGTTATGTAATTCTCCCAGTTTGTAGAAAGTATTTTGTTCAATTCATCAAATGTAATGTTCTTAATCTTATAACGCCCTTTTTTCATCAATTCTCTTATCCACGAAAAAGGATTGGTTGTTAATTTTACTGGCAATTCTGTTCTCCGTTTTTCTCTATTTTCACTTTTCGGATTTGACTGCATTGTTGTAAGGTTGCGCTGTCTAAACTCATTTCTTAAACTATTTATCAAAGAGGTTTATCCCAAGGATATATTAATGTAAAGGTTGCTGATTTCCTTATTGCAAGTTCTGTTTTAAAGATAAGGTGATTCGATAATGTCGGTCTTGATGAGGTAGTAACGAGTCATTCTTTGACAATAATCTACTTTAATATAAAATAAACGAGTTCTCATTCAATAAGGTTCTAGATATCAATATTATTCTTAGTTTTATATCTTTGTGTTTGATATTCTATAAATTAGTAAGAGTCAAATAGAGCGTTTTCATTCGTTTCAGGTTGTTGGCCCTCGTTATCTAATCCAAGCCTCAACAAGAGAAACGGGTACCCTGCAGGTGAGGGCCAGCAGCTAGTATGTGGTTTTCCTTTCTTCATTTATTAAGAAAGGGTATTTGGCTACTATTCTGGAATAATTAAAAATCAACGATTATTTGAAATTTATTCCAACAGATAGCACAAGTCATAAGCAGCTTCCTGTTGTAAGATCAGAAGATGCCTTTTTCTGAACTTATATATATATATTAAAAATGGCATATCCTGACCAGGAGCACATGTGCTTTACAGAAGGCAGAGCGCCATCTGGTGGAACAGAAATCAACTAAACATTGATTTAGCCTGTTCCCTGATATTTGGCCAACCCAATTTCTTGATAAATCAAGAAAAGCCATCCACGAATATATTTATATATATATATATATATAAGTTTTTAATGAATAATATATATATATAAATTTGTATTTTGAAAATTTTCGATATGATTCCTGCCTACTAAATAGTAAAAGATATTCCCGCCCCTCTCCCTTTTGCCCCAAAACTGCAAAAAGGTGTTTTGAATAAAGATCATTCACCTGTTTAAAGGGAATAATCAATGATCCAAAAGTTTGAAATATAATATCTCCCTTTATAAAATTTAGAGAGAGCGCATTTTTAGTTTATAAAAAATGGTTAATTTTTATTGTATCTAGAATTATTGGAACATAATTTTGTCTCCTCTAAAAGTTACAATTATGTTTATTCATCTAAAAGTTGGAATGTAATAACGTTTGAGAGTTAGACTGGCATGTTTACTTGTCTGAAAGTTGGGATCATATGCACATACTTTTCCAAAATATTAGAATGGCATGCCTATTATTTTAAAAGTTTGGATGGCATGTTCATGCGTATAAAAGTTGATATGAAATACTTGTTCAATAGTTAGAATGGCATGCTTACTTCTCTGAAAGTTGGGATTATATGCATATATGTCTGTGAGTTGAGATGAAATACCTACTTTCTCAAAAATTAGGATGGCATGCTTATTTTTCTAAAAGTTGGAATCAAATATTTACTTGTCTATAAATTAGGATGACATGCTTTACTTGTCTAAAGGTTGAAATGGAATGTTTATATATGTGTCTAAAAGTTGGGATTAGATACATACTTGTCTAAAAGTTAGGATGGCATGTTGTCTAAAGATATGATTTTATGTTCACTTGTCTAAAAGTTGGGATTAGATACATACTTGTCTAAAGGTTAGGATGTCATGTTGTCTAAAGGTATGATTTTATGTTCACTTGCCTCAAAGTTGGGTTTAGATACATATTTGTCTAAAAGTTGAGGTGGCATGTTGTCTAAAAGTATGATTTTATGTTCACTTGTCTAAAGGTTGGGATGAAATATTTACTTGTCTACTAGTCAGTAGGAAATGGTTACTTGTCTCTGAAATTGAGATGACAAGTTTATATGCCTTACGGTTTGGTGACATGTTTACTTATATAAAGGTTGAGATGTCGCACTTACTTCTCAACAAGAGGGTCCTCGGCCATCATGAGAGCGGAGAGCTTTGGAGCAGCTTTAATGCTTTGAGTTAGGAGTTCATGGGTCTCTTCCCTCGCCAAATTCTCATCTGTAAACAGAAAGGTGCTGTGTACAGAATTTAGTTATGGAACTAAAAAACGTTAACGTTATATAAGAATCATAACAATGTATCGAAATTTTTAGAAATATATTAGTTGCATATTATTGAAAGAAATCAATATTTCATTTAGTATCACATTCCTACTGTATATGCATGTTAAAGCAATATATTGAAAATTCAAAACTATTATAGACGCGTTTGCTTCTTCTAAAAATTAAGAAAATAATACCGCACTTACTGCAATGGAAAAATTAATGGGATTCATAATATAAATTTTCCATTGCAGTAAGGGGAGTAGTAATAGTTTCGAATTTTCATAATAGATGGCGCGTTAATGCATCATAAAACCAATATATTAATTGAATTGATATAAAAAAAAAACAAAAAACCAAAGAGAATATAGGTGAAGTTAGAGATGTAGATAGTTACGGATAACTTGAGCAGTGGCTGCTAGGCCGAGGAAACAAAGGAATATGAAGGCTTTCATTGTCTGAAACACAGTCAACACTATTTAGATTTACATACACTTTTGATATTTATGTTTCTTTAAATAATCAGAATGTACAATATATGTGACTCTATTAAGTTATTTATACAGTTGAACTAGGATAATTCGAAACCAAAGGGACCAAAAAAAATCGAATTAAAAACCTTTTGATTAAAAGGTTTAAAAGTCCAAGTTCTACTGTATTAGAAGACTCTAAAAATAAGATGAAAGGGGTTTATACATGTTAAAATATGTATGTTGAGAGGTGTTCATCTCGAATTTTTTTACCTGAACTCTTTGCTTTTTAACACTGAACAATCGAATTGTGAAATTCAATCAACAGTATAACTTTATTAGCAAGGTTCATTTCCACGATCAGTGCACATGAACATAATTTTAAAAATGTGAAAAAACTAATTATAAATAAAAAAATATCAGGTGTTGATATTAAAAATGTTTTAAAAATTATATCGTGACAGTGAGCATGGGCATTTTAGATGGTAGAACGATATCTAGTGGGACAAAAATCAACTAAACGTTGGTTTAGGCTTGCTCCAAAATATTTGACCAACTCACTTTCCTGTTAAATCAAGAAAGGTCAACCACATACGTCTTTCCAGCCGTTGGCTTTAACTAACCGTTTTTTGCTTTCTCAAGAATCCTTTTGGAAAAATTTTGGTCGCTGAGGTACAGTCAGCACCAGGCTGACGAAGGACAACAGCTTGAAACGCTTATGTGGTTAGCCTTTCTTGATTAATTAAGGGAATGGGTTGTCCAAATATTATGGAACAAGCCTAAGTCAACACTTATTTGTGTTTTTTTTTTTTTTGCTCCACTAGATGGTACTAGCCATCCAAAATGCTCATGTGAGCGATCACAAGAAAAGTCTTTTTATTTTTAATTAAACAAATATAAAATAAATTAAACCAAAAAATATAAAGGGTGCTTTAAAAGAAGAAATAATTTTATTAATATAAAATAATCCTCACAACCTCAAAAATATACACTGTTTTTCTGTCTAATATTGAAACAAAAGTTACTCTAGCTGAGAATTTTGAGCAAATTTAGTAAATTTAATAACTCCCCTTAACGTCAAAGAAACAAAAATATAACCGCATCGAGATGAATTCCTTTTTCTCAAATATCATCAATAGGTAGTTTTGTTTTAAAAGTGGCAATCACACTATTTCTGAACTGGATTATTTGTGCAGAAATAATCTTCATATGTTTGTATTTAACGGGCGCAATTTTACTTTTTCAAAGATGAATATCCTAACCCCCATAACAAAAAATCCCTATTTTTATATATACGAAATAATTAAAAATATTTTAATCTCGAGCAAATATCAAACCCCTCATTGAAAGAATGCAAGCCAATGTATATTTAAACAATCTTCTCTAAATTGTTTAATGTAGATTCATTACCATAATACCATATTTCTTTGGAAATATTCTAGAAGCCACCCTATATACCATTGTACTAAACTACTTATAAAGTGTCTTTCTATATGGTCCTAGCTCTCAGGGAAGGAAAATCCCTACTCTCCCCACGTTGCGGAATGGGATCAGCGCCCCTAGAGTGGCTAAGACAGGAGGAAGCTTAGTATGGATTCCCATATGTTTTCAATTTAATCCTAATATAAAGTACTCAGTCATCATTGAAGTTGGAAACAGCTCCTAAAGACGTATTATTAGGTATCGTATTAGGTCAATGGTGTATGAATGCGGAAATTTTGGGAAAACGACCGCACCTCTTTAGATGAAAATCCTCAATGAATGAATCTATTAAGTAAGGCACGCCCCGACTATCGCCATATATCAATCACCTTGGAATAACCTTTAAAGTAGGTAAAGGCTAGTCTTAGGACACTGAGTCACCCCTGAAATAATAATAATAATACACTCTGAATCTCTCTCGGTTTATCCAAACAGAGTTGGTTTTTATTCAATCCATGCCACTCATTGCACATCTTTTAGGGATCTGCTGGAAACACCGCAAATTGTCTATTAAGACTTAATATATCTTAAATATAAAATATACAATATAGAGACCGGTCTCTTATGCATTCTAAACAATTTAAGCAAATAGTTTATTAAAAATAATAGCTATTGAGCAGCTATCTAGTCGACCCAAGCTATTACACCCCGTGACTTGATTCATGCTTTAAAATGTGGATAAAGAAACCTTTTGCTGAAACGTGAGGTAAATTAAGATATAAATTACCTTTGTAACCTAATCCAGGAACCATATTATGAAATAAGTCTTTTCTTTTGGAAAATACAACAACAGTTCTGTGTAACACATAGGCTAAGAATTTGTACCTTTAACAAAGTGGGGTCCTCTATTTCGCGAAATTCTATTGAAACTAGTTAACAAGTAGTTGTTAAATTAGAACGCCAAAAAAGTTAAACGCATACATCTAGTTGCCTCCAAAATTGATCTGTTTTGGAATTAATTTGAGAGAGTGTAAACTGATCGGAAACCGAAGAGTCTCCAGTTTGATTTAATTTGAGTCAAGATAAGGGGAATTCGAATAAATGTAAACTTGGTCGAATCACCATTTTAAATTACTCTGGAAATGGCGTGATGCATGTCTACGTATATCCTTATTTCTGGTTAAATCTGGAAATAAATCAGGAAATTATTTAAATAAAAGTATCGCGAATAGAGATCCTATAAACTTTATATAATGTTAGTAATTACTAAAAATATCCTTAAGAATTAAACATACATTTCCAATATTCCCTATAATACTTTTAAAAAGCTTTCAATATTAATTCCACTTTAATACAGTAATATATGTTCAGAAAATATATTGGTTAATATATTTTATTTCTGTGTTACACCATCACAAATAATACACCTAAAATGCAGACTATAAAAGCAGAGTGAGCATACAATAGTTGAAGTGAGCCAAAATAAGATGGTTCACCCCCCCCCCCCTGATGAGAAAAAGCTCTATCCCAATTATTTTTCATTTCAGTTAATAAATTGGAAAATTTCCAATATATCAGAAAAAAAGAAATAGTAATCCACATTTAGTGTGATATACAGCAAGTTATAAACAAATAAGTTATAATTCCTATACCTCTATAAGTCTATAATTGAGAATAGAAGGGAGGTTTAGGAGTTAACTAAGAAGAGCCGAGCACTCACTCACCGTGTGGTTGGAAGCAGGGACTGACAGGATGCTGACTGAAGGGAGGAGAATTTAAAGAAGCTATCAGCTAGGGCGCGGCTCTGTTTACCGTCGATAATGAATTGTGCAAATTAAGATAATTGGGGCAAAGTCTGGTGATTGGGGTGCTGTTTTACTTGGAAATATCAGCTGATATTACGGGTTCTGCCCTATGTCAAGTTCTACGGTTCATATTTCGCATATTTTGTAGTTATCAATCAACATGGCGCGATATTGAAGTATTTGTGTCCATTACAGAGGAAACAAACAAAACAACGAACAAATTAGAACTGAGAATTAAATATTATTTACAAATTTACATATATTAATCGATAGAGTTAATAAAATATATACAGAGTATACGCAAGTATAGACAAAGTGGTTGATGAAAGAGAGATAAATCATTTAGATCTGGGAACAATATATTTCACTTATGAAAATTTCGAATATGTATGTTATTGAAAGTTATGAATTATTTATTTATTTATTTTTTTGCTTATCACTAATACACGTGATACAGGCCATGATAATCATGGTGGGTAGTTGTAGGCAACTGCATTTACTGTAAGTGCTCCACATGTCTACACATGCGAAAAGCAGTTTGACTTTGCACTTACAAATGTACCAGATCTCTGTTTGGTACTTGTACTCGCTGGTGGGGTTGTACTTTTGCAAGAATCGGGGGCCATTGGAGCATCTTTTTTAAAATAGGATAAACGTGGCCAAAGCTGGATTCGATCCCGGGTTGTAGTGGTCGAAAACCAACGGTTTAGACCATCCTTCAACCGACCCCCTTGATTTATTCATAAAATATATTAATGAATAGGCATATATATTTTGGTAAAAATAATATGTTTGAATCCAATATTTCGATTATACACCAAATGTCAACTTTCTGGGAGCAGTTTCTTTTAAAACTTCTTCTATCCTGAATTTTATGCTTGTGTTATATACACTCTATCTTGATTTAATAAAATATTTAAAACATTTTTATGATAAATATTTTACTTATTCCAAATACATGCGGTACGAGCCATGACAATCAAGTTGGGTGGAGATTTGTCATTGCTTTTAAAGTAATTGCCCCACCACATATCTAAGCACGGAGGTGTAATACTTTAAAGTGAGGGTCGAATAAACAATATATGGTGTGATATAATTTGTTCCTAAATACAATGAATATTTGTGTGTATGGGAAATGATTATTTAAAGTTATTAAATATTGAGAGTTTTGTGGATTTATTCAAATAGCATCATGAATCAATTAAAGGTATTTCTGAGACTTACATATAATATCGTTGACATCTCCCCATATAGGTTTATGGTAAGTATTAGTTCAATTGTGTTGATATTGTTGATTGAAAGTGTTGTTATATTAAATAATATAAAGTGAATATGCTCTAATTAATCAGGAAGACTATATTTTGTTTGTCTCTATTGGAGGTCCTCCAATCTCGGAGCCAAATAATGAACCCGAAATCCCGGGATTCTGCTCGAAAAATCCCGGGATTACTGGTTTGTGCATGAAAACCAGCGCAAAAATATATTTTTTCTTATCTAGCAATTCGGTAATCAAACAGATGATGAGATAGCACACTTTTGACCTTTTGTTTATACAGCTGCATTTCGGGTCTTATTTTTTCTGAGAGATTTGAAATTATTTTCATGCACTAATAACGAAGGGTTATTCTGCAAGATCTTTCCAAAATGGCAGCCTCTAGAATGAGAGTATGCAGCAGTATACATGGAGGGGGCCCCAGTTTTTGCTGACATGCAAATAGTGGCTTCTTAGATAGTAGCGGCATCCCTTTATTTTTGTGGCGGACCTGCGTGTAACATGGACCTCTAACCTCTTTTCTGGGCTCCGAATTGTTTTATATATATTTTTAAATCTATGTTTATACTCTCCATCCTGTACTCTGTATGCATGGGTCATCATGAACGTACTGCTCTGCTGTTCATTTTGTGAAACCCTCGCTAGCTTTTTTGTAATTTAATTTAAATTAAATTTATTTAATGTCATTTCATTAAATGCTTCGTCACTATCAATCATCAGCCTAAAGTAGTTTTCAACTTATACAAATATAAAACAAAGTCTCTAAAACAATATTATCGGACCTTGTTATTTCTCAATAGAAAACGCGTCGGACATTTTTCGTTAGCTTATCACTTCTTTACTGTGATGGCGAAGTTTATTCCTTTTAAATCAGAAGGAATCTGGTGCTATTACCTACGAGACGGATTTACCTACGATCGCCGCTGAAGAACGAGATCTTTCTGAACCACATGCGGCAAGATAATCGCATTTCCACTAGTATGTGTCTCATTCTCGACTGCAGAACGCGCTGGGATAGTTTATTGAACATGTTGGAGAGACTTCTCAGTGTGAAGTCAGCGATTCAGAAAGCGCTAATAGATGTGAATGCAAATGTCCGTCTAACTGATGAAGATTTTGATATCATGACGCAAGTAATTTCCGCACTGAAACCATTTCGGGCAGCTTTGGCGGCTATCTGTAAACGCGACGCTACGCTTTTGACTGCAGAAGTAACAGTAAAGTTTCTTCTAGAGGAGCTACAAGCACAATCTCATTCTCTCAGCAAAGATCTGCAAAAACCTTTTCAAAAGAGAATTTTAGAAGAACGATGCAATAAAACATCTTTAGTCCTCCAATATCTGCACAATCCGCAAGCACAGTTAGAAAAAAAGATTATTTAGTTCATAAGTAGGTGCAAAATATATGGCTTTCAGGTTGTTTTCATCGAAGTAAGTGCCACGTCATTGGCACTATATAAAAGAAAAAATAACAAATATAACGAACGAAACGATATACCTCTTGGCGTAGAAAGACGAAAATATTTTTCAATCCCGGGATTGAGAAAAAAGCAATCCCGAATCCCGGGATTGGAGGCCCTATACAGCAGGTCTTGTGGATCCCATATACACTCATGGACAAAACTTAAGAAAATTGTACCTTTAAGTATGTATATCGAGATTCAGACAATAACTCTGAAAGATAATTAGTACACAGTGACATTTATTGAAGGCATGAGAAATAATTATGTGTGAAAAAATTGCCTCTATCTCCAAAAAAAAAAAAAAAAAAACAGACGACCGCAAAGACTTTCCACTTCCTAAGGTTTGTCCATTAGTGTAGATAAAGGCCTTTGTCTTATGATTAAAGTATACCAAATCCTTTGTAAAAGCTTCCAATGCTCTTCCATTGGTGACACTTCCAAGTGAACTCTGAAAAAAAAAAAGAATAAAACAGTAAAACACTGAGAATTTAGAGCTCAGTCGTACTAGTGTCAGGACCTCTAACGAAATTGAAAGACTAAAATCTCAAAGAGCAAATATAGAAGTTTAGGAACTTTTCAAGAATCAATCCTAGTTCAAAATACACGTTGAAGCCAGTGTAGATTTTAATATTTTATATTAAACATAATGTGAAAACCATTCCTTCATTATTAAAAAAAAAAAAAAGATAAGAGGTAACATCAGAATATGAAATTTCCTTATGTTCATGGGTGTATAGGGTCTAAAGATGTCTTGAAGGCTGTTCTGAAGAAGGACAGAGGAGAAACAGCTTTTCTTTTAGAAGACATTTTTCAAATGGCTATGTGTGTGGGAAAACGACTACACCTATCTAGTTGCAGTAATATAAACCACATAAACTACACTTAAGCCATGACAATAAAGAGTGGCAAAAGAGAATATTTGTTTCAAGATGCACTCCATAATAGTAAAAATATACAGAATAATATCCCCATCGGCGTTGGCAAATATCATCGCTTGTCATTGACACATTCTGATATGAAAAAAAAAAAAACAACAAAAAATCAAAGTACAGGGTGATCCAAAAGTCCCGCACTATTTTAAAAATTAATAACTCCGCGAATATTTGCGCTAGAGCAATGCGATAAACACCATGGTGTTCAGGATGCAATGGGTTTCTTATGGCAAATAATGAAAAATTCGAATTTGATTTTAGTTACAATTTTATTTGCTAGATGGGGTTCAACTAGAATCAAAGATTAAGCGGCCAAATTGTTTGATAAATTGAAAAATATAAATGGCCGACACGTATTTTTCCTTTAATAATACCAGGAAAGAACCCTAATAATATCAAATGATAAATTAATAAAACACCATTTCGCCAAAAGTAGAAGAATTGGATGACAATTTTTAAATGCAATCCGAGATATGCAAAATAGGTAAATGCAAATTAAAACATGTAGCAAAAATATTTATATTTCAGATGGGGTTTTGTGAAATAGATTGAATGTTTGAAAAACACTGCTGATAGCAATACACGATTTTTTGAAATTATAATAAAAATTATGATGGCACTACTAATAGGATTTCTTGCTATGAGGAATGTGTAGTTTCCTGACTGATTGGCGACACTTGACTATTTAATTGGATATTAGTCATGATCCAACAAATGAAATATAGAGGGGAGTGACAAAATATATTTGTCGTACTTTATTCCAAATATCCTATGGGCTTGTCTAATGTTATCATTGCTTATTATACTGTAAACAAATTTTAAAATGTGTCCCATCAAATAAAAATCATTTTTAGATCGACCTTTTGCGTTGAAAAACGTGGTAGTAAAATCATTTTGTATTATTTTTTTGCACAACATTTCTAAAGTTATTGGTGTACAGAAAATATTCCTTATGCTATTTCTTATAATGAGCGAAAAGCGAAAAACTAAACATAAGGGGTGATATTGTGTTTACCAGTATTATTAGAGAAGTTATAACATTTTGGTCTGCACGACATAATATAAGATGTGAGCAAATGACAAACAAAAAATTCACAAAAAAAAAAAAGAGTCAAGATGTGAGGACAGCATTTATTATCCCCATAACCCAACACAAAGAGCTGCAAAATATTGGTAAATAATATAATACATGGCAGCTTATATAACATATGAGGTAACTGCCTTCTCTCTTTTATTAGGTCACAATCCTTGCTCAATGTGGCGCTCTTCATTCTCAAACACCGCCTGCAGACGATAGATGACAGATTGGACAACATTAAATAACATATCTGTTGAAATTGATAAAACATGCCATCTGATAGAAGCCTTCAACATGGCCAATGTGGTAGGCCAGCATCGATAAACACACGATTTAATGTACCCCCCATAACCAAAAATCGCAAGGCGTCAAGTCTGGTGATCTTTGAGGCCACTGGTATATAAAGTGGCGACTTATCACACGATTTTCACCGAACGTATCCTTCAGAGATTGTTTGGCATCTCGGGAGATATGAGGAGGTCCTCCATCTTTCATGAATGTTATTTTGCTTAGTGCTTTGTCTGCCCTGCAATATGTAAAACCCTTTTCTCTCAAAAGTTGAAGTTAAGGTTCACCAGTTACAAAAGGGTTTTAAAAGTTCTTCCATTGATTTTTTCAAAGAAATATGGCCCAATAATAAAAGAAGAAGTGAACCCACACAAAAGGGAACTCTGGGCTGATGAAGTGGCATTTCTGGAAAAATTCTAGGGTTTTCTGTTGACCAAATGCGGCTGTTTTGAATGTTTAATTCTCCGTTTAGAGAAAAGTGAGCATCATCTGTCCACAGAACATTCGACAGCCAGTTTTCATCAATATAAATTTGCCGGAAAACCCATGCAGCGAATTCTTGATGCATCTCAAAATCGCCAACTTTCAGCTCGTGAAATCCTTGAATTTTGTATGGGTACACACAATAGAGACATCAAGTGAAGCGTCTTCGGATATCACAATCATACTCGGCGATTTTAACGCCAAAAGTTCAACATGGGGATTACCTGTCCAGGATAACAAAGGTCAGCAGGTTGAGGACATGCTAACAGACCTCGACCTTACACCATTAAATAACGGAGAGAACACCTATTTATCCAAGTCCACAGGCACAGAATCCGCAAAAGACATCACAGCGATAAATTACAACATCGCACCCACAACACAATGGAAAATCCCAAGAGGTGCAATCAGTGACCACAGACCAATTTTAACAACCCTGAACATCAAAGTTGAGAATGTCCAACAGAATAAAAGAACATGGAACTTTAGGAAAGCCGACTTGAAAAAATTCACAGAGAAGCTTGAAGAACTGTGCAAACTTGGAAAATTTCTCTTCGAACATATCCAAAGCTGCAAAAGCATCGATACCTAGAGGGAGACGTAAAGACCTTTGGATAATTTACTGGGTAGGGGGGAGGACCACAACATCGAGGCAATGATTTCAGAGAGAGAGACAATATCAATGAACTTCTTAAAACAAATAAAACAGAAGAAAACAGAAAGGAACTCATTAAAATTATTCCCAAAATATAACAAAATATTTGAATATGCAAACTAGAAAAAATGGCATAATTCTGAGATAAAATGGATCCAAGAAAGGACAGTCTACACTGGAATATAATTAGAGTGTTAGAAAACAATCAAAACCAACACCAATCTTCCAATACTCTAACCGATGTGAATAGAACAGCGAGAACGAGAACAAACAGATGGCTGACATAATTGCTGAATATCTTTCAAGCACTTCCAGACTCAACAGCACGAATGAAGACAGGAATATAAAACATAATATAAACAAGTTAGTTGAACAAGTAAGAAACTACCATCAACAAGATATTTTCTCGAGAGACTTTACACTGAATGAGCTAAACTCATCAAGATAGATCCAAGAGGTCACCAGGAGATGATATAATCTTTGGTCAAATGATTAAACACTTTGGAGACAAAGCTAAAAATCAACTCCTACGAATACTGAACATTTCATGGCAAACTGGTAAACTACCAAAAAAATTGGAATATATCAATTATAGAGCCAATACTGAACCAAACAAGGATGCCAAGGAATACAAGAACTATCGGCCAATTGCTCTCACCAGCATACTTAGTAAAATAACAGAACGAATTATCCACTCTAGGCTCATAGTCTGGCTCACTAACGATGATTAAATAAACTTCTACCAAACTGCCTATAGATCCAGACACTGTACAACTGATCAACTGTTCTACTTCTGCCACTCAATAATAGATTCTTACCAGGAAAAACAGCCAAAGAAGACAACGGCCTTATTCCTGGATATGACTTCAGCTTTTGTTCGAGTGTGGAGAGAGAAATTACTTGAAAGGCTGAACAACATCGGGGTAAGAGGAAAAACTTAATCTGGATTGCAGACTTCTTAAGGGGAAGAAGGATAAAGGTTCGGGTCAGTGGAGCATTTTCCAAGGACCGAAGAACATACGCTGGTGTACCTCAGGGATCTGTGCTCAGTCCTCTACTCTTCCTGCTATTTATTAACGATATCCATCCTTACCTCAATGAAGACACAAAGGTTGCCTGTTATGCAGATGATATAGCCATATGGCACACAAGTAGCAGTATAGAAAAATCAGAAAAATACTGAACACATCAATGAGAGGACTGGAGAAGTGGGCAATGGATCTCTAAATGACCATAAACCCAATAAAAATAAACCTATGCGTCTTCTCCACTGACAGGGAAAAATGGCATAAATATAACCCCAAAATAAGCATAAACAAACAAATAATTGATAAAATTAGAAATCCATAATACCTAGGTGTGATACTGCAGTCCTGAATCTTTCAAGTTGGTCTCGAGGACCACGCCATCACCATCTCCTCAGCGGCGAAGTACGCGATCTACGTATTCTTCGTAGATAGCAAAATTCGTGGTGTCGCTGGAGACCCACTGGCGATTCTCTACCAAACTCTGCAGCGCTGGCAGAGGCGCCATATTCATTATACATAGTGTATATAATGCATATTGTCCTTTTTTGAATATTGCAGACTGTGCACTTTGCATGTATTGAGAATATGTCAATAAAATTACTTCAATTGTCATTGATGAGGAATTGCGATTTCCAGAACACATAATTAGCACCTCAAATAGAGCTACCAGAAAACTAAACATTCTGAGAAGGCTATGTGGAACAAATTGGGGAGCAAAACCCAGAATTCTCAGAACAACATATATCACCTTAATAAGGCCGATAATGGAATATGCAACACTCGTCTGGGCTCCCTCAAGTTCTTCAATAAAAGGAAGACTAGACAGTGTTCAAGCAAAAGCGGCCAAAATAATCACTGGTGCTGTTTCATCCACCAACAATGAGAAAATTCAGAGAGAATGTGGTCTAGACCTACTCGAAAGTAGAAGACAGAATAAAAACAATAAAATTCACCAATAGCTTAAAAAGTAAAGAAACCTAACACATATCCCATAGAACAGTGTTGGGCATTAAAAAATTATTTTTCAATTAAATTGTTAATTGACTAAGCAATTAATTGCTAATAAATTAATTGCAATTAAATCAATTGCAATTAAACTTTAAATTGCAATTTGCAATTAAATTAATTGAAATTAAATTAATTGCAATTAAATAAAATGCAATTAATTTTTCAATTAAATCAATTGCAATTAAATCAATTGCAATTAAATTAATTGCAATTAATTTTTAAAATTGTTTTATTAAACAATTAAAACTAACAATTAAATATGTATTAATACAGAATAAATAAAAATAACAGATTCAATGAAAGGTTTAAAAAATTACACTGCATAAAAAATCAATCCTTCTCATTGATGAACTATTCTTGTCACGTTAAGCCTTTTACATACGTGAATGTTTGTTTTGGTTAAGAATACATTGTTCTAGACTAGTGAAATAAAATGGCGTCGATAAACGAAATGGACGAAGACAGTAACATTCCAGTGACTTTTTCGGTTTCGGACATTAATGAGTCATTAGAAACATCTTCGCCTGTGCCACCAACTGACACCGCCGAGTGTTCGTCTTCGCAAGCGCGGCTTTACTTGCTAGATGGAACATATTTCAAATCCTTGCTTGAAGAGTCCACTGGTAATAAAATCACAGCGCTTTGTATGAAATGTCCAAGAGATGTATTAACTAAAATTAAAGGATATCATAATTGTACGTCAAACTTTTTGAGTCACCTGAAGCGAAAACACGGGCAAGAATGCATTGAAGAGTACAAAAGATATGTAAAAAAAAAAAGAAATCCGAGGTAAAAACTGAGAAGTCAAATGAGAATAAAATTACACAAGAACAATTCGATGAAAATATTCTGAAATATTTTATACATTCCATGATCCCATTACGTGCAGTGGAAGATCCATATTTTTCAAAAATATTCACGGACTTGGAAATATCTGAAATGGGGCTAACTCTAATGAGTCGACGTTCACTAGGACGTCGTATAGAAAACCACTATGAAACGCAAGTAGCTAAGATAAAGTCGAAACTAAAAGAAGCTTCCTATGTGTGCACAGAAATAGATATTTGGTCCAGTAAAAAGAGAAGTTTTATAGGAGTTACAGCGCACTTGATCACAAATGATCTACGCAGAGTTTCAGTGGCGTTAGCTTGTCAACGATTCAAAGGCGTCCACAGCTACAATCGACTATCCGATATAATTCAAGAAATTAACGATCATTTCGACCTCAATACGAATAAAATTGTTGCATTGGTGACGGATAATGGCAGCAATTTCGTAAAAGCTTTCAAAATGTTCGGTGTCAAATTGACCAATATAAATATTGTTGATGAAGTTATGCCAGACTCTCAGCCAACAGAAGCCTTTTCTGAATCAGATGTTGAAGACGACGAATCATCAAATTTAGAAGATCCTGAGCATTTACTTCCTGCCCATTTACGATGCTGTGCGCATACGTTAAGCCTTTGCGCAACTACGGACGCGAACAAACTTTTAAGCGAGCAAGACACCCCTCTGTCGCAAATGCATGCTGCAATCATGAAGAAATGTAATGCTTTGTGGAAGGCTGCAGGACGACCAAAGAGTGCTGAAATAATACAGAATGTGTTAGGACACACGTTAAGTCGACCTGGTGAGACCAGATGGAATAGCTTGTTTGATGCCCTCCAGCAAATTTTCGATATTAAAGAAAAAAGCTTACTCTTACATAGATTATTAAACATAAAAAATGCTATCAAAGACAACGAATTCGAATACATACAAGAGTATTTGACGTGCACTTCGCGAGTGGCAGAAGCCCTCGACATAATGCAGAGTGAGACTAACGCATATTATGGGATAGTTCTGCCGTGCCTTCTTGCGCTGAGAAAAAAATTGCCAAAAATTGAAAAGAAAAACAACTTTTCCTTTTGCAATCCGTTGGTCAAGGCATACAGAGAGAGTGTAGAGAAGAGATTTGAAAAAATGCTTGACGTCACCATTCCTGAAGCTGAAATAGCGGCTATTGCGGCATTATCCTACCCAAGATTAAAAAATAAATGGTTGACTTGTTTTGAGCCCGCGGATCGTACCAAGATTCTAAAAGTTTTCAAGACCTGCATTTCCGAAAAAAATAGTGGAAATATAGTAGCAACAGTGGCAACAACAAAAAGTACCAAAGAAAACCTTTTTTTCAATTTTGACTCTGACTCCGATAGTTCAATCTCAGAAAAAAACGGATGCTCCTCCGATGCAGCAATGAATAAAGCAGAATTTTTGATGCTGCATTTTTTTGCAGAGGAAAGCCAAGATTTGCAACTACTCAATAGATATCCTGAGATAAAAAGTGTTTTTATTAAATACAACACACCTTTACCATCGTCAGCTGCAGTTGAACGCCTTTTTTCTTTTGCGACAATGACAAATCTGCCAAAGAGTCACAAATTGTCAGACAGCATGTTCGAGAAGAGAGTGGTACTGAAATGTAATTTAAATTATTACAAGAAATTATAAATTATCATTGTCTATCTAATCATGCTTAATTAAAGTTATTGATGATCATTTGCATCAGTCTTTTATTTGTTGCTAACATGTGTATTTAAATAGTTCAATAGTTATATTGTACCTGCGTCCACGTCCCACGCAGGCCTGTACAGTATATTATATACCAGTTTATTATGCACCAGTAATTTTTTTATTTGTTATATTAATTAAATTTCTCCAAACAATTAATTAATTGTTAATTTGAAAAGTGCAATTAACAATTAATTAATTGTTAATTAGAAAAGTGTAATTAACAATTAATTAATTGTTAATTGTATGAATACAATTAACAATTAATTAATTGTTAATTGTAAAAATACAATTAACAATTGATTAATTGTTAATTGTGAAAATTACAATTAACAATTAATCAATTGTTAATCTTTAATAAATCATTTTAATTAATATTTGCCCAACACTGCCATAGAACCTATTTAAACTGGACACAAAAAGAAAGACTCAAAAGATCTTCAACACTTCAGTACGACAATAATATTTGAAAGGGCATAAATATGAAACACAATGACTTTCAAATTCAAGAAGAACCAATATTTTCTACTCCATTGCCATCAAATGTAATCATCAATATTAACCTGAATGAACCCTGCACAAAAAAAAGAGAACAAAAACGTACTAAAAAAAAGGACTTGACACAATTGGATACGATCAGATAAATTATTTGTTGTTTCTTATCCCCTTGTGTAAAGTTTACACGAATTCCATGAGTTCATGCTCCTTGAGCTGTTTTATGATAAGCAGCGGCCTCTCCCAAAGGTCCTGTTTAGTGCATCTAATGCAAGCCACAATGTTTTCTGGAGCTTCAGGTGACAAGCTACATTTTGGGCAAGTGGGGTAGATTTTGTTGTTATTTTCTATCTTCAATGGCTTGAGATGGCCTGTTCTAAATCTTGCTAGTGTTTTTTGATGCTGTCTATTTCTGATGTTCAGAGCTCCTCCTGGGTCTACTCCACTGTACCAACTGTGCTGTTGGCTGGTCTCGGCCGTCATCGCGGTCTCACTCACTTCTCTATCTTTATCACCCCCTGGTTCCCTTCCCAGAACCCTATCTTTGACCCGGCTACCCCCTCCAGGTGCCATCCCTCTAGGATTCTGCCCCTTGTCGCCACTCAAGGGAGGGTCTCGAGCCTTTGTGGGTTGCTGAATCTCTGTGCTAGGACGTCCCGTAGGCTTGTTGTGCGCAGCCTTCTTCGCTCGCGTCTTTACAGAGGCCCCTTCTCCTTTACCGCCTGGGGGAACCTTCTCTGCTGTTACCCCTGGAGAGTCTTTCTTCATGACCGAGGCCACCGTCTGCTGGCTGGTCTCGGCCGTCTTCGCGGTCTTGCTCTCTCCTCTTTCTTTCCCACGACCACCGTCCTTCTCCTTTCCGCCTGAGGGAACCCCAGTTTCCTGTTCCCTTGGAATGGGCTGCTCCATGACCTTTCTCATCTCCCTCTCATGAGCCAAGGCCGTCATAGCGGATCTCACGCTGTCTTTGACCATTCCGTCAAAGGTTCCCTTATCTAGTATGAGGGCAATCAGCGCTTTTTTGAGATCCCTCACCTCGGCGATGGATGGTTAAAGGCAAAGGGAAAGGGGCCCCTGTAAAGGCGCAGGAGAAGAAGGGACGTCCTGACACGGTGAGTAAGGGTCCCACAAAGGTTCGAGACCCTCCCTTGAGTGGCGACAAGGGGCAGAATCCAAGAGGGATGGCACCTGGAGGAGGTAGCCGGGTCAAAGAAAGGGTTCCGGGAGGGATCCAGGGAGTAAGGCCCCGCCCGTTGCTCCTCCTATACCTCCGAAGCCTAGGAGCGTGTTGCCCAAAGGAAATGGGCAACCAATTAGGAGACCTGGGAAGGAGACTCAGGACCCTAGGTAGGCCCCTCCCAAAGGACCAACAAAGGCGACGGAGGGGAGATCCAACAGATGGGATACAACGAGGACGCTCGTTGTTGAGAAAAAGAAGGATGCCGAAGGTTACCTCTTGATGGAAGTCATAAAGAGGCTCGGCGCAGAATCTGGGCGTCTGAATTACAAGATGACCCAGATCAAAAGAGGTATGGGGGTGGCCTTGACTTTCCTGAAGGCGGAAGACAAGGTCAAAGCGACCACACTATTGAGGGAGAGTGTGATCGCCGAATGTAGGGATTTGAGGGAGCGGCCTTTTGAGCTGGTTCTGTTGGGAGCGGACCCCAAACACTCCAGTGAGGAAATACGAGATTTCCTCAGATACCAGAACGGTGTCAAACTGGGGGAGAAGGACCGGCTCATTAAGGTCTACACCAAAGGTACTGGAATCCAGACGTGGGTTTTGGTGACAAATGGTGTGATTGGAAACAGGCTGAAAAGCCTAAAGAAACTTGCCATTGGATTCAGAAGGGTGACAGTAAAGGTAAATATGAGGGTACCTTTTTGTCATCACTGTAAGGGCATGGGCCACCTGGCGACACAGTGTGGGAACCCATGGCGGTGCCATAAGTGCGAAGGGTTGCATGAGAGGGAAAAACCTTGCCTCGAGACAATAGGATGCTGGCTCTGTAAGGAGGCAAATGAAAGGTCTAAGAAAAAGTACAGGCTCGATCACACGCCCAGATCCAAAGGCTGTGGAGTAAGGAACTGGCATCTCCAGAGCCGATCATGGTGACACCGGCACCATATCGGTGGAGTTTTGCCCAGCTGAACGCCTGTGGGTTGACTGGTCACGCCCACGGAGCCAGACCATAATGGCGGGCGCGAGGGGCCAAAGAATGGCCGCTCGGTGCATGGAGAATGCACCATTCGTATGGCACGGTGGCTATATGGCAGCAGGGGGGCATGCTACGCATGACGGCTTGTAGACCTTCGAGGTCTGGGTAGCCATTACTGCTCCAGGGATGTATCAACTGTGCTGGGCCCGGGGTCCTAGTTCTGACCGCATGGAGAGTGGGTAGGACTATGTGCCTGGCATCTGAAGCTTTCGGCACCCGACTCGCGGGTAGTAGCGGTCTGTACCTGGCTGCCTGAAAGAGGATGGTAGGGGCTAACTAATCACGACAGGCCACTGTGGAACTCAGTGGAAGAATTAGCGATGCTAATAGGGGTCTGTGACAGGAGTGACGTCCAATTTAAGATTACGCAAAGTAGGGAGGCTTGACGGCTACCTACATATGCTGATCAGCACCTTCCCGTGGTGCGACCTGAGCACGTTTCTAACAAGAACGTGGCCAACGCTGACAGCTCGTCTAACAAGTCTGGAAAGACGCATATGCCCAGTTCAGCCTTGCGTGACATGGTGCCGTTCTGGTGTCATTGTAATACAGGTCACACCCCACCCCCAATGATGCCAATACAAAATATAAAGATTGGCATTACCAATGAGGCTCAGGTAGCGCCTGAGAACGGGTGGGAGGCAGATCCCTCTTGCCGTGGAGTGAACGACCTAGTCAGAACTGATGGGCCAGCTCGACATATTGGGTCTAGTAACTTCTCATGCATCCCTCTTGAAAAAACCCCTGAAGACAAGGATAAGCCCGAGGACGCTCAATACGACACCATACGTCGAGGGAGGAAGATTGGAAATGTTCACCCGAACATCCTCGAGCAATGTTTCGATAAGCTCCTCAAGAAACATAGGTCGGCTCTTGAAGAGCTCGAGCTCCTGCGGGTGGAGAAGTGGAACCTGGAGGAAAAGAACCTCAGTCCGACCACCCTGCAGTATGGCATAGAGAGAGGAGTGGCAGCGGCTTTTTTAGAGTCGCTGAAACTAGCTGAGGTCGAGGTATGTCCTCCCAATGACGCTCTCCTAGTCCTCCCTAGACGAGAGACGCCTCGAAACGAAAAGACGGAGGAGCCCGCAAGAGCAAGGGCCGGGAGTTACTGCCTAGAGGTAGAGGGAGACCTGGTCCAAATACCAACTAGAGACGAGAAAGCTGTTCCGCCATCTCCCCTAAAACAACCTGTTCACACTAGGAACATCGAGATGGCGGAAAAGAAGAGAAAGAAGAAGAAAAGAGTTAAGAAGCCTTCAGCAAAAGAGGAAGAGAGTAGGACTGAGGTGACAGCAGGATCAAAAGAGGACCCACCGAGAGCGACGCCTACAGAGGAGGTGAAAGAACCTCCCCCCCGAAGAATATCAAGGCTAAAGTGGTTAAGGATACCCCAAAGGTGGCCAAGACTACCAAGCCAGAACCCCCAAAGGTCAAGCCCCCCCCCCCCAGATGGAAGGAGGACCTGACCCTGGTACTTGAGTGGAGTGAGGATGCGGGGTATGGGTTAATGCTCGCGGTGCTGAAAAGCATCGCTGGTATCATTCCTGGGCACCGCTATGACCTCAAAATGATTCGGGGTGGGGGAGCTGTGGCTCTCGTATTGAAGTACCCCGAGGACAAGAAACTGGCCGTGGAGGCTATAGAGGGCCAGAAGGGAGCTGCTTCTCTTGGGTGTCAACTCTGACATCAAAGAGGAGACGCTAAGAGAAATGGTCGTGCTCCAAAATTCGGGGTGTGGGGACTTCTTGGAAGTATACATGAGATTGTATCCAAAGAGTACAAGGAGGCCTTACGCAACGAATTGGGTCATTTCGGGCCTAAAGGAGGCCACCATGAAATCCCTCCTGGGCAAGAAGAGGTTGAAGATAGGTGCCAGGATGGTACCTATAAGGGTGAATGAGGCAGTGTCAACTTGCTTCAGGTGCCTCAGGCTCGGTCATATCGCAAGGACCTGCGAACATCCTAAGAGGTGTGGGAGGTGCGAGGGCGTGCACACCCAAAACAGGGATGCGATATGAAGCTTGGCTGTTGGCTCTGTTTAGAGGCCAACAAGAGTTACGGCAGGAAATATGACTCTAATCATCGCCCCCGGAGTACGCAGTGCTCGGTAAAGGCCTGGTACGTGAACGGGAGGCGATGGTAGAGGGGCCAAACAAGGAGGTGTGGTGGTTGGTGCAGCTAAATTGCGTTCGTTCGAGAAGAAGCTCCGAGGAGCTAGACCGGATCATTAAAAGTGATCGCCTGGTCTGCCTCTCTACGTACATACCACCTCAGGACAACGACCTCGGTAAGCTCTACTTCCTTAATGATTTTTGGTTGATAAGGAAGGGCACGAGGTCGTGATTGGCAGGGATTTTAACGCGCGTACCCAGCTGTTTGGGGACAGAGAGGAAAATTCTGAAGGAAGGGCGCTGGTCGATCTTGTTATTGGTCAGAGTCTGGAGATTTGGAACGTCTATGGTGAATCGACGTTTGCCACAGCAAACGGTGAAAGCATCATAGGCTTCTCCCTGGCAAGAACGAGCAGGATGCGCGCTTGAGGTGGTAAACGGACCCCACGGACGTGGACGACCACAAACTCATCAGGTTTGAGGCCAGTTGTGAAGTGGAACCGCCATCAGTGGAGAGAGTTCCTCGGTACAGCATCAGGGGGCCTTACCTTGAAAGATTCAGAGGCCTGTTTTCTTGCACACTTGGGGATAGATTGGCTGGAGCAGTTGAAAGAATTGCTATTAATAGCATGTTCAATGAGCTCCACCAGGATATAACCAACACGTGCAAAACCTTGGGGCCTGGATCTGGAAAGGTTACCGCATTTAAAAGGCTTAAACATCCTTGGTGGACCCAGGAGCTGGAGATCGAGAAGAAGAGAGTCAGGGCCATGAGGAAGCTATTCCAGAATAGTGCGGGCGAAGAGAGAGTTAGGAGAAGAATAGCTTCCCAGATGGGTTCAAGACCCAGGACCTGAAGGAGACCCTGGACCTCATTTTGGATCGGCACTTCGGAAACGAGGAACCAGAGGACGAGATCTCTCTGACCACCTGTGGTTTGGTGGATCCGCCCTTTTCTGAGAATGAGGTGAAACGGACGGCTTTCAAGTTCGGGAACAGGAAATCTCGACGGGATCGATAACACGGTCGTGAAACCCCTGGTAAGGATTCAGGTTATTCAATAGGTGCCTGGACACTGGTACTTTTCCTGAGGCATGGAAGGTTGCCAGAGTAGTGCTTCTCGAAAAGTCTAGTAGAAAAGGTAATTCTCCTAATGATTATCGTCCGCTTTCTTTACTAGTGTGTCTAGGTAAGGTCCTGGATAGCCTACTAGCTCAGCGACTGAAGCACTGGCTAGAGATTAACGAGCTCCTTTCCTCTTCCCAACATGGTTTTAGGAAAGGAAAATCCACAACCACAGCTCTAAACGAGGTGTTAGAGGGGGTTGAGATGGGCTTAAATATGGGTGCTTGGGTTTTTATCGTGGCCCTGGACATTGATGGCGCGTTTAAATCCATGAACTGGAACAAGCTGATAAGTAATTTGATGGACATGGGTTGTCCAGATATTTTGTGCAGCTTGGTTCGTGACTTCCTGAGGGATAGACGGACTAGCCTCAGCTTTGGTGGGCTGAAGTTGGAAAGAAACTGTGCTAGGGGTTGCCCCCAGGGCTCCTGCTGCGGACCTATTCTGTGGAATATCATGGTAAACACCGTTTTCCAGGAGGAGCTACGTGAGGGAGCCAGGCTGGTTCTCTATGCCGACGACCAGTTCCTCATCATTGAGGCTGCTTCGAGAGCGAAGGCTGAGAAGTGTGTTGAAACTTCTCTCCAAATCCTCTCGAACTGGGCCCATGACTCTGGCCTTAAGTTCAATGTCTCCAAAACTAAAGCCCTCAGCTTTAAGTCTAGGGACATAAGAACTGAAAGGAAAGGGATCAAATGGGAACACAAGCCGGCTATCCGGATGGAAGGACGGAGGGTAGCGTTGGTCAATAGGATGACCTTCCTGGGGGTAGTCATTGATGACGAGATGGTTTGGCAATACCACGCGGAGGAGATGGTGGCGAGAGGCAGGGAGGCGTTGTGCAGGCCTGTCCTGGTTGGCTCTTAACAGGGGGGGGGGAGGGTACTATTTTTAGGAACCTCTATCTCTCCTGTGTCGACTCAATCCTGCTATATGCTTCCAGGGCTTGGTGGCGCCGAAACAGGGATCAGAAGGTGGCAGTAACTCTAGAGAGAGTGCAGAGGACAGCGGCACTCAGAATCACAGGGGGATATCGCACTACCAGCAGTGAGGCCTTGTTGGTCCTCGCTGGGCTTATTCCCCTGGGATTGAAATTAGATAAGGAGACCATCAGACAGAAGATCTGGGAGAACAGGGAAGATGCCCTGGGGCTTGAAGCGGGTGCCCTGGAATGGAAGAGGGACCCAAGGAAGCCTCCGCAGTGGTTTCCAAAGTATAATTGGAGTCCTGGAGGGGCGACAGGGATTGGCACGGAGGTTTTCACTGATGGGATTAAGTCTGGAACCAATACTGGAGCAGGGGTAGTGCTTTTTACTAATGGAAAGCTGATCTTCCAAGAAAGCTTAATACTCAGAGTGAACGAACTGGTCTTTTCAGCCGAGCTGGTTGCGATCATGGAAGCCCTCAGAGTGTGTGCCGAGAAGAACTACAGCCCGGACTGCCTCTATTCAGATTGTATGTCGGCCCTCGTCGCCATTTCTGGAGAAAGGGCAACTCGCGCATCAAATAATCCAGAAGCTGGAGATGATGACGCGGGCTCCGGAGCTCCATTGGGGTAGGGGACACAGCCTCATCGAAGGTAATGAGTTCGCAGACAGGCTCGCTAAGGCAGGATGCTTTAGAGGTAGATTAGTGAGGACCCCAGTGACCAAGAAAGAAGTTTATAGGAGATCAGGGGGCACGTCCAGGACTTATGGTTGGACAGATGGAGGAACAGTGTGAAGGGGAGAGAAGTATATATATATAAATATATATTAAAAATAAAGAAGGCATCTCCTGACCACGAGCACATGTGCTCGTGGTCAGGAGATGCCTTCTTTATTTTTAATATCAACACCTGACCCACTTATCTTTTATTTTTTTCTATTGTTATTTTCATATATATATATTCAATTGGGTAACGACACCCAAGTACCTCTGTAAGGTAATGTCCCACAAACTCATTAGGGTAGTTCGGGACATGGGCCCTTCCCCAGGAGTTTACACGGATTTAAAATTAAGAGCAATCCTTATTGCGTCTGTGGAGAAAGGGATGTGGACGCACGCTACTACGTCTTGGATTGTCCAAGGGTAGTTGGTGTGCAGGAAGAGAGAAGGAGGGCGAGGGCGCGATCGAGAGTGAGCTGCTGAGAAATAACAGCAAGCTTCTTGAGAAAGCCCACGACGTGGCAGCTGAGCTTTTCCTCAGCTGTGAGTGAACAGAGTCTACCGGTGGCCGCCTCCCCGCAGTCCCCGCTGCACACAGTAAATAGTTTCCTATTTTTCTGGGATTAAGGCCAACAGAATAGAAATCCTTTCAGACACGTTGTCTGGGAGATGTTTTTTCCAGGTACAAAGTCCAAGCACTAGCTTGGATACTGTTACTTGGCTTATGAGTTAAACAGGATAGCAGCGAAGGGCAAGCTGGCTTGTAGACCGAAAGGTCTGGGTGGGCCATCTGCTTCTAGGGTGTACCAACTGTACTTAGATGGAATCCTCCAGCTCTTGTTTATTTTTGTTTTGGCTACCGTTTCTATTTCTTTAAAAGTAAGTTTATTTTTCTGTAGCAAGGGCTCTTTTGTGCCTTTTTTCGCTAGCGCATCAGCAGCTTCATTGCCTTCAATGCCAACATATAAGGGTATCCATTGAAGATGAATTTTTGAGGTTTTTGAGAGTTTTTGGAGATAAAAAATTAGGTTCCTGCTTACCTTGTCTCTAAGTTCTCCTGTGTGACTCAAGTCTTGTATGACACTTCTACTATCAGTAAGAATCCATATATCGTGATGTTTAGTGTTTCTGGTGGATTTTAAGGCTTCATAGATGGCTATAAGTTCTGATCTGGGTTTCTTCTGGTTATTTTCTCAATGCCATTTGTGGTTTTAATGAGACAGCCACTGCCAGTGTGTCCCAACTCGTCGCTGCTATCATCGGTATAGATAGTTAATGCATTTTTAGAAATGTTATATTAATTATTTCTAATGATAATTGTTTTAAGTATTCTGGATTTTGCTATTGTTTGTTGGTGGGTCATTTAAAGTGGCATTAAAAATAACATTTTGTTAGTGGTTCGCATGAAGATATTTTTTCTGCTAAATGATTTTTTTCCACTTCATATTTTAAAAATCCATTTCTTTTGGCCAGGTGGAGAGGGCCTTCTTTTTTAGTCTTTTATTGGATTCCCAATTAAATATGTAATTGGAAGTTCTGTGTTTGTTTCCATAACTCTTGATTTTGTTTATATATTTTGGTAGATTGTAGCTTCTTCTATATTTTAAGGGCATAATTTCTGCCTCGTGAAGTACAATGGCATTAGGGCAGGTAATTCGAAGAGCTGTAATAATTCTAGCTGTACTTATTTGTATCCTTTCCAGTGTTTTTAGATTTGTTTCAGATGCTGTACCATAGATTTGATATACATATTCCAAGATGGGTCTCATTAGAGATGTGTAAGTTAATTTTAGTGTTGTTGCTTCAGCTTCCCTCTCTCTTCCTGAAATATATTTCAAGATTTTCAGTCGGTCTCTTCCTTTTCTAACAACTCCTTCAATATGTTTACTGAAGTTAATTTCTGGATCCAGGGTATAGCCTAGATATTTAGGATGCTTATTATATTGCAATTGTTGTTCTTTCAGAATAATATTTGGTCTTATTTTGTATAGTTTCTTATCGGTAGTAAAAAGACAGGTTTCAGATTTTTGGGGGTTAAATTCTAATTTATGTTTATCAGCAAATTTTTCTAGGTGGAGAAGAGTCTTTTTCAAATCCCTTTCAGCTTTTTTCCAGTTAGTGTTGCTGCTCCATAGAATAATATCATCAGCGAAAAGTCCAATATTGGTTTTATGTGAAATTTTTTTCATCTATGCCTGCAATAAATAGGGTGAAGAGATTTGGGTTAAGGACTGATTCTTATTGTAATCCTTGATACAATTTGAAGGTTTTAGATAGAGTGCCATTATATTTGACCCTGATGTATCTATTTTTAAAGAAATCATTTATCCAAGTGATAGATTTTCCATCAATTTTGAAATGTTTGTATAATTTTGTAATTAACTTGTTTTCCCATACCTTATCAAAAGCTTGTGTAAGGTCTAAAAAAGCAGCTATGGTGTGGTTAGTTGGTTTTCTGTTTTGTGCATCTTTTACCTTTTGTGTGAAAAAAAAAGAGTTGGTCTATTATCTCATGTCCTTTCCTAAATCCATATTGTTCTTCTGGTGAGAGATTTCTTGTGTCGGGGTGGTACGTGAGTCGTCTGAGTATAATTTTTTCCATTAATTTGCAGCAAATACTTGTGAGGGAGATAGGCCGGTAGTTTTTTGGGTCATCAGCAGATTTGTTCAATTTTCCAGGAGTTATTGAAAATATGAAGAAGTCTTTCTTTGCCAATTTTGCCCAAGTTTGATATCATTTGGCCATGGATTCTATCTGGCCCAGGAGTCTTGTTTAGGTCAGCGTTTTCTAATGCATAAGCTAGCTCTTTCATATTGATTTTTTTCATGGAAAATATTATGAGTGCTGTTGACATTTTTACCGTCATGAATAATCTTTCGGGCCTTTTTTCAACTTTCTCATCTTCTATTTCAATTTTGATTTTACTACTTATTTGATATAAATTATATAAAATAATGGCAGCATTTTTGTCATTAGTTGCTGGGGTAACATCCTTATTCTTAATCATATTTTTGTTTTCAGTTTGTGACTGGGATCTGTCAAATTGTTTTTCCAAATGCCAAAGTTTTGTATTTGGGTTTCTTGGGTTCAGGTTTTCACAAGTTTGTTTCCATTTTCCCCATTTCATATTTACATATAATCGTTTTATTTTTGCATTCACAATGTTCAGTTCAGTTCTACAATTTGTTTGGTTTTGGGTGCACTTTTTTGTAGTTCATTTCTTTTAGTTATAAGTGTTTGAATATTTTCTGCCTGATGTGTATAATTTAGAATCCATTTCTCAATATTACCTCTTCGTATTGAAACTTTGGCTGCTTTAATAATGGTGTTTTTGAAATATATCCAATTAGCTTTTTGAAGTTCCAGAATTTTTCTTAATTGAGCTGGTTTTGGTCTTGGTGCTAATTTCTCTCAAATTAGGCAAATGATCACTTCCAATACTTTTTAATAATTGCCATTTGCATTTATGGAAAATTTCAGGATATTAAAACCATATATCAAGTGCTTGTGCAGTATTATAGCTGTAGGAATGATGGGTAGGATTCCCATCATTTAAGCACATGAAGGCATTGTCGTTAAATATGTTTGATAGTATTTTGCATCTTGGGTTTGGCGTGGAACATCTTCATAGTTGATGTTTGGCATTAAGGTCACCTACAATAATAGTGTTGTCTGTAAGAATTTGAGCCATTTTTGCATCGTCAATAAGTTTATTGTTTGGAGGGTGATACATATTGTATATGTTGATGGCTTTGTTTTTATTGAGGTAGACTTTGATACCTTGGGCCTCGAGGTCTGATGTGTTTGGAATATTAACGGCTATGTCCTCATAGTATATTTTCTTGATTAAAATTGCTTGGCCACCCCCTTTAACAGCATATACAGATGGATCTTCAGACCTTACCCTGAGTAATGGAGGGGCCGGAATTAACATAATACTTAAATATGGAACACACATCAAAATCAAAGAAGGAGCAGGACAGATTTCGTCAAACTTCACTTTTGAAGTGACAGCTATGTGGAAAGCCCTTGATATATGCCTTAACCAACCATCCCTGCATCAAGCAGAAGGAATTTTAATATACAGCGACTCCATATCCGCTCTAGAAGCAATTCAGAAGGGCAATACTAAAATCACACAGAAAATACACTCGTTACTTACCCAACTGGAACCATTGGAGAAGAACTGCATTCTAAAATGGATTCCTGGCCACGTTGGGATCGGTGGTAATGAAATGACATTTGAATTGGCAAAGGAAGCCAGAGAGTTGAGCCAAAGGAAAGAACAAATGTCATTATTTGACGCTGATGCTTTGTCAAAATACAATATAATAAAAAAAAAAAAAAAAGAAAAGATCAAAAGGCGAAATAAACACTGAGAGAAAAATGACAAAAATATAACAAGACTTCAGAACAAAACACTATAAAGGAATGACAATACATCCAGATGACACAAGAACCTATAGGACATGCAACAACTGTCCTGGTGTGGAACTAACACCTACCCACATATTCTCATACCCAGCAATGGCCGCAGCCTTGCAGAAAATTGACATAGATCCAGAGCAGCAACTTTACACACCCACGATAGTGGGCATTGCTGCTGCTGTGATGGAGATGCATGGAGACATCTGAGGCTCCTTATTGGACACGACAACAACAACGGCATTCCAGAGTAAAATAAATTATCAGAGATAGATACATATTTTTCAAATGAATTAAAATAAATATAATCGATAATGAGAGAGAGTTGAATTGAAAAAAAAAAGAAATTTATTATCTTCGAAATTTATATCGATGAAAGAATTCCAGCAAACCGCATCTAAAATATCAATTTTTTTTGCTACATGTTTTAATTTGCATTTACCTATTTTACAATCTATGATTGTATTTAAAAATCGTCAACCAATTCTTATACTTTTGGCGAAGTGATGTTTTATTAATTTGTTATTTGATATTATTAGGGTTCTTTCCTGGTATTCAAAAAGGAAAAATACCTGTCGATCGGTTATATTTTTCAATTTATCAAACAATTTGGCCGCTGAATCTCTGATTCTGGTAGAGCGCCATCTGGCGAATAAGATTGTAACTAAAATTAATTTCGAATTTTTCATTATTTGCCATAAAAAGTCTCATTGCATCTTGAACACAATGGTGTTTACCGCATTGCTCTAGCGCAAATATTCGCGGAGTTATTAATTTTTAAAATTGTGCGGGACTTTTTGGATCACCCTGTATATTCCAAAGTTCGAAACAGATGACAGGTTAATTTTTGATAAGACCTCACCTGGTAATAACCTCTTTCCACACCGGTTGAACCATTATGATTTCACCATCAGGAATTCCAATATAAACTAACTTTTTTTTTTTAAATATCTAAATTGAAAATTTACATATAAAAATCTAAATTATTTTTTTACTTGTTTGATCATGTCATTTAATAATTATCATGTAAAGTGATCATCAAAGTCCTTAATTTAGCTCTTTTTATACTCCAACTCTTTTTCCTTTTGCGGGAACCTTATTTTAACTCATAATTGTTAAAAAACTATATTTTTTAAATTTCTAATATACAACAACAACAATAGCCTTTATTGGGCACACGTGCCATACAGGATTCTCCCGGTAGGACAAAAAAAAAAATAAATTTCTAATATACAGGGTGATCCAAAGGTCTTGCAAAACTTTAAAAATTAATAACTCCGCGAATATTTGCGCTAGAGCAATGCGGTAAACATCATTGTATTCAGGATGAAATGGGATCTTTTATGGCAAATAATGAAAAATCCGAAATTGATTTTAGTTACAATTTTATTCGCTAGATTGCGCTGTACCAGAATCAGAGATTCAGCGGCCAAATTGTTTGATAAATTGAAAAATATAACTGATCGACACGGAATTTTCCTTTTTGAATACCAGGAAAGAACCCTAATAATATCGATTGATAAATTAATAAAACACCGTTTCGCCAAAAGTAGAAGAATTGGTTGACGATTCTTAAATACAATCTGAGATATGTAAAATAGGAGAATGCAAATTAAAACTTGTAGCAAAAAAAAATATATATATATATTTTAGATGGGGTTTTGTGTAATAGATTGAATTTTTGAAAAACAGTGCTGATATCAATACACGTTTTTTGGAATGTTAATATAGTACCAAAAATTATGATGGCACTACTAATAGGATTTCTTGCTATAAGGAATGTGTAACTTTTTGACTAATTGGCGACATTTGACTATTTAACTGTAAATTTGTCATAATCCAACAAATGAAATATAGAGGGGAGTGGCAAATATATTTGTCGTACTTTATTCCAAATATTCTATGAGCTTGTCAAATGTGTTATCATTGCTTATTATACTGTACACAATTTTAAAAAATGTTGCCCCCCAAATAAATATCATTTTAAATAGACCTTTTGTGTTGAATAACGTGGTAGTAGAATCATTTTGTATTATTTTTTGCGCAAAATTTCTAAAGTTGAGGGTGTACAGAGAATATTCCCTTTGCTATTTTCTCTAATGAGTGAAAAGCGATAAACGAAACATAAGGGGTAAAATTGTGTGTACCAGTGTTATTCGAGACGCTATAACACTTTGGTCTGCACGACATAATATAAGATGTGAGCAAATGCCAAACAAAAAATTCTGTTCACAAAAAAAAATAGTTTAGATGTGAGGACAGTATTTATTATGCCCATAACCCAACACAAAGAGCTTCTAAATATTGGTAAATAATATAATACATGGCAGCTTATATAACACATGAGGTAACTTGCCTTCTCTCTTGTATTAGGTCACAACCCTTGCTCAATGTGGCGCCCTTCATTCTCAAACACCGCCTGCAGACGATAGATGACAGTTTGGACTGCATTAAATTACAAATATGTTCAAATTGATGGAACGTGCCGTCTGATAGAAGCCTTGAACATGGCTAATGTGGTAGGCCGGCATCGATAAACACGCGACTTAATGTACCCCCATAGCTAAAAATCGCAAGGCGTCAAGTCTGGTGATCTTGGAGGCCACTGATATATAAAGTGGCGACTTATCACACGATCTTCACCGAACGTAACCTTCAGCAATTGTTCGGCACCGCGGGAGATATGAGGAGGTCCTCCATCTTTCACGAATGTTATTTTGCTTAGTGCTTGTCTGCCCTGCAATATGCAAAACCCTTTTCTCTCAAAAGTTGAAGTTAACGTTCACCAATTACAAAAAGGGTTTTAAAAGTCCTTCCATTGATTTTTTCAAAGAAAAATGTACCAATAATAAAGGACGATGTGAACCCACACAAAACTGTAACTCTAAGCTGATAAAGTGATATTTCTGTAAATTTCCTAGGGTTTTCTGTTCCCCAAATGCGGCTGTTTTAAGTATTAACTTCTACGTTTAGAAAAAAATGAGCTTCATCTATCTACAGAACATTCGACAGCCAGTTATCATCAATTTACCGGAAAACCCATGCAGCAAATTCTTGACGCTTCTCAAAATCGCCGACTTTCAGTTCGTGAAATCTTTGAATTTTGTATGCGTTTTCTTAATGTGTGTGCTCTCCAAACTGTTCCATACGAAATTCTCGTTTGTCGAGAAACTTGTCGAGCACTTACTTCTCCATACAAGATAACGTTTAAATAGCTTCAACATTTTGCGAAACCGTAACAGCCACTAACTTGCATGTCGATGGTCTTCCTTTCCGAGGTTTTGCTACCAGAGAGATCTAATCTTCTCAAAATTTTTAATCATTCGCCTTAGAGTGTAGCAACTCATGGGTCCTTTACCCCGCCGAATACCTTTAAAGTTACCAAACGCTCGTAAAGCTTCAATGGCAGATTCTGAATTGCAATAAAAAAATTTCACCAAGAGTGCTTTATCCTGTAGTGACGGCATTCAAGAGTAAAATAAATTATCTCTCAGAGATAAATAAATATTTTTCAAATAAATTAAAATAAATATAATCGATACTGAGAGAGAGTTGAATTAAAAAAAATAGAAATTTATTATCTTCGAAATTTAAATCGCTGAGAGGATTCCAGAAAACCGCATCTAAAATATCATTATTTTTGCTACATGTGTGGGGGCTCAGAGATTCCTTCCAGCCTGCTGGGATGACGCAACACGTGGCGCCATGAAATAAGAGATGACTACGACTACTTGGCACAGCGGCGGTCACCAGAGAGGACCGAATGTGATTCCAGGGTGTTGTGTTTTTTGTCTTCCCATATAAATGTAGCCAACAAGAAACGCCAAATAAACACTAACTTGAGAGACTATCCGAGCCATCGCTGTACCATAAATCGACACACCACAATTGGTGAGCCGGACGTGATTGAAAAGAAAAAGCATACGAAGATTTCAAGAGATAAAGAAATGCAAAAAGTGATTCAAGCTTGAAAAGAAGCATCATCCAGGATATCGGGATATCATCTCAAGACTAAGATAAGTTTTTATATTATCTTCCTTATTATTTTATCTCGAATTTTTATTTTTAACTTTATCTCTATTTACATCTAGCTGTTGTGTCGAATTTAAATTTACGTAAAATGGAAACAGAAAATAAGCCTAGCGATACCTCAGAAATATGCAAAGTTAGTGTTAAAATACCGCCTTTCTGGGTTGAAAAACCTGAAATATGGTTCTTCCAGGTAGAAGCACAGTTCAAAATAGGTGGAATTATTCAGGAAGACACTAAATTTAATTATTTGATCTCCCAATTAGAACCTAAATATATAGAAAACATTTGGGACATAATTAATAGCAAAAGCGACAACAAGTACTCTGAATGTAAATCACGACTACTTGAATTGTTCAGAGAAAGTGAAGGGTTGAGAATTAAAAAGTTAATTTCAGGTATTGAGCTCGGAGACATGAAGCCGAGCCAGTTATTACAAAAGCTCAGATCCCTCGCTACCCCAGATATCTCTGACAAATTAATAAAAACTTTATGGCTCGATAAATTGCCCACATCCATAAAGAATATACTTATTGTAAGCGAAGAGGACATTGGCAAATTGGCCATAATGGGGGGGGGGGGGGGGGGGGGCGATAAAATAAATCAAATAAACTCTTCCAAAGAAATATATGATACGGAAGTGCCTTCTTCATCAACAGATCGCTTGATCGCCAAATTGGAAGATCTTGAACGGCAGGTGTCCGAATTGAGACTGGATAGATCGGATAGATCTAGATCTCGATCCAAAAATAGGACTCAGTCAAGACCGAGAAGTAATTCTCAAAGATCTTTCGATCCAAAAGGGAAATACTGCTATTACCATTTTAGATTTGGTCCTAATTGCTTGCAAAATAAATGCAGGTCTCCATGCAGTTGGAAAGAGTCGGAAAACCCCAACCGGCGGACAGAGTAGCGACAAGCTCTTCTGCCGGCATTCAGGATTGTCGCAATCTCCGATTATTTGTGACGGACAAAAACACGGGATTGCGCTTTTTGGTGGACAGTGGTGCTGATATATCTATAATACCTCCAAAGGATAAAAATAGGATGCCTAGCTCTGTTTATAAATTATATGCAGCCAATGGTACAGAAATTGTTACCTATGGAACAAAGGTTAGAAATTTGGATATCGGACTTCGACGTCAATTCCAATGGCCTTTTGTAATCGCCAATACTAACAGAGCTATAATAGGAGCAGACTTTCTGAACAACTTTGGATTGGTAATTGATATAAAAAATAAACGCCTCATTAATGGAATAACTAATCTTTCCATAAGAGGCGTCATTCAGTCAATCTCAGACATGGGAAATATTAGCACTCTAAACTCATCATCCAAGGTCAGCGCTATCCTAACTGCTGGAACCCTGGCGGCGGACGGTTGGCTTCGGTAACACTAGAGCTGACTCACTTCCTGTTGATGATGTAACCCTACCTGCGGCGTTGCCACGCCATGTTCCTTCTCTCCATGTGTGTTTACTATTTAACCTATATATATTCCCTTTACCTTATAGTTAATTAAAGTATAATTAACGTTGAGCGCTGTGTGTAATCAATTGGAATACAACAAAGATTATGAGACTGAAGAAGCGCAAGGATTAAAACGTCAGACTGAAGAAGCGCAAGGATTAAAACGTCAGACTGAAGAAGCGCGAAGCCTAAAACGTGAGTAACAAAATTTCCTTTGATTACTTGGAACATCCTTTTTTTTCTACTTACCAAATATTTTGTAAAATGGCAAACACAACGATTACAAAATTAAATGGTGCTAATTACTCCAGCTGGAGCTTCCAGATGAAACTCGTCCTAATCGAAAACGATTTGTGGAGTTTGATCAATCCAGGAGAGGCTAAGCCTGACCCTAGTGACCTTGTTGCAACAAAACTTTTTTTGTCACGGGAGGGTAAGGCGTTTGCAAAAATTTGCCTCGGGATTAATGATGAACAACAATTGCATGTTCAACATTTGAATACTCCGAAAGAGGTCTGGGAGGAATTGGAAAAATTATACGCACCAAAGGATAGTAGATATCGAGCCGTACAACTAAGAAGGCAGTTATATGGCGAAAGGTTGACTCAGCACAGCAATATGGAAGGGTATATGGGGAAGATAAACTACATTGTAAACGAACTGGCCCAAATTGGCGACAAAATTGATGATGGCGATTTGGCTATGGTTCTTTTGGGTGGATTACCAGAGGATTGGGACACCGTTGTCTCAGCCATATGTAACTTGCCTGATTCAGACTTCACGACCGCCACAGTTAAAAGACGGCTGTTGGCAGAAGCAGAAAGGCGTTCGTCAAATCTACCAAAAGATGTGGGTGCCATGGTCGTTAATGCCTCTTCGAAGCCTATTGAAACCGAAAAACAATTTAAAGCAAAGGTTGTTTGTTTCAAATGTGGAGGTAAAGGCCATTATGCAAGGGAATGCAGGAAGAAAGGAAAGAATGAACAAAGACCAAAGAGGTTTGACCAAAACAAAGGCGTAAATATGTCGGCAATGTGCAACACTTTGTTTGGAGCTACCGCCGAGACCTGGATCATAGATTCTGGAGCGACGCACCATATGACTCCCAAGAGAGATTACTTCACATGTCTGAAAGAGTGTACAAGCAATATGAGTTCCATCACTGTTGCGAATGGCTCTTCTATAGAAGCATGTGGTATCGGTACTGTCAGTGCCAATATTGTTGGACACAAGGGAGATGCCAGCAAAATGGTTGCCCAGAACACCTTATATGTTCCAGATATGCGTCACAGTGTTCTGTCTGTACTCCAAATGATAGAAAACGGTAGAAAAGTTGTCTTCAACAGGAGTGGTTGCCACATTATGGACATGAAAGGTAAACTCTTGATAGAGGGAAAGAAGTTGGGTAGACTTTACTACGTCCAGACTACTCCATCCTCTCCGATAGATCAGAATGATCGTGTTTCTCTTGCATCTGAATGCAAGGAAGAGCTTACACTGGAACTTTGGCACAAAAGGCTGATGCATGTAAATGCATATACGATAGAAAAGATGGCCAAGAACCAAAGCGTAAGAGGACTTGATTGCAGCCCGGCAAAGCCAGAAAAGTGCGAAGACTGCAACCCGGCAAAGCCAGAAAAGTGCGAAGACTGCTTGATCGGCAAGTCTTACCGTCTGCCATTCCTTCAACTCTCACACAAGGAGGAAAAAGAAATCATGCCGTTGGATTTGGTGCATGCGGACTTGATGGGTCCACTCGACGTATTGAGCTGGGGAGGAGCCAAGTACGTCTTAACCATCATTGATGAATCTACGAGATATACATGTGTATTTTTCCTGAAAAACAAAGGCGGAACCCTGGGAAAAGTCAAAGAGTGGATTCAAGAATCTGAGAAACAAACCAGCCGGAAACTAAAACGAATACGTACGGATAATGGCTTGGAATTTTGTTCCAAAGAATGGGACACTTTCTGCAAGAGCGTTGGAATAGTTCATGAACACACTATGACGTATACACCTCAACAGAATGGTGTGGCAGAAAGAATGAATAGGACACTCCTAGATCTTGTCAGGAGCACTATATCTGGAAGTGGTCTGCCAAAGGCTTCCTGGGCGGAGCTGACTTACACCGCAGCCTATGTCAGAAACAGAGTTCTCAACAATCACAATGGTGAAAGCACGCCATATGAACTGTGGACAGGGAATAAGCCTAGTCTTAAACACCTAAGAGCTATTGGCTGTCAAGTATTTGTCCATATTCCAAGACAAGTCCGTAAATCCAAACTCGAAAGGAGAGCTGTCAAAGGTAACCTTGTTGGATATGCACTCAGAGGACGTGGCTACAGAGTGTGGATTCCTGAGATGAAGAAAGTGGTGGAATCTCGGGACTGTGTCTTCAAAGAGAGTGATGTATCGAGGAACGACAGCAACCGGGAGGTGCTTCCATCAGTTGAACACTACAGCTATGGGACTCAACGGGAGATTGAAGAGAATCCAGTGTCTTTATTAGATCAAGAAGACGTGACACCTACAGAAGAGGACAGCCATAATGAAGATACTGTGAAGCCTTCTCCTACTCGATCTCATCCAATGATCCTAAGGAACCAGAGAGATACTCGGAACTCAATTGCACTCCTCAGTGCTGAAGTAAATAAGTGGAAGAAACCTAGCGGACATTTTGACCAAGCCACTGGGGAGAAACCTACACGAACTTCATCGTTCGAGACTCTTAAGCGGCGAAGTGATCCATGAATAGGAGGTCACTTCGAGGGAGGAGATTGCTGGAACCCTGGCGGCGGACGGTTGGCTTCGGTAACACTAGAGCTGACTCACTTCCTGTTGATGATGTAACCCTACCTGCGGCGTTGCCACGCCATGTTCCTTCTCTCCATGTGTGTTTACTATTTAACCTATATATATTCCCTTTACCTTATAGTTAATTAAAGTATAATTAACGTTGAGCGCTGTGTGTAATCAATTGGAATACAACACTAACCAAATATCCTAACCTATGTAGGCCACCATCAGATTTTGTTGAAGCAAAACATAGCGTTAAGCATTATATTCCTACAAGAGGTCAGCCAATTCACTCAAAAGCCCGTCGCCTAGATTCACAGAGATTAACTCTTGCTAAGGCAGAATTTCAATATATGTTGAATAATGGAATAATTAGACCCTCAAATTCTCCTTGGGCGAGTCCACTACATTTAGTTTCAAAAAAGGACGAGTCATTAAGACCTTGTGGTGATTATAGAAGACTCAATGCAGTTACACTTCCAGATCGTTATCCCATCCCTAGACTGGACGATTTCCACCACATCTTAAAAGGTACTCGTGTGTACTCAAAAATAGACCTATGCAAGGCATTCTATCAGATTCCAATTGCTGAAGAGGATAAACCAAAGACTGCCATCATTACTCCTTTTGGGCTATTAGAATTTAATGTTATGAGTTTCGGTCTTATAAATGCTACTGCTACCTTTCAGAGATTCATGCATGAAGTCTTAAGAAACTTAGACTTTGCATTTGTCAACTTAGATGATATTCTGGTAGCCTCTAAAACGGAAGAAGAGCATTATAGCCACATAGAAACCTTATTCAGCAGACTAAATTCCTATGGATTAAGAATCAATCTTTCTAAATCTAAATTCCTAGTACAGGAAATCGATTTTCTAGGATACCTAATTACCTCTCACGGTGTGAAACCACTCCCAACAAAGGTTAAAGCTATTCTAGAATATAAGAAACCAAAAACAGTTCATGAATTACGCATATTTTTGGGAATGCTAAACTTTTATCGTACCTTTTTGAACAATGTCGCAGAGACTCAGGCAATCCTTCATGAATACTTGAGGGGAGCCAAGAAAAAGGATAGAAGCGAAATAAAATGGACTAAAGAAGCTGAAGTTCAGTTTGAAAAATGCAAACAAGCCCTAGCTAATACAGCACTGTTAGCCTACCCCGATACTGAACTGTCAATCTCACTCTGTACAGATGCTTCAGATCGGGCAGTTGGATCAGTTCTCCAACAGCTTGACAATAATAATTGGAAACCAATAGCATTTTTCTCTAAAAAATTAAATCCTGCTCAATGTAATTATAGTACATATGATAGAGAGCTTCTCGCAATATATTTGTCCATCAAATTTTTCAAGCACCTGCTTGAGGCACGTGAATTTACAATTTTGACTGATCACAAACCTTTAATTTACGCATTCAAACAAAAAAATGAGAAAGCTTCTCCTAGACAATTAAGACATCTTCAATACATCTCCCAATTCACTACTGACATCAAGTACATAAAAGTATTGACAACATAGTCGCCGATGCTCTTTCAAGAGTTGATGCTATCACAACTATCGACTACGAAGAGATCGCCAAAGAACAAACTGGTGATTCAGAACTACAAAACCTGATATCAAAGAATACTTCTCTAAAATTTAAGCAATGCCCACTACAATCAGGCAAATTGTTATGGTGTGACGTGTCTACTAATAATATTAGACCATTCATTCCAATTAAATTCCGAATGATGGTTTTTAGGAACTTCCATGAACTCTCACACCCAGGCATTAAAGCCACTACTAAACAATTAACGTCAAGATTTATATGGCCCAATATGAATAAAGACATTAGGAAATGGGCTCAAGCTTGTGTCAACTGCCAAAAGTGCAAGGTGTCGATACACACGAAATCAGAAATAGGCAAATATCAAGAAGTGGATGAAAGATTTAGTGTTGTCCACATCGATCTAATTGGTCCTTTACCTCCATCGAATGGTAACATCTACTGTCTGACCTGCATCGACAGGTACACCAGCTGGATGGAAGTTGTTCCGCTACCAGATATGAAGTCTGAAACGGTAGCGAGAGCGTTCTACGAAAACTGGATTGTTAGATTTGGAGCACCTCATACAGTGATATCAGACCAAGGAAAGCAGTTTACTTCTCAGCTTTTCAAAGATTTAACAACGCTGTGTGGTATCAAACTTCGTCATTCCACGGCGTACCACCCTCAGTGTAACGGGAAGATTGAAAGGCTTCATAGAACCATTAAAACTGCCATTCGTGCCCACAATAATATTAAGTGGACAGAAACGCTGCCAACAGTTCTCCTAGGCTTGCGTGCTGTGTGTTGTGTTTGTGTGTGTGTTGTGTGTGTTGTGCTATCAACAATGATAACAACCATTCTTTGTCTCAGATAGTATATGGCAAAACCATCAGACTGCCTGGCGAATTCTTTGATGATTCTAAACATCACCTGCATGCTGAAGAATTTGTTCAACAGCTTCAAAAGCAAATGGAATTGCTCAAACCCTTAAATGAAAAACATCATTCGAAGACTAAAGCATTTGTTCATAAAGATCTGAAAACATGTTCACATGTATTTTTAAGAACGGACAGAGTAAAAAGTGCTTTAGAGCAACCTTACGAAGGTCCTTTCCAAGTGCTAAGGAGAGAGGAAAAATATTTTATCATCAAAATCAAGAACAAAGAAGTGTCAGTTTCAAAAGACCGATTAAAACCAGCATATTTATTAAACACCTCTCAACCTGAGGAATCTGCTAAAGACAACACTTCAATCAGACAACCCGTGGAGCCACCAGTAGACATCAGGAGGATTTCAACACGAACTGGACGGACAATAAAACCCCCTGTCAGATTCCAGGACTATCAGACGTAACTCTGTTACTGGCAAGGGAGTGATGTAGGGAATCATATCATTTTATTTCTTAATTATTATTTTTTTTTCTCTTGCCTATATTGATGATGTATATATTAATTGTAATTAACCTCTTTGTGCACCGAATCGTGACTTCGCCACTGGAAAGGGAGTACTGTGGGGGCTGAGAGATTCCTTCCAGCCTGCTGGGATGACGCAACACGTGGCGCCATGAAATAAGAGATGACTACGACTACTTGGCACAGCGGCGGACACCAGAGAGAACCGAATGTGATTCCAGGGTGTTGTGTTTTTTGTCTTCCAATATAAATGTAGCCAACAAGAAACGCCAAATAAACACTAACTTGAGAGACTATCCGAGCCATCGCTGGACCATAAATCGACACACCACACATGTTTTAAATTGCATTTTCCTATTTTACATATCTCAGATTGTATTTAAAAATTGTCAACCAATTCTTCTAATTTTGACGAAACTGTGTTTTATTAATTTATCATTTGATATTATTAGGGTTCTTTCCTGGTATTCAAAAAGGAAAAATCCATGTCGATCAGTTATATTTTTCAATTTATCAAACAATTTGGCCACTAAATCTCTGATTCTGGTAGAGCGCCATCTAGCGAATAAAATTGTAACTAAAATCAATTTCGAATTTTTCATTATTTGCCATAAAAAAATCCCATTGCATCCTGAACACGATGTTTACCGCATTGCTCTAGCGCAAATATTCGCGGAGTTATTAATTTTAAATTAAATCTTTGACTTAGCTTTTTAATTTCTCCATTCCATAAATACAGAGTATTCATTTATTTTTCAGTTTATGATTTGCTAAACTTACATATTTTTGAGCCAAATTAATTTGAAATTTCAAATATATTTATGAAAAAATAGAAAAAAAAGGGTTAGGTGTTGATATTAAAAATAATAGAAGCATATCCTGACCAGGAGCACATGTGCTTTTTAGATGGCAGAGCGCCATCTAGTAAACCAGAAAAAAACTAAACATCGATTTAAACTGGGTTGGCCAAATATCAGGGAACAGGTTTAATCAATGTTTATTTGATTTCTGTTCCACTAGATGGCGCTCTGCCATCTAAACAGTACATGTGCTCCTGGTCAGGATATGCTTTCATTAATTTTAATATATATTTATGTGAAAAAAAGGTTGAGTGTTGGTATTAAAATCAAAAAAGGCATATCCTGACCATGAGCACATGCGCCTTTTAGATGGCAGAGCACCTTTTGATTTTTTATATATATTTATATAAATATAAAAATACTATTAACCCTAAATAACTATATTTTGATTTATATTTCCGCTTTATATTTGTTTTATAATTGACTTTAATATATAATACCACAATTATATAAATATAAATTCATAAGTGAAAAAATGTGTAAAAGGAACAAGTTAAATGAATGTCTAGTTGATTTCGGTTCCACTAGTTGGCGCTCATGTGAGCAGGTCAGGATATGCCTATTTTGCTTCAAAAATTCATATATTTACTGATAACTATTCTTGATATAAATCAATTTTATGATCATTGTTTATACCTATTTATTTATTACAGAACACACGCTATATCCTATGTGGATATTAGCATGTGAATTTTTAATCTATTTTATGTACATAGTTTTAAGTATATATACACATTATTTATAGTTTTAGAGAGAAAGTGAAAGTTATTTAAATTCACATTTTAGAGCAATAAATTATACAAGAAATAAAGATTATTTACACACCTATTATCAAAAGTCCAATATATCTTAAGAATTACAACCACTAAACCAATGGCACAAATATAGAACATTCCAAAACAACAACATCAATAAAAAAAAAAAACTATACTAATTTAGACTAGAAATTTCAATTCTTAATCTAATTCAGGTCCACGGCATTTGAGATAGAGTCTACAGAATTTGTTAAATTTTCTATATTAATCTTTACTGGAAACCATTTGGCTTAAACTAGAATTGTTCATTTGACATTGTACTCTCAAATCTGCAACAAGTGGGCACCGGATTAAATATACTCAGGGTTGTGATCTTCTTGGTCACATAAACAGATTGAAGAATCAATTTCGCGAATTCTGAATAGGTATGTGTTAAAACCGCCATGCCCCGTAAAGAATTGTATATTATAAAAATTTGGCTGGATAAATTTGGGTAATCTTGAGTTTTCAAAATATTATCTGAAATTATCATTTGAATCTTCATAGTATTTTAGATTTTTTTATTTATATAAAGTTTTGGATATTACCATTCTTTTTGCTGGATCATTTCTATTATAATCTATTTCAACTTTAAGTATGTTTAACATAAAGAAATCCGTAATTTTAGGTATTCTTGCGAGAACATGTGTACAATTCGAAGATGTTGTACTAAAAGCGTGTATACAGTGTTTAAGAATTGAAGGCATGTTGAATATGCCCACTTCCGCCTGAGAGGACCTACGTCACCACTACGTCACGGCCAGCCAATCACCGAGCTGCCCAGCGGGCAGTCCATCCCCCCTCCCCCTTTTAGATAACATAATAAAGATAACTTTCCTCTTGTTCACGTCGCCTCCATGTGCTTCATATATATCCACTTCAATCGGCAGATGTAGTGGGTTAATTGACTACTTCCTTATACTATTACATCATCTAGTCCAGCTTCAACTAATAGCCCAACATCTGGTAGCAGAGCGTGGTTAATTCGAGACACCACGTGCAAGATGACCTCGACGCTGATCAACACGCCCCTCGAGAAACTCAATGATCAGAACTACAGAAGCTGGAAGTATAATACGAAGATGATGCTAATAGAAAGAGAACTCTGGAAGTATGTTACGGAGCCAGCACCCGATGAAGAAGCCTCAAGAACAATCTTCAACATGAAGCAAGAAAAGGCGTTGGCTATGATAGCACTGACGATCTCACCGAACCAACAGATTCATATAATGGACTGTACCACTGCACGAGAAGCATGGGATACCTTGGAACAAGTATACGAACCCAAGTCAAGGTCAAGAATCCTCCAACTGAAGAAGCAGTTCATCTCCATAAGAATCGAAGAACAAGAGACGATGTCGAACTATTTGGGGAGACTGAAGATCTGTTCGGATCACTTAAGAGAGGCAGGCGCAGAAATGCAGGATCAAGACCTCGCCTATTCAATGCTTGCTGGCCTACCGGAGTCATACGACGGAATCATCATGACCTTCAGCAACGTAGAAGACAAGGAATTCACCTCTAGCAAGGTAAAACATGTGCTGCTAGCAGAATTCGAGAGACGGATGGCCCGACGTGTGAATAAAACAAATGAAGCTTTGCAGTTCGGGACAACGACCAGGAAGGAAGACAAGAAGAAGAAAAATTTCACCTGCTACAAGTGCGGCAAGGAAGGACATATCGCGAGATCATGCAGAGGAAAGGCTAAAACTCCAGCTCCAAATTTCCAACCACCGAGATGTAGCACTCACGAGATAGCGGGAAGCGAAATGCTAACAGCCCTATCCTGCGCCATCCCTGACAACTCTTGGGTGATCGACAGCGGCGCGACTCACCACGTGTGTAACAAAAGGGAGTGGTTCACCAACTTCCAAGGAATAACGTCGGATCCGATCCTAACAGCGAGCGGGACTACACGAGCGGAAGGATGCGGCGACATCAAGTTCAAGGCTTATGTGGGTAAGCACCACGTTGACCTAAAACTATGTAATGTGCTGTATGTCCCTAATGTGCGACGAAACCTATTGTCAGTCTCGAGAATGGAAAATAAGGGCAAGATAGTTAATTTTGCGAACAGAAGAGCGCAAGTTTTCGATTCGGAGAACCGAATTGTTGCAATAGCACATGATGAAAATGGATTATATGTCATGAAGGGTAGAGTCATTTTACCAAACGCTGAGTTGTTTAACAGTCAAAAGAGTTCACAAAAACAAACATTAGAACTATGGCATCAGAGATTCTGTCATGTAAACAATGACGCAATTGAGAGAATGGCAAAGGGGGAATTAGTTAAGGGGTTAGAGATCTCCTCGATGGATCGAAGTCTGTGTGATGATTGTTGTGTAGCAAAGTCCACGAAAGAGCCACACAAACCCATTAGGAATATAAGATCTAAAAGACCTTTAGAATTAGTTCACACTGATATTTGTGGTCCAATGCCTGTTAGATCTATTGGAGGAAGCGCATATTTTCTAACATTCATTGATGATTATTCTAGAAAAATAACCCTGTTTTGCCTTAAACATAAAAACGAAGTGCTGAAACACTTCGACTCGTATCTCGCTAGGGCTGAGAGAGAAACCGGACATAAGCTAAAAGTGCTAAGATCCGACAATGGACTCGAATATTGCAACCATGAATTTAAAACTAGGCTAGAGCAACTTGGCATCAAACACGAGCTAACGAACACATACTCGCCACCTATGAACGGCGTTGCAGAAAGGGCTAATCGAGTGTTGTTGGACATAACCCGATCTTGTTTACATAGCGCCGAACTCCCTCAGAGATTCTGGGCAGAGGCAGTAAACACTGCAGCTTATATAAGAAACAAGTGCTACAATAGCGCTCTAGGAGATAAAGTACCTGATGAACTTTGGTCATCAAGAAAACCGAGTGTTCGCCACTTAAAAGCTTTCGGGTGCTTAGCATATAGCCATATCCCCACAGAAAGGCGAAAGAAACTGGACAATCGAGCAAATAGGTGCATTCTTGTTGGTTATTCTTCCCAGACTAAAGGCTATCGTCTTTGGTGTCCAGAAACTCAACACGTAATCCAAACGAAGCATGTCAAATTTGACGAATCCAAGATAGGACTGAAGTGGACTAAGGTTGAGGATGAACCTGAGAGATACAACCATATTTGGATAGAACCCGATAACCAGCTTGAAGGAGATATAGATCTAAAACCTGAAGCGGAAAGAGAACGTAATGATGATACGAGTGATCAGGATTTAGTGGGGGTAAACAACGACGACATTGTTCAAACTAGGCCTAAAAGAATTGTACGAAACCCTTATGGACGTGCTGGAAAGCCAAAAGCAGAACTGCATTTCCTAGATATCATCGAACCCACAACTTTCGAACAAGCCATAAACAGCAAAGAGGCACCGTACTGGAGAAGGGCCATGAAGGATGAATTGAGAAGTCTTGAGGATAGAAATACATGGACGTTGTCCGACCTACCACTTGGCAAGCGCCCAATTAGCAGTAGATGGGTATTTAAAATAAAGACTAACTCAAAAGGGGACGTTGAAAGATTTAAAGCGCGACTAGTTGCGAGAGGTTTTTCTCAAAAACGAAACGTTGACTTTTTTGAGACATATTCGCCAGTAATAAATTTTTCGGTCATCAGAATGATCTTTGCATTGACGATAAATAAAAATTGGTACAATCGACACCTCGACGTCGACAATGCATATCTGTACGGCGAACTGAATTTTGAAGATAAGGCGGTTATCGCCGTATATGTCGACGATCTAGCTTTGTTCGCGGAAAGCGAGGACATTCTGACAACTGATAAGGAAAAGGAGGAGATAAAACACGTCCCTTACAGAGAACTTATAGGGTCTCTGCTATATCTTGCAAACTCATCGAGACCTGATATGACGTTTGCCGTAACTAAATTAGCACAATTCTGTAGTAACCCAGGCGAACGACACTGGCAAGCTGCTAAACATATACTAAGATATCTTCAAGCTACTAAGAATGTTTCACTCATCTATAAAAGAGGGTCTGATGATATACTAGCATTTAGCGACTCAGATTGGGCTAATGACATAGATGATAGACGATCAACTAGCGGGTCAGCTGTTACTATTAATGGTTGTTTAGTGTCATGGAGATCTAAAAAGCAAAATTGCGTGTCATTATCTACAATGGAGTCTGAGTACATTGCTCTCGCCCAGACCACTAAGGAAATATTGTGGATAGCACAAATATTAGAGAATTTGAAATGCCTGACTAACGCCTCACGCCCAATAACAATATTCTGTGATAATAGAGCTGCCATCGAGTTTTCTAAAAACAACATAGAAAACAATAGGTCGAAGCACATTGACATACGGTATCATTATATAAGAGAAAAGGTCAACAGTGGAGACATCCATGTGAATTACATCTCTACCAACGACAACCTGGCCGACATCTTCACCAAGGGCCTCAAAAGGACTGCACATCAGAATGCTTGTGCAGCTATGAATTGTCTGGATACTGGCATACTACCCGACATATCCAAAGTGGGGGAATGAAGGCATGTTGAATATGCCCACTTCCGCCTGAGAGGACCTACGTCACGGCCAGCCAATCACCGAGCTGCCCAGCGGGCAGTCCATCCCCCCTCCCCCTTTTAGATAACATAATAAAGATAACTTTCCTCTTGTTCACGTCGCCTCCATGTGCTTCATATATATCCACTTCAATCAGCAGATGTAGTGGGTTAATTGACTACTTCCTTATACTATTACATCATCTAGTCCAGCTTCAACTAATAGCCCAACAAGAATTTTATACTGTAGTGAATCCAATTTGTTTTTAGATCTTCTGTTTATATATAGGTACCAGATTGTTGAACCATAAGTTATCGTGCTTCTAAATAAGGTCTTATATAATGTTATTGATCGCCTACTATCCAATCCCCACGATTTCTTTGTTAAACCAAGAAAAGATATCCACTAGCTCTATTTGTTTTTGCAATAACACTGTCGATGTGAGGCATGAAGTCTAATTTGTTCTTCTTTCGATGATTTTTGAAAGTCAATCCTAGTATTTTTAGGTTTTCAACTGGTTTGACAAGATTATCATGCAAGTTAATTGCATCGTTTTTGCAATTGAATGAATATAAAATATTCGTTTTCTGTTTTGATATTTTAAGTTTGTTGTTTTCGCACCACATATTTATTTTTCCTATTGAATTTTCAATTGTAATCTTAAGATTTGTTACATCTGTATTCCAACATATTACCGTTAGATCATCTGCATATCCAATATGTTCACTATTAGGTTCTTGAAAGTTGGTTAATAGATCATTCATTATGATGAAATTTTCGGAGATAAGGGTCCTCCTTGCGGACATCCTTTACTTAGTTTTTTTGGTGAATTCATTCGAAGAGTACCTAAATCGTATCTTCCGGTTAGTGAAGTAGGATTTCATGAGTTTTATTATTGATGCTGGTATATTATCCTCATCGAGTCTTTTTATCACCATTGGCCCCCAGGTATTGTCAAAATCTCCACTAATATCTATTGCAATTATAGCCGTATACTCATTGGCTTTGTGTTCTAATGTAGTGTGAATTATTTCAATTAATGCAGTTATGGTTGATCGAGTTTTTGTAAAACCATGTTGACGATTACTGAATAATTTCATTTCCTCGTAGAATATGATGATTTTGTTGTTTATTATTCTTTCAAATATTTTCGAAATATTTGAATTTAGACATAGAGGTCGATAGCTGCCACAATCTTTATAATCGGATTTACCCAGCTTTGGAATGATCAACGCCTCTGCTTTTTTCCATTCATCATGAAAGTAACTCATATCCAAACACTTCTGATAAATTTTAGTTAATAGTGGTACCGCGAATTGTTTTGAGAGTATTATCATATTATTAGAAATGTTATCTATTCCTGGTGATTTCTTCGGATTCAATTTTTCAATAATAGCATTTACTTCATTGATTGTGATTATTGTTTCTGTTGTGTTTGAAAGTCTTAATGCATATTTCCTTATATTTGTATGTGTATTCTTATCTTCACCTGGGTTGTCATTAGGAAATAGAGCCGCTATTAATTCCTCAGTTTTCTGTTGCTGTTCTTGATATGTGTTTGTTTCTAATATTTGTAGTTGTTTATTCGAGATACCTTTTAATTATTTTGTATATTTTGTATAAATTCCCATAACGATTGGTAAAATTATTTTCTTCTACAAAGGTCCTCCACGCTATTATTTTGGCCTTTTTAATCTCTCGTAAATATTTATTTCTTGTTCTTTTAAATAACTCTATTAAATATCCTGAAGGATTTAGAGTTCGGTAATAAATATTTCTTATATAGTGAAAGTAGGCTTTTAGAATCTCCAGTTCTGTATCCCACCAGTTAGCTGCACCACATTTTGGAGTTACATTATATTTTAGCTTCAGTGTGGAATAGGCAGATTCAATTAGAATCTCCGAAAGTTATTTTATTATCTGATAAACTTTTTTTTGGTGTGGATATATTAACCGATAAGCTTTCAATCTTTTTCTTGTCAGCGTCATTCACATTCTGTGTAAATCTTGGCCAATCTGCCTTTTCTCATTAAATTTCCAAGTTGAATATAGGGTTGTGGTTGAAAATTGTTCAGTCATGCATACATCAAATAGTATCGCAACATGATCAGATATTTGGGATATTTTTTGTGTACACCATTTCATTATAGTTGTAAGAGCTTTTTTATTTGTCATTACACTGGCATTCCTGCATGTTGGTGTTTTATCATTGTGTATAATTAGATCAGTAACATCGATAATATGAAATAATCTATGGCGTTATAATTTGTCTTTAAATCATACCATAACGGAGATCTCGCATTGAAGTCTCCACACAGAATCAGAGGTGTATTCCTGAAATTGGTTATTAATTATTTTAAAAATGATTCCTGGGCTTTGTTCATAGAGTTGGGATGTATATATGTTAGATATTATTACAATTTTTCTTAGTATAAACTTTAATAGTTGTTGCGAAAGAATTTGTGAATTGAGTAATTAACTTCGTTTGAACTCTACTATATTAACAATAATAGCTGTATTTACATTTTGAGTGTTTTCTATTTGATATTTCTCAGCTGACCATGGGATAATTACTTCTCCATCAATTGTATAGGGTTCTTGTACTAAAATTATATCTGCTGTTTTAATTTTATTGGAAGAATAAAGTTCGTTTATACATATAATACTTTTTCGCGCGTTTTGTTGTACAATTTAAATCTTTTTAATTTGCATATTATAAAATTTAAAAAATCGAGGAAAATGATTTTATGCAAATTAATTGTTTTGACTTTTCTATCTTTGGACTTTTGTAATCAGTTCGTTGTATTATTAAATCAATTTGCTTACTGTATATAGGGCATTCTCTTGAATTAGGTTTATGTTCTAAATTTATATTTTCAAAATAAGGATGTTTTGAGCAATTGCAACAATTCATATTATTTGAGCATTGGTGTTGGCCCTCCAGACCGCATTTGGGGCATTTTATAGTATTTGGGCAATTGTTTTTGCGATGGTTAGGGTTGAACTCAAAGCAATTCTGACATTGATTTACCAGTACTTTATCCCGTACTTCACAGCCTTGAATGTCCGTATATATTTTGTTATTTCTATTGATATGTTGGTACACTCGCGGAGAAACTCTCAGCACGATGCCATGTTCTTGTCTATTGGATTTAATAGGAAAAAGTACTTTGATTTCGTTTTCACAGTCATTCAGTTCTGAATTCATCTCGCATAAAATAGTTGGCAAGTTTACTATGTCAGTAATTTTATTGACCGATTTGATAACTACTGTTGGGTCTCGCATTTTAGGTTTGTATATTTTACTCAAATAATTGATTTCATCCGATTTCTTAAAACTCTCAATCAACTGATCAATGTCATTTTCATAAGGTATTATGATTGTGCATTTCTTTGTATTGATAATTTTGGTGATTTTTGCTTTATTTCCTTCCTGACGTAGATGTTTTACATAATCACTTACTTTTTGGTGAATGGAAGATATATTTTGCATATCATTAGCTGTAATTATTAAAGTTTGTTCTTTGGTTGCATGTTCTTCCTTCTGAATAGATTAATCTATTCTGCTTTTGACTATTTCTGCATATGTATCTTTGTCCTTATTAGATTTAGCTTATTTCGTCGAGTCTCCCTTGATATAATTAAAGTTAGTCTCTAAGCATTCTTGTATTTTGTTTACATTTTGTTCTAATTTTTAATTTCAGATACACTATCCTTTACCTGATTTATTGTTCCTTTCAAGTATCCTATATTATTTTTACTTAGAGTTTTCTTATTGCTTTCATATTTATCTGAAATATCTAAATATTTCATCCAATCTGTTATTAATTAAGGCATCCATGGCATGGATCCAAGTTAATTTTAACTTGGATAAAGCATGAGCAGTTTTTTTTAAATTATCAATAATTTAACTATACAAATGAAAATAAACTTTAAAAAACAATTTAATATTTACCGGTTTAGAAGAGCGATGCGACGCACGTCCAGTCAATTCGGCCACCCAGCGGGAAAAACCTAGGTTCTGTAAATATTATTTATGTATATAGTATATGTATTATATACTTTGTGTTGCATGTTGTATATATATTCTCACTCTAGTGGAATTCTGTGGTAAATGTATTCATATACTCACTATATATATACATATTGTACATTTGAATGTACTTTGTGATACCTTTTTAAAGGTACTTTGTTTTTGCATTTGTGTGAGTATATTTTACATATGTAACCTTTGCTTACTGTTTTTTATTTTCTAATTAACTAAGTATTTGATTTGCGTATTTTGTACATAAATCTTTTATTACTTTATACAAACAGTGAATGAGCCCTATATCTCCTTGTACCTACTGCATATTTATGCTCATTTTATATACACATTATAATCACTGTATGTGTATCTTATACCCAAATTTAAAAAGATGGCTCTTATACGAGATGGCTCTTATTCAGAAGTAAAACACACTAACATATTATATATAAACTAATGAAGGGGCACAATAGCTATATCTTTAAATGTTTTTTTTAGTAGTTAGGAGTTTTTGGAAAATTCTTGAACAAAGTTTCATACCATTCCCAAAATTTACTGAATAAAAATGTGAGAGAATACCCGATATAAAATCAATTTACAATTAGTTTTTGGAAATTGAGATATATATTTGTAGTGTGTGAACAAAAAATAATTCTAAAAATGATACATACACATATTTTATTTTAATGAACGTCATAAATACAAGTGAAATTAGACGAAGATAGGCGTACAGCCTAGAGAAATATATATTGAAAGTTATAAATGAAAAAATTGTATTCTTTTGATCAAGAATATGCTGTTCAATTAATTTATATATATGGTTTGGACTTCTAGTCTAGCTCCTTGGATGCTTCAACGAGGAGGCCAAGAAGTTCTCTAAGGGTAGACTCCCAGATTGCGTTGATGTTGTAATCTTGGTTTTTAATGAGCAGCATTGCCTCTGTTGCTGTGTCTGCCATCAACTTGCTGCTGATTTCCCAGTGCTGTAACACAAACATCACGACGTTGGGAGTAACCTGTGGCCAACTAGATCTAACAGTAGGTGAAAGCTGAGAGAACGCAGCTAAATTTCACAGCACTTAGGTGAGATCTATGTTTGGAAACACATAGATAAAAGCGCTAAAAGCATGCAGGTAAGAGCTGAAAATACATATTTCAAATATAAAATAAAGTAGATGAATGCATATAGGTTGAAAACGCACGTAGGTGTAACCCTTTGATAGCATGTGAATGGAATCTGAGAACACGTAATCTGAGAGAAGTTAGGTTATGTACATTTTCTGGAAACTTCATCTTATAGGCTTTCTATTTTTCTCCTGTGGAAGGGAAGTAACGTTCGAACGCTCATCAAATTATAAAATAATTTAAAGAAGCCTTTCGCCTTATGATTCCGCGCTTTTTATGAATTTTTTTTCAATGCGATTATATCACCCCAGCCATGGTATATAGGTTGATTTTTGTCTGAATTTACTAAAACTGGTGTTAGGGAATATTATTAATTATCACCTTAACGTTCTTCTCTGTGTTGATGAACTAAAATGCATTGTTCTAATGCATTTGTAACAGGAGAGGTACGTTTATTAGTACATAAGGATGGGTGTATTTAGTCAAAGGTTAGGTACAATACATACACATGAGATAGTTGAGCCACTTAATTTTGAAAAATTCGAAGACAAGAATAATTGTTGTGAAGCATAAACTATTCATAATGTAAACATTTTTTTTTGGCATTAAGTTCAAACAGAGGGAAGGAAGCAGTTGACATTCAGATATTTAAAGGATCATTATTTTAATATGAAAATAAAAAACAAAAGAGAAAGTCACTTGAATATTACCTCAGTATGATCTTCATGGTCTTCATCATCTTCGTTTTTCCTTATTTTGAGGGTACTGAGTATCCGGTTGATTATGTGCATTATGTAGGTCTTCAGGGTCACGAGCCTGTTCTTGATGCCGATGTAAATAGTGTCGGCTATCTTCACCAAACCTTCGGGAATTTTCATTGTGCATGGATACCACATGGCGCCCTCTTCTCTGATTAGAAGACGTAATTCTGGGACGATCTCTTCCGACAACGCCAGAAGTTGCTCTTCGCTCAATTCCACCATCAGTTCATGAAGACCTTTCACTTCCTGCACATTCAGTTTAACCGTTAGATGCTGAAAGTCAACCACATATATACCTTTATTATTACATCACGTAACCATCATAAAACTGACTGTATTGACTCATCCATTGATGAACTCTACTCATACCCAGCAGATACCAACAAAAGTTTCAAGTTCTACAAGCTTGATATCCTAATATGATTGAGTGAAGATAAGAAAGAAGAAAAGAAGAATACATAACATAAACCAGTTTTCTATAGCTTTGTGGTTTATTATAATCAAAAATTATATTTAAAAATACTTCATCTTTGTGAGTCGTTGAGATATCGTCTGTACTACTCCGAAGAAAGCCAACAAACCGAAACGTGTACAAAATTGGCTAGATCTTCTTAATCTATTAAATATTCTTTAAATGGTAAATCACTGATGTACTGTCTGTACCATGAGGGACGACATACCCAAGATATTAAAACTACAAATAACAAACTTTAATACTAAAACCTCTTGATAAAACCACACAAAAGGGCACACACGGAGACATATATATATATATATGGTAATTTAAAACAACAACCTCATATTGTGTAGATAACTTATAACAAGATTGTCATGTTGTATATAGAGACACATCTATAAATAATTATGCGCATGATTAATCTGTGTCTTTACATCACCCTATGTAATGTAATTTGTACAAAGTGGATAAATAAATAAAATCTGTAATAGATTTAAGAGTTGAGCTAAAGCAGAGATCGAGCATAGTATTACCAAAACAACAAAGTCTAAAGATGTAAGTCATAAATCAGGTAGATTCACAGTTCCCACGATAGGCCACCCACACTGTCACATGTGGTGGAATGCAGAGTCCCCTCTCACACCTGGACAGGTAAAGACGCCCTTTCTCAAACGCCCCTGTCACATAAGGTCACCCCGTCTTTAACCTATAAATACATCACCTGACAGTGGCTTGACAGTTCAGTACAGTTCAGTTCAGTTTAGTTTAGTTCACCCTCAGTGAAGCTCACGTCGGTTGTCACCAAGGTCCTCCTCATTCACCATGTAGACTAGTAAGGACTCTTCTATCTCCATCTGTCGCTCCTAGCTCAACTTTTATCTGTTACGGAACTTTCTCAGTGCAATTGTGTCTTCGTTTTTGTGGGGACATCCCAAACTTTCCACTCTGCCTCGACCACGACTGCCTGTATTTTGTGAGAACTTTTAAAGGTCTTCCAAGGTGCAGAGAGGTACTGGAAAACTCTACATCCTGACTGTTCCTCTTGGTCAACACAATACAACAAGAACTACCAGGACTTCAACATTATTTCAGTAGTCGACAGGATTCTCTCTACAAGGCTACACCAAACTTCAACTTTATATTTCAGTAGTCGACAGGATCTCTACAAAAGCTACTGGAATTCTCATCTCATTACATGAGTCGACAGGATCTCATCACAGATAAGTCGACAACAACTCAACATCACATTTAAGTCGACAGGATGACCAAAACGAAGGATGACACAACGAAGAGGTAAGAAGACTGTTCAGATAGGAAGCGAGAAAGAGCGAAGATGGAGGAACAAGCCCGACCATTCCAACGAAACGTCCAAGCAATCTCTCCCCAAGATATTTACGGAAGAAACGCCGCCCCAACGGACTTCCGCATACCCGCTAACCGATCGCCAACGTCGGGAGCAAGCTGACCGCGCCAACGACAGCCCCGATATTCCCGCAAGTCATGGAAACCGAGCTGCGATGTGACCCAAACCCTGTGAGAAGTTCTTCATCTTCGACTTGACATCGTCGAGACAATGATCAAGGCAACAAGCGACAAACAACTTTCCAGAATCTACAAGCTTCTACAAGTCCAACATGGCGCGCTTTCCACGTCAGCAGGACAACAAGCCAAGACCAAGTCTCCTGACTGAGCTATCTTCAAAACTGTAAGTTTTAAAATCTTACATAATTTTATCCTCAAGTTCAAAACTTGATTCCCTATAAATTTTGTATTTATATTTTCACTTTAAGCATTTAAAATCATTTTTTACCTTTTTTATATCATTTTTTATTCAATTTTTAAAACTTTCACACTATCATTTATCAAATTTACTTTAATTTTTAATCAGATTATAAATTTCAAGTTATTACTCTCAATTTTACTTAAAATAATTTTTTTTTTTCGCCCATCACGCTTTTTTACCATTTTTACTAATCTTACATGTCGTTCTTAAATTTATCTAAAATGGTACTATCCAAATCTACAACTTGAAAAAAAAATCATTATTATTATAAAAAAAAAAAAAATCTCATTCATCATAATTCTCAACTTATTTTTGTTTTACTTATTAGTTATCTTTATACCAAAAGACCAATATCTTTATCAATTCTTAAAATTTGGTAATGTTCACCATTTTAAGTAAGCGCCCAATTCAAATTATTGATAACTCTCACGACATTGCCCTTTTATAAGAATCATTTTAATTATCATAATCAACAATTTAAAAAGTATATTCAAATTTTAAATATAAATTAACATAGGTGAAACGCATTTTTTTTTAATTGCAAAAATCGGAAGATACAATATCTTCAAAAACACCACTAGGGAAAACAACTATCTTTCCCAAAACAAGTTAGGAATAAAGATTCACTCCACTTCACCGCCAGTAGCTAATTTAAGTCACAGCCTTCCAAAACTATTACAATCGTTAATATTCGAGGATAAATACACTCCCTCATCTTTCCTTTTACATGCATATTTAATCAACAACAAATCTCTCTCTCTCTCAAAGATGCTCCTTCGTAAAACTTTTGATTCGTTATACAAATCTCTCTCAACAAACGTTACAACACTCACACATCACTTTATCCAATTGGCAACAATTTTTAGTGCGCGACTTAACACACAAATCCAAATCTTGAGCCACACAAGCCTCCACTTAGCTCTATATCGTCGCCACAATAAAATAATTTTACATTAAGCATGCCACATCCACTAACAGTCAAATATTCTCTCGATGTGTTTCATACAACAACCACCCATGACTTTATTAAATTTGTTATTCATGGTGAAACAGGTTAGATTTGTACCAAACTAAGACTTCACGTGACACCTTTTCATTCACATTTCTCACTTCGTGTCACAGTGCCACACCACAAAACTTTTTCACTTTTCAGGCCAAAGACGCCTTCACGCCTGTGACACCACATCTCAACTCAAAGCGTGTCCACGTTGAAAGTCGAACTTTCACCACACATCTAAACCTGACAACACTAATAACATTTTTTCTAAACTAACTTCGAAACACAACAACTACGAACACCGAGAAAATCATATCTTTCAATTATAACAGTAAATTGCCAACTCAACAAAAGGAGAAAGTCAGTTTCAAGTAAGACAGAAAATAAACACCCCGCACGTGTGACCACCCCACAAATAGAATTTCCGTGAAAAAAAGGAAGTGGGCGCTCTTTATGACGTCACTCCCCTGGTCACTGTTATCTTTTGAGAATATCTTCTCTCCCCCCTCAAGCAGTCATCTTGACCGCTAGCTTCATGATCGCCATTTTTAACACATGTTGCACACTAACCATTTAGGTTTTCTTACACATCTCACCAACGCCTTAAACACAACATACATTAAACATTTTACATGTTAATTGATAACACCAATTAAAACAATTTGGTTAAGTCTTATATAGACTTTATAACACGAAAGAGAAATAATTCTTTACATACCAACATTGAGGACAAACGAAAAGATCATTTCACATATTCCCAGTTTCAGAGTCATAGAAACACCGATGTTACCAAAGGGATATAATCTAGTCACACACCACAACTGTAACTTTTCGTCAAAAGAGACAATTTTGTTCAATTTTACACTACTTAAAATTTATCCAATCATTAATAACCTTCAATTATATTATAAATTTTGTATAAAATCTTGAATAATTATTCTTATTCTTACCTTTCAATTATATAAACAAATTTTTAATCCAACATTTAAAAAAAAAACCTTTAATCAAATTTACTTTTATTTTTCATGATATTATTTTAGTATTGTAAAACATCTAATTGTTTCAAAAATTATTTTTATTTTATTATTTATTATATATTTTATATATTACAGGTTTAATTTTGTCCACTTACACTTTTTGTACCCGCAATCATATTTCTATATTTCTATTCACTATATTTTATTTGTTTAAATACCTTTATTATCTGACAAAGTTTATCATCCACTATCGGGCATCTACAACAATCGTTTTCAACAATCATATTCCTTAACCAATTCCCTATACTTTTCATCACTATCTTTTCAGTCATTGCGTCACATCAATGTAGAAAAACGACAGCACTGCTTGACAATTTATTTTTTGATTTCGTAATTCAACAAACGCCTTGAACACAGTTCCCCAGACTTACAAATCCAAACTTCTGGTCTGAACAAGCTTCAAGAGTTTATTTCATTTCATCCGCAGAGCAAATCACCAACGCATACACAAAGCGTTCACTTTTTTCAACTTTCAACTTTTTTTTTCAGCTCTAGCGGACCACATTCAACCTTTGATTTCGAGTCAAGTCAGATCACCTACTGTCGCTACAATTCTACTTATCGCATGGCTCTATTTCACTCCTTTCTCAATCATATTAATAAGCAACTTTTCTTCAACAACTTTTAACCCAATAATCCTAAAATTGTGACCAAACACTGTAACCCTTATATAGGATCGCAAGTGAAACATTGCCAAGGAAGACAGCTCAAGTCTATATCCTCGCTTTGCACCTGGATCTGAGTATTTGGTTTACATGAGCACTTCTAACAATTACAAATTCTTCAACAACTTTTCAACCCAATAACACTACAATTGTGACAAAGCACTGTTACCCTATACAGGATCACAGGTGAAACATTGCCTAGGAAGACGCTCAAGTCCATATCCTCGCTTTGCACCTGGACCTAAGTATTTGATTGCATGTGTAAATCTCACAATTGCTTATTCTTTAACTACTAACCCTGTCCAACGCCCACCAATATTCTCTTAGAATGTGAATTTTTATGTCATCATTTTTCATCTTTTTGTTAATCAAACAAAATGTCATTTTTATTTCACTTTTATATACCCAACAAATATCATCTTGTTATAGCCCTTTTTAACCCTCTCACAGTTTGAATTAATAAAAGAAATTTTAATTACTTACCTGTGTTAGAGAGGCTTTACCCGCCTAAACCCGGATAAACCCTTTCACTCCCGGGGCCCATCTATGGTAATTTAAAACAACAACCTCATATTGTGTAGATAACTTATAACAAGATTGTCATGTTGTATATAGAGACACATCTATAAATAATTATGCGCATGATTAATCTGTGTCTTTACATCACCCTATGTAATGTAATTTGTACAAAGTGGATAAATAAATAAAATCTGTAATAGATTTAAGAGTTGAGCTAAAGCAGAGATCGAGCATAGTATTACCAAAACAACAAAGTCTAAAGATGTAAGTCATAAATCAGGTAGATTCACAGTTCCCACGACAGGCCACCCACACTGTCACATGTGGTGGAATGCAGAGACCCCTCTCACACCTGGACAGGTAAAGACGCCCTTTCTCAAACGCCCCTGTCACATAAGGTCACCCCGTCTTTAACCTATAAATACATCACCTGACAGTGGCTTGACAGTTCAGTACAGTTCAGTTTAGTTTAGTTCACCCTCAGTGAAGCTCACGTCGGTTGTCACCAAGGTCCTCCTCATTCACCACGTAGACTAGTAAGGACTCTTCTATCTCCATCTGTCGCTCCTAGCTCAACTTTTATCTGTTACGGAACTTTCTTAGTGCAATTGTGTCTTCGTTTTTGTGGGGACATCCCAAACTTTCCACTCTGCCTCGACCACGACTGCCTGTATTTTGTGAGAACTTTTAAAGGTCTTCCAAGGTGCAGAGAGGTACTGGAAAACTCTACATCCTGACTGTTCCTCTTGGTCAACACAATACAACAAGAACTACCAGGACTTCAACATTATTTCAGTAGTCGACAGGATTCTCTCTACAAGGCTACACCAAACTTCAACTTTATATTTCAGTAGTCGACAGGATCTCTACAAAAGCTACTGGAATTCTCATCTCATTACATGAGTCGACAGGATCTCATCACAGATAAGTCGACAACAACTCAACATCACATATATATATATATATATATGTAATAATGTGATCTTGTCGACTCACTGTAATAATTTGCTGAGTTTGATGTCGACTACTGAAATAAGTTGAAGTTCTGGTAAGCCTTGTGTAGAGTTTTCCAGTACCTCACTGCACCTTGGAAGACCTTTAAAAGTTCTCACAAAATACAGGCAGTCGTGGTCGAGGCAGAGTGGAAAGTTTGGGGATGTCCACACAAAAAACGAAGACACAGTTACACTAAGAAAGTTCCGTAAACAGATAAAAGTTGAGCCGGGAGCGAAAGATGGAGACATAGAAGTTTCTTACTCGTCTACATGATGAATGAGGAGGACCTTGGTGACAACCGACGAAAGCTTCGCTGAGGGTGAACTAAACTCTACTCTACTGAACTGAACTGTCAAGTCCCTGTGAAAAGTGATGTATTTATAGGTTAAAAGACGGGGGGGGGGGGGGACCTTATGTGACAGGGGCGTTTGAGAAAGGGCGCCTTTACCTGTCCAGGTGTGAGAGGGGTCTCTGCATTCCACCACATGTGACAGTGTGGGTGGCCTGTCGTGGGAATTGTGAATCTACCTGATTTATGACTTCCATCTTTAGACTCTGTTGTTTTGGCAATACTATATGTTCGATCTCTGCCCTAGCTCAACTCTTAAATCTATTACAGATTTTATTTATTTATCCACTTTGTACAAATTACATTACATAGGGCGATGCAATGACACAGATTAATCATGCGCATAATTATTTATAGATGTGTTTCTATATACAACATGACAATCTTATTATAAGTTATATACACAGTATGGGGTTGTTGGTTCAAATTACCATAGATGGGCCCCGGGAGTGAAAGGGTTTAGGCGGGTAAAGCCTCTCTCACACAGGTAAGTAATTAAAATTTCTTTTAATTAATTTAAACTGTGAGGGTTAAAAAGGGCTATAACAAGATGATATTTGTTGGGTATATAAAAGTGAAATAAAAATGACATTTTGTTTGAATAACAAAAAAGATGAAAAATGATGACATAAAAATTCACATTCTAAGAGAATATTGGTGGGCGTTGGACAGGGTTAGTAGTTAAAGAATAAGCAATTGTGAGATTTACACATGCAATCAAATACTTAGGTCCAGGTGCAAAGCGAGGATATGGACTTGAGCGTCTTCCTAGGCAATGTTTCACCTGTGATCCTGTATAGGGTAACAGTGCTTTGTCACAATTGTAGTGTTAATGGGTTGAAAAGTTGTTGAAGAATATGTAATTGTTAGAAGTGCCCATGTAAACCAAATACTCAGATCCAGGTGCAAAGCGAGGATATAGACTTGAGCTGTCTTCCTTGGCAATGTTTCACTTGCGATCCTATATAAGGGTTACAGTGTTTTGTCACAATTTTAGGATTATTGGATTAAAAGTTGTTGAAGAAAAGTTGCTTATTAATATGATTGAGAAAGGAGTGAAATAGAGCCATGCGATAAGTAGAATTGTAGCGACAGTAGGTGATCTGACTTGACTCGAAATCAAAGGTTGAATGTGGTCCGCCAGAGCTGAAAAAAAAAGTTGAAAAAAGTGAACGCTTTGTGTATGCGTTGGTGATTTGCTCTGCGGATGAAATGAAATAAACTCTTGAAGCGTGTTCAGACCAGAAGTTTGGATTTGTAAGTCTGGGGAACTGTGTTCTCAAAGAGTTTGTTGAATTACGAAATCAAAAAATAAATCGTCAAGCAGTGCTGTCGTTTTTCTACGTTGATGTGACGCAATGACTGAAAAGATAGTGATGAAAAATATAGGGAATTGGTTAAAGAATATGATTGTTGAAAACGATTGTTGTAGATGCTCGATAGTGGATGATAAACTTTGTCAGATAATAAAGGTATTTAAACAAATAAAATATAGTGAATAGAAATATAGAAATATGATTGCGGGTACAAAAAGTGTAAGTGGACAGAATTAAACCTGTAATATATAAAATATATAATAAATAATAAAATAAAAATAATTTTTGAAACAATTAGATGTTTAAAAGTAAACGTAAAAAAATAAAAGTAAATTTGATTAAAGGTTTTTTTTTTTTTTTAAATGTTGGATTAAAAAAATTGTTTATATAATTGAAAGGTAAGAATAAGAATAATTATTCAAGATTTTATACAAAATTTATAATATAATTGAAGGTTATTAATGATTGGATAAATTTTAAGTAGTGTAAAATTGAACAAAAATTGTCTCTTTTGACGAAAAGTTACAGTTGTGGTGTGTGACTAGATTATATCCCTTTGGTAACATCGGTGTTTCTATGACTCTGAAACTGGGAATAAGTGAAATGATCTTTTCGTTTGTCCTCAATGCTGGTATGTAGAGAATGATTTCTCTTTCGCGTTAAAAAGTCTATATAAGACTTAACCAAATTGTTTTAATTGGTGTTATCAATTAACATGTAAAATGTTTAATGTATGTTGTGTTTAAGGCGTTGGTGAGATGTGTAAGAAAACCTAAATGGTTAGTGTGAAACATGTGTTAAAAATGGCGATCATGAAGCTGGCGGTCAAGAAGATCTGCCTTGAGGGGGAAGAGAAGATATTCTCAAAAGGTAGTAGTGACCAGGGGAGTGACGTCATAAAGGGCGGTCACTTCCTTTTTTCACGGAAATTCTATTTTTGGGGTGGTCACAGGTGCGGGGTGTTTATTTTCTGTCTTACTTGAAACTGACTTTCTCTCTCTTCTTTTGTTGAAGTTTGGCAATTTTCTTGCCTATTTGAAAATATAGTTTTCTCGATGTTCGTAAGTGTTGTGTCTCGAAATCAGTTTAGACTTAGTAAAATTGTTATACGATGATTTCAGGCTAGAAGTGAGTGAAAGATATGACTTTCGACGTGGACACGCTTTGAGGTGAGAAGTGTCACAGGCGTGAAGGCCGTCTTTGGCCTGAAAAGTGAGAAAAGTTTTGTTGTGTTGCCTTGTGACACTTGTGAAGTGAATTGAATGGAAAGGTGTCACGTGAAATCATAGTTTGGTACAAAATCTAACCTGTTTCACCATAAATAACAAATTTAATAAAGTCATGGGTGATGGTTGTATGAAACACATCGAAAATTTTTGACTGTTAGTGGATATGGCATGCTTAATGTGATTTTTTTTTTATTGTGGCGACGATATAGAGCTAAGTGGAGCTCGAAATTGGATTTGTGTGTTAAGTCGCGCACTACAAATTGTTGCCAATTGGATAAAGTGATGTGTGAGTGTTGTAAGGTTTTTTGAAAGAAATGTTTTTTATGACCAATCATGCATGTAAAAGGAAAAGACGAGGGAGTGTATTTATCCTCGAATATTAACGATTGTAATCGTTTTGGAAGGCTGTGACTTAAATTAGCTACTTGCGGTGAATTGGAGTGAATCTTTATTTTTAACTTGTTTTGGGAAAGATAGTTGGTTTCCCTAGTGGCGTTTTTGAAGATATTGTATCTTCCGATTTTTGCAATTAAAAAAAATGCGTTTCATCTATGTTAATTTATATTTAAAATTTGAATATATTTTTTTAAATCGTTGATTATGGCAGTTAAAATGATTCTTGTAAAAGGGCAATGTCATGAGAGTTACAAATAATTTGAATTGGGCGCTTACTTAAAATGGTGAACATTACCAAATTTTAAGAATTGATAAAGATATTGGTCTTTTGGTATAAAGATAACTAATAAGTAAAACAAAAATAAGTTTAGTATTATGATGAATGAGAGATTTTAAGAAATAATAATAATGATTTTTTTTTAAGTTGTAGATTTGGATAATATTATTATAGGTGAATTTAAGAAAGACATATAAGATTAGTAAATTGATAAAAATGCGTGATCAGCGAATTTTTTTTTTTTAAGTAAAATTGAGAGTAATAACTTGAAATTTATAATCTGAATAAAAATTAAAGTAAATTTGATAAGTTGAGTGTGAAAGTTTTAAAAATTGAATAAAAAATGATATAAAAAAGGTAAAAATTGAATTTAAAATGCTTAAAGTCAAAATATAAATACAAAATTAATGGTGAATCAAGTTTTGAACTTGAGGATAAAGTTAAGGTAGGTTTTAAAACTTACAGTTTTGAAGATAGTTCAATCAGGAGACGTGTTCTTTGGTTGTTTTCCTGTTGACGTGGAAGTCGCTCCATGTTGGACTTGTAGAAGCTTGTAGATTTTGTGAAGTTGATTTGCAGGTTGTTGCCTTGAGCATTGTCTCGACGATGTCAGGTCGAAGGTGAAGAACTTCTCACAGGGTTTGGGCCACATCGCTGCTCGGTTTCCATGTCTTGTGGGATTTTCGGCTGTGTCGTTTGGGTGGTCAGCTTGCTCCTGGCGTTGGCGATCGGTTAGCGGGTATGCGGAAGTCCGTTGGGGCGGCGTTTCTTCCGTAAATATCTTGGGGAGAGATTGCTTGGACGTTTCGTTGGAATGGTCGGGCTTGTTCCTCCATCTTCGCTCTTTCTCGCTTCCTATCTGAACAGTCTTCTTACCTCTTCGTTGTGTCATCCTTCGTTTTGGTCATCCTGTCGACTCATGTAATAATGTGATCTTGTCGACTCACTGTAATAATTTGTTGAGTTTGATGTCGACTACTGAAATAAGTTGAAGTTCTGGTAAGCCTTGTGTAGAGTTTTCCAGTACCTCTCTGCACCTTGGAAGACCTTTAAAAGTTCTCACAAAATACAGGCTGTCGTGGTCGAGGCAGAGTGGAAAGTTTGGGGATGTCCACACAAAAAACGAAGACACAGTTGCACTAAGAAAGTTCCGTAAACAGATAAAAGTTGAGCCGGGAGCGAAAGATGGAGACATAGAAGTTTCTTACTCGTCTACATGATGAATGAGGAGGACCTTGGTGACAACCGACGAGAGCTTCGCTGAGGGTGAACTAAACTCTACTCTACTGAACTGAACTGTCAAGTCCCTGTAAAAAGTGATGTATTTATAGGTTAAAAGACGGGGGGGGGGGGACCTTATGTGACAGGGGCGTTTGAGAAAGGGCGCCTTTACCTGTCCAGGTGTGAGAGGGGTCTCTGCATTCCACCACATGTGACAGTGTGGGTGGCCTGTCGTGGGAATTGTGAATCTACCTGATTTATGACTTCCATCTTTAGACTCTGTTGTTTTGGCAATACTATATGTTCGATCTCTGCCTTAGCTCAACTCTTAAATCTATTACAGATTTTATTTATTTATCCACTTTGTACAAATTACATTACATAGGGCGATGCAATGACACAGATTAATCATGCGCATAATTATTTATAGATGTGTTTCTATATACAATATGACAATCTTATTATAAGTTATATACACAGTATGGGGTTGTTGGTTCAAATTACCATATATATATATATATATATATATATATATACTAGCGGATATGTACCCGACTACGCCCGGGTTTTATCCGAGTGAAAGTTTGCTTAACGAATATTATTGATAGTAATATTCCGACACACACAAAATATTATGATAATAATGATAATAATATCCGTTGCATTTAAAATTAATATAATATATAAAATATATTTTTAGAGCAAATAATCCACTCTCTTTTCTGAATAGATTTTTATAAAGATATATATAAATAAAAATATCTAGAGATATATGTAATACATGATATTATCCAAAAGGCCGATAAACGATATTTTATATATAGAGATGACCTGGCTTCGTGTCTTCTGCTCGAGTGAATGTTTCGCTGGTAGAATTTTGTTCCTGCCTACCAAAAATTATTATCTGGCGTTGCCCGTGGTCTGCTTTAGTGTATATTCCCCTAAAGAATTTTGTTTATGTCAATCAAGCATGATACAGCAAAATTGTCATCATCATTTCTGACTAAAAAAATATTGTTGCTCAGTACTTGGTTAATTATAAATTTTCTTGGCTAAAAGTGCGAAAAAAAGCCTTCCAGATTTAACTCTCTGCTCTGTTCAAAATTTCAGCGAGATTAGTTACATATTGAAGGCGTGCATAGCCGACAAACATTTATATATATATATTAAAAAAACAATAGAAAAAATAAAAGATGCCTTTTTTATTTTTAATATATATGTAATATTGTTGCAATGTGCCGACGTATGGATGAACTGGCAGTCGTGTACTAGAGGCGAGTGTTGATCTTCCCACACGCGGACAACAAGAAGCAGAGGCAGTGCTAGATGTTAGCACAAAGAGGGATCGGGGACAGCCCACGGGACAGAGGTAGAGGCCATGACACAAACTTGGATGCTTATCCACGAGACATAGAGGGAGAGAGTGTGTGTGAGAGACAGCCTGAAGCGGACTGCCGAGAAAAACATCCTAGAACCATCTGCTGCTGACCCCCTGCCAAAATCTGTCCTTTTTTCAGGGGTCGTCTATGAAGAGTCCCTGGGGGCCGGCCCCACATGGGCGTTGGTATTTTCCTCCACTCTCCCGAGCTGTCCCCAGCTGACCGCTCTTTGGATTTTTATTATGACATCAAAATTTTTAGTGTTACATACAAATAGGGATTTACAGGTATTATTAATAAAGATATAGCATATATACAGAAGGTAGGATATTTTAAGGCATCGGCTCTAACCAATTGGGAGATATGTGACATATACTAAAAGTGTCATTATTATACAGTTCAAAATATACTATACTAGCGGATGTACCCGGCTTCGCCCAGGTTTTTCTCGAGGGAATGTTTGTAGTCTAGTAATAAGAAAATATACTACACCTAAAAAATATCAGAGAAAAGAGAAACCACGGAAGGTGAACAGAAAAATGCTTACAATGGATGTTATGTTTACGATATCAAGTTAAATAAAAACAAAGATAAAATTTGCATATGTTGGTCACTATAAATTTGTATAATTGTTAGGCGAAATTAGAAACATGATCAAACAATTGGGTATTTAAAAACAAATGTAGAAATAAAAGTTAAAGTATAATAAACAATGTTAAAGATTAGTTTTAATTATTAATCATGATTGTGTGTGAATATGTGAGAAAGATGTAATATCGTTGTTGTTTTCTTGGCCGACTGTTTTACATATGGTGTTATCTTAAAATTGCTTGTTTTGAAAATTTTTTAGATTGAGATTATTAGCTAGTATGTAAAAAAAATTAACTCTGTTGAAATTTAATTTTGTATTTATATATAAATAAAATTAACTCTGTTGATTTTTTTGTATTTAATCGATAACAGCGAAGTTACGCATGTTAATGTTAGGAAATATATTTTGATGTTAAGCAAAACCTGCTCCATCTCGTTTTACATAAATGTTGAAAATTTGGTTGAAATTGATGCATTGTAACGAAAGGTTTTAGTGATGTCCACTTATGAAATTTCCATTTTATTAATATAGATATATATATGTTCCTGGATTCGCCTGGTTTTTACCTGAGTAGAGGTTTGCCTAACGAACATTTGTTAAAACGATTCTAGCAAACATACAATCCCTAATGATTCTATACTTATCTATACTCTCGATAATTTGAAATTTTTTCCCGGTCCCTTGAAAAATACTCGATAAGTTGAATAAAATCAATAATAATTGGTTCACTCGGTAATTTGATGTTGAAGGAATAGTATCTTGGCACAAACGAACATTTGTAAATAACTGTATTTAGCGAATGTACCCGGCTTCGCCCGGTTTTTAACCGATTAAAAGCTTGCCTAACGAACATTTGTTAAAACGATTCTAGAAAACCTTCAATCCACCTATATATCGATTTATAAACCTTTATAAAAATTGTTATATGCGTTTAAATATATTTTTTAAAACACATAATATTTTTGAAAACAATTATTAAAATTTGAATAAGATATTTTCTTTAAATATATTTTACAAAAATTTTTTTACAACGTCATTGGAATATTGTATTACTAAATCCTCAAATTAAATATTATATTTATTATACTTGGAACATATTTTAGCATTTTTACAATTTATTAATTTAATTTCACCAAAACCGCGAGAGGTGCTGCTTGCGAGTGAAGGTAGATAATTTGCAAATAAAATTGCAACGAATATTTATTTCATATCAAATTCAAACCACAAACCTTCCCAGTAGTATAGTAAATAATATATAACTTCCTAAAGTTTCACGGCGATTGGATAATCTTTCCTTTTAAAATATTCATGGTGTTAATAAACTAACATTCATCATGTAAACAAACTACGTGTAAAATTATTAACCAATCAAATCATTTATCGTCACGACCTGTGCCTCGCGAAGCAGTAAAAGGCTGGAACTAACGCTTTTTGGTTTTACATTAGAAAAAAAAAAACATTAACCTTTTTAGTTTTTTGAATAGCCTATATGTTAATCGAAATTTTCAGCTACCTAAATGCGAAATTTCATAATGATTGATTTTGTAGATTTTGCGCAACGCGATAACAAACATCGATTTTGGATTTCATTTTCATAGATATAAAAGGAAAAGGATTTTCCAAATTGTGCCTTATTATGGAATTGGTGTTATTACCTAGTGTTTATAATCCAAATTGTGCGTTACCATGGTTTGGTCTTATTACCTTGTGTTTATGATCTATAATCCAAATTGTGCCTTATCATGGATTTGGTCTTATTAACTTGTGTTTATAATCTATATATTCCAAATTGTGCCTTATCATAGATTTGGTCTTATTATCTTGTGTTTATAATCTATAATACAAATTGTGTCTTATCATGGATATGGTCTTATTACCTTGTGTTTATAATCTATAGCGAATGTTCCCGGCTTCGCCCGGTTTTTACCCGAGTAAAGGTTTGCCTAACGAACATTTGTTAAAACGATTCTAGAAAACATCCAATCCACCTATATATAGATTTAAAAACGTATATAAATATTCTTATATGCGTTTAAATATATTTTTGGAACACATAATTTTTTTGGAAACAATTTTTAAATTTTAAATTAAATATTTTCTTTAAATATAAATTAAAATATTTGAATGCCAAGCTTTTTTACAACGTCATTGGAATATTATATTACTGAATCCACAATTTAAATATTAAATTTATTATACTTGGAACACATTTTATCATTTTTACAATTTATGAATGTAATTTCACCAGATGCCGCGAGAGGCGCTGCTTGCGAGTGAAAGTAGATAATTTGCAAATAAAATTGCAACGAATATTTATTTCAAATCATATTCAAACCAGAAACCTCCCTAGTAGTATAGTAAATAACTTCCTAAAGTTTCACGGCGATTGGGTAATCTTACCTTTTAAAAATATTCATCGTGTAAACAAACTATGTGTAAAATTATTAACCAATCAAATCCATTTATCGTCGCGACCAGTGCGGCGCCAAGCGGTAAAAGGCTGGAACTAACGCTTTTTGGTTTTACATTAAAAAAAAAGAACATTAACCGTTTTAGTTTTTTGAATAGCCTACATATTAAACGAAATCTTCAGCTACCTACATGCGAAATTTCATAATGATTTATTTTGTAGATTTTGCGCAACGCGATAACAAACATCGATTTCGGAATTCATTTTTATAGATATAAGGATATATCTATATTATGGGTTATTTTAAAATTTTAAAACAAAACAACAACAAAAATTTAGTGAAAAAAGCTCTTGCCCATTCAATAAATATATATTAAATATATTTTATCACTAAATAGAGTAGTCACGAGAGAGATATAATTGCTAAAGCTTAAGACTAAGATAATAGAGTTTCTTATAACACATATATATGGCGTTATGAAACTTCTTGATAAGAAAACAGAAGAATAATGTGAAGATAATAACTGTGTCGTTTTAAGCATAAAAATATCAACTGATAAATAAATATAGATAAAAGTAATGACAAGACTTTGATATTTCAATATATATTTCTATAATCGAAAAATTTGATATGAGTAAAAATATGATTTTTTGAATCACTTAAAAAAACATAATGTAGACTGGTAGTACATTCGGGAATGCCTGACGACAATTACACGCCAGAAATGTCTGTGATATTTTGAGCATTTGAAAAATATATTCATATTTGTCTATTAACAATTTGATTGATTAAAAACATTTCGAATTTCTTTTAATTCTTCCGTATATTTTTAAACATGGGTATGTGTAATTTCAGTAAAATCGGCCTAGCAGTTTAAAAGTCAATCTGGTACCAAGATATACACAGAATGCACAAAAAAATTGCATAATCTAAAAACACTTCAGAAAACTTTCTAAAATTTCGCATATTTAAAGGGGGCATTAAGACGTGAATGATAAATTTTCTGAAATGGTAACTGAAATAGATATGCATTTAAAAGATCCTTTATTATAATTGAATGGTATACACGATGGTATATATTCGTAAATAACCTCATAGTGTATCATTAATTGAAGTTATCTTTCATCCTTAAGATAATATTTTAAATTTTTAGAATTCTAGGCAGGAAAAAGGCATTATACAAGATAATACAAGCAAATTTCATATTTTAAAAGAGGGGTAATATCAAGGCCTCAGTGAAGGTGTAATTTCGATGAAAGTTTTCGAAGCAGAACTCCGTAGTCACCGGCTTTTATTAAGAATTCCACTCTCTGCCAAAGACAGAAGCGACAGGCTCAGCTGGTGTGAAGAGAGACGTCTTTAGGTTCAAGAATGGAATTTTGTATTTTTTTTATGAACCCAGATTCAAATTGGGGTTCATGATGGCAGGATATATGTTAGATGTAGGCCCTAAGAAAGATCACATCAGGACTGTGGAAAGGCATACAGCAAGGATCCCTGGCTTCATGGTGTGGAGTGGCATCATAAATGTAGTAGAGCCTCTTCAGTATTTATTCAAGGCATGATGAATGATCAGATATATATTTCATATGTGTTGCATCTGTTGTGTTAATATTTCTTCAGGAGACTAATTATTATATTTTCAAAAAGATAATGTCAAATCAAAATACTGACATCCCTACCCAGCCCGCATGTTCCGCAGATATTTTCCCAATTGGGCTAAAATGGGGCAGGATGGGGAGGGAAATTTGGCAATCTCAACAGCCAAGTAATTTTCAACAGCTTTGGCAACAAATTGAAATGGCTTGGCCTAGCATCCCACAAGAAATAATAAAAAATTGTATGACAGTATGCCTCACTGTATAGCTACTTGTATACATACCAAATATTAATAAAATATGTATATTATAAATTTAAATCCCTTTCCGAAAAATTTCAATCAATTATTTTTTATATTACCTTTATATAGCTCACCAATATTGAGAAAACATAAATACTTCTTTTTTTTGCTCTATATATATCCAAGTAGATTATATAATTGATTTACTTAAACATGGGAGAGGCGTGGTTGCTATTTTTAATAGTGAGCTCTGATCTATGCCATTCTGTATTGTGAGTTTATGGAGTTGATACTATTGCTGAAAAGTTGTTGCGCTCAAATGATAATTATTCAAATCAATTTATCACATAATTTCGGAAAAAAACAATATACGCCTAGTGTCATCATGGGATATTAATGAATGAAGAATCAATCACCTCATTCTTCACGCCGTTAGACCTGGCATAGGCCTGGACTTCTAGGAGACCCTGGTAGAGGTTTTGTTGCATTCTCAAAGTCATGTCGTTGATGTGGACATCATTCTTGGTGGCTGGAACATCACCGGAATGGAATCATTCACACAAAATACATTTAGTTCTTAAAATTAAAGATACTTCGGACGGTGTGAATCTTTTTATCAGAAGATTTACTAGCTAAAGTATCTTTAATTTTAAGAAATATGTCGGCCAGGAAGCCTCTCTATTTTCACGACAAAATACAATGGTTATACATAAATACGAATGAATACATGTAAGGACAGTTATAGATATTTTGAAAATTACGAATATATATATGTGCGTTGGGTTCGATATTTTTGTCCGCCAAAACTTCTAAATTTACTCGACCAATCAGATGCGGTTGTCTTCATATCATAGCACTTCTATCTAAGAAAGTCTAAATCAAATAAAATTAAGATTTTAGATATAAAAATTAATTTATTTGCATAATTATAATTAGAAAATTAGAGAATGATAAAAGATTAATGATTTTCTATCATCACTCTTGTTACTATACTTTGCATTAGAACTCGTAAGCTTTCTCCTGGAAATTTTTTCGATCAAAACTATTTTCGGTAAATTGGAATTTATTTCATCAAGATCTACCCCAATGCTTATTAAACAGTTTCAAAGCTGGTTACAAAAGTTATCTAGCTATTAAAGGTGAATATATTGACTTTTTTTCTAAGAGATATGCTGGCTCAACTTTCTCCATATTAGAAAGAGTTTGAATAGTTTATATTTTATTTATTTTTCATCCGAATGGTTAGATTGATAATCTATAGAAAATAAACAACTTATTTACCAAGTTACGTAATAAAAATAGCCTTGGCTTTAAAAACAGACTTTAATGTTAATTTAATTAGACTCACTTTTAGACCCCTAGAAGCTTGCATTTGTTAAAGAAAGTACTACCTCATATTCTTCCATAAGAATCTGTGTTCTGCCCAGTGATGATGACTAAAATACACTGTTTGGATGTATTTTAAAAGAGAGAATTTGTTATGGTTCCCTAGTTCTTAACTGATTGGAAGCCATATGGCGTTTCATTTTAGAGGACTGTATCTGGTTTTCTTGCCACCAAGGCCTTCTGCTATCACCATCTCTATTCAACTACCCAGGTGAAACACCAATGGTGATTCAACTAACCATGCGACACCCCAATGGTGCCGATAATGACCAACCAATTAAACAAACATCAACTAATTATTCACTCCTCTCGCTTCACCCATATTTATATATGTACATATATCGATATCTCTTCATCATACATTTAATTATACCTATTCACTTCAAGTTATTCTTCATAAATAATGTATCTGTCAAATTCAAACCTACGAAATATTCTATAATGTTATAAGGTATTATTATAAGGATTAAAAAACTGTTGAAATAGTTTCCTCATGAACACACACAGTATATTATGAATATTCGAAAATATTATAGACTCGTATGATTCTTTTGAAATTTAAACAATATCTACTGCCCTTACAGCAATGGAAAAATTGGAGGGAAGGCTAGGCTCATCAGTGGTGAACCCTCCCAGCAGTTTGGCCATTGCAATTTTCGATTGCAGTAAGGTCAGTAGAAATTGCTTAATTTTCAAAAGAATCATACGCGACTATAATATTTTCGAATATTCATAACAGATGACGCGCTGATGCATCAACACACACAATATATTCACAATAGTATTTTAAAATACCAACCGAGATATAGTCGAAGAGTGCTGGTGGCATTGTTGAGAACGTCCATAATTTGACCCTTTGAGAGAACAAGGCCTTTCTCTGCGGCCTCACGGTGTTCCCTTAGCTGGAACAACACCACAACAGTCTCATGATCAAAACCCGTAGACATTCTAAGACTAAGACTTACCAGATGTAGAATGCTGAGAAGCGTCTCTCTTTTCGTCGTCATAGCTTGTCTCAAATTTGGAAGCCAATTATCGCTTTCAACAGAAGAGAGCAATCCTTTATTCATTTCACTTTCCAACCTAAAAACACAAAATCTTTTATTTTCTATATTTAATTAAGACATGAACAAATATATATCAATAATTCAAATATAAAAATATTTTATGAATCAAGACCAAAGATTTCTGGTTGAGACCAGTATGTTTTAATAATAATCATCCATAGTTTCGCATATAACAGCACAAAGACCTCGTTAAAACTTTTAAAAATACAATATATATAGTAAGACAATAGACAAATGTCTATTCCGGTAACTCTAACAGTATTTTATTTATAAGGCAATATAACGAGCCATCTATCATATATATAAGAAATGAAAACATTCGTGCTTTAATTCTAGCAATATTCACAAAACAGTGTGGCGTCAAGTTATGTAATTCTCCCAGTTTGTAGAAATTATTTTGTTCAATTCATCAAATGTAATGTTCTTAATATTATAACGCCCTTTTTCTCATCAATTCTCTTATCCACGTAAAAGGCATGGTTGTTATTTTTAATGGTAATTCTGTTCTCCATTTTTCTCTATTTTCACTTTTCGGATTTGACTGCATTGTTGTAAGGTTGCGCTGTCTAAACTCATTTCTTAAACTATTTATAAAAGAGGTTTATCCCAAGGATATATTAATGAAAAGGTTGCTGATTTCCTTATTGCAAGTTCTGTTTTAAAGATAAGGTGATTTGATAATGTCGGTCTTAATGAGGTAGTAACGAGTCATTCTTTGACTATAATCTGCTTTAATATAAAATAAACGAGTTCTCATTCCATAAGGTTCTATATATCAATATTAATCTTAGTTTTATATCTTTGTGTTTGATATTTTATAAATTAGTAAGAGTCAAATAGAACGTTTTCATTCGTTTCAGGTTGTTGGCCTTCGTTATCTAATCCAAGCCTCAACAAGAGAAACGGGTACCCTGCAGGTGAGGGCCAGCAGCCAGTATGTGGTTTTCCTTTCTTCATTTATTAAGAAAGGGTATTTGGCTAATATTCAGGAATAATTAAAAATCAACGATTAGTTGAAATATATTCCAACAGATAAGCAGCTTCCTGTTGTAAGATCAGAAGATGCCTTTTTCTGAACTTATATATATATATAAGTTGTTAATGAATAATATATTTATATAAATTTGTATTTTGAAGAAAATTTATATCTCCCAAATTATGGATATGTTCATATTCTACTATACGCAGACGATATTGTCTTGATTGGAGAATTCAAAAATAACCTTCAAATAAAATCAATATGCTAAGAAAATATTTTGAAACAAATTTATTAACCCTGAATGAAAATAAGTCAAAAATAGTAGTTTTCAGAAACGGCGGTCGATTAGCACAAAATGACAAATGGTTTTGGGGTGAGCGGCAACTGTCTGTTACTACGAAATATCTATACTTGGGATTCCCGCTTACAAGTGCAAATTCACTAAACAAGGTAGCGTCACACTACAAGGGCAAAGCCCTGGCAGCAATTGGCGCTGTGTGGCAAGTTCTGACAAAATCCAAGATGAACTCTCTAAATGCGGCAATGAGATTACTTGATTCGACCGTCTTGCCTCACATGCTATACGCCGCACCCTGCTGGGCACTCAACCAAGTAAAGGTAGTTGAGCAGGTTCAGAATATTTTCCTAAGACGCTACCTAAATTTACCAAAGTATACTCCGGGCTTAATGCTAAGAATGGAGTGTGGACGAGTATCACAGGAAGTTATCATAACTAAACAGGTCCTGAGATTTTGGGTGAGGATTATGAAAATGGAGGAGAGTAGGTTGCCCCGGGCATGTTTGTCACACCTCTGGACATTACACAACAATCAAAGGGCTGGTTTAACCTTTGTCGAAAACCTGTCAACCATTTTAGACTCAAACGGTTTTTCGTTCCTGAAGGGTTGTTCGGATTACACTGCAATACTGACTGAAATCCCTGCTATAATTCGAATAGCAACCGAACAAAGCATCCAAAGCGACATGGCGAAAATCCAAAATACTTCACATTACAGTCACTTCAAATACCTAAATAATTCAATAACAGCAGAACGATATTTATTCACAATTATTCCTCTAGCAATTAAAAGATTTTTTGCACAACTGAGACTCCTATGGACGATCTTCCCAGAAAATCGTTCAAAGCGCTGGAAGATTGATTTGACTCTAACTTGCGATCTGTGTAAAAACAGAATCCAAGACGAAGTTATGCATATAATATTTGGATGCTCTTGCTTAGAGAAACAGAGGAAAGAAATTTTGGGTGACTTACCCTGGTCTCAACCTGACTGCCAACAAATTTGCAGCTGGATGAACACACTGATGGTTGATCAGGGTCTCTCCCTCGGTTATATAAATTCTACAAGGCCGCAGTCAATGTCCGTTGGAGAATAATGGATTCGCCGAATGTCGTGGTTGGCTTGAAGGAAGAAGGCGAAGATTGAACGCGGCTAATTCCACAATAGCCTCTCAATGATATCCTAACCTTGACATATCTTAAACATTGGTACTTTAATATAAATATTTAATCATGTATGGTTCCTTTTGCTCTGTATGTTTATTTTTTGTATATATGGTTATATTTCTTTTTGTTTGTTTTTTATTTCTTCTCTCTTTTCTTTTTCCTTATTACTTCTTGTATTCTAGTTTTTACTTTTGAAATATCTTCCTTTGCTAAATCCTGTAGAGGGGAATCATGTATAGGGCTGGATGCCCCAATAAAAAGGTTTGTGTGTGTGTGTGTGTGTATTTTGAAAATTTTCGATATGATTCCTGCCTACTAAATAGTAAAAGATATTCCCGCCCCTCTCCCTTTTGCCCCAAAACTGCAAAAAGGTGTTTTGAATAAAGATCATTCACCTGTTTAAAGGGAATAATCAATGATCCAAAAGTTTGAAATATAATATCTCCCTTTATAAAATTTAGAGAGAGCGCATTTTTAGTTTATAAAAAATGGTTAATTTTTTATTGTATCTAGAATTATTGGAACATAATTTTGTCTCCTCTAAAAGTTACAATTATGTTTATTCATCTAAAAGTTGGAATGTAATAACGTTTGAGAGTTAGACTGGCATGTTTACTTGTCTGAAAGTTGGGATGATATGCACATACTTTTCCAAAAAATTAGAATGGCATGCCTATTATTTTAAAAGTTTGGATGGCATGTTCATGCGTATAAAAGTTGATATGAAATACTTGTTCAATAGTTAGAATGGCATGCTTACTTCTCTGAAAGTTGGGATTATATGCATATATGTCTATGAGTTGAGATGAAATACCTACTCTCTCAAAAATTAGGTGGCATGCTTATTTTTCTAAAAGTTAGGATGGCATGTTCATGCGTCTAAAGGTTAAGAAAGAGAGATGAAATACTCGTTAAATAGTTAGGATGGCATGCCCTCTTGTCTGAAGGTTGTGAATATATGTTCTATTGTTCTAAAAATGTGATTGAACACTTAATTATCTAAAAGTGTGTATGGGATGTTTACATTCGTCTAAAAGTTGGAATCAAATATTTACTTGTCTATAAATTAGGATGACATGCTTTACTTGTCTAAAGGTTGAAATGGAATGTTTATATATGTGTCTAAAAGTTGGGATTAGATACATACTTGTCTAAAGGTTAGGATGGAATGTTGTCTAAAGGTATGATTTTGTGTTCACTTGTCTAAAAGTTGGGATCAGATACATACTTGTCTAAAGGTTAGGATGGCATGTTGTCTAAAGGTATGATTTTATGTTCACTTGTCTCAAAGTTGGGATTAGATACATACTTGTCTAAAAGTTAGGATGGCATGTTGTCTAAAGGTATGATTTTATGTTCACTTGTCTAAAAGTTGGGATGAAATATTTACTTGTCTACTAGTCAGTAGGAAATGGTTACTTGTCTCTGAAATTGAGATGACAAGTTTATATGCCTTACGGTTTGGTGACATGTTTACTTGTATAAAGGTTGAGATGTCGCACTTACTTCTCAACAAGAGGGTCCTCGGCCATCATGAGAGCGGAGAGCTTTGGAGCAGCTTTAATGCTTTGAGTTAGGAGTTCATGGGTCTCTTCCCTCGCCAAATTCTCATCTGTAAACAGAAAGGTGCTGTGTACAGAATTTAGTTATGGAACTAAAAAACGTTAAAGTGATATAAGAATTATAACAATGTATCGAAATTTTTAGAAATATATTAGTTGCATATTATTGAAAGAAATCAATATTTCATTTCGTATCACATTCCTACTGTATATGCATGTTAAAGCAATATATTGAAAATTCAAAACTATTATAGACGCGTTTGCTTCTTTCAAAAATTAAAAAAATAATACCGCCCTTACTGCAAGGAAAAATTAATGGGATTTATAATATAAATTTTTCCATTACAGAGTAAGGGAAGTAGTAATAGTTTCGAATTTTCATAATAGATGGCGCGTTAATGCATCATAAAACCAATATATTAATTGAATTGATATAAAAAAAAAAACAAAAAAACAAAGAGAATATAGGTGAAGTTAGAGATGTAGATAGTTACGGATAACTTGAGCAGTGGCTACTAGGCCGAGGAAACAAAGGAATATGAAGGCTTTCATTGTCTGAAACACAGTCAACACTATTTAGATTTACATACACTTTTGATATTTATGTTTCTTTAAATAATCAGAATATACAATATATGTGACCCTATTACGTTATTTATATAGTTGAACTAGGATAATTCGAAGCCCAACGGACAAAAAAAAAAAGAATTAAAAGGCGTAAAAGTCTAAGGACCAAGATGACTATTCGAATTAAAGACGATTTCGAATTGAATACGTTTTAGAATTATATAAGTTCTACTGTATTAAAATACTCTAAAAATAAGATGAAAAGGGTTTTATACATATGTTAAAATATGTATGTTGAGAGATGTTTTAATCTTGATTTTATACCATAACCCTTTGCTTTTTAACACTGAAAAATCGATTTGTGAAACTCAATCAATAGTAGAACTCTATTAGCAAGGTTCATTTCCACGATCAGTGCACATGAAAACTATTTTTAAAATGTGAAAAAGTAAGAAAAAAATAGAAAATATCTGGTTTTAATATTAAAAATGTTTTTAAAAAGGCATATCCTGACCGCGCACATGAGAATTTTAGATGGCAGAACGCTATCTAGTGGAACAAAAATCAACTAAACGTTGATTAAGACTTGTTCCAAAATATTTGACCAACTCACTTTCCTGTTAAATCAATAAAGGCCAACCACATACGCCTTTTCAGCCGTTGGCTTTAACTAACCGTTTTTTGCTTTCTCAGGAATCCTTTTGTTAAATTTTTGGTCGCTGAGTTACAATCAGCACCACGCTGACGAGGGCCAACAGCTTGAAACGATTATATGGTTAGCCTTTCTTGATTAATTAAGTAAATGGGTTTTCCAAATATTATGGAACAAGCCTAAGTCAACACTTATTTGTGTTTTTTTTTTGCTCCACTAGATGGCACTGTGCCATCCAAAATGCTCAAGTGAGCGGTCACAAGAAATGCCTTTTTTATTTCTAATTAAACAAATATAAAAGAAATGGAAACAAAAAAATATAAAGGGTGCTTCAAAAGAAGAAATGATTTTATTAATATAAAATAATCCTCCCAACCTCAAAAATATACACTGTTTTTCTGTCTAATATTGAAACAAAAGTTACTCTAGCTGAGCATTTGAGCAAATTTAATAAATTTAATCACTCCCCTTAACGTCGAAGAAACAAAATTATAACCGCATCAAGATGAATTCCTTTTTCTCAATTATTATCAATAGGTAGTTTTGTTACAAAAGTGGCAATCACACTATTGCTGAACTGGATTATTTGTGCGAAAATAATCTTCATATGTTTGTATTTCACGGGCGCAATTTTACTTTTTCAAAGATGAATATCCTTACCCCCATAACAAAAAATCCCTATTTATATATATACGAAATAATTAAAAATATTTTAATCACGAGCAAATATCAAACCCCTCATTGAAAGAATGTAAGCCAATGTATTTTTAAACAATCTTCTCTAAATTGTTTAATGTAGATTCATTACCATAATACCATATTTCTTTGGAAATATTCTAGAAGCCACCCTATATACCATTGTACTAAACTACTTATAAAGTGTCTTTCTATATGGTCCTAGCTCTCAGGGAAGGAAAATCCCTACTCTCCACGTTGCGGAATGGGATCAGCGCCCCTAGAGTGTCTAAGACAGGAGGGAGCTTAGTATGGATTCCCATATGTTTTCAATTTAATCCTAATATAAAGCACTCAGTCATCATTGAAGTTGGAAACAGCTCCTGAAGACGTATTATTAGGTATCGTATTAGGTCAATGGTGTATGAATTCGGAAATTTTGGGGAAAACGACCTCACCTCTTTAGATGAAAATCTTCAATGAATGAATCTATTAACTAAGGCACGCCCAGACTATCGCTATATATCAATCACCTTGGAATAACCTTTAAAGTAGGTAAAGACTAGTCTTAGGACACTGAGTCACTCCTGAAATAATAATAATACACTCTGAATCTCTCTCGGTTTATCCAAACAGAGTTGGTTTTTATTCAATCCATGCCACTCATTGCACATCTTTTAGGGATCTGCTGGAAACATCGCAAATTGTCTATTAAGACTTAATATATCTTAAATATAAAATATACAATATAGAGACCGGTCTCTTATGCATTCTAGACAATTTAACCAAATAGGTTATTGAAAATAATAGCTATTTAGCAGCTATCTAGTCGAACCAAGCTATTACACCCCGTGACTCGACTCATGCTTTAAAATGTGGATAAACAAACCTTTTGCTGAAACGTGAGGTAAATTAAGATATTAAGTTACCTTTGTAACTTTATCCAGGAACCATATTATGAAATAAGTCTTTTCTTTTAGAAAATACAACAACAGTTCTGTGTAACACATAGGCTAAGAATTTGTCCCTTTAACAAAGTGGGGTCCTCTATTTCGTGAAATTCTATTGAAACTAGTTAACAAGTAATTGTTAAATTAGAACGCCAAGAAAGTTAAACGCATACATCTAGTTGCCTCTAAAATTGATCTGTTTTGGAATTAATTTGAGAGAATGTAAACTGATCGGAAACCGAAGAATCTCCAGTTTGATTTAATTTGAGTCAAGATGAGGGGATTACGAATAAATGTAAACTCGGTCGAATCACCATTTTAAATTACTCTGGAATTGGCATGATGCATGTCTACGTATATGCTTATTTCTGGTTAAATCTGGAAATAAATCAGGAAATTATTTAAATAAAAGTATCGCGAATAGAGATCCTATAAACTTTATATAATGTTAGTAATTACAAAAAATATCCCTAAGAATAAAAACATATTCACAATATGCCCTATAATACTTTTTAAAAGCTTTCAATATTAAATCCACTTTAATATAGTAATATATCTTCAGAAATATATTGGTAAATATATTTTATTTCTGTGTTACACCATCACAAATAATTAACCTAAAATGCAGACTATAAAAGCAGAATGAGCATACAATAGTTGAAGTGAGCCAAAATAAGATGGTTCACCCCTGATGAGAAAAAGCTCTATCCCAATTATTTTTCATTTCAGTTAATAAATTGTAAAAATTCCATTATATCAGAAAAAAGAAATAGGCATCCACATTTAGTGTGATATACAGCAAGTTATAAACAAATAAGTTATAATTCCTATACCGCTATAAGTCTATAATTGAGAATAGAAGGGAGGTTTAGGAGTTAACTAAGGAGAGCCGAGCACTCACTCACCGTGTGGTTGGAAGCAGGGACTGACAGGATGATGACTGAAGGGAGGAAAATTTAAAGAAGCTATCAGCTAGGCGCGGCTCTGTTTACCGTCGATAATGAATTGTGCAAATTAAGATAATTGGGGCAAAGTCTGGTGATTGGGGTGCTGTTTTACTTGGGAATATCAGCTGATAAAAAAATGCTCCAATGGCTCCCGTTTCTTGCAAAGGTCCAACTTCACCAGCGAGTGCAAGTTACCAAACGGGGCTCTGGCACATTTGTAAGTGCAAAGTCGAACTGCTTTTCACATGTGTAGACATGTGGTGCACTAACACCAATTATAAATCAACAAGGCGCGAAATTGAAGTATTTGTGTCCATTACAGAGGAAACAAACAAAACAACAAATTAGAACTTAGAATTAAATATTATTTACAAATTTACATATATTAATCGATGGAGTTAATAAAATATATATATAGACAAAGTGGTTGATGAAAGAGAGATAAATAATTTAGATCACTCATGCAAATTTCGCATACGTAGGTTATTGGAGTTATGAATTGTTAATTTATTTATTTATTGCTAATCCCTAATTCACGTAGTACAGGCCATGGTAATCATGGTGGGTAGAGTAGGTGACTGCTTTTACTGTAAGTGCTCCACATGTCTACACAAGCGAAAAGCAGCTTGACTTTGCAATTACAAATGAACCAGAACTCCTTTTTGTTACTTGAAATCGCTGGTGGAGTTGTAATTTTGCAAGAATCGGGGGCCATTAGAGCATTTTTTTAAATAAGAAAAACGTGCCCAAAGCGGGATTCGATCCCGGGTCGTAGTGGTCGAAAACCAACGGTTTAGACCATCCTTGCACCTACCCCCTTGACTTATTCATAAAATATATTAATGAATAGTCATATGTATTTTGGTAAATATTTATTTATGCTTATGAGGTGATACAGCAGCGTATTTACAATTAGAGAGGAGACAAAATGAATTAAATCTAGAAAAAAAAGAAGTGAGGACATATCGGTCATTAAAGTCTGAGAGGCAAGGCCTTCAGCCAGTTCAGGGCTTCCGGGGTGACAGAATGGAGATTGGAGATTCCTCCATTGAATTTGTACAGCGGGCAGTCATCTAGTATATATAATGTAGCTGCTGTATTGTCCGTGAGGTCAAGCGACGTACGGACCTCTGTGGTGTTGATCTCTTGGCGGAACGACTTGGAAGTCGGACTCGCCCCCCCCCCACTACGGCAAGTATGGTAAATATAATATGTTTGAATTCCAATATTTCGATTATACACCAAATGTCAACCTTCTCGGAGCAGTTTCTTTTAAAACTTCTTCTATCCTGAATTTTATTCTTGTGTTATATACACTCTATCTTGATTTAATAAAATATTAAAAACATTTTTATGATAAAATTATTTTACTTATTCCAAATACATGCGGTACGAGCCATGACAATCATGTTGGATAGAAATTTGTCATTGCTTTTAAAGTAATTGCCCCACCACATATCTAAGCATGGAGGTGTAATACTTTAAAGTGAGGGTCAAATAAACAATATATGGGGTGATATAATTTGTTCTTAAATATAATGCATATTTGTGTATATTAGAAATGATAATTTAAAGTTATTAAATATTGAGAGTTTTGTGGATTTTTTCAAATAGCATTATGAATCAATTAAAGGTATTTCTGAGATTTACATCTAATATCGTTGACATCTCCCCATATAGGTTTATAGTAAGTGTTGGCTCAATTGTGTTGATATTGTTAATTGACAATTTTGCTTTTACTAAATAATATAAAGTAAATATGCTCTAATTAATCAGGAAGACTATATTTTGTTTGTCTCTATTGGGAAAAATGCTTTTGTTGGTCATAGGACAGCAGATTTTTCGGATCCCATGTATACTCATGGACAGAACTTAAGAAAATTGTACCTTTGAGTATGTATATCGAGATTCAGACAATAACTCTGAAATATATTTAATACACAGTGAGATTTATTGAAGACACACGAAATAACCAAGTGCAAACAAAATTGCTTCTGTATCCTAAAAAAAAAACAGACGACCGCAAAGACTTTCCACTTTCTAAGTTTTGTCCATTAGTGTAGTTAAAGGCCTTTTGTCTTATGATTAAATTATACCAAATCCTTTGTAAAAGCTTCCAATGCTCTTCCATTGGTGACACTTTAAAGACAACTCTGAAAAAAGATTAAAATAGTAATAACTAAGAATTTAGAGCTAAGTCGTTCCAGCGTTAGGACTACAAACGAAATTGAAAGAATAAAATCTCAAAGAGCAAATATAGAAGTTTTAGAATTTTTCAAGAATCAATCCTCGATCAAAATACACGTTGAAGCCAGTATATATTTTAATATTTTATATTAGACATAATGTGAAAACCATTCTTTATTATATTAAAAAAAAAGACAAGGGGTGACATCAGAATATGAAACTTCCTTATTTTCATGGGTGTATAGGGTCTGAAGATGTCTTGAAAGCTGTTCTGAAAAAGGACAGAAGAGAAGCAGCTTCTCTTTTAGAATAATTTTTTCAAATGGCTATCTGTGTGGGAAAACGACCACACATCTTTATTTGCAGTAATATAAACCACATAAACTACACTTAAGCCACGACAATAAAGAGTGGCAAAAAAGAGTAGTTGTTTCAAGATGCATTCCACAATGGTAAATAATACAGAATAATATCCCCATCGGCGGTGGCAAATATCATCGCTTGTCATTGAAACATTCTGAAAAAAAAAAAAAAAAAAACAACAACAAAAACGCAACGTATATTCCAAAGTTCGAAACAGACGACAGGTTAATTTTTGATTAGACCTCACCTGGTAATAACCACTTTTCACACCGGTTGAACCATTATGATTTCTCCACCAGGAATTCAAATATAAACTAACTTTTATTTGAAATATTTAAAGTGAAAATTTACACTTAAAAATCTCAAATTTTTCTTTACTTGTTTGATTATGTCATTTAATAATTATCCTGTAATGTGATCATCATATAGTCCTTTCTTTAGCTCTTTTTATACTCTAACTCTTTTCCCCTCTTCCTTTTCACTAAGTTCCGCACGTATGACGCGTATTTTCTCAAACTTTGCGGGAACCTTGTTTTAACTCATAATTGTTAAAAAAATCATTTCGAAATTTCTAATACAGTGGACCCTCGGTTTACGAGCACCTTGGAGTACGAGCTTTTCGCAGTACGAGCAAAATTTTTTGAAAAATTTTACCTCGGATTACGAGTGAAATTTCGCATTACGAGCAATCGCGCGCGCGTTGTTCTTGGCTGTTTTTTGTAAACATACTGCGCTAGCTCCCGTTATTCTCTTCTCTGTAACCTTTTTTTTGGTTTTTTTTTGGTTGGGTTGGCTATTAATTATGGCTGTTCACATTATTGAAGGATGGGACTTATCTGATCGTTGAAAGGATGGTGGCTGGCTCCTAACCGGTTCCTTGGTCGGTCCAGGTGCTAACTCGATGCTGTCCAGGTCCCAACTGGCCTCTATGGTGCCACCTTCTTAACTGACTAAACTCCGTTCCCGATTTAACACGAAAGCTATTCAGGGTTTTGATTGGCTGGTGTTTTAGACGTGTAAGCTTTCTATTGGTTCCTAGCTAATTCCTATTCTCTGATTGGGTCTTTGCTATCCCTTTGTTCTCGGACTTGTTCTGACCTGATCCAGGAAATACTAGGTTCTTGAACCCATGAGTTCCTGGATAATAAAACCTGCTAATGATTGCTTCCTCTTTGATGGCCTTTCTCTAAATCTTTCTCCCAGATTTCTAAGCCTTGTTTTATTAAAATCTTTTAAAACATACATTGCATACATATTGTGGTGGGATTACATCCAGTTATGTACAAATTATGACAGATGCGCCCCCTACATGTGAAGAATTTAAGAAGGGGTTAGCCTGAGAGAATTCTGTAAAGGGAAAAATAATTTTGTGGGAAAATTAGTTGTGGTTATTGAGTGGTGATATAAGAGGTAAAAGAGATTGGTGTTGATGATATAAGTTGAGTATAATTAATAGAAATAAAAAAAAATTAATTGTAAGAAATCAAAATGAATGCTATGGTACATAGTGGAATAAAAGAAAAGAAAATGCGCCAAAACGATATTCTACTCGAGATTGGGAATAAAATCGAGGGAGTTCTATTAGGGCTTTTGAGAAATCAAAAATAATATAAGTTGGAAGAAATCAAAGTGAATGCTTTGGGCATGGTGAGAAAAAAAAAGAAAAATGCCTAACCATATTCTACTCGAGATTGGGAATGAAATCGAGGGAGTTCTATTAGGGCTTTTCAGAAATCAAAAATAAAATAAAAAGTTGGAAGAAATCAAAGTGAATGCTTGATGCATGGTGAGAAAAAAAAAAAGAAAAATGCCTAACCATATTCTACTCGAGATTGGGAATGAAATCGAGGGAGTTCTATTAGGTCTTTTGAGAAATCAAAAATAAATAAAAAGTTGAAAGAAATCAAAGTGAATGCTTGATGCATGGTGAGAAAAAAAAAAGAAAAATGCCTAACCATATTCTACTCGAAATTGGGAATGAAATCGAGGGAGTTCTATTAGGGCTTTTGAGAAATCAAAATTAAAATAAAAAGTTGGAAGAAATCAAAGTGAATGCTTGATGCATGGAAAAAAAAAGAAAAGAAAAAGGTTTTTTTTGTGAATCAAAATAAAATATAATATCTAATTTTAAAAGAAAACCAGTGAGTTTTCGTTGATAAAAATTTGTTTAGTTATTGAATTATGAACAAAATAAAAGAAGTGGTTATATAAATGGTAAATAATTGATTAAAATAAATGATATGTATTTGAATTAGGAAAAATGGTAAATTTGATTAATTATTTTGATTTTAAAATAAGAAAATAATGTAAATGAATGATATATAAAAAAAAATGTATAGCGAGGTTCGCAAACTCGCTTCGTAAATCAATTACATGCCAAAATCTATATCACGCTCGCAATCAACTCTTTATATACCTGGTAGATTTTTTGTCTTTCCCGTGCGACTCATGGGTAGAAACATGATCTTTCCCAATTGTGCTTTATATTATGTATACAGGAGACATGGGAATCTAATTAACCTTACGTGTGCATTTTGTCTTTGTGTTGTTTTTCGAGATCTCAAGGCCGAATGTAGTATGTTAATATGTCCCGAGCCTTAATGCGTTCTAGGGATTTTTATGCATTTCCCCAGGGCAATTAAGTTATGCTCGCCTCATATCCACTTTATTATATCGGGTGTCAATACCGGAGTCAAAATCTTTGAATACAGGGTCCGAGGAGAGTCCTTGACCCTTCAAAAAATGGTTGTTTATTCCTTCGGAAGAAACGTAAGCTCGAAAGCTTAGCTACCTAATTTTTTCTATCATTTAAGTGGTAATATGGGTGCTTTTGTTCATATTTAACCTTGAGACCTGCGTGGAAAAATGTAGAGTTTTTTTTTTTTTTGGAAGTCTTGGAAGAATAAAAATAATAGAAATGTAAAACTCATTGGGAAGTGTCTGTAACATATTAAGTTTTTGTGAGAATGTAATTAAATTGTGTTTTTTGTAAAAGTCGATATGTAGGCTCAAATTGGAATCCCAAAACGTGTGACGCTAAAATTTGTGGACGGGGAAACGTGGTGACCTCAATTTATTTTCGGCCAAGAGGGGCCCGCGGGGTGGGGAATATGACCCATGTCCGGATGTGTGTGTGTGTGTGTGTGTGACAATTAAAAATTATTTATTGCCATCTAGACAATTTTACATCTCACATGAGAGAGAGAGAGAAGAGGAAAATAAATACATATAGAATTAAAAATATACATATATGGTCAAATTTACAAAGGGGACGAAGGTAGGAGACCTCGGCGCTGGAGGGTCCTGGACCAGGCGAAGAGCGGGTCCTCCACCGCTTCTCCGAGCCCAAATGATTTCAACAGGAGGTCAGGGCGGCAAGGCGGCCCTAAGCTCAGATAGTCCCCTGAGAGTAAGGGAGTCCAAGTCCCGAGTGGAAAGCTTATCCAGGATTTGTGCGAGAACTTTCTTGTCCCCCGGCGAAAATCTCCCGAGGAAGTCCTCCCTATCCTCAGGGTATAACACCGCTTCCACGAGGTCAAGCTCGAAAGAGTAAAATTGGGGGTAAGGGCTTCGGATTGAATTCCTTCATCAATTCAAAGGTCAAAAGTTGCAATTCCTTGCAACGTTTATCGATTGGATCAACCTCCATTTGGGCAGATGGGGGAGGCGGAGGTGTGGCCATGGCCGGCGTCGACTCCCTCTTTTGGGGAGCGGGTAGTGCTGGCTCAGCAGGCCGAGGCGCAGGCAGTGTGGGTACTGGAGGCACTGCGGCTGTACCGGTCCTCAGCTCCGACAAGACCTGTTGCAGGACCTTATAAATAGTACTATTACTATCTCCTCCGGGCCTTAGGTCGAGGATTTGGTTTACTAGGCCGACAAGAGCATTGCTCTGCGGAGGGGTCAGATGGCGACCGCGCTTATGTGCCTTGGTCCTTGAGGAGAGGAGGTCCAGAACCTCCTCCCGCCCAAGGCCAAGGGCGTCAGTTCCAGCGAAGGACACGCTTGGACTTCTCTTTATGAAGGCTGCGAGGTCAATTCTCGTGCACTTCTTATTTGATGACGCGGAGGGAGGGATGGACTCCTCCACGGCAGTCATCTCGATGTCTTGAGTGATGTTTGCAGGCCCGAGGATCTCCTGGGATGCGGGATCTCTAGGAGCCTGCGATGACGGATCAGGGGTCACAGGTGGAGGGGCAGGAGGCGTCTCCTCCGTAGGTGAGGCCGAGGGCGCTGTTGGTGATGGTCGGGGTGCGCCTGCTGGGTGGATTGCAGATCGGGCTGCGGGCGAGGCACCGGAGATCTCCAAGGGAGGCGCCGGTGCTGAATGCTGGGGCGTAGGCCGCTGAGGCGGTGCAGGGGTGGTTGTTGGTTGTAGGCCGGCAGGGGAAGCTGGTGGGGCCGATCTGGTGGTGTTGGCCCGCCCTGCAAGCAGGGGGCAGTTGGCCCTCCGGTGCCCTTGTCCGTGGCATCTGGAGCACTTGATGCCCGATGATAGGTAGGCGGGCCAGGCCTCGCCTTTGATCGGAATATCGAGGCGGGTGGGGAGCCTCTCGGTAGTCACTCCATCGTGGAGGACAATGAACGCCTCACGGCGGCCGTCGTTGTAGGTGTATGGGCCGGCCTTCATCAGTTTGGGCGCAATTGATGTTACGCGCCCATAAGGTTTTAGGGCACTGATGATGGCGGAGTCCTCCACGAAGAAGGGGAGGTTGCCCACTGTTATCCTTTCCGCTCTTTTGCGGAAAGGAAAGGCCCTGAGGAGTGTGCCCTCAACCTCGAGGCCCTCGTTTATGAGGCGCTCGGCCAGGCCTCTGTTCGCCAGTCCCAGGAGTTGGTGGCCGTTCACCTTGGAGACTTGGATGACTCCGGCAGTTCCTCCAAGCATCCTGTCGAGCGCTCTCAGGTAATGGAAGGGCTGTAACTCGGGGCCGTGCTCCAGGTATACACAGTGCTCCTCAGAGGAGGATGCCTGCCGCGCCCGGGCCTCTGAGATGTGGGCCCTGGTCGTTCTTATTTCTTGTGCCCGAGGCACGGATCCTGCCGAAGATTGCGGTCGGCGACTTGTCCTTGCACCTCCGATGTTGGAGGATGGTGCAGCCGCTGTAGGCGAATTCGTCGATTCGCGGCGCCTCTTCTTACCCTTGAAGACGGTAAAAGCGTCGTCCGCTTCAGGGCCCAAATCTTCAATGCAGTCCGCTCAGTTTCCCAGGACACGGGCAGCGCCATTGAATGACGTACTGGCCGGCAGGCTGAGCGTGACGTCACGCGCGGCGGCCAGATTTACATCTTTAACGCCTGCCGGCGGATTTGCATTTTCACGATTTTCAGAATTATCTCTTGAGATTGTCTTCTGAATCTCATCTTTTTGTAATTTCTGTCCACCAGTTGGAGATGGGATGCTGGGCCTTCCAGGCTCTTTTCCAGCAGATCCCGAGGTCCCTGGCGATGCCGAACTCGGCATGCTTAGGTGCATTTCATCGCTCGCCAGAGGCGAAAAACACGGAGCTCGCGCGACGCGAGGCCGCACGGCCGAGTGTGTGTGTGTGTGTGGGGAAGTTTCTGAAACCGTCTTCCTCCCCTCGTTAAATTGATTTAGATTGTGTTACTCCCTCTTCTGGAGCGAAGCTGTAATTTGCTCTATAAAATGGCGGGCGTCTTTATGTCGCGAGCAAATGGTTTCCATTTCATTTCTGGCTTCCCTAATTGATTTTTGCACGTGTCCTAATTGTCCTCCTAATTGATATTAGTTGGTTCGAGGCCCTTTTAATTGCCCCACGATTTCTTCTAACATCTCCCACACGAGATATAGAAATTCTAAAATTGCTTGGCCTATATGGAAAATGGATTTTAAGTCGGAGTTTCCTATATGGAAGACTGCTTCCTGCAGCTGGAACAACCGTTGGGATGGTAGTGCATAGATTAGCATGTGAACTATTATCGTATAGGGAGCGACTTTGTTTGGTATAATAAGAAGACATAACAGAGATTAGGTGAAAAATGGGATATTGGCACATCTTCTTCCATGTTTTTGCCATGAAATGTGGCTCTGGGATATCTGGTTGGACTTCTATTGATTGTGGTGGGTTTGGAACGGGGTGTTTTTGTGGCTTGCCTATGTCGCATTTCTTGTTACCGTGGGAGAATTGCGTGGATCGTTTTTTGGACAAAATGGTAGGATCTAATTGACTGTCCGGTTCGCTGTCCGTCAGTTTGGTGGTCAAGGATTCTGTTGAAGCAATGTCGGGTGTAGGTGTTTTAAGTGGAAACGTGCAATCGTCTCTCTGTCTTAGATGGTGTAAATTTGTTATTGTTTGTATTGTGCGTGTGGTATGTTTTGTGTATGGATTTAGTTTGTTTCTGTGGGCTGTATCGGTGTCTCTTTGTAGAGGTTGGTTGGATTCATCGACACTTCTTGCGAATTGGCAGGTGGGACAGGTTTTTACCTGTTTTGCAATGTCTTGTGTCATGTTCTGCCAATAATATTGGGCAGAGATGAATCTCGTCATCTTTGAGATGTCTGGATGGTTGTGTTGTCTGTGGATGGATTTAAGAAATTTGGTTGTGAGTGGCTTTGGAACTATAATTTTAGTTACACCTTTTCGGGAAACGGTATGCAGTCCATTGTGATCAATGGTCAATCTAGACTTTCCCGATGGGGAAGGCTGATGGCTCTTAATGAGGGAGGCGTCTAAGAAGCCACAGAACGGGTTACGAAGTATGGCGACCGTTTCATATTGTTGTACTCCATTTATGCTACGGACCTCACATTCGTATCTCGATAGCCTTAATCTCCATCGAAATAGTCTGCCTGACGGGTTTTTGATCTCTTTCAGCCACTGCAATGCGTGATGGTCAGAAAATATTGTAAATTTTCTGTCCATCAAACTGACACGGAAATTATCCACACTCTCCACAATTGCTAGGCGTTGTAATTCAGATATGGAATAATTTCGTTCGTGTGCCCGCAGAGCGCGACTGAAATTTTGGACTGTGTAGGTCTCCCCATCAGGGTGGAACTGTTTGAGGACGCCTGCGATGCCGAGTGTTGAGGTGTTACAGTACACCTGGCATGGCAGACCTTCCTGGTAAAGGTGTAACGTGGAGTGTGTTGTTAGGCTTTCTTTCAGGCTAGTGAACGCTTTCTGGCATTCGTCATCCCAGACCCACATGACATCCCTTTTTAGAAGGTTGACAAGTGGCGTCCGCAAGCGGGCATGGTCCAGAATGAACTTTTTGTAAGCGTTCACAGCGCTTAAGAAAGATCGCAATGTTTTGCGATTGTGTGGTTGTTTGGTGGCGTGGATTGTCTCTATATTTCGTGTAGATGGGGTGGTTGTGTTGGCAGTGATTGTGCATGTGTTTGCTTGGTGTTGTCGCCTTTTGGTGAGAGTGTCGCGCTTGTTGCGCTGGTTGTGCGTGTGACTGTTGGGTGACGACGTGTGGTCACGTGGGTGTTCTGGGTGTGAGCCGTCCTGTTGGATGGATACTGTCTGTGTATTGTTGTAAGTGTCGTGGTTGTTACTGTGTACACGTGTGTGAATTTTGCGTGACGACGTATGGTTACATATGTGTTTAGTGTGAAAGTTGTCCCGTTGGAAGGATATATTTTGTGCATTGTTGTTGCAAGTTGAAGCCGTTGTGGCCTTGTGAGTTGAGGGCATATAGTAAAGGCAATTGGCCTTAGTGAAAAAATTGTGTAGTGCGCGCGCGCGACTAGAATGGCATGTGGGCGATCGGGTTTCGACCAATGGATGCACGCAGTGGGTGCCATGTGCGGAAGGTTTGGGTGCATGGCAAGTCCTTTGTGACATCGCTTGGCACTCCCAATACGTGCATTCATTGGGTACATGGTGAAAATGGTAGGTTGGGGTAGACAATGGAGCGCCAAGTTGGAATATAGTGCCGTTGTTAAAATCTATTGTTAATTTAAAATGACGGAGGGTATTTATGCTGAGAATTCCAAATGGCAGAGGTGCTTCCACAACGTGGAAACTCTCTTTTCTAGTTATTTTACCTATTGTTAGGGGGAGTACTATAATAAAACCTGCTAATGATTGCTTCCTCTTTGATGGCCTTTCTCTAAATCTTTCTCCCAGATTTCTAAGCCTTGTTTTTATTAAAATCTTTTAAAACATACATTGCATACATATTGTGGTGGGATTACATCCAGTTATGTACAAATTATGACATATATATATTGTACATATGTATATACTTTGTGATACCTATATATGTACTCTTTTTAGAGGTACTTGTTTTTGCCTTTGTGTGAGTATATTTTACATATGTAACTTTTGCTTACTGTTTTTTCATTTTCTAATAAATATGTATTTGATTTGCGTTATTTTGTAAATAAATCTTTTATTAATTTATACAAACAGTGTATGAGCCTTATATCCTTTTTTACCTACTGCATATTTATACTTATTTTATATACACTTTATAAACACTGTAAGTGTATCTTATACTCAAATTTAAAAAGATGGCTCTTATAATAATAAACTTCAGAAGTATAACACACACAACACACACTAACACATTATATATAAACTAATGAAGGCGCACAATAGCTAAATGTTTAAATGTTTTTTTCTCAGTAGTTAGGAGTTTTTGGAAAAATCTTGAACAAAGTTTCATACCATTCCCAAAGTTTACTAAATAAAAATGTGAGAGAATACCCGATATAAAATCAATATACAATTAGTTTTTGGAAATTGAGATATATATTTGTAGTGTGTGAACAAAAAATAATTCTGAAAATGATTTACACACATATTTTATTTCAATGAACGTCATAAATACAAGTGAAATTAGACGAAGATAGGCGTACAGTCTAGCGAAATATATATTGAAAGTTTTTAATAAATAAAATGTATCATTTTGATCTAGAATATGCTGTTCAAATAATTAATATATATGGTATAGACCTCTAGTCTAGCTCCTTGGATGCTTCAACGAGGAGGCCAAGAAGTTCTCTAAGGGTAGACTCCCAGATGGCGTTGATGTTGTAATCTTGGTTTTTAATGAGCAGCATTGCCTCTGTTGCTGTGTCTGCCATCAACTTGCTGCTGATTTCCCAGTGCTGGAACACAAAGATCACGACGTTGGGAGTAACCTGTGTCCAACTAGATCTAACAGTAGGTGAAAGCTGAGAGGATACAGTTAAAATTTCACAGCACTTGGCACAGTGGTACAGGTTGACTTTTGTCTGAATTTACCAAAACTGGTGTTAGGGAATATTATTAACTAACACCTTAACGTTCTTCTCTGTGTTGATGAACTAAAATGCATTGTTCTAATGCATTTGTAACAGGAAAGGTGCGTCTTTTAGTACATAAGGATGGGTATATTTAGTCAAATGTTAGGTACAATACATACACATGAGATAGTTGAGCCACTTAATTTTGAAAAATTCAAAGAGAAGAATAATTGTTGTGAGGCATTAACTATTCTCAATGTAAATATTTTTTTTTGGCATTTGTTTGAAACAGAGGGAAGGGAGCAGTTCACTTTCAGATATTTAAAGCATCATTATTTTCATATGAAAATAAAAAAACAAGAGAAATTCCCTTGAATATTACCTCAGTATGATCTTCAGGGTTTTTATCATCTTCGTTTTTCCTTATTCTGAGGGTAATGAGTATTCGGTTGATTATGTGCATTATGTAGGTCTTCAGGGTCACGATCCTGTTCTTGATGTTGTTTAAGATAGTGTTGGTCATATTCACCAAACCTTTGGGAATGTTCATTGGGTTTGGATACCACATGGCGCCCTCCTTTCTGATTAGATGATGTAATTCTGGTACGATCTCTTCCGACAACGCCAGAAGTTGCTCTTCGTTCAATTCCACCATCAGTTTATGAAGACCTTTCACTTCCTGCACATCCAGTTTAACAGTTAGATGCTGAAAGTCGACCACATATATACCTTTATTATTACATCACGTAACCATCATAAAACTGACTGTATTGACTTATCTATTGATGAAATCTATTCATCCCCAGCAGATACCATCAAAAGTCTAAAGTTCTACAAGCTTGATATCCTAATATAATTGAGTGGAGATAAGAATGAATAAAAGAAGAATACATAACATAAACCTGTTTTCTATAGCTTTGTGGTGTATTCTATATCAAAAATTATATTTAAAAATAATTTATCTTTGTGAGTCGTTGAGATATCGTCTGTACTATTCCGAAGAAAGCCAACAAACCGAAACGTGTACAAAATTGGCTAGATCTTTTTAATCTATTGAATATTCTTTAAATGGAAAATCACTGATGTACTGTCTGCATCACGAGGGAAAACAGACCCAAGCTATTAAAAATTCAAATAACAAACTTTAATACTAAAACCCCTGAATGAAATCATGGTAATGTTGAATAATATAGAAAGAGGAATAGAGTTAACGTCGAGATAGAAAGAGAAGGATTTTTTTTATCATTCTTAGATGTAGGACTAACTCGCAAAGTAGATGGTTCTATTATAACCAGCGTATTCAGAATGCCAACAGACTGTGGGAAACATCTAAATATCAATTCCAATAATCCTATAATACACAAAAGACAGGTGATAAAATCTCTTGTACAAAGAGCCAAACAGGTATGCATAGACCGAGATATTTATAAAAAAGAGATAATAAAAATTGGAGCAGAACTAGAACAATCTGATTGTCCAATTGGTTTCACAAACAAATGGATAAGAAGATATGAAAGAGATAGGCCAAATTCAAATAGGAATAAAGACGATTACAATAATATAATTATTCCATATATTAGAGATATCGACAACGAAATATCTAGAATATTGAGAAAATTTAAATATAATATTTGGTATAAAACAGGGACAAAAGGAGAATTTTTAACTAGAAATAACATAATGGAAGATAGAATTAACATAACAAAACCAGATAATGTAATTTATGGGATTAAATGCACAGAATGTGACAAAATTTATGTAGGAGAAACCGACCGTAATTTAGAGACCAGGATTAAAGAACCAAAACAGGGTTTAATGGGGAGAAGGGCGTTAAGCAAAATTGGGGAACATGCATTATATTCAGGACAAAGGCCAGATTGGAATGATATTGAGATATTTCACAGGAATATAAAATTAAAAAGAAAGATTCTTTAGAGGGATGGGTGTCACGGTAAATGGGTAAAATATCTATAAATATATTCAAAGAAATTCCGGAATAGTGTACAATTCGTTTTTAATTTTAAAAGGTAGTTAAAAATGGTAGGTATGGATTGTACATAATAGAAATAGATTTATTTATACAATTGTGAAATCATTGTAAATATTATTAGTATTTTTATATTTATTTTTGTTTTATAATTTCTCATTATATATATATATATATTTATATAAAGTATTTAAAAGATCATAGTATTTTGTGAGTTAAATATTTGTTTTTTGACTCGTGCTTTAGATGTTGTACAAAATTCGAAATACCGCATGAGAACGCCCTTGCAGCCTTAGAATAATTTCTAACGCTTTGCCATATGTTTTAATTTTTGTTCGCTCCTGACGAGGAAAAAATATTTTTGTCGAAACGTCGTTATTTGAAAAACTATGAATGCCGGCCATGCAGCCTCTATCTTTACGATAAGATAATAGTTTCTTATAACACATATATATGGTGTTATAAAACTTCATGATAAGAAAACAGAAGAAAAATGTCAAGATAAAAACTTGTTGTTTCAAACATATGAAAAATATCAACTGATGAATAAATATAGATAAAAGTAATGACACCACTTTGATATTTCAATATATATTTCTATAATCGAAAATTCTGATATAAGTAAAAATATGATTTTTTGAATCGCTTAAAAAAACATAATGTAGACTGGTAGTACATTCGGGAATGCCTAACGCCAATTACACGCCAGAAATGACTGTGAAATTTTTGAGCACATTTAAAAAATATATACATATTCGTCTATTAACAATTTAATTGATTAAAAACAATATTTTGAATGTTCTTTTAATTCTTCCTTACATTTTTAAACATGGGTATGTGTAATTTCAGTAAATCGGCCTAGCAGTTTATAAGTCAACATGGTACCAAGATATACACAGAGTGCACAAAAAAAATTTATGCATAATCTATAAACACTTCAGAAAACTCTCTAAAATTTCGCATAATTAATAGGAACATTAAGACGTAAATGATCAATTTTCTGAAATGGTAACTAGAATAGATATGCATTTAAAAGAGCCTTTATTATAATTGAATGGTATACACGATGGTATATACTCGTAAATAACCTCATAGTGTATCATTAATTGAAGTTATCCTTAAGATAATATTTTCACTTTGTAGAATTCTAGGCAGGAAAAAGGCATTATACAAGATAATACAAGCAAATTTTATTTTTAAAAAAGGCGCAAAATCTAAGCCTCAGTGAAGGTGGAATTTCGATGAGAGAATTCGAAGCAGAACTCCGTAGTCGCCGGCTTTTATTAAGAATTCCACTAACTGCCAGAGACAGAAGCGACAGGCTCAGCTGGAATGAAGAGAGACGTCTTTAGGTTGAAAAAAGGCATTCTGTCATTTTTTTTATGAATCCAGATTAAGATTGGAGTTAATGACGTCAGGGTATATGTTAGATGTAGGCCGCAAGAAAGATCCCATCAGGACTGTGGAAAGGCATACAGCAAGGATCCCTGGCTTAATGGTGTGGGGTGGCATCAGCTATGAAAGTAGAATCTCTACAGTATTTATTCAAGGCATGATGACTGCTCAGATATACATTTCATATGTGTTGCAATCTGTTGTGTTAAAATTTCTTGAGGAGACTAATAATGCCATTTTCAAAAAGAAAATGCCAAATCAAAATACCGACATCCTTCCCCGGCCCGCATGTTCCGCAGATATTTTCCCAAATGGGCTAATATGGGGCATGATGAGGAGGGAAATTTGGCAATCTCAACAGCCAAGTAATTTTCAACAGCTTTGGCAACAAATTGAAATGGCTTGGTCTAGCATCCCACAAGAAATAAAAAATTGTATGACAGTACGCCTCACCGTGTAGCTACTTGTATACATACCAAATATTAATAAAATCTGTATATCAATAAATTCGAATCCCTTTTTGAAAATTTCAATCAATTATTTTTATATTACCTCTATATAGCTCACCAATATTCAGAAAACATAAATACTTCTTTTTTTTTGCTGTATATATATCCAAGTAGATTATATAATTGATTTACTTAAACATGGGAAAGGCGTGGTTGCTATTTTTAATAGTGAGCTCTGATCTATGCCATTCTGTATTGTGAGTTTATGGAATTGATACTATTGCTGAAAAGTTGTTGCGCTCAAATGATAATTATTCAAATCAATTTATCACATAATTTCGGAAAAAAACCATATACGCTTAGTGTCATCATGGAATATTAATGAATGAAGAATCAATCACCTCATTCTTCACGCCGTTGGACCTGGCGTAGGCCTGGACTTCTAGGAGACCCTGGTAGAGGTTTTGTTGCATTCTCAAAGTCATGTCGTCGATGTGGACATCATTCTTGGTGGCTGGAACATCACAGGGATAGAATTATTCACACAAAATACAATTAGTACTCAAAATTAAAGATACTGTGGTCAGTGTAAATTTCTACTAAAGATTTACTGGCTGAAGTAACTTTAATTTTAAGAACTATGAATGCCGGCCAGGCAGCCCCTCTTTCTTTATGACAAAACACAATGGCCATGCATGGATAGGAATAAATAAATGTAAGGCACAATTATAGATATAGTGAAAAATACGAATATATATAAATATGCGTTGTGAGTCGATATATTTGTCTGCCAAAAACTCGACATTCCTCTGCCAAATTAGATGCGGTTGTCATTATATCGTAGCACCTCTTTCTGAGAAGGTCTAGGTGAAATAAAATTAACACTTCAGATATAAAAAAAATAATTTATTTGCATAATTATAATTAGAAAATTAGGGAATGATGAAAGATTAATGATTTCCTTACATCACTTTTGTTATTATTCTTTGCATTGGAACTCGTGAGAACTCTCCTGGAACTTTTTTAGATCTAAAATATTTTCGGAAAATTGGAATTCATTACAACAAGATCTACCCCAAAGCTTATTAAACAGTTTCAAAGCTCGTTACGAAACATATTTAGTTATTAACAGTAAATATGTTGGTTTTATTTTCTAAGAGATATGCTGTCTTATCTTTCTCCATATTAGAAATACTTCAAATAGTTTATACAAGGTGCGTTCATTAATTTCCAGGACTGGTTAAAAAATAAAATAAATAAAAAAGCTAGAGAAAATATTTTTTTACAGAGTTGAATATTGGACATTCGACCACACCTGACTGAAAGCACGTGTCTCGTGGCGCACGCGCCGATCTAAAAATAGAACAAAACAACTTCCTTGTAAGGTTCGCATTTCTAATTTTAAAATGGCCATTTTCGAAGAGCAGAGAATCTGCATTAAGTTTTGTTTTAAATTGAAAAAAGTGCTACTGAGACGTATGAATTGATTAAAGAAGCTTTTGGCGATGCAGCTTTATCCCGTTCAAGAACTTTTGAATGATTTTCACGCTTCCAAAAAGGTCGGGAAAAGGTAAACGATGATCAGCATACTGGGCGTCCAAGATCATTTCGTTGCGAGGAAAACAAGCTCAAAATAAAGGAGTTAATTAATCTAACAAAGAATTTCTATTAAAGACTTATCTTCAGAGACTGGACTATCTGTTTATTTGGGGATAATGAGGTGCTTAAGGGAGGCAGTGCGCCTTAAAAGACCTGAAAGATGGCAAAGCAATGACTGGATACTTCACGTCGGTAATGCGCGGCCGCACACAGCCCATGTTGTTTTGCAGTTCTTGGCCAAGCATTCAACCATACAGATCCCTCATCCACCCTATTCCCCCGACTTAGCCCCCAATGACTTTTTCCTCTATCCTAAATTGAAAATGAACTTGAAAGGACGGAAATTTGACAACGTTGATATGATACAAGCTGATTCGAAGGCAACTTTGAGGAACCTCTCAAAAAGTGATTTTATCTCTTGCTTCGACAATTGGAAAAAAGATGGAACGGGTGTATTGAGGCAGGAGGGGCATATTTTGAAAAATATTGATTCAGTTTTTTTATTTGTTTTATTTTTTCAAAGATACAGAGCAGTCCTGGAAATTAATGAACGCACCTTGTATATGTTTTATTTTGAATCCGTATGGTTAGATTGATCATCTATAAAATAAACAACTTATATACTAATTTCATAATAAAAATAGCATTGGCTTAAAAATAGACATTAATGTTAATTTAATTAGACTCTCTTTTAGACTTCTAGAAGCCTGAATTTGTTGAAGTGAGTACTACGGCATATTCTTACATAAGAATCTGTGTTCTGCCCAGTGATGATGGCCAAAATACACTGTTTTGATGTATTTTAAAAAGGATAATTTGTTAAGGTTCCCTAGTTCTTAACTGATTGGAAGCCATATGGCGTTTCATTTTAGAGGACTGTATCTGGTTTTCTTGCCACCAAGGCCTTCTGCTATCACCACCTCTATTCAACTACCCAGGTGACACCCCACTGGTGATTTAACTACCCAGGTGACACCCCAATGGTGATTCAACTAACCATGCGACACCCCACTGGTGATTTAACTACCCAGGTGACACCCCAATGGTGATTCAACTAACCATGCGACAACCCAATGGTGATTTAACTACCCAGGCGACACCCCAATGGTGATTCAACTAACCATGCGACACCCCAATGGTGATTTAACTACCCAGGCGACACCCCAATGGTGATTCAACTAACCATGCGACACCCCAATGGTGATTTAACTACCCAGGCGACACCCTAATGGTGATTTAACTAACCATGCGACACCCCAATGGTGATTTAACTACCCAGGCGACACCCTAATGGTGATTTAACTACCCAGGCGACACCCTAATGGTGATTTAACTACCCAAGCGACACCCTAATGGTGCCGATAATGACTCAACCAACTAAACAAACAACAAATAATACTCACTCACACTCGCTTCACCCATATTTATATATATACATATATCGATATATCTTCATCATACATTCAACTATACCTATTAACTTCAAGCTATTCTTTATAAATATAGTCTCTGTCAAACTAAAACATACTAGATATTCTATAATACTATCAGGTATTATTATATAAGGATTAAAAAAGTTGTTGAAATAGTTTCCTCATCAACACACACAATATATTAAAATACTCGAAACTATTATAGACGCGTATGATTCTTTTGAAAATTAAACAATTTCTACTCCCCTTACTGCAATGGAAAAATTAAAAGGAGGGCCTGGCTCAGCAGTGGTTAACCCTCCCAGAGGTTTCGCCAGTTTAATCTACCATTGTAATTTTCCATTGCAGTAAGGTCAGTAGAAATTGTTTTATTTTCAAAAGAATCATACGCGTCTATAATAGTTTCGCATTATCATAACAGATGGCGCGCTGATGCATCAACGCACACAATATATTCACAATAGTATTTTAAAATACCAACCGAGATATAGCCGAAGAGTGCTGGTGGCATTGTTGAGAACGTCCATAATCTGACCCTTTGAGAGAACAAGGCCTTTCTCAGCGGCTTCACGGTGTTTCCTTAGCTGGAACAACCACAACAGTCTCATGCTCAAAACCCGTAGACATTCTAAGACTAAGACCTACCAGATGTAGGATGCTGAGAAGCGTCTCTCTTTTAGTCGTCATAGCTTGTCTCAGATTTGGAAGCCAATTATCGCTTTCAACAGAAGAGAGCAATCCCTTATTCATTTCACTTTCCAACCTAAAAACACAAAAAATATATTTTCTATATTTAATTAAGACATGTACAAATATATAAATAATTAAAATATAAAAATATTTTATGAATCAAGACTAAAGATATCTGGTTAAGACCAGTATGTTTTATTAATAATCATCCGTATTTTCGCATACAACAGCACAAAGACCTCGTTAAAAAATTTAAAAATACAATATATATAGTAAGACAATAGACAAATGTCTATTCCGGTAACTCTAACAGTATTTTATTTCTAAGGCAATAAAATGAGCCATCTATCATATATATAAGAAATGAAAACATTAGTGCTTTACTGATTTCATTTCTAGCAGTATTCACAAAATAGTGTGGTGTCAGGTTACGGAACTCTCCCAGTTTGTAGAAAGAATTGTGTTTGTTAGAAATGTGAAATTTATAGAGTCGCTGTTTCATCCCAAGTCGACCTTTGGCACATGTACACTGCGGCGGCGCTACCTGATACCATGTGTGACGTCACTACCTACCCCTCCTCCCTTCCTGCCTGCTGCTGGCTGATTACAACTGTCATTCTATCCCTCTTTTGATTTTCTCTAAACTTGTATAACCAATAAATCAATTGGCACTCTGCTTTAACGAGTCATTCGTTAATATTTCCAATAGTGTTCAAGCCATAAAATTCAATTTTCTTAATTTTGTATCGTCATTTTCCCCATTGATTCTATTAGTCACAAAAAAGGCAGGTTGTAATTTTTACCTGTAGTTCTGTTCTGTGTTATTCTCTATTTTTACTTTATGGATATGATGCATTTATGTAAGGTTGCGCTGTCTAAACTCATTTCTTAAACTATTTATCAGAGGTTTTTCTCAAGGATATATTAATGTAAAGGTTACTGATTTTCTTATTGCGAGTTCTGTTTTAAAGATTGAAGGATTTGATAATATCGGTCTTGATGAGGTAGAAACGAGGCATTTTCGACTATAATTTGCTTTAATATAAAATAAACGAGTTCTTATTCCATAAAGTTTAATATCTAGATATCAATATTAATCTTGGTTTAATAACTTTTGTGTTTGATATTCCATTAATTAGTAATAGTCAAATAGAAGGTTTTCATTCGTTTCAGGTTGTTGGCCCTCTTTATCTAATCCAAACCTCAATGGGAGAAACGGGTACAGCCTGCAGGTTAGGTCCAGCAGCCATAATGTAGTTGTATTTTCTTCATTTATCAAGAAAAGGTATTTGGCTAATATTCTGTAATGATTAAAAATCAACGATTAGTTGAAATTTATTCCAACAGATGGCGCAAATCATGAACAGCTTCTCGCTGTAAGACCAGAATATGCCTTTTTTGAAATTATATATATGTTTGTAATGAATAATAGTTGGTTTTGAAAATTTGCGATATGATTCTTATTTTTTCTGACTATCTAATAGTTTAAGTCTTTTCCCGCCCCCCAGAAACTGCAATAAGTGTTTTCAATAAAGAATATTCACCTGTTTAAAGGGAATATTTAATGACCCAAAAGTTTGCAATGTAATATCTACCTTTATAACATTTCGGGAGAGCTCATATTTAGATTATAAAAAATAATGTATTTTTTATTGTATCTAAAATTATTGGAAAATAATTTTGTCTCTAAAAGTTACGATTATGTTTACTCATCTAAAAGTTGAAATTTAATAACGTCTGAGAGTTAGAGTGACATGTTTTATTGCCTAAAAGTAAAATCTTTGGGTTTTGTTTAGTATAATGTTAAGGTGAGGGCCAAAATTCAATTTGTTTTTCCATCTATGATTCGCGGTCGTAATTCCAAGAATTTTAATCTCTTCTACGGGCACAATAATATTGTCTCTAAAATTAATTGAAATTTTGTCTTTATTGTGCAAGTGTAAAATACTAGTTTTATCAAGATTGATATTTAGCTTATTATCATTATTACACTTATTACACCATTGATCTATCTTTTCCAAATTAAACTCAATCGACTTTTTTAGATTTGTTAACCCATTATTCCAACATATAATAGTTACATCATCAGCATAGCAAATGATTTCAGAGTTTGGTTATTGCAAATTAGTTATCAGATCATTTAAATATATCAGCCATAACAACGGAGACAATGGTCCCCACCCTGAGGACAGCCCTTTGTTAATATCTTTGAAACTTTCCTATTATTATACTTGAAAATCCTTTTTCTATTTTTCAAAAAAGAACGTAAAATTTTGATCAATTCAACTGGTAAATTGTCTTCGTCTAATTTTTTAAACAAGGCTGGCCACCATGTATTATCAAACTCTCCTTGTATATCAATTGCAATCAGCGTAACTAGTTGTTTCTGTCTATGTTCCATTATGATCTTTGTGATTTCTTTCAAACAGGTTGTTGTTGACTTATTCTTCAAGAAACCATGTTATCTGGTGCTAAGGAGATCATTTTTCATAGTATTCGTATATTTTATTTTTCAAAATTTTTTCAAATATTTTGATAAGTTAGAAATTAATGAAATAGAGGTCGATAACTCTTTACTAATTCTAAATTCGTTTTGTGAGGTTTTGAAATTATCCTGAGAGCTGCCTCTTTCCATCTATCTGGATAGTATCCGAAGTGAATGCATTTATTAAATAAATCGCATAATAATGGTAAAACTTTTGGAAGTGCACTTTTGATCATGTTATTACTTATACTGTCAACCCAGGGGCTTTTTTAATGTCTATGTTAGATATTAGGTTCACTATATTTCCCCTTCCTCAACAAATACCTTATTCTTGTTAATCATTTTTATGTGTCTAAGAGTTGGGATGAAATACCTACTTTCCCAAAAATTAGGATGGCATGCTTTTTTTAAAAGGTTAAATTGGCATGTTCATGCGTATAAAAAATGAGATGACATGTTTATGCGTATGAAAGTTGGGATGAAATACTTGTTCAATAAAGAGGATGGCCTGCTCACTTGTCTGAAAGTTGGGATTGTATATTGATTTTTTTTAAATCTGATTAAATACTTAATTGACTAAAAGTGTGTATGGGATGTTTACATTTGTCTAAAAGGTGGGATGAAATACTTACACCTGTCTCCAAATGTTAAGATGGCATGCTTATTTGTCTAAAGGTATGGGATTATATGTCCACTTGTTTAAAAGTTTGGATCAAATAAATACTTGTCTACCAGTCAGTATGAAATGTTTACTTGTCTCCAAAAGTGAAATGACATGTTTATTAGCCTAAAGGTTTGGTGACATGTTTACTCATATAAAGGTTGAGATGTCGCACTTACTTATCAACAAGAGGGTCCTCGGCCATCATGAGAGCGGAGAGCTTTGGAGCAACTTTAATGCTTTGAGTTAGGAGTTCGTGGGTTTCTTCTCTAACCAAATTCTCATCTGGAAACAGAAAGGCGCTGTGTTCAGAGTTCAGTTAAGAACCTAAAAAACGTTAAAGATATATAGGTTAGCTAACAATTTGTATACACAAGGGTCACTACAAAAGTATTTGCAAACACTTATTTTTATTGAAGCTGCACTTTTCAAATTTTCATAGTTTCTCGAAGTATTCACATTTAGCACCAATGCAAGATTTCAATCGTGACAACCAATTATCGAAGTACTTACACCAGTCCTCTTCGAAGATAGAATTTACGGCATTGATAAAGGCTTGCAGTGCTTCATTATCAGTGTCAAATTTTATCCCTTTCAACAATATCTGAAAAATAAAAGTCACAAGGTGCTAGGTCTGGTGAATATGGTGAATAAGGGACTAATTGAACACCAGAGTTGGCTAAAAAGTCTAATGTCTGGGCTGAGGTGTGCGGTCTTGCCTTGTCATGGTGAAGAAAGACTCTTCTAAGTTGAGCTCTTGGTCTGTTTTGCTTGATTTTGCTTTAAATATTCATGGAAGGCATTTTGTTGTATACCAGTCACTATTAACTGTCTTTCGATATTCTAACTTCACAATATCAATGAAACCACTTTTTATTAAAAAAAAAAACAAGCGACCATTTGTTTTCCAATACTTCGAGCTCTGCGAACTTTCTTAGGAGGGAGGTGATTTTAAAAAGCACCAAAGAGTAGATTGCTGTTTTGTTTCTGGATCAAAATTGTAAATCCAAGTTTCAAGTTTCTTCACCTGTAATAATATTAAAAACATCCTTTGATTTGTTTTCATCAAATTTTTTCAACATGAAATTACACCATTTAACGTGATCAAGTTTTTGGTCTTCAGTCAAGCTGTGAGGTACTCATATACTAACAAGTTTTCTGTATTTCAAATTATCATTAATGATGGTGTTGATTGCTGCCGATCCAATGCCCACACTTTTCTCTAACTGCTGATACGCAATTCTTCGATCTTCTCTAATTAAAAATCTTACCAGATCAATTTTTTCTTAGATCACTGCTGTTGGTGATCGACCTAAACGAGGTTTATCTTCAGAGTTGGGTTTTCCAAATTTAAATTCATTAAACCAATTAAAAACTGTTCTAATAGGAAGAGCTTCCATCTTAATGATTTCATCAATCTTTCATGGTTTTCTTTAGAAGTTAAATTACTTTTATAATTATAAAAGATCATGGCTCGTAAACTTTCTTTAGTCAACTTCATCGTGTCTGATGCAATGTTTAGAAATTACTGCTGCCGCTGTAAACAAAGTCACGCCCTCTATGAGTCATTGTTGTTAATATTTTTTGAAAATGTTTATGTTAGGTAAAAAATGCATGTAGATTTTAATGGTATAATTTATATTTAATATTTTAATAATTTAATATTGATTGCAATAACTTTTGGAGTGAACCTTGTATTTTCGAAATATATCGGTTGCATATCAATGAAAAAAAAATCAATATATCATTCCGTATTACGTTTCTACTGTATATGCATGTTAAATAAATATATTAATTGAATTGATATAAGAAGAAACAAATAGATTATAAGTGGAGTTGGAGATGTAGATAGTTACGGATAACTTCAGTGGCTGCTAGGCCGAGGATACAAAGGAATATGAAGGCTTTCATTGTCTGAAACACCAACATTTTGTCAACAATATATAGATTTACATACACTTTGGACATTTATGTTCTTTTAAATAATCAGAGTATACAATATATGTGACTCTATTACGTTATGTATACAGTCGAACTTGGTTAATTCGAAGCCTAAAGGACCAATAAGAAAAAAATCGAATTAAAAACGCTATTATTAAAAGGCGTAAAAGTCTAGGGACCAAGATAACTATTCGAATTAAAGACGATTTAGAATTGAAGACGTTTTAGAATTATCCAAGTTCTACTGTATTAAAATACTCTAAAAATAAGATGAAAAGGGTTTTATACACATGTTAAAATATGTATGTTGAGAGATGTGTTCATCCTGATCCAATATTTGAACCCTTTGTGTTTTAAAACTGAGCAATCGATTTGTAAAACTCAATCAATAGTAGAACTCTATTAGCAAGGTTCATTTCCACGATCAGTGCGCATGAAAACAATTTTTAAAATGTGAAAAAGTAAGAAAAAATAGAAAATATCAGGAGTTGATATTAAAAATGTTTCAAAAAAGGCATATCCTGACCGCGCACATGAGAATTTTAAATGGCAGAACGCTATCTAGTGGAACAAAAATCAACTAAACGTTGGTTTAGGCTTGCTCCAAAATATTTGACCATTGTTTGGCCATTGGCCATTTCTTGTTGAATCAATAAAGGCCAATCACGTACGTCTTTCCAGCTGTTGGCTTTATCTACCCGTCTTCTGTTTCTCAGGAATCCTTTTGAACAACTTTTGGTCGTTGAGATACAATCAGCACCACTATAACGAGGGCCAACAGCCCGAAACGCTTAACTAGTTAGCTTTTCATGATTAATTGAGAAAATGGGCTGGCCAAATATTATGAAACAAACCTAAGTCAACACTTAGTTGTGTTTTTTTGCTCCACTAGATGGCGCTTTTCCATCCAAAATGCTCACGTGAGCGATCACAAGAAATGCCTTTTTTATTTATTATTAAAAATTTAAAATATATGAAAAAAATATAAAGGGTGCTTGAAAAAAAGAAGTATGCTTTTATTAACATAAAACAACCCTCACAACCTCAAAAATACACACTGTATTTCTGTCTAATATTGAAACAAAAGTTTTACCAGCTGAGCATTTTGAGCAAATTTAGTAAATTTCATCACTCCTCCTACTGTAGGAGAATCACAAATTATAACCGCACCGAGATGAAGTCCTTTTTCTCAAATATCATCAATAGGTAGATTTGTTTTAAAAGTGCAAATAGCACTTCCGCTGAATTGGATTATTAGTGCAGAAATAATCTTCATATGTTTGTATTTCACGGGCGCTTTATTCCTAATATAAAGGAAGGTATTCAGTTGTCATTGAAGTTGGAAACAGCTCCTAAAAACGTTTTATTAGGTATAGTATTATGTCAATGCTATATGGATGCGGAGATCTTTGAAATACCACTGTACCTCTTTAGATGAAAATCCTCAATGAATGGATCTATTAACCGAGGCACGCCCCGACTATCGCTATAGATCGATCACCTTGGAAGAACCTGATTAAGTAGGTACGCCATTCTTAGGACACTGAGCTACTTCTGAAATAATAGTAATACACTTTAAATCTCTCGGCTTCAATCAAACAGAGTTGGCTTTTATTCTATCCACACCACCCATTGCACATCTTTTAGGGATCTATTGGAAACACTGCAAGATTGCCTATTAAGGCTTTAGATATCTTATATATATAATCTAAAATATAGAGACCGGTCTCTTATGCATTCTAGACAATTTAGGCGAATAGGTTATTTAAAATAATAGCTATTGAGAAGTTATCTAATCGAACCAAGCTATTACACCTCGTGACTTGACTCATGTTTTGAGATGTGAGTAAATAAACCTTTGGCTGAAACGTGAAGTAAATTAAGATATTAAGTTACCTTTGTAACTTTATCCAGGAACCATATTATGAAGCTAAACCTTTTCTTTTATAAAATACAACAACAGTTCTGTGTAGCACATAGTGCTAGGAATTTACACCTTAACAAAGTGGGATTCTCTATTTCGATATCCTATTAATAGTTAAGAAGTAGTTGTTAATTTGGAATGCCAAGAAAGTTAAACGCATACATCTAGTTGCCTCCAAAATTGATCTGTTTTGGAATTAATCTGAGAGAGGGTAAACTGATCGGAAACCGAAGAGTATCTAGCTTGATTTAATTGGAGTCAAGATAAGGGGAATTCGAATAAATTTAAATTGGTCGAATCACCATTTTAAATTACTCTGGAATTGACGTGATGCATGTCTACATATATCCTTATTTCTGGTTGCGCCCGGCTCCCAGCATTTACCAACATGAGCTCAACTCTCTCCATTTGAAAACCAACATGTTTTTCATGCTGATGAGTTGAGAGTAAACTGTTTTAGGGGGTATATATAAAATAATTATATATATCCAGATTCATTAACTATTAACTGAGCCACGTATCATAGGCAAATTCAAGATTTAAAATATGAAATTGTAGCTACATACAGATTATAAAAGAAATGCGTTTCTTATAAAGACATCCATCGCTTTATAAATTCTGTTAGATTTTTTAATTCATATTGTTAAAGAATTGAGTGATCATCAATATTTAGTATTCCATATAAGATTCTTTATTAAAATCTTCTAATATTTCGTTAGAGCTGGACGCCCAACTTCCAGGAGAACTTCGCCAGGAACATTGAAACACTCAGGAGAATCAGCCCTTATTTGTATAGGCATATTGAATTGAACCACTATTTTGGGAGGCCTGCATCTCCATTTAAAATAATAGCATCAATAAGAAAATTGAATCCCAGAAATTTACCATTTATTAATGCAGTAGCCAGGTATTACAGTATTCTATTTCAGTCGCACCCTATTTGCTTATTTCTCAATATCATTCTAAGATTGTTTTCGTACCCAAATATATAGATTTATATAACTGGCTTAATTTCTCACTTCGTGATTATATCTGCCATCATGTTAGTTACAAATTTGCATATAGCTTGTCTCTCATTGTACTTCAATATATTGTCATACATTATGCTTTATCTTCACGCCCGTTGAAGAACGATGTCTTTCGAAAGCTAGCCGAATAAACCTGTTCTACACAAGAAGCTCCTTTTTGTTCTTTTATATTATCGCAATATACTATTTTGCATTAATTTTTTATTCTAATGTATCATCATTTTTTAAATGAAATTACAATATGTTTTTTTTATATTGGTTACACATATGCGGAATTTATCTGTAGGTATACTTGTGGAATATTTATTTTATTCTATATTGAACCAATATAACCGAAATGATGGAAAGAGAATGTCTCGATTCATCAGTGTCTTCTCGACATGTTCGGCAGTTTTCTAGATCAGACTGCTGGAAGCTTTCACCAGTAATGAGCCAAGGCCTTTCAATATATTTTTATTCTCTCTCTGTTTAGAATTATAGAAATTAATTAAATAAAAATAGCGCGAATAGAGATAGCCTATACACTTTATATAATGATAGTAATTTAAAAAAATATCCTTAAGAATAAAAATACATTCTCAATATGCCTTATAATACTTTTTAAAATATTTCAATATAAATTCCTCTTAAATATACAGTAGTATCTACATGTAGAATTATATTTCTAATTAAAAAGGCATATATTGGATAATATATAATTTATTTTACCAATGTTTCAGTTGGCTGAACGCAAACCTTTATCAAGGTGTTATAACATATTTAATGTGTGTCAACAACAAACTCAGCGCCACATAACGTCAACATAATTAAGTTTTAAAAATATTTTGTTATATTCAATGAGGAGAAAAGAATTGATATATATATATTTATATTATGGACAAAATAAATTTTGTAAAATATGGTTGTGAATATTTTGAAAATTAACAATAACGCCTATTTTATATTTATAATTATTTGTACTTTTTGTAGAAAGATCAAACTTTTCTCCCCATTGAATATTACAAAATATTTTTAAAACTTAATTATGTTGACGTTATGTGGCGCTGAGTTTGTTGTTGACACACATTAAATATGTTATACCACCTTGATAAAGGTTGGCGTTCAGCCAACTGAAATATTGGTAAAATAAATGATATTTTGATCCAATATATGCCTTTTTAATTAAAGATTTATTTATGGATTGCTCTATTTTCAAAGAATAGTAATATATGTCTATATAAATATAATGGTATAAGCAGAAAGAACATATAATAGTTGCAGAGAGCCAAAATAAAAGGTTCATCTCTGTTGAGACAAAGTTCTATCCCAATTCTTTTTAGTTAATAAATTCGCAAAATCAGAAAAAAAATTCATTATATCGGAAAAAAGAAATAGTAATCCACATTAAGTGTGATATACAGAAAGTTATAAACAAAAAGGTAATAATTCCTATACCGCTATAAGTCTATAATTGAGTACAGGAGGGAGGTTTAGGAGTTAACTAAGGAGAGCCGAGCACTCACTCACCGTGTGGTTGGAAGCAGGGACTGACAGGATGATGACTGAAGGGAGGAGAATTTAAAGAAGCTATCAGCTAGGCGCGGCTCTGTTTACCGTCGATAATGAATTGTGCAAATTAAGATAATGGGGCAAAGTCTGATGATTGGGGGGGCTGTTTGACTTGGGAGTGTCAACTGATATTACTGGCTATCAAGTTCTACGGTTCAATATTTCGCATATTTTTATAGTTATTAATCAACAAGGCGCGATATTGAAGTATTTGTTAATTTCAAGTATTTGTGTCCATTACAGAGGAAACAAACAAAACAACGAACAAATTAGAACTTAGAATTAAATATTATTTACAAATTTACATATATTGATCGATAGAGTTAAAAATATATATACACAGTATACGCAAGTTTTGACAAAGAGGTTGATGAAAGAGAGATAAATCATTTAGATCAGGGAACAATATATTTCACTTCTGCAAATTTCGAATATGTATGTTATTGAAACTTATAAATGATTCATTCATTTATTTTTTGCTTATCCCTAATACACGTGGTACAAGCCATGATAATCTTGGTGGGTAGATGTAGGCGACTGCTTTTACTGTAAGTGCTCCACATGTCTACACATGCGAAAAGCAGTTTGACTTTGCACTTACAAATGTACCAGAGCTCCGTTTGGTACTTGCAATCGATGGTGGGGTTGGACTTCTGCAAGAATCGGGGGCCATTGGAGCATTATTTTTAAATAAGAAAAACGTGGTCAAAGCGGGATTCGATCCCGGGTTGTAGTGGTCGAAAACCAACTGTTTAGACCATCCTTCGACCGACCCCCTTGACTTATTCATAAAATATATTGATGAATAGGCATTTATATTTTGGTAAATATATAATATGTTTGAATCCAATATTTCGATTATACACCAAATGTCAACTTTCTGGGAGCAGTTTCTTTTAAAACTTCTTCTATCCTGAATTTTATGCTTGTGTTATATATTCTCTATCTTGATTTAATAAAATATTTAAAACATCTTTATGATAATTATTTTACTTATTCCAAATACATGCGGTACGAGCCATGACAATTATGTTGGGTAGAGATTTGTCATTGCTTTAAAGTAATTGCCCCACCACATATCTAAGCACGGTGGTGTAATACTTTAAAGTGAGGGTCGAATAAACAATATATGGTGTGATATAATTTGTTCTTATATACAATGAATATTTGTGTGTATGGGAAATGATAATTTAAAGTTATTGCATTTTGAGAGTTTTGTGGATTTATTCAAATAGCATCATGAATCAATTAAAGGTATTTCTGAGGCTTATATCTAATATCGTTGACATTTCCCCATATCAGGAATACTATATTTTGTTTGTCTCTATTGGGAAAAATGCTTTTGTTGGTCATAGTACAGCAAGTCTTGTGGATCCCATGTATACTCATGGAAAAAACTTAAGGAAATTGTACCTTTTAGCAAGTATATCGGGATTCAGACAATAATTCTGAAAGATATTACAGTGACATTTATTGGAGACACACGAAATAAGCCAGTGTGAACAAAATTGCCTCTGTCTCCTAAAAAAAAAAAAAAACAGACGAGCGCATATACCTTTTTAAGTTTTGTCCATTAGTGTAGATAAAGGCCTTTTGTCTTATGATTAAAGTATACCAAATCCTTTGTAAAAGCTGCCAATGCTCTTCCAATGGGGAAAATTCAAAGATAACTCTGAAAAAGGAATAAAATAGTAATAGACTAAGAATATAGAGCTCAGTTGTACCTGCGTCAGGATCTTCTAACGAAATTGAAAGACTAAAATCTCAAAGAACAAATATAGAAGTTTTAGAATTTTTCAAGAATTAATCCTCGTTCAAAATATATGTTGAAGCCAGTATAGATTTTAGTATTTTAATATTAGACTTAGTGTGAAAACCATTCCTCCATTAAAAAAAAGACGAGGGTCGACATCACAATATGAAGCTTCCTTAAGTCCATGAGTGTGGAGGGTTTGAAGATGTTTTGAAGGCAGAAGAAGGACAGAGAAGAAGCAGATTCTCTTTCAAAAGAAGATTTTCAAGTGGCCATCTGTGCGTAACATTCGCGTAGATTTTCTACAATGTCAAATTGACGTCCAGCCTAATTTTCCCCTAACCCAGGGTTTGGCAATATTTTGAGTCGGAAGAGTCAAAAATTACAATTTACAAAATTTAAATTTTTTTAAATACCAACAAAATTGTTTTTATTGCCAACAATAAATAGTATATTCTCGCATAAACAAGTATTTGCGTAAGGAACTAAAGAGCCGCAGCTTCACATCCAATTAGCCGTGTGTGGGTCGCGAGCCGCAGTTTACCGACGCCCTAACCCAAAACATCAAATCATGTAGTGATAAATACCGGGTGAATTAACATTGTAAATTACTGTTTTCTACATGTAAATAATAATGTGATGTACCGAGGTGCTAATGAGGATCGTAATCCTCTTTTGTCAAACATGATTAACTTGATATAAACATGATACATTAGCGACATATATGTTTTTGGAAATAAAATGTAAAAATATTAACTTGTAGTATGATGAGTATAGTGTAATGGAATATTCTTGAAAACACACAATAAAACTAACAAGAAAATAACGATATATATTTTTTGAATAAAAATGGTTCTTTAAATCCTCTCGATTTGCGAAACTTATTTTTTTTTTGTCAAGTTTGATATCAGAGTGCCATCAAGTGGAATAAAAATGAACTAAAACATTGATTTAGGTTTGTTCCATAATATTTGGCCAACCTATTTCCTTGATAAATCAGGAAAAGCCAACCACGTACGCGTTTCGAGCTATATATATATATAATAGAAATAGCGAGTTACATAAAATATTCACAGAAATATTCAGATGAAGGGACTATATATATATATATAATATATTTATCTTTTATTTTTCTATTGTTTTATATATATATATTATAAAAATAAATAGTTGTATAGTTTTATAGTTAAGTATTCTATTAAAATTATCTTCATTATTTTGATTATTTAAATTCAAATTATAAAATTTGTAAATTGTTATTATTTAGTATAGATAGAGAGAAAAAAAATATCCTTTACTTCTAAAACATCATCTAGTTAATTATATATTTATAATTAATAACAATAAAATTTAACAACGTAACGTCTTTTGTATCGGCTTTTACACGTCATTTAGACATATTCTAATCCTATATATAGAATAATAGAAGTGAGAATATATATGATAGTTAGAAAAAAGAGAGAAAGACAGAACCATGCACTATTAATCAAACTAATAATAAGAAAACAAAAAGTTTTGTAAATAAGGTAGATAAGATTGTTAGTATATATATATATATATTTATAATTTTATATTTTATTCTTTTTTTTTTAAATGATTTTGTAAATTTTTTTATTTTAAAATATGAATATAAATAGTTGTATTTAGTAAAATATCTATATTATGAATTAACTTTTATTATAAGTTTGGTTATTATGTTTTGAAACCCTAATGGTAGACCAGACATATAAAAAAAACTTAAATTGGAGTAATTATTGAAAAAAGAGGTCTGCTGAACCGGGAATTCTCAAATTGAAATTCAGCTTTCAACATTTCATCCCTTCTCTATTATGTCTTAGACCTCCTTTCAACCGGATTTTATGTGTTAATATAAAGTTACTTCAGTGAAACATTTATATGAACAGATATAATGTGTACCTACCTTGTCCGCGAACGCCTTCAACTGTAAACATCTATTTCTGGATGACACATGTTGTGGGGGGGGGGACAAATTTAGACCTTATATTTTGAAGTTGTAGAAAAACAAGACATTCAAAGAAGAAAGAGAAGATAGTTAAGGGAAGAAATCCAAATTTTATAATCTTTACAGCCAGTTAAATTAAAATAATTGATTCAACACTTATTCATCTTTCAATATTCCTTTAAAAAGGCAAATTATTAGAGTTTAAGAAAGCTATTAATTGTGAAAATTCATATTTATTTAATTTCCATTTTCCTCCCCAGAAATTGGAGATTAAACAAAATGAATTCTATACAATATTACTTTAAAAATCTTGTGAAAAAATCTTCAAATCAGCTATTTAATTTAAGTTTAACTAATTGTTAAAGATTATAAATTTGTAGTAGTGATTATTGAAAGAAATTATAGAAAGTTGATTTAATAAATGGATACTTCCATTTATTTTTTTAAAAGTATTTTATAATTGATATACTGTTGAAATATTTTACTTGTCTGATACTAAATTTGTTTTTAATAAATTCCATGTTTAAATTTTTAACATCTTCTAAGAAATTTTCTAATATATTATTTATTCTATAAAATCTTAGAAACTGACCAAAATATATACCTTTACAACAATTTAATGAAATATTAGAATTCATATTACAGTATTTTATAATATTGAAATTATAATTACTTTTTTTATTATAAATTTTAATAGCATTATTTGTAAGGTCTATATTTAGGTCTAAAAAGTTAACTTTTTTGTTTCTATAAATTTTTTCATTGTTCTTAAGTTTCAAGTATTTAGGATAAATTTTAGGTATTAAATTTTTGAACTGTGGATTATTAAATATTATGATGTCATCTACATAACGGAACATTTGCCAGTTAACATTATTTTGTAGAAAGTATTCTCTTTCGTACCAGAATAATATTAAGTTTGCTAATAACGGACTTGAAGACGTTCCCATGAGAACTCCTTCTGATTGAATATATATTTTATTTTTAAATTCTATATAGTTAAAATTTAAAAATGTTTCCAGAAAAATTAAACAATCTACTAATAACATTAATATTATCATTAAATTTAATAACAATTTATTTAAAAACAATTTGGAGATACAACAAATATATAGGTAATTTAGTTTGCAATTATAACCAATTTATTAATAATTTGGCAAATTTTAAAAAAATTAAATGTAATTGCAACAACTATATTGATAAATATAAGTTTTCAGGTCATATATTAACTAGCAATTTTTCTTTTTTAAATCCAGAATATCAGGATATTTTAAATAAAGGGTATAAATATATACCTCAAATTAAACACAATTATAATAATACAATTAAATCTATATTAAAAGATATAGATATTTTCATAAATAAAACTAGTATAAAATACAGTATTCCAGAATTTACTTTTCTGGAATGGAAACATAATATTAAAAAGGAAATTATAAATTATTATAATAATACACTTAAATACACAAAACCTAATTCAGATATTCCTTCTTTTAAAGAAAATATAATTAATTTACAGAAGGACTTTATTATCACTCCTATAGATAAATGTTCCAATAACTTATCTATAATTTGTAAAAATCTATACCACGATATACTAAAAAAGGAAATTGATAATAATCATAAATACACTTTTGCTAGAACTACAGCCACAAAAATAAAAAAGACATCAAAAACGTTGAAAATTCACTAAAAATTTATAATCACTACAAAAATCAAACATACCAAAGTTCTATATAATTCCTAAACTACACAAAAAACCTATTTCTTTCAGAACAATCACATCTGGTATAAATTCAGTTATAAAAAACATTGATATACAATTAGCTTCAACACTACAATTTATTATAAATAAATTAACTAATAAATATAATTATAAATTTATCGACGCAAATAAAAAAATCATTAACTATTTAATGAACAATTGGACAAACATGGAAACAGTACACACATTTGACTTTGAGGACCTATATTCTAAAATAAATTTAAGAGATCTAAATAATAAAATAACCAATTTATTTAACGAAATCATTAATGACAAAACTTTCCACATTAAAATTATTCATAACAGATATAAAACAATTAAATTAGATCTTTAAAACAGCAAAAACTCTACTGGAAACATTTTTAAATTTTAACTATATAGAATTTAAAAATAAAATATATATTCAATCAGAAGGAGTTCCCATGGGAACGTCTTCAAGTCCGTTATTAGCAAACTTAATATTATTCTGGTACGAAAGAGAATACTTTCTACAAAATAATGTTAACTGGCAAATGTTCCGTTATGTAGATGACATCATAATATTTAATAATCCACAGTTCAAAAATTTAATACCTAAAATTTATCCTAAATACTTGAAACTTAAGAACAATGAAAAAATTTATAGAAACAAAAAAGTTAACTTTTTAGACCTAAATATAGACCTTACAAAAAATGCTATTAAAATTTATAATTAAAAAAGTAATTATAATTTCAATATTATAAAATACTGTAATATGAATTCTAATATTTCATTAAATTGTTGTAAAGGTATATATTTTGGTCAGTTTCTAAGATTTTATAGAATAAATAATATATTAGAAAATTTCATAGAAGATGTTAAAAATTTAAACATGGAATTTATTAAAAACAAATTTAGTATCAGACAAGTAAAATATTTCAACAGTATATCAATTATAAAATACTTAAAAAAATAAATGGAAGTATCCATTTATTAAATAAACTTTCTATAATTTCTTTCAATAATCACTACAACAAATTTATAATCTTTAACAATTAGTTAAACTTAAATTAAATAGCTGATTTGAAGATTTTTTCACAAGATTTTTAAAGTAATATTGTATAGAATTCATTTTGTTTAATCTCCAATTTCTGGGGAGGAAAATGGAAATTAAATAAAAGTGAATTTTCACAATTAATAGCTTTATTAAACTCTAATAATTTGCCTTTTTAAAGGAATATTGAAAGATGAATAAGTGTTGAATCAATTATTTTAATTTAACTGGCTGTAAAGATTATAAAATTTGGATTTCTTCCCTTAACTATCTTCTCTTTCTTCTTTGAATGTCTTGTTTTTCTACAACTTCAAAATATAAGGTCTAAATTTGTCCCCCCCCCCCACAACATGTGTCATCCAGAAATAGATGTTTACAGTTGAAGGCGTTCGCGGACAAGGTAGGTACACATTATATCTGTTCATATAAATGTTTCACTGAAGTAACTTTATATTAACACATAAAATCCGGTTGAAAGGAGGTCTAAGACATAATAGAGAAGGGATGAAATGTTGAAAGCTGAATTTCTATTTGAGAATTCCCGGTTCAGCAGACCTCTTTTTTCAATAATTACTCCAATTTAAGTTTTTTGTATATGTCTGGTCTACCATTAGGGTTTCAAAACATAATAACCAAACTTATAATAAAAGTTAATTCATAATATAGATATTTTACTAAATACAACTATTTATATTCATATTTTAAAATAAAAAAAATTAAAAAATCATTTAAAAAAAAAGAATAAAATATAAAATTATAAAAATATATATATATATACTAACAATCTTATCTACCTTATTTACAAAACTTTTTGTTTTCTTATTATTAGTTTGATTAATAGTGCATGGTTCTGTCTTTCTCTCTTTTTTCTAACTATCATATATATTCTCACTTCTATTATTCTATATATAGGATTAGAGTATGTCTAAATGACGTGTAAAAGCCGATACAAAAGACGTTACGTTGTTAAATTTTATTGTTATTAATTATAAATATATAATTAACTAGATGATGTTTTAGAAGTAAAGGATTTTTTTTTCTCTCTATCTATACTAAATAATAACAATTTACAAATTTTATAATTTGAATTTAAATAATCAAAATAATGAAGATAATTTTAATAGAATACTTAACTATAAAACTATACAACTATTTATTTTTATAATTAATTTAGATTTAGCTTGCTAATCTAACCAAATCTACTTGATATGATTTATCATTCTGATCAGTTTGCTCCTCAAGTTTTAAATGTAGTATCACTGTTATATTTTTATTATATAGTTTTTACACTATATATATATATATTGTTACGTGTAAGGCCTCCAAACGATTACAACCTCCACCAATAGATGGCGCTTTCGCCTGATTCCCTTGCTGGCTGATGTGGGAGTCGCCGACTGCTGTGGTCCGGTTTCCTGGGGAGGTTAACTGTAAATACGCTTTTGTGTTGGCCCCAGGATGTAAAATAATGTTTATAAGATCCAAGTTTCCTCCAAGATACAGTATCAGCCGGCGCGAGCCGCACGCAGTTCCTACGTGTTCCGAAGAGGAAAACAAGGTTCCGCCGCCGGGTTGAAACCTGACCGAACATCCTGCCGAACGCCTTGGGTGGATGACAATAAAAGAAGTGCCTCAAGTCTCCGTGCCGCCTCCTGTCGTTACTCTCGCCATTGCCATCATCGTCAGGCTGCTGCTACTATTCTGGTAAGTCTCTCGTGTCCCCCACCAGTGGTAAAGCCAAGAGATACTGCCAGAAGAAGGGAGTTTCCACTGCAGAGGTGGAACTCAGGACGTCTTTGGGTGGCCTGCAGGGAAGGGCAACGGGAGCCTAAGTAGGTGAACCACGAAGGGAAGAAGCGCATCGTCGCAAAGAACCGGTAGGGTAAACACGCGACAATATATATATATATATATATCAGGTTGAAAGCGGTCGCTCAGGGTAGAGGCTGAAGATACGCGGTCATACATTATTCTATAGATACACGTTTGAAGCGCGAATAGAATATTTATCGTTGAAAAAGAAAATGCGATAATAATTATTTTTAAATATAGAAAATTCTATCCTACGGAAATTTGAGAGGCAGATGAAATTATTCTAAAATAGATCGCTCGAGAGTGCGTAATGATTTTAAGTGAGTGATAACAGTTTTCTGAAGGGTATAGTACCGGTTGAAGGATGGACATGTCCGAAATATTTTGGTGTTCTTCCATTTCACCCGAAATCACAAAACCTTTAACTATTAAAAACAATTAATTATTTTATTTTAAATTTCAAAAAAGTTCTTAAAACGTCTTCTAAAGAACTAATTATATCGCTCTCTGTGGTCAAGATTTAAATAAATTATTTTGCATAATATTAGTATACATTTTTGTAATTAATATTTAAATATCTATTGATATATGCATACTAAGAAAACAGGGTACATTACAGAATCTAATTAAAAGAAATGTTTCCCTGCTATCTCTTTAATCGACTAATTGGCCATTAGAGAATGGTCTTCTAGTCCTACCAACGGGCTGTACCAAGCAGAACGATCAAAATAAACTGTGGCAATGAACCAAACAAGCAGCAAGCCAACAGAGCTCCTCACAAGTAAGTATCCCCGGATCAGGGATGAAGAGAAAGAAAGAAAGTTTTACGGAAAAAAAAAATTGTCAGAAGAAGAAGGAATTTAAGGGGAAAAATATATATATTTTTAAATAAATAAAAAGATATAGAAAATAAAAGATGGTCTAGGGGGATCAGAAAAAAAAAACTGAATCCGATGGTGAAGCCCAGATTTAAATTTACTTTCATAAAAGGACCTTTTCAAATAAAAAACCAGAATTTTAAAAATAAAGTTTCAAAAATCACGGCGGCCAGCCAATGAAAATGAGTTACATGACCCAGCGGTGACGTCGCGCGATTAATCGGCCAATTAGAGGGCGGCGTCCAATTTCGACCAACTCTCTAGTTCTGGGGTAGCTAGGGATAGCCCTGTCGAAATCCGTCCGCCTCCAGATGGAAAATAAAACGTTTGACCTCACACACACACAGAGTGCGATACACGCAGATGTAGTAACACCACTACCATGGATTTATAAAGAAGCAGATTCGGAGACCTCCTCTGTTTCTACCTCGCGGGTCCACGGTCTTAATCTGTCACCAGCCAGGAGAAAATCTACATAGCGGAATCGTCGGCAACGACGTTGCAGATGCGCTCGCGATAAGTGGTGCTAGGTCTGATCTCTCGAGCTGCTATCGCCTCGCGCCGCAGGCGTGGGCGGCCTGACAGGCAGATTCAGCTCCTCCGCTCGCCCCATTTGCACACGCTTTGGCCTTACTTCTATGAGTCTCCTGGACAAAAAGTATGCGTTCATCATTCCCAGCTCGCACGTCATTGTTGATTTGCTGACCGGACACACTTGGACAGACAGCTTTGACCCTATGTTGATTTACTGTGGATAAAGTCGCGGAGCGTTCTTGGCATATGACCAAGTTCCCTCCCTGCGATAAATAATAGGCGAAGTCTAAAAGTATCGAGACTGTCACACTCGAGCAAAATATGTTCCAGTGTTTCCTTTATCCCAGAGTCGCATTAGGGGCAGGTGGGATCATCAATAAATCCCATTTTGGGGTCAAAGCTGTCTGTCCAAGTGTGTCCGGTCAGCAAATCAACAATGACGTGCGAGCTGGGAATGATGAACGCATACTTTTTGTCCAGGAGACTCATAGAAGTAAGGCCAAAGCGTGTGCAAATGGGGCGAGCGGAGGAGCTGAATCTGCCTGTCAGGCCGCCCACGCCTGCGGCGCGAGGCGATAGCAGCTCGAGAGATCAGACCTAGCACCACTTATCGCGAGCGCATCTGCAACGTCGTTGCCGACGATTCCGCTATGATCTTTGATCCAGCGTATGGAACATCTATTCCCATTGCGGTTCAGTCGTGAAATCAGCAACAAGGCCCTGTTAATCAGGTAGTTGCCTGTCCTGCAGTTGAGGACTGAGTTCACAACTGAAAGATTGTCCAGGAGAACTTCAATAGTGGCATTAACGGGGAGCTCTGAAGCGTTCTCAAGTGCTTTGATCAAACCAAATGTTTCTGCTTGGAAGACTGAACAGTGACGCGACAGGACATAACATTCACGCAGTTCATGTAAATTATCATTCACACACATTCTATATGAACCTGCGCCAACTCTATCTTTGGTTTTGGAGTCGTCTGTAAAGTAGGTGACCTCGGTGGTAGTTCAGGAATATTGTTAGGAGCGAAAAGAAGGGTGGATAAGGCGAAGGTTGAGGAGAGGGAGGAGGTTCAACTGGAAAGTCAGTGTCCACGAAACCATATTTTTAAAGATAAAGTTCCGTTTTGGCTTCAATTTCCAGGTCAAGGAGGAAAACACGAGATAAGGAAATAAGAGAAGAGCTATTTGTTGTTTTAAAGGCATGTTTCCCTGCCTATACCCGTTAAATATCATTGGGAGTGAAAGTAAAAGTTTGAAACAAAAGTTTTAGAATGAAAAGGTTTTTGTAAAACGACATTTAAAGATTATCCAGCATGAGTTTCTTTTCAACGAAAAATCAAAATTTATTTTAAGTGGAGAAATAACGTTTATTTCTAACCTTAGGGATGAGGTATGAAAGGATGAATTGCGAAGAGTAATGATAAACGCAAAAATAAAGGTTTTTATTCAGCATACTTGTAAAGCTTTGTTTAAAAAATAAAATACTAAGGGAATTACAGTAAGAATTTGCATATACAGCCTAAATGTGCTACCATAAAGGAAAGTAAAGAAGGAATCTATATAAGAATCAGTACTTAAGACATAAAACGCCGAATATTTTGGTGTAAAAGACAAAAATAAAATAAAATAAAATGAAGCTAAATAAATTTAAAAAACGTTAATTTTATACTTGTCAAAATCTTCATCTCCGTAGATAGGAATTCAATTCTTTAGGACAAGACACATATTCAAGGTTTCTCAGTTTATGCAAGAGCATCGTGAAAGGTTATAACCATTGGAAGTGTATTGAAGGTTTCTCAGTTATCACAAGATCTATACCTGGTGCAGGGAATTAAAGGTTTCTTAGTTCTTGCAAAATTATCACACTGTTACAAACGTACCGAGTGCATGTAATAGGAGGTTTCAAAGTTCTTACAAGTCCACTATAAAAGCTATACCTGTACCGGGTGCATGAAATGGGTTTCAGAGTTCTTACAAGTCCACTATAAAAGCTATAACTGTACCGGGTTCATGAAATAGGAGGTTTCAGAGTTCTTACAAGTCCACTATAAAAGCTATAACTGTACCGGCTGCATAGAATAGAAAGGTTTTCAGTTCTTCAAAGTTTTCAATTTCCCGGATTCAGGGATGATATAATTCTGTTATAAGTGTCCTAATGGATATTGCAACGGATAATCCTACATCTAAACTTGTCGTATATCAGCGCGATTAAAATGACCAGCCATAGACTGACCAAGAGGACACTAGTTAGATTTGAAAGAATTTCCGAGGAGTTTATACTTCAGTCTTCAGCGATTTCTGCTATAGCAACATTACTGAGCTTATTTAGACTTTCAATTGCCATATTATAAAGAAAAACAATTTGCATATATTCGAGTATGAAACTATACAAATAACTAAATATTATATATATATATTTTTGCATTCTTTAATGATTTTTTTAAAACAAAATGTATTAAATAAATAAAAATAGAAATATATAAAGTTTTTTTTTTAAGCTCGAATGCGCATATTTGGAGGAATTCCTATATCGCCTAGCATTAAGGTCTATATTCAGTTTGTGAATTGTTTTTATAGATTTTTGAAGAAACATTTTGTCTCTCTGAAGTGTGTACAATAGAGAAGTTGTGAGTATGAAAGGTCTGACAAACCCAGTCTTTATTACGAGTTGAAATGTTAAACCGAAATATTTTGGTGTAGATCTTTATGCATTATATATTAATGTGTGTTAGAAGCCTAAATTTTAGATATATTTTTAACGCATGATTTTATATGCCATGAACAAGTTAAATACATTTCGAAAATAAGAAAACCATGTAAAATAGAGCTGTGGACTTGTATGAAAAAGTAATAAATCCCAACTAGACCCAAGCGGGGATGGGATGATGGGCTATCCTTAATTGGCTACAGTAAAAACTGGCTGGCAATGTAATAATGAGAGGTGAAACAATCTGTACAAAAATTATTGGTATTGTTTGTTGTTCCTTATCCCCTTGTGTAAAGATTACACGAATTCCATGAGTTCATGCTCCTCGAGCTGTTTTATGATAAGCAACGGCCTCTTCCAGAGGTCCTGTTTAGTGCATCTAATGCAAGCCAAAATGTAATGGCAATGTAATAATGAGACGTAAAACAATCTGTACAGAAACAGTTGGTATAGTTTACTGTATATATGTGCATAGATGATCGCTGCATCAGAATAAATGTCTGATGGTTATAACGGTTGGAGTAAAATAGTTCAGCAATGGACACTGTACTCCTTGATCTTTATTGGTTGAGTCATAACATTTCAATCAACCCATGTAAGCGCATCAATGTAATGAATTGAGAGTGAATATCGATGTAGAGAAATACGAAGCGATTATTTCCTAAGAGATATCAAGGTAAAAGATCCAGTGAACATCGTTGATACCTTCCATTCTTCAAGAGCAACGGAGACAGGATGATCCTTAGTTCTGAATATCCTGTAGTGGCAAGCCTCTTGTGAACATATTCTCCACTATTCAAGCATTAATTCCTCTGACTCAATTAGTAATCAATATTTTCAGTTTTCTCTGTTCGACTATTCGGATCAATAAACGATCGCTAAATATTTTGGTAAAGATTTAAATAAAGGCATATCCTTATCGTGCGACGTTTCACAATCAGGAAATGCCTTTTTCTTAATTTATCCCCCTGATTCCATTAAAATTCCACTTTCGTATTATGTTTTTTTTTCTGTAGATAGTTTCTTTAATTATTAAAAGAATATTGCCAAAGTAATAATTACAGAATTTATAGATAGATGGCACAATTGAAATTACCTTTAGTTTACCTTAAATTTTGCCGATCGCCTTTTTTTTTATCCTGATGACAAGATTTTATTTGGTGATTATGGCACTTTGAAGTGAGAGAGATAAAATTTATTGGTGATAGGTCTGTCAGTTCTTGAACATGTAAATATTTTAGTTCTCATCGCGTTTTTTCTCTTCTTACAAGCCATACTGATTCTGAAACATTGATAACTGCTCTCCTATACTCTGTCCTAACAACTCGTTCTTCTTTATATAAGAAATAAAACAAAATTCAGTTTAACACTAAATTGTGCAATAAAACCTATGTACCTTTATCTTTTTTACTAATAAATAATTTATATGGATAATATTTTTTTTCTTATTAGTATTACACGTGGTACAGGCCATGATAATCGTGGTGGGTAGAAGTAGGCGACTGCTTCTACACATGTGAAAACAGTTCGACTTTGCACTTACAAATGTGCCGGAGCCCCGTTTGGTTACCTGAACAGGCTGGTGAGTTTGGTCCTTTGCAAGAATCGGGGTCCATTGAAACATTTTTTCATTAAACCATAAAAAGGTCCCCGACCGAACCAGGGTCGTAGCGGTCGAAAACCAACGGTTTAGGCCACCCTTTCACTGACCCCCTTGAATACTAAATCTCCTTACTGCTAAAGATAATTATGTATGCATCACCTTTCTATTCACGGATGATTGGAGAAAATAAATGATTTCAACATATGGCATACACATGTGTGCGCAATGAATTTACAATTACGTTGATCACATGAGTGTAAGCATTAACGTAATAGGTAAAATTAATTTGTTAAAGGCTTCATCTATGGACTTTCCGAAGTTAGTCGGCTTTCATAAAAATGATTGTTTCAAAAATATTATATACTTTAAAAATATTATACTGTCGTAGCATAATTATAAAATGGCAAACTGCCTCACGAACCTGTGATCAAGAAGGTTATTTAAAATCGATAAAGCCAAATACAGCCACAGCGTCGGCAAGCCATTGTCAAAGCTATTTTAAGAAAGGCTCAAAGAATAACTCTCCAACGTCAATAAGTTTGGTAGATCGGCTATGGAGATCTCATAGTACAGTTAGTCGCATCACATCAGCAGCAGTTTGAATCTTCAAAATCCTTCTAAATCTTGGGTACATCTCCTCAGTACAGCATGCTAGGGGACTTTACATCGATTTTAGAAACTACAAGATACCTTTTATGTAATAAATGACTAGTTACTCGATATAAAGCATCACTCGACCTGGATGAGACCAATAAACCTCTTGAAAATTTCAAGAGAAAAATGTAGGCAGATATGAATTTGAAAAAAAAAAAAAAAAACTCATAGTAATGGCGGGATACTGCTCACGCGGGAGGCACCGATCCTTT